>CM057822.1:104762258-105429758 GCA_030067965.1 Latrodectus elegans
CATATATATACATAACCAAGTGAAAAAATATCACAATTTGCTGTTTTACCAGTATTATTTTAACACTTTTATATATGTATATATATATATATATATATATATATTTATATATATATATATATATATATATATACGCACACACACCATTTGATTACATTATCGTCTGAGCAATCGAAATGGAAAAGTAACAGATTGTCTAATGACTGATTTATTTCATCTTAATTGATAAAATTGCTAAATACAGGATTATCTTTTCTTCGAATATTTTTTTTATAATTTAGATAAAATCAATTCATTCAGCAATGTGCTGTCATGAAATCTATGGGAAGTCTAACCTAGTTAACTGATAAAGTTACTGCTGTGTCTTTGAGGAAAAAAAATTACCACAAGCTGAAGGCCTTTCCCACAGTTGTAGTAAATGTATTTTGGTATTTTATACTGTAAAAAAAAAAGGCACCTCTCAATTTCATTTAGAGCAAACTATCTTTAGTAAGAATTTGAAAAGTTAAATCAATTTTTATAATTTTGAATTTCAACTATCGACAAAGGGGTATATTATAACCTAAACAACATAATGGTGAGGTATAGCTTAATTAGTTTGCTTGTCGGATCTCGTTATCGGAATGTGGTGCGTTCGAAACCCAGCTTAATTGAAGATCCGTCTTTTACACTGAAATCGGCTGGAGTACGTTCAACTGATCGTGGTTACAATGTCGTTTAAGTGAAAGAATACCTCAGGAGGTTATTGTTCTTCCATATTAAGTTACTGTTCCTTGTCCGGTTGATTTATCTATCACTTTTGAATGAGATTTCGGTAGCTCTAAAACTAAATCAGGTTAGGGATTTGATTTCACTAGTCCGAAAGAGATTATTTCCCTCTATGCATAATGCGTGTTAAATGCACTATAAAACACATTCGCGTGGTACAATGATTGAAGATAAAAGATTTGTAAGATAATTTTTACTGTACATTTTTCATTTTAATGAAGAATATCGTTTCCAATGCTCGATTGCAAGAATCTTTCAACCGCCTTTTCAGCGCGGCAAAAGGTGAAAGTGATGGCACCATTATAGAGTGATGCATAAAACGAAAGTGTCAACGTAACCTCTAATGTGGGGGTGGGGCACATTCCTTATTTACAAGCAGATACAAAGCAGAAAACCCTTTAGATGTGGTCTCTTATCCACACAGATATCTTTTCTTGAGAAATAAATTAAGACCACGACCTGTTTCATGTGCCATGAGTTAACACGATAAACTTCCAGCTGGGTTGGTATTCGAGCCTCTTCCTTTCAATAAAATGAACGTTACCCTTACCACGCAGGCTATTGTGGCTATTTGGTCTGTACTATATTGTCGAACAATTTGCTTTAACCATATACACTCATTGTGATAATTCACTGCATGGAATAGCTTCATCTTTTGAATAAAATACTGAAAATATTCCTTATCGTGAATGTGTGCAGCAGCATACTTACCTGCACCTCGTCCAGAAATGTGTTCTACCGAGTAGGGTGAAGCTGTCGGATGTGAGTCCTTGAAGCAGAGACCAACCATAAGATTTTTACTCATAAATGTATAATTTCAATTGGAAGATTTCGTGATTATGTGCTATTTAATCTATTCCAGAGGTTTTTACTGAACAAATTTTCCGTTAATTCAAAAATCGAACTCAATATCTTAATAAAATTAGAACGACCCCCTAACCAAATCAGACATTGCGGCAATTAGTTAGTTAGTTAGTCTTTTTCCATAGGGTGCTGTAACAATTTTTATATTGTTATAATTACATGTACATTGAAATTTCGGAAACACCGTCTTCCAAATGGATAATCCATCCAGGAGACAAAAAAAAAATGGTTATTCACCAATTACTTCAGCTCACCAAGGAACTGATATTAAATTATGGAATTCTTGGTGTTATTCCTTCTCTGAGAGCCAACGATTTAGTTATAAAATGCATCACATCATTTATTGAACAATTAGAACTTCTGCATCACTTTATCACACTATTTGTTTACTTTTTAACGGAATCGTGTGTTCCTTGACTTAATAATATATAAATAGATTTTCATTTTCTTCAATAACGGATTTATAAATAATTAAAAAATGGAAGTTCAATTGTAGATTATTAAATAATTCTTTTAGAATTTTAAATAATACAAAAATAAAAACCATTAAGCCCAGATATTTTATTTTTGGAGAATCGTTTACGTATTAAAGTGTAATTTTGATTCATATTCCAATAAAAACAGGTAAGATTAAATCTGAGAATATGTATTATTTTTTGAAAATTTAGTAACTCAAAAATATAACTAAATATTATTTTTTAATGATTGATAATCATATCTAGTGCTTTATAGTGATGGTTCTACTTACCAGTATGCGTTGATAATTTTAATTCATTTGCATTGAAAAATTTACTGTAATACATTAAATTTCATTTTTGTGAAACTCTAATTTACGAACAGTTATGATTTTACGAAATACAAGTACTTTTTTACAAGTACTTTATACAAGTATACTTTTTTGTGAACCTCTTTTTATGCATCTTCCACTTACTTTTTATGTGATCATTTGATTTTTTTTTCAATATTTTTTATTTTGTTGTTGAGAAATTTAAATCGCTATGTTTTGATTGCAGAATTATAAATCCTTTATGTTATGGTAATCAATTATACAATTGCAATTAAAATCCTTACTGTTTAAGAAATTCGTTTCATATTTCTTACGTTTAAACGAATTCCCTTACAACAGAGCATAGCTAAATTGTTTAGTGCAAAAATCAAAGGGTAATCATGACTTAGAATAGAGTATATATATTAAAAATTATTGACTAGAGAGAGAGAGAGAGAGAGAGAGTAGAGGGTTATATATATATACCTGTTGACTTGAATTATAAAATGGCTTATATCTCAACATAAAACCATTGACTTGAGTAACTTGCTCACTTGAATTAAAGTAACTTTAACTTCGACAAAAATCAGTTCTCTTCAGTAACTTGTTGACTTGAGTTAAGGTAATTTGAACTTCAGCAAAAAACTTTTGACTTTATGGAAGATTACGTCAACTTTAACTAACTACTGTTGACTTGAGTAATTTTTAATATGAATTAAGATGATTTCAACTTTATATATAAAAAAATAAATAAATAAACTGTTAGTAACCATGACTTGAAAATCGGCAAAGAAACCCATTACTGGTCGAAATTACATTTCAGAATTTTTTGAATGTAGCCTTAGATTTAATTTTCATATAAATGGTGTATGATGATTAATTGATTGAGGATATACTGAATCAAAAAGTGAAAAAGCCATTTTGCACTCGAGAGAAAAGGTTGATTGATCGTTCGTAGTGTATTTTTTCTTCAAGAAATAAACTGTGGCTCTTACCCAGCAAACACAAAGATGCCGGGTATTCAACGCTGCTGTCAGCCGCCTTGGCCAGCAGTGGCCCGCCGCTATTTTGACTCGTCGGCTCCGTCAATAAAGTGGTCTTCGTAACTGCTGCTGGGCCGGCAATATGGTCCCAAGCTAGGTGGCCAGCAATGCCATACTAGGCCGCATATGATCCATGTAATTGCCAGTACATGCCCATATGTGGTAATAGTATTTGCCGATAAAATAAAAAATAGCGCTAAAACTAATTGTCTTAATTTTGCTGGCCAACGGCTTCATGCCCAACAATAGCCAGAATCTGTTGGTCCACTACTTATCATTCAGCATCCGCCCGATTTATTTTGGCCAGCACTCATCCGTGGCCATAAAGGCCGGAGCTGGACCATCAAACAACCATGGTTGTCTTGCCATGGCCAACAGAAAACCGGATTCTTGCCCAGGATTTTTGCCGGCAGTTTGTGTTTGTTGGGTAATTTATTATATTTTTATCTCCTTCTCTTTCAGTGATTTTGTATTAATTTGTGAGAATTTTACTTAAATAGTGTCGAAATTGAGCAGTATTCATAATACCTTATTGCTGAAAATAATTTGAATGCAGAGCGGTACATTCAAAACTTTTATTTTGAAAAATGTCCTCAAATAAAAAAATACTTAAAATATCTACTATGAACATAAAAATGGAAATTTCAGAAATAATTTAAATTAGAAGAAATCTCTCATTAAACTTTTTTAGAGAATTATTTAAGTCAGAAAAAAGCATTATAAACACTCGCCCATACGAATAGTTCAAAATCGCTTAAAATATTTTTGAAAGCGAAATCCGAGTCACCTACTCGAAAAGCAACCCTAGAAATGTGAAAAACGAAATAAAAGGGAAAATCTTTATTTATAAGGAAATGCATGTTATTCACGAGAAAGGGCAGATTATTTCTGTATACAAATAACCCATTAGTAGCAATAGCAATAGCTGAATTTAAGGAAATTCAAAATATTTCGTCGGATACCAAATATTTTGGAATACTATCACAGCTAGATATCGTCTACATGATATTTCTACATCAGTTCCTCCTCAAGGAAATAGTAAAAGATGTAATGTATGAGAATAAAGTAACATTATTAGAAATTAAATGTTTTCTTAAAAAATAATGTTAAAAATACAAGCCCGCTCGCTGCTAATAACTATATATTAGCCAAAAGAAATAATCTTATATTTAACGATCCATAAAATTCGAGTATTTGTAGATGAGTAACAACTTTTCTCACACCAGCGGAAAGAATGAGGCGAAGTGTGTGGAGTTATAAAGCAAGGTGATTCTAATAAAAAACAAATTTGTTCCGAAGCCCATGGAGCTACTGCTTGGGGCTAAGAGAATGCAAGAAAAATCTCCTTATTTATAAAATTACAATCTATCATACTCCGAAGATCGCAGACCCTTTACATTAAATAACAGCTATGCTATGCAATTCTCCTGAAATCTGTAGGATGAAAAAAATCATGGATTCTCTAACAAATACCTTAACTTCTACTTTAAGTTCAATTATGGCAGGGAGCAAATCTGGTCACCGTCAGCCGGACAGACTACCAGACGTCCACAGGCCATCCACCAACCATTCACAAAATGACGTCACGTATTACTAAATTGAGGCGGAGCTTTCCACCAAACGAAGTATTCAGCATGTTTAATTTTTTTCATCCACAACCGAGCGACAAGTGTATAATTAATTGATTCGCTCTCTTTATATAAGAACATGGAATTCAAATTATCTGTAGGATAAGTAGAATTTATCATTGAATATTTTAAAAGCAAGTTAAATTTAATTGGTCAATATGTTTTAGAATTTTATTTTTTGTTTTATAATATATACTTATTTATCCGATTATATATTTTTCAATAGACAACAGGGGCTTGTGAAACCTACGTGACGATAATTATTTTAATAAAAATTTTAAAAAATCAACTATATAATAAAGATCTCATTTGAATAATTAATCATAGTTTCAAAAAACTATTATCTGGTAAAATCTCACAAGATTTTTAAAAACTATTTTCATTTTTGTTAAGTCTTCCTCATTGAAATTACTTTTTAAAATTAGAAAATTATTTCAAATGTTTTTAATATTTAATAAAATTTAATTGAATGAAGCGTTTTTAATTTAAATTGAAATTAAAACACTGCAGAAACTTTAATTTGAATACTATAGTATAGTTTTATTTATTATTACTTTTATGAATACCTTAAATACTTGAACTCTTTAATATAATGAATAAATTTATTTGTAATATTTATTTAAATATTTGGAACAGACTCTGAAATAAAATGTAATTATTTTTTAAATTAGGATTTTTAATATAATGCAAATGCATAAGTATTTGTAGCAAAAAAAATTTTTTTATAAAATGATTTTCCAATTTAGTTATTATTTATAGTTTATAAAAATGCATTTCAAAGAAATATTGTTAATTTTATTTTAAATAAGTAGCATGGGCAATTGGAATAAATTTTATATTATTTAAATTTTGTCCTACCTTTTTTTCCTCTTCCAAATATACTTCAGCAATAATATTTGCTATTGATATTTAAATCAAAGTATTATATGCAATATTTCTTGGCGTTTTGGGCATGATTATGTTTAAAAATGAAATGAATTACATGAAAATATTAACAAATACGCAATACAATAATAATACAAGCTAAACTGTAAATAAACTTTTAATGTTTAATTTTTGGTGATTGTTTCGTGTTTGGCTGGTATACCAGACACCAGGGATCCACAAAACAGACACCAGTGAAACACCATCCACAAGCAACGGGGTGCACAGGTTTGCTGCCTACCTATGTCTCTTCAATTTAAAAGTTTACATCAAGTTATCATTACTCATAATTATAATATGTTAAATATTTATAAAATTATCAAAGATTCAAACAAAAATTTTTTTTCCTAGAATAGGTCACACGAGTGAAAAAAAGCTCATTTCTTGTGAAGTTTTTAGTCATGCTATGGACTTGAGTAGTTTGACCATAATTTGTAACAGAATGCCTGCCTCAATAGATATGTCAAAAGGAAATTCTTTGTATGGCTTGTTCTCAGGGTCAAGAGAAATTTTGGACACTTAGCATTACATAATTTTCTTTTTCTTTTTTTTTTCCATTTCTGAACATATTTTAATTACTTTTTAACTAAAAGCAATCTTACTGTTTTTTTATAATTTACCGCAATTTGATTCTTTTCGTTAGTTTTAACGATACAAGTGGCAGAAATCTGTAAGTGTATTTATTACTGAAAACTGAAACTTGTACAATGAATTGCCAGAGACAACTGGTCTATAAAACATATCTTTTGATGAATTTGTGTCCTCTAATTCTGGAAAGCTTCTTGAAGCCCAATTTGAGTTTTCATTTCTTAAAGGAAATAATATATAGGAAAAGATACGTTGAAGGTTGAATATAAAGGATCTTGTGACAGCAGCCTCAACAAAATATTCATCAAAAAACATTGACATTTTCTTCCTTGACACATTAAATAATGAACTAAGGTGCATTAAAATAATAAATTCTGATCTTGTCCTTCATATTAAATATCTATTCATCAAAAAACAAAATAAATATTTCTTCTCTTCTACAGTTAGTGAAGAGACCTTGTATAGTAGTGAGAGATTTTAATATTCAACTTAATGGTTGGGTTGGCCTTCTAAGCTACGAAATAGGCCAAGCACTGGTATCATGGTTTGAGGAATAATTTATATAGCTTGAATGATTCTCAACCAACTCATGCTACTCCGAAAGATTCGTTAATAGATCTAAACTTATGTTTCGCTGACATCGTATCTCTCATTTTTTCTTCAATGTCAGAAATTTTGTTTGAGTGATCATTTCTCAGTAAGAATAGAATTAATTATTGAAACAAAACCTATTCGCCGTGTCCATAGAAAGAGATGGAATAAAATCTAAATTCAATCTGAATAAATTCTGAGTTAAGCTCAACAAACATTTGCTTTGCTAGTATTATCAGATCCAAGGTACTTTTTCTTCTGTTATTAGAGAAAATACCTATACAAAAAAAATACCCAATATAATCCCCATATGGTAGAATAATTACTGCAAAAAAAAACTTTTATTTTTGAAAAAACACTACCTCAGGAGGTCCAAAAAGCAAATATACAACTCCTCTTGGATCCACTTTAAGTGGTTTTTAAGTTAAGGATTTTTCACATTAAATGACTTTAAGTTAAGACGAGCAGAAGGAGTTATTGAGAGAAAATATTGGGATAATATTTAGAGAAAGTTCAACAAGACCCATTTCTCTTGTTTTAAATTTTAATTCAGTTAAACAAAGACTCCATAATACCCAAATATTTCATAAGATGATGAATGACTAAGAAATATGGGACCCTCAAAATCAAAGAAATGCGTTTGTATTAAAGTTTGATGGCAATTGTCTTTCTTCTCAAATACATTAAGTTTATTTTGATCATGGAAAATTTACTCTTAATAAAACAATCTCTTTAGTTGACCTGGAGCATGCAATTAAATCTACAAAAATCTCCACTCCAGGAAAAGATTTTTTACAAAAATGCTTACAACCTTCCATTATATTTCCTGTCTAAAATTTTGAGCTCACTTTATTTAATATTTTATTCATGCTGAAATTTCTCCTAGTTAGAAAAATGCAACTAGTTTCTGTTAAAATATTTGAAAGGATTCTGCACCAAAGAATCACCTCATTTATTATAAAAAGTGAAAAACTTGAAAATTCTCATTTGTTATTTTATTTTTTCGTGACTGCCAAACGGCTTTCCAGATTTTTCTTATTGTATTATCAAAAAATGATAAAAAAAAAGCGTGTCATTGGTATTTCATTAGACATTCAGTCGGCTTATGATTCAGTATACATTGATGGAGTAATTCTAAAACGTATACCCAATAGTAATACTGCAAGATGGCTTCAAAACTTCCTCCAAGAACAATCCTTTAAAGTCAAATGGCAAAATTGCTCAAAAGATTCCTTCAAAAGAGGAGTGCCTCAGGGATCTTTACTGTCCCCAATACCATTCTCTATCTTGTGTCTGACTTCTTAGAAACTATAAATTTATGGAGTAAAAAGTTATGCTAATGATACTTTACTATTTGGGATGTAGGAAAACCTTGAATTTATAGAAACAAAATTTTATGTTACTTATATAAAAGAGTGATGTTCCTATTGGAAAATAAATATTTGCCTCAGCAAATTCATTACTATTAAACTCTCTAAATGTAAAATCGATATAACTTGAAACTTAAGTATCAATGGAAGAACTATCCAATAAAACTATATTTCTCTAGGTAGCACCGTAGAGACTATAGTGGGAATTATAGAATTCATATTCAAAATCTTACAAATAAATGCCTTTAAAACAGGATCAATGTTTTGAAATATCTATCCAGTAAAAAATATGGAGCTCGATCTCATCACTCACTCATCTTAGTTAATTCCTCAAAGGTCAGCTTTTTTCCGGTACAGCAGTCTGGTCATGGTCTTGTCCACTCTAAATTAATCTTATCCACTAGAGGATGGTCAACAGAAGGCCTCTGGAACTTCGGGCTTTTTCTAGATGGATACCCAACCTTGCATTAAGAAAATGAACAGATGCAATTCCCAAATCAAATAAACTTCAGTTCCCGAATTTCAAATTTTAGATTAAGCACTTTTCCATGAAAAAGTTTTCTCTTCTATATTCAATTATTGTAGAAGACTTATGACATCTCAACATAATTCACTATTAAATGTTTTAAGAACAATAAAAATTTTGAAATCAGTCCAGATTATTTAATTAAATTAGTTCTTCCCTCAACAGCTATCCATGGTACAGTATCTATTCACATTACAGATTTTCCATCAAAAATAAGTCTTTACCTTCACATCATGATAAAGATTTGTTTACAAAATTTCTTCATAAATAAAAAAGAGGCCTGTTGGCTTATAGCATCAGATGCTTCAAAATCCTTAACAATGGCCTCTATTGCTACCTGGACCACACTTCAATCTATTAAATTCACAGACTGAACAATATAAATTCTATCTTCACTGCAGAAGATCTGGCAACATGTCAAGCTTTTGACAATTACTTAACGGCCTTTAATGAAACATCAATGGCTTTTAATGTTTCAAATTATATATTTTCTGACAGTAAATCTGTTCTTACAATTCTCTCCTGTTCTACTATAAGATCACATAAAGTAGTTTACGTCTGAAATATAAACTGATCCGAAGCGTTAAGTTTCATCCTTCTAAAAAATATTATACGAGTCCCATCTGATAACGATATTGAATACAACGAAGCTGCAAATAAACTGGAAAATCAGTTACTGATTTTGATGTTTACCTTCAAAGGATCTCACAGAGGATGTGTCTACCTTCTACAAAAAGAAACTAAAATTCTCGTATAACCCAGAATATAGTTCAAGCAAATATTATGGTCGTATAGGTGTAATTTACCAGAGTGAATATTTTTTATGTGGCCTTGAAATCAACGAAAAAAGGTATTTTTTACTAGATTTATATCTTGTATGCTATTACGCCTGTTACTTTGTATAAATTTAAGAAGAGCAACTCCTCCTTATGAGGATATTGTAAAATCCAATATACCGTGAACCATATATTATTTCAATGCCATAAATATAGATATAGACAGCAAATAAAGAATTTGTTGAATAAAATGTGATTATCGGATAAAAATCTATCTGATAAATAGTGCTTACAATTTATATTTCCTTAAAGTAATGCAAAAAGCTATAAAGTAATTAGGGAAACCAAGTAGAAAAATTTTTTTTTATTATTTTTTTAAACTGAAAAAAAGTAAATGATTACTTGCTTGGTTTTTCACCAATAAAATGAAGAATTATTTTTAAGCAAAAATTTATTGATATTTTTATATTGTGCACATTGAATAATTTTTGTGCTATTTTTAAATTTATAAAAATGAGAGGCAGTCTGATACAAAAAATCACGGTACCATTCCATTGCACTGGCGCAGAATTCGTCCTATTGACATCTCACTGAAAATAGATCAAGAAATATTAACAGTTAGTTAGAATAAGGCATTAATATTTCTTTATTATTTCAAAACTTTGTAAACAGTAAAAAAATGTTGATAAAAGTTGTAGCTTATGAAATTATGTTTTATTTGGCAGTACCAATTGGGTAAATTATGAAATGCACGGCGAAATGTGCCGAAATTACTTTTAACACTAATTTTTCTGTATCATGAATTCTCGATTTTAAAATTAATTTTATCGGTATCTATTAGTTTACAAAAACGAACATATAATATATAATGAAATCTCTTACTAAAAATAATACATAAATTTACATCTGATTCTACTGATTAAGATGGTAACTATACCATCCACATTCAAGTTTACAAGAGTACAATAAAACTTATAGTACGGGATCTTCCTTATCTCCCTTATCGAGAAAAAAATTCAGGTGGTACATTAGAAAATTATACGAAAATATTTTTAAAAAATTACGCTAAAATTACAGAATTCAAACATACGCCAGCAAAAAAGCCATAATTTGGAAGTTAGAACATATTATCTTCCTTTACTTCAGTTATTTTCATCTCAGAAGAAGAAAATTTGCATTACATCCTTTGAAATGTTGTCGATCGCATGTATTGTTTAAGATTTCTCAGTAACATTAAATATTCATTTTCTTAATTCTAATTGAATATCGGATTTATTAATTAATGTAACAAACAGAAGTACTTGATGAACAGGTTGATAAGTGCTTATTTTGTCGGAACATACTGAGTTTGATATCAGACAATGGGCTGCTGTGTCAAATTAAACAGGTCATCGTCGCAATATCCTCCATTTGAAATACTACTTGTGGAAGTGGCAGGTTAAGCCTTGGGGTTCTTCAGCTTAATCTCTGCTTCTCAATGACGTTGACTCTAACGTAGCTGTTTCCATTTAATTGGTAGAAAGCAAAATCGGTCTGTATACAAGGTTCAATACCATTGTTCCCTCACTAATGTAGCGGATATTTTTATAAGCTTTATGAATCTTGCGTTTAACGAGGCCTAAAAAATTTAAGCAATGACTGTATTTTCGTCCCGATGTCATCCATTTGTTATTGAAGTTTCTATGAAACTTTACAGCGAGTACAAAAGCTTTCTCAAATCGTTGATATCTCTTTAAAAAACAAATCGTCATATTCGCCTGACATCACAAAATCATCACCAAGTGATTGCGCCAGACTTCTGAATAATACAAGATTATAGGTTCTATTGCATTTCTAATGAACTATTTGGAAACATTATAGCTTAGTGGATTTCCCTGCTTTGTTCATAGTGTAGAGAATTTGGTCAGTTTTTTTGTAACATGTAGCAGAATCAAAATCTGCCTAGAAATAACATCAAGAAACTTACACTAAGGCAAAAAATTAACATTTTCTCTTGCATTTGCAGGAAAAAATTGTGGCATTCTCGTGAATACCAGATGTTTCTCATTTTCACTCAGAAAATACTCATATATCTCCTCCTTGTGGCAGTAAAGTTTAATCAAAATCCTTCTCCTAAGCGGCAAACGTGATACCCAAAACGAAATGGTATAATTCTACTTAATTGCATGGTTCCTAAGGAATTAATAAGATACCATACAAATATTTTAATTCCCACATATGAACTAATTTACTATTTTAGAGCTTTTGTTCTCAAAAATATGAATCACTTGCAACTGTGAATCTGAGAGCATTTGTTAATACATTACAAATAAAAATCGACATTTTTTGTAAACAAATCATATTTATTTAAACATTTGGCACAAATTTAATGCATGCTGTTTCAATATTTTTTTAATAAATGGAAAGAAACGCATTATATGTTTCAGTTGACGATATCTGTTTACACTTGACTGTCGTGACAAAGCAAGGCTAGAGAAAGAGAAGGGCTGGTGCTCAAATGCTCCCCAAAACTGACACCGGAAATAGCCGTTGATGACGTAGTCAGGCATCGAAGGAGATATAAGATGCCGGGAGGTTCTAAGCAAAATACTTATTTTTTATTTTTAAGTTCATTTTGTAGTCAGAATGAAAAAAATACAAATGTCTCTCAAATATTTAGTGAATTTGAAATTATTATTTAATAAACCCAAAAAAGTTATTATTAATATTGAAATTTAAAATCGTATAACCTAGTATAAAAATATGTTTACCTATTAGTTTCAGTTTATCTTGATTTTTTGACTATTGACCCATTTCTTGTTTTTTGTTGAGCTTTCTTATGAGATATTATCGCTGCATTTCTATTTAAATACCTATAATTCGTACAAATGTTCACAAGCGACAAAAATGTCTTTCGATTTACAGTAGAAAAAGAAGACTCTGCTCCATTTATTAATGTTGCTATGACATTTTTCCCTTTTAAAAAATGTCTCGGCATGAAATTTGCGAAACATTATGTCCATTTATTTTATAGTTTCAATCCATGCTTTAGTTGGAGCAGTAAGTTCCCCAGCAGAAATTAAATTAATCCACTCGGAATGATTGGGCATATCGATTGAATTTCTTGATATAGTTCCAAGTGAATTATCTTTAAGTTTATAAACAATATAGCCTGCCACATAAGCCATAGCTTTTTTTTTTTCAAATGGATATGTATCACAATTTGGATTGGAAGAGGCACGTTCATTTTCCTAAGATAAAGGTAAGGGATTAATTAAGAATTCATGATTTAATTCCTCATCTTGAGAACCAAAAGAATTGATAATTTCTTAACGTTCTTTTACATTAAATGTAGAGTCTAACATTTCACTTGTTAAATAAACGTCTGGTCCTTTTTCTAAAGAGTTTAATGTCGGTGAATTAGGTAATTTATTTGCGAGCAATATTTTTTTAAGCGAATAATTACTTCAGAAGGAGAAGGATGATCATTGAATCTCCAGAGACCTCTAATTTGGCTAAAGAGTCTTTCGAGCGCATCTTGAATAAGTCTACTTGTTAAAATATATGATAAATTTATAGATTTTAAGTCTTCATATAATAATCCATAAGGAGAAGGAATTGAAATAATAATACCTTTCTCTGAAAAGGGAAAATCAATTTTTTTCCATATACACGTAAATTGAAAACTTCCGCCTTGATTACGTTTATTTTCTTTTTGAGTATCAAACCATTTTTGCACTCCAAAAGCAGCTTTTAAAGGCTTGTTACTGGTAGGTATTGGTACGGAACTGTTTATAATATCAAATAAATTATCGATTAATGCAAAAAATGCAGCCGCTATAGTATTTCCAGTGAAATGTATTATAGCATTAGCAGTATTTTTTGAAAATAAAGTCTTTGAGGATGTAACCTTTTGTCTTTCATTTCCTTTAACAGTTAGAAATTGGAGCTTCGTTTATGGCAAATTTTCATTTTCCAGACATCTTTATTCAAAATCTCAAATAATATTCTAGAATTTATTATTGTACCGTCACTCAAAACTAAACCACTATCTAAAAAGGGTTCCTCAATAACTTGATATAATGAAGCATATCAGCGAAAACCCATATCTTCCTTGAATCTTTTGAAGAAAACACGATTTGTCAAGAGTTATTTCGAGTTCTTTCCATAAGGTATGACACCAGGCAAGTTCCGAAATTATTGCTCGAACTTGAACACCAGTGAATTCAACTTCTTCTATTACAGTAAATATAAGTTTTTTATTCATTTTACAGTTGAAATAAACAAATATTGGCTGTTTTCTCGGGAAAATTAATCCTCTCAATAAAATAACTTGAACTTTACAAAATGGGCCTAATATTTCATCCAATGAAGAGTCTTAACACAATTTCGAATCTATGTGCATTTCGTTAAAGATCAAAGAACATCGCTCAAAGTTTTGCAATTTTTTTCATCAATAACACAACATCTTTAAGAATTCCAGGCATGCAACTAAACATGGAACACCATCTTTTCAAAGTACTTGCACTTGGCATATTTAATCCCATTTTATTTCGCCAAAAATCATAAGATTTTGAAGATAATGACCTAATTAAAATACATTTTGAAATAGTGTTAGATGACCATTTAGTTCTTAATTTATTTTCTTCACCTTCACGCTTATAAGAGAGTAAATTATTTATCCTCATCTTCCTAAGTTTAACGTTCTCCATTTGAAGTAATTTATTTTCATTTTTAATTTTTGTATTTCATTTAAAAGCAATTTTTTTTATTTGATTTAAATCTTGTTTAATTATTCTTGGTTTTGAAGTTTGATTTCTTTTTTGTTCATTTTTAAGGAATTTCACTGTATTTTCTCCGCATA
The DNA here is from genome assembly GCA_030067965.1 of Latrodectus elegans. Classification (NCBI taxonomy): domain Eukaryota; kingdom Metazoa; phylum Arthropoda; class Arachnida; order Araneae; family Theridiidae; genus Latrodectus; species Latrodectus elegans. The sequence goes on from CM057822.1 coordinate 104,776,946, forward strand.
ATATTCTTTTTTCAATTCTTCTTATTTTTTAAATACTCATTGCATTTAAGGCATTTAATGTCACCATCACATTGATTTTTTTATATCACATAATTTATGTGAACTCCGACACTCAATTCTTTCAATAGCTTCTACTAATCTTCTTTTCGTTTGAATCAGTTCTCTTGAAATATTTCGCATTATGTTTAAAGTCGGTAATTTAAGATTAGGCAGATCTGTCGGTTTTAATATTTTTCTCTCTCGCAAACCAAGTAGTCGATTTTGCATGTCGTCCATATGTTCATTCAAATCAAAATGCTCACGGCACACTCTACCATTCTTGATGTTGATTTTGTCACTTCTTCGACATCTTTGGACCCCATTCCTTCGAAAGCATTCGATTTTCTTTGGGAAATGGGTGAAATATTAACTGTTTTCCTTTTGTACATTGATGCGTATTTCAACACGTAGCATCAGCACACGATGTCATGTTTTCCTCTTTAAAAATACTCTAGCTTAAAATGAAAACATTAACATGAAACAAGCTAAAATGAATGAGAAAGCTGCGATCAGACACAAGCTAGCATAGAGAATGCCAGCCAGTCCATGCCTAGTGACGTCACGCTCTTCCCCTCTCCGGTGACGAGGCGGCATGCGACACCTCAAAGCGATGAGCCGGCCCTTATATTTTCCCTAGCGCTGGTGACAAAGACTCACATTCTCTGACATTCCTATTCGATTTTTTTTCTACTGACATATTAGTCACTAATATCAATCGTAACTTTTTGAGTTACGTAGAAATTATATATAATCACACAAAGTACTAAAATGATTACGAAAATGAAAATTTTAGGGAGATCAAATCCACGCCTCTCAATAGAATTCAACTTGTTCCAACATTTTGAAAAGTGAAGTTGATGTCGCTGCATCACATTGATGGATGCATTTATTATGATTAATATAGATTTAAATTTTGTTTATTATAAATGTGTTAACATAATAATTATAAGTGTTTTATAATGCTTCAAAGATTAAAGTAATATGATCTCATAAGGACATTCATGCAGATGTCTCACTTTCCAATTAGACTGATCTCGACAGAAACAGCAAAAAAATTATTGTTAGTTGTAGTTGTGCTTGCCAACTTCCCGGTTTGACCAGGACAGTCCCGGGTTTTAGACAAAATCCCAGTGTCCTTGCTGGTTTTCATCACGGACTGTGAAACTTAGATTTAATTTTATAGATGACAAAAAATTTTAAAAATAATTAACTATAAAGGATTATTTAGAATAATTTGTCATTTATTTCTGTACTGTATGAAAAGTGAATAATCACGGAAGTGATTTTCACTTTCCAGTAAATAACATTGTCAACGTATTGTCTTGTCTCGCCAATTGTGGCAATGCGTGAAGTTGCGTCTGCTAAGGGGTATATTCGGTCAAATTCGGATCAAGGTAAGCAAGAAGAATGTTTTCAAATGAATAAAAACAGCTTTCATCATTTTAAGACTAATCACATTGCAGTTCCCAATCCGATCAATATTGTTTGACAATTCCCTCTTCTTACCTGGGCATCAGCACCAATATTTATGAGGACCAATATACAGTATTTTCTTTGGGGAACAATGAATAGGCAGATGATTAAGGATTAGTTAAAGAATCTAAAAGGTAGGGAATTAGCTTGCGAAGATTTTTATAAGATCAAAACCAAAAAGCTGGCCAATGATAAACACTGCATGTAAACGTTGTTGAAATTTTTATTCCTCATTCAAAGTGTTTTTTCTTACTTTAGTAACTGCTAAATCTCAAGATGTCAGAAATAAACTATTTAAATTTATACGCTTGTCCTTTATTATTTGTACCTATAGACTGGATTGAGGTAGTATGTTCGTGTCTCGGTTGAACCTCTTAGAAATCTGGCAAGCCTAGTTACAGCACTTTTATAATTCCCTCAAAACATTGTTTTCAATGTGCTAATGAAGAATCATATCAAATCATTGGAAATAACCAACTGTGTTATTCTGTGAGACATAAATATGTAAGATTTAAGAAAATTGTATTTTATAAATTAAAAATTCTTTTACATGAATTTAGTATATTTGTTATATGAGTATAAATACATTTGGATTATGCTTAAAATCTTTCAAATGCAAATAAGAATTTTGAAAAATGCATTGATATCAATTCTCCCTATGCCTCTGTAATAACGTCTAAAATGTTCCTTTTCTCACATGGTTTTGGGAAGGGCAATATCGCAAAATCCCAGTTGCAGATACTGTTTCACGTATAATGTAGAAATTGTACTTTCCATAATGTTTATTATATTCCTGAATGCAACTTAATTTAAAACACTTTTTTATAAATTTTGAAAATTTTTCATTTTTAGCTCACTTTTCAAAACATTTTTGTTGCAAATATCCTGAAAAAGATGTAAGGAATACATTAGTTTTTTTAATCATTTTTTAAATTAAACTCATTTTCAGCAGCACAAATATTTTTGGTATATTTTCCCTGTTGATAATATCTTACAATTCCAAACAATCATAGACATACAAAGAAGACAGCAGATGAATTAGGGCAGATAGTTTTGCATGAAGTAATGACCGAGAAAACATTTAATGGCAATAATAAATTAGAAAAGGTACAAAAAAAGAAACCACAACGTTTACAAAATTGGCAATATCCAAATTTTATCTGACGTGTGTACAAAACTATGCATTTCAGTAAGCAATAAAAACAGTTCTTCAGCATTCTTTCAACGAGATTATATTAAAAACAATTATAAGAATCTGAGTGTTTTGTGTCAGTGAATGTGATGTCACAGCAAAATTAATTTACTAAATCCATGGAGGGTATTCGATTGTATTAAGGGGAGTTAAATGTAATCCATTGTAGCAGAACTGTTAGTGGTTTTTGACAGCATTATCTTTATTTGGAATCTAAATATATTCTCTGAAGTGTGATAATTTAGTGTTAAAGGCATGCTCTTAATTTCTAAGTGCAGTTACCTAATTAATAATATATGTAAAAATAAATAAACAAAAATCTAGGCTATTTTTGTTTTGTATTTGTTTTCATAAGAAAAATGAAATAAGCATAAATAGTTGGATTAAAAAACATACTCCACATGTTTTGATTAAAAGCCCTGTCGTCTTGCACATCGCCAGCCCTGTTATGTAGATTTTGAATGAAAAATGTGATATCAAAAAACTGAAAGAAGCAAAGTCATTTTGAAAAAAAAAAATGTATATAGTAATTTATGTTAAATAGATAGTATAAAATTTAGAAGTAATTTACAAAACTCAATAGATGTTTATGCTATATTTTTGACAGTATAAATGAATAAATTGCACGGTTGTGACAAATAAATTAATCTACCACACATAAATCAAGTTTGCGCCTGAACACCTTTAATATTTCGACGTGAACGATGATAATAAAACCACTTTGGATTAAAATTACTTTTCGATTGTATTGTATGATTTCCTCTTTTTTATGCAAATGAAATCACAGTTGACTTTTCAGAATGAAATCCTAATTTTTAAAATCCATTAAATCTGAAAAAAAAAACTTTTAGTAAATGGAACAAAACTAATGAAACTATGATGATTAAAGTTGATAAAAGGTTGGTTGCGTGAGTAACATTTTCAAACACAAACTAAACTTGCGACGGCTATGTCAAAGAAAAAACAATCCGCTAAGCGGCCTGCTTTCAACAGAAAGGTAAAGATGAAAAAACTATCCAACGCTGTCAGTATAGTAGAATGAATATAGTTATTTATCATTATTTTGTATTAGTCTTTAATGCAACAACACATTTAAAACTTTCATACTTAACTCAACTGTTTAGGTTATCTTGCTCTTTGACCTACCTTTGCATTTTGTCAACATATACATTGACTAGGCCAACTAGACCTCCTCGGTGCCATGGTGATGCATAAAAAGAATAAAATGTTCCTTCTTGTATGAATAATATTTTGAGCTAAAGATTATTTTCGAATTGATTTCCAAATATCCATACAGGTTTGTGATAGAAGACAATTCTTTGGAATATAAGACCTATGGTTTGATTTATTATAATACGCTAAATTTATGTTGTAATACTGTTTTCTACACGTATGTCTTTAGGAATACGTGCTTGGAAATTTTCTAGGTTCCCACTGTTGCGGCATGATATTGAAATCCATTATCGATAAAAATCTTTCGAGTATCTCCCGAAGGGAAATACGCGTTGGATATCAAAATGCTTACCTTTTAAAGCCTTTGGCCTGTTGGTTGTCTAACAAACAGTGTCAAATGTAGATACCTGCTATTTAATTACATGGTGTTTGCTTTGCTGGTAAAATTTTTAATTTTTTATTTCGTCAAGTTAAATTATTATCACGAAGCATGAGGTGAAGATACTTTTCTGTGTCACTTGATATTTTTTATTCTTTATATGTCTTTCAAACACTTTCAATGACAATGCAAAATTAAGCATGAGGCATTTTTAGGTACACGGACTACAAAAATTAGCATAGGTGATCATCCTAAAATATTTTGGTCGGTACATTCATCACTCAATCGTAATCCCTCTTTAATGCCCGTTCCTGTCCTATATTGTTTCTACAAATTGTCCCACTTACTTATATTATTAGTAGTGAGCCAATTGGTTCTGCGACATAAGAAATATATCTTAATACTTTCTTTATACAGTAACTGTAAGAAATTTTCCGTAATATTTTGTAATTCCGTTTCCTTGATGATAAATCCAGCTTGATTTGTTTCACGAAGAAATCTTTGCAATGAATTGGTCAACATATTCTCCAGATATGAATCCAACTAAATATATCCGGTATATTTTAAACAGAAGATTAGTTAATAGCTCAGGAGAAATGCAGCAGCTGAAAATATCCTTTTTTATAGTAGTGGGAAATTAATATCAGTTTCATATGCAGGGATGCTTCATAGATTACAGTTCGCAGGTGCGTGACGTTGCTGCTGGTCAAGGTTAACTATATCTTTAATTGAATCCATGTTGTGTCTCCATTTCTTCTCTTCGCAACAAGACATTGTACAGGTAAATATTGTTAGCCCAACCCCCAGCGAGGGGGCTGGACACTTGATACCAAAAACAGGGCGCTCATCACTATCCTTTGATAGTGTGTATCCATTTTATTCGCCTCTTACAAAACATGATGGCATTATTCTTTCACACACGCAGTTAATAATCAGTCGTCGAAACAATAATATTCTCTTAATATTCAGAGCAGTTTAATTTACTTGAGATGGGAAAAACCTTTTTGAAAATAAAACTTTCCAATTACATTAAATTTGGCAGAAATTCATTCATAACGAATAATTAATAAGAGTTTCAGGATTACAAATCAAGAGGGCTTTCATGTAATGGTCATTCGCTGGATATGTATCCATTAAGAATATTATCATTTTTGTGTTCATTGGCTTCATTTCTCTGCTTAACACCAACATGAAAATGCTTTTAAGATTAGCCGGGAAAACACGGATTTCCAAACTCAATTCCGATCAAACTTTCTAAAATTAAATTAATACCAACATTATCATTTTACTCGGTCACCATTAAGATCAAACGGTGACAATTTTTAATTCCTCGTGACCTGGATGTGTGTGTGTGGCTTCTATCCCGCCACTGATGCCTCCGTTGGTAGGAAATAGGATTACTAAATGATGACCCGGTCGTCCGGACAGATCAGAAGTCTGCTTCGTATTCATCGTTATTGCCCATTCCCATTTTCCGGGAATGACTTCCATGCAAATGTAATTGCGATGACCTGGGTGGAGAAGAGTGGAAGGAGGGGGTGGAAGCCGAAAGGAAATGGACCAATGGGTATTGCTTTAATAGCCTGCGTAATTCGAATCGAGATTTCTTAATGGGTGGGAGTCGCGGAGCTCTTCGCGCGCTCCTCCGAGACAGGAAGATTTGCACTTTTAAGTACCCACATTACTTAAATCCTTGAAACGTGGAGATCTGTATTGGGTGGGAGAAAATGCACCGAGGCATCTTCGTCCCAGAAATTTGAAATGCTATTGGAATGTGTTTCCATCATTCTATTCCACATCAGTATGTATCATTGTGTAGAGTTTTGTGTTTTTCACTGCAAATATACCGAATCTCGAATACGCGATTGCAATTTATTTAAAAATTTTATATCAATATTTCTATATCAATTCTATGTAACTATCAATATTTCTCATCACGGAATATTTACAAGAATACCAATAGACATAAAAAAGATGCATTCACTGAATTAAAATTTCACGTTAATATTTGCCATTTTTCACTGATTTTGTTCTTTACTTTATGTTTTTACTAGAACAACAAGAAATGTCAAATTCGCGTTTAAGTTATATTCAGTGATCCTATCACTGAATATATCTAAAAAGATCAGTCACTGAAATAAAAATCCACAAAAATGTAGCTTACTCTCAACAAACTTTGTACCATATTTTATGTATTTTATTTATTTTTTTTATGGAAAAACAATGAATATCAGGTGCGGGATTAACATGTTAGTGCTATATAAAATATTATTATATCATTGAACACATAAAATGGTTATATCACTAAATAAAAAATCTACACCTATATTTGTCATTGTTAACTCACTTTCGATTGTTTTAAGTGTTATCTACTGCAAAATAATAAAATATACCGCATTATAGTGTCATTAAAAGTTCTTTAGTGAATGCACAAAAAACGTATAATTTTCCTTTATTAGTATTCAATATTCACTAGATTATTGAAACTATCGTCTGATCATTTTGATAATTTAATATACGCCTAGACACACTTTGTACATATTTTCTACATATGTGTCCTTGTTATTATCAAAAGATAGTGAGTTTCAACCCCTATCCAAATAACGATTCATTCATGGCAGCCGGGACACGTAATGTATTCGTGGTCAAGATGTGTTCCATATAAAATGATGCTCTGGCAGTGACAGGACATGTCTGCGGGATATTATGTTTGGCTCTTGCTTCTAATTTACAAGGACCCACCCAATTTCGGGGTTTCGATGTCACGGTACTAGGTGCTCCACTTTATAAATCTGCCATCAGTTCCGTCTTTTGTAGTGCCAAAAAGCAAAACGAAAAGAAGCCAGCAATTGGAAGATATTGTTGACTATAAAGTGGTTGTTTCTTTCGTTACACTTGAGACCCTGAATCCTGAGACTTTATTGCAATTCTCATTGGTTTAAAATATCGATGACGCCAGATAAACGTTTCATCTGCGTCACATCGTATTGAGACGACGTTCTCAATCTGACTTGTCGACGCCTTTGCTGCCTGCCTTCAAATTGTATTCTTCGACCAGAAGCAAACAATCTGAACTTCATCATCGAATGTCAGAGAATAGTGTAGAAATTCCTTCAGCCATTAACATATGGACAATAGAACAGTAGAAAAAGCGAAATGAAATAGTCATGAGAAAACATCAAATTTGTGGTTAATTTAAATTGGCTAAGATGATTTAAATTTTTAAAAATTCATTTAAATAATAGAATTCTAAATTAATAATTTCCATATTTGTAAGTAATCTCTTCAGACTTGCTTGCTCCACCATTAAAAATTTTCTTTTAATTAAGATTGCTGAAATAATTAAAAGCAGATTTGCAAGACATAGGCTTAAAAAGTTTGTTAAATTTATTAAAATTTTATCTTTTTAATATCAAGAATTTTAATATTTTTTTCTCACAGTAATAACTCTTTCACAACGACTGCTAAATGGTCCTTTGCCTTTATAATTAATGCCTTCCACATGAGGGCGGGAAACTCCCCACTATCCTTTCCCACAGATGCTGGAGAGTAGCTTTTCTTGTTCAACTGGAAGCAAGTCTGCAAACTTTGCCTCTTAAGAGAAGTCCATTACCACTATATTGTGGTGAGTCCAAAGTAGATAAGCTTCGGCTGCATCTACTGGCAACTGCCGAAGACCATTAAAAGGCATTTTACTGCCCATTTTATGGGAACACTTTTCGTGTATAGTGGGCCGTATACATGTGTTACAAGGGAGGAAAACCCGAAATATTCCCAAGCATATACCTTGACAAACGTGCGTGCATGAGGTGTTTAATGATTTCCGCTATTGAGCTGTATAGTAATAACTCATGCTTACTATTCAACAATTCTGTGGTCATAACTCTGCGTATTGTAGACAAACATACTGTTCACTGATAATTTGTGGAATTACCCAAGGCATAGGGTCTGGAGCTCATCATGAAATGCATTTAGATCAATTTAAATTATATGAATTTCCTTTACTATTAGAAATAAATTACTTACTCATATATACTAGAATCCATAATGGCTTCTGCCTCATGGTGCTCATGTTCTCGGATGACAGAAGCTCCTCTGAGCATGTTGCACTTCTTGTATCGAACTTCAACGGTTTCAATCTTCTGGTCTGACTCCGTCACAGCAGATGGGTGATAAGAAGCAGCAACATCTAGAGTACCGTAAGAATTAATAGCAGCATTTTGTCCATTGATCAGGATTTCGTATCCCGCCTTTGTTTCAGGTGTTTCAAATCGCTCAGAATATCCGGTTTAAAATCAAAGCTGATGTCTAACAAGCTTTCTTAAACAAAAAACGACCTTTAATCTACGAATCTAACCAACCACATTTGTAGTAAAGAGAAATTCTATACTGCCTGCATGCATTTCAATAGTAATTTATTCTTGATCAATAATTCTCTCTTTTAATTGAATGTAAGAAGAAACTAAAATTGGAATAAATATCCTGAAGTGAATCTAACTATACCTAAGCATGGTATCAATATTATTTTTCTGAGTTGATTTATTAGTATAGAATCCTAAGAATTATGTATTTGATGTGATATAATTGATGTGCTTTTCTAACAAAACACGTATGATGGATATATGAGTCATAAAATGAATTAAGTTTCATTTTTTAATTAGTTTATTTGATTAGTTTAAGCTAAGTTATTTAATTAATTTAGTTTATTAACTTAAGAATATGTGTGTGTGCATTGTCTAAGATTAGTCATAATTTACTTAAGTATTTTATAATACAATACAACGTTTACAAATTTTTCAGAAATATTTGTTTTGTCCTTCTTTTAAAATAAACTAAAGTATCCTTAAAAAATTTTATATTTTTATTTCTTATGAAAATGCTGCGCCTAATTTTCATCAAGCGAAAGTCAAAAAAATTAAACATCAAAAGAAAATAATCATTTTTCCATTTCCCCAAAACAAGGGTTAAAATCATCAGATGACCTATAACTAACCTAAAAAAAAAAAAAAAAAAACTGCAAACATTTAGTCATGTTTATAAGTATTTAGCATTTTTTTTAACGAAATGTAAACACTGTCAAAATAGTTTTGTCTTAATGTCAAGTTTTTCTATAACTAACAGTTACTATTTCTTCTCATCTATTCATGTATTATCGGAAATGGGAGTTGGGCGTGATTGTGTGTGGTGTTGGAATAGAATAATTTCAATTTTCTGGAGTTTATTATTAATGTCTTATAACTGCCATTTTCTCAAACTCTCGGCTGGTTAAATTATATGCAAGCACAATGATTGTGTACCAGTATAATTATATTAAAAATATATTCTATTTTGAAACTATTTTAAATTTTTCTGTTAGCTTTTTCTTTGTATAGTTTTCGTTTTAATACTGTTCTAGTTACATAGGTGTGATTTGTTTGTAAAAGAAATATTTAATGAAATTGAATCTAACTTCTAGCCTGCCGGGAAGGTCTTTGAGTTTAATTGTCGCTCAACATTTTTTTTTTTTTTACAATATTAGGTTAGGACCTGGTTACCGTGCCTCTATAAACATTCGTACCCAAAGTGGTACTTGAAGTCACCAACTGCTGAACAGAAGAAAAGAGCTAGAAAATATGTGGGCCATCTGTCTTCTAATGTAGTCTCTTCAATCTCTTCCATATCTGAAACAATATTGATTTCATTTGGAGCAATATCAAGAGTAGCGCCATCATTTTTCTTTTCAAAGACATTTGCGACGCCTTCTGATTCAGAAAGCTTCCCAGCGTCCATGTCTCAAACAGAAATAGTCTCTACAAGAGAGAAGAAGGATTGGATATCATACACAGTCCCAAAATCAGTTTTATAAAATGATCAATAAAATCATATCACAATAAAAAACAAAATGAGTAAATAGCAAATCGTTACTATAAGCTCTATGTTATATATTTATCTATAGTATTTCATTATAATATAAAATATAGCGCTTCATCTATGACAATTCTGTTCCGGTCAACTTAAAGACGAATTTCAAATTGACGTAACGAAATGAAGCTCTGGATTCTGTACCCACCGAGTTGAGTGATACAAAATTAGGGAAGGAAACTAAATCGCCAGGATTCCCGAATACATTTTTAGCTCTGTGCGTATAACTCCTTCACTCCCAAATGGGGATTGGGGTAGCTATTTGGATTGAGCAGCAATCTCTTAGTAGTTTCAATTTCTAATTTCATTATTCAATGATTTAACTGAAATAAATTTTTATAATTTTTCTGTGAAAGCTGAATTTGAATTTCAATAAACTTTTTAAATGTAAGATCATCAGTTTTTAATAAGACCGTACGATGATTGAGTGTTGTCTTATACTAATGCAGAAAACGCTTTATTAATGTAGGAAGTGAACAAAGGCCAATTAAATATATGAATAATCACTAACAAATGGGATGAGTCATTAAAAATAACGTTTCATTAAACTGTCTGGTAAATAAAAAAGTTAAATTAGATTAATATACATTACCAATGCCATATCATATATTATATTATACTCAAAATTCTAACTAACGTATTTTATATTATTCTAAAAAATTTAAAATGGTTAATAACAAATATCCTTAAGTGCTTTAGAATTGCTATTTAAATTGTATTGCTATTTAAATTATTATTGTATTGCTCAAAATAATAGATACATCGACACTAAATAAAATTTAACTACTCGTAAAACAATACAACAAACAATTAAATTCACTATATATATAACAATCTGGAGCACGTACCTCTCAAATTTAAGTATTTGTCTTTGAAAACTAATCGAAACAAAGTTTTTTTAAACAAAAAAAGGCAGGATTAGACGTAATTGGGCTAGCAATGCGACATTCGGTGCAATATTGGGAAAATTATTTTTTTAGGTGGAAAGAATCTTGGTTTAAATGGTAATATTACTTGCATGATAAATTAATAGAAACCCTTTAGGTATCTTAAGAAAAACATTCAGAACAGCATTAAGAGTAGATTTACGAGGTCTTATACGATTAGAAGTGGATTTATGAACGGTGGATTTATGATGGTTAAGTTAGGCGCACACACAGACACATATCATCGAAAATGAATACGGAAACGTATCCTTAGAAAAATAGACTTCCTTGTTATCAGCTAATTGCTTTACAAACATTCTCTACCCATCAATTGATATTTAGGAAGTTGAAACTGGGAATTTCAACAAAACAGTGTGACTTCGCCTGTGTAGCAATCAATTGAAAATTGGTTTCCGGCGAGAAGTCATAAGTAGCCGTTTCAAGGTCATAAGTATCCCAACCTACAGTATAAATATAAAATACATACAAAGAAAAATCGGGGCTCCTTCACTCTTTTGTTTAAACTAGTAACACTCATTGAGATTCTGTGTCTGTGGAATGAAAGGAGATATCGAGGATAATAGTAACAAAACTTTTCTTGAAAACATGATTTATTCAATGAAAAATCATTCATTTGAAGTGATCTGGCAAAATAGTGATTGTACGTAATTTTAATTTTGTGAAGAACTAGTTTTAACTAGGGGTCTTGTAACTTTTTGACGGATATTTGATATCTGAAATAAAGCTCGTTAATAATCTAAAATATTCAGTATAGTAAAACATCTTATAAAAATAATATATATCTTCTATTTCAATTATTTAAGTCATTTTAATTTACTTGGAAATATATATAGCTAATAAAAAATCCCAAAATGAAAAGTAAATTTGTAAATTCACTTTTGATTTTGCGATACATATATGACATAGGTGAAGAAACTTTATTCTGCACTCTAAGACTATCGCGTTGGTATTTCTTCATCATAACTATATGTGTTTATTCATTTTTGAGAAAATTTGCGAAAAATTCTCATGTCAGGCGGAATTAGAAGTCATTTATGCATATGACAAGGTACCATAGATTTACATACAAAATGATATAAGCAACCATGAAGACATTTTATCGAAATGGAAGCATTTTAAGATAATTCTCTTAATAAATATTGAAGAAGATTTAAACTTAAAAGAGAGAGAGAGAGAGAGAGCTTGTTTTACTTATGTTCGTAAATGTTTTTATCAATCTGAAGTAAAAGTATTTCTACCTAAGTTATTTCCAGATAAGATTCTCTCCTGCACCTGGAAAATAACACTCATCGTTGATCTAAAGCAACATCGGTGGTCTACCTTAGCGAGCGTTTTGACATTAACATTTCATCATTATTTTTTAATACTTGCATGTACATCATTAAGTCCGTATCTTGTCTTGAAATGGTGTATTAAAAATACGCAAATCATTTGAAAGCATAAAATATGTTTGTTAAAAACTTAATGATTGTAGTTTCCTTATTTTCCCTTTCAAAATTCCATTCAATTCACTGCTTGTTCTTCGAAGTCCATGTCACAACGTTCGTCACTGCGATGGACGCGCGTTTTTATGCGTCACTTAGGAATTGGGCATTTCACTAAATAAGGAATGTCTGCACTTTCCTTCAATAAACTGTATGCACAGGCTCTTTATAAAAGGCTTGTGATACACTTTGGTGTTTAATAGCTCATTAAATGCATAAGATATTAACTTGCATTCATGCATAGAATAATTAATGTATTTTCAGATATTGTGTGTGTGTGTGAGCTTTGTCATTGAAAATTTCCTTCCCTTTATTTGTATAGCATTTCTTTTTTGAATATAGTCTTCGCGTGTTTGCAATGCATTTAATTTTTCATAAGTTTCCATAACATTGTTTTTATTTTCCAGATAGTTTCATAGATGGATTCACAAAAAGTGGGATGGGGCCATATTTTTGATCCGTACAGATAACCTAATTATCACCATAGGGTGCTTTACTTAAAAGTTTTAAAAGGGACAATTGCTTAAAAAAGCAAAGAGTCGAGTACTGTTGGCCTAAAAGCACAAATAATAGAGATGTGCAAGCGAGATAAGAATACTTACTTTAAGGTTCATCGGGATTCATCAGTTAACTGAAATTTTTTGGCAATAATCTCACCAAACGTAGTTAGCGGAAGAAGAACAGAACTTGTTTTTCAAAGCTAACAATAAGCATATTATGCTCTAAAGAAAACTAAGAAATAAAATTCAATAAATAGTCATGAGTTGCTTAGCTAAAATATACCATTGCTATAATACTGAAAACAAGCTGTGCAGGCGATCTCCATACTGTTACTTAAGGTGAAAGGTTTTAGAATACTCACTCATCAACAAGCGCCTCGTTATTTTGAACCACGGTTAGATTATGATGTCATAATAGAGATGACGATCTCTCTCCCCGTTTGCGTTGCACGTTTAAAAAAAAAAAACATTAGACGCCAAAGAGCAGCTTGGACACGTCGCAGACGCAAGGAGCTCCAGCTACAATAAGAAGGAGAATCCCCGCAATCACTAATTGTCGTAAAGGGAGCTCTATTTTGCTTATCTTAAGGGAAGAGTGGTATGAAATTGCTGGGCTTCTGAGGCTCACCAAAAAAGGCAGGATTGTAATTTCAAATAGCGAAAATATATTTATTGGTCGGAGCATTAAATTGATTACTGTTGATATTCTCAGTGCAATAAATGGCCCGCATGTAATTGTTCAGCTACAAGTGCTTACCAGAAAAATCTATATAAGCAATCGTGTCATCGTTTTAAGCTAATTTATATTATTTTATGAATTTTCAATGCCAAAAGGCACGTTTATAAACACTTTATTGACATCCAGTATAATAAACTTAATAAGAATTATTCAATAGGATATCCGTTGTAGCTTAGTTTATGATAATTTCTATTATATTCATATTAGAATTAGGCATTTTATAAGGAAATCGTTACAAATTAACTTTTGTTTTTGAATGATAAATAAAAATCAAGTTAAAACCACATTGGAACAGATGAACCATGTGTGTTTCACCAGTATACTTAATATAACTATTTCATAGTTGGGTAATACCCATTTAAAGGTGGGAGTCTTCATCATTTAGAAACAATGCCCAAGCAGAAAAATCCTTAATTCTTCACCTGCTACTTCCCGTGGTATCATTCACAAGTAAGACATTATATTATGATTATACCCTATTTAACGTGCCCCAGCCACATCGAGTAAACATGAGGGATATTTGGGTAAGCAAGGATTTGAATTCAGACCTTCCGACAGTCAGAAATCATCCCCAACCAGCCAGGGCTCCTCGGACTTATATACTATTTTATGTCACAGCCTTAAATATAGGCGCTTAGATTCATTAAATAATTTTAAAAAATCTATTTGCCATTATGTTTTTTCCAATGCCTAGTAAACAGAGTTTTCCACACAGCACTATAAAGGGTGAAAATGATGGCACCTTTACGTAATGAGTTACCATGAGGGATTAAAATTAGGATATCGAAAGTGGGTGGGATTTTAGATGTAGGATGCAAGCAGAAGACCCTTAGACTTTTATTACTGCCGGCAGTTTCATTTCACATAAACTACTTTGCGAATTCATCGTATTATACTTAATCCATTTTCTACCAGAGAACGCGAAATACCTTTGGTTGGTACGGTATTCGAATTCACTATTTTCCTTAATGAGCCACGCGATCTACAATCACAACCCTTTTGCTTTTATAAAATGCATGATTTTTCATTACTACTGGCATTATATTGAAATATTTTGTTGAAACCTGCTTCTCACATGGAACTCCTTCGTGTATATATTGAAATTAAATAAGCTGAAACTCTAAAGAAAACTATGTTTTCCATTGTATCGACTGCATCATCTGCTTTTAAAAGAAACATTTCATCGTAGCTCTAGAGCTACAATAAACTTTTTAAATATCTATCAAATTTTTTAAACATATTCAAGGTAACATACGTATCTTTCAAAATTAGTAGTCTTTTTAGCGTTGTTTTTAATATGCATGCGTGATTAAAAAAAATTAAAAACTCAATAAGCTGGTTGGTGAAGGCGTCGATTTCATTATGTAATGAGTTCAATTTCGAATGTAAATAAAGATACGTCGTATTCACTAGGGACAGATGTCGCCAATAAAGTCATGGTCACAATGTTCACCAAGTGAAATTATAATTCTGGAATATCAGGCGAAGTATTGGGAGTCTTCTCATTGGTCACTGTTTTAAATTTACAAAGACTTCACCCAGCTACTTCTATTTAACTAGTTGAGCCCAATTCTGGAATAGGTACAGAGAAATACTGATTCAACAAAAACAAGATTTGGTGGCCATGATTAATCTTGCGTTCGGTTCCTGTTTCTAAATGACGAAGACTCTCAGGCAGCAGCTTCCACCTAACTGGCAGAGACCAACCTTAGGCTACGTACAAGGAAGTAAATGTCGGTTCGAAGTAAAAAAAAAAAAATAATAATAATTAATTGGTCCACTCCCACTTCGAATTTTTTTTTTTTTTTTTTTTTTTTTTTTTTTTTTTTTTTTTTTGTATATTTGGTTATTCGAATATTTTCAACTCATTATTCATTACTTTTAAGATAAAAATAAGCTTATAAAATCAACATGTATGCCATTAAAAAAAAACTTTCGTGATTGAAAGACTGGTGAGTAGCATATAGGCTCAGCACTACTGCTATTGGTCAGTATTTTTAGATGGTCATTAGTAAGAGGGTTGTTTTTGAATTTTGTGAGGTTTACTGCTGCTGGGTCCAATATTAATGAGAAGGAAAAGACTTTTTTAAATTATCATAAACCCAGCTGAAAAATTCTAAATTTCATATTAAATTATAGGAATGTTCATCAAAAATCTTTTAATCTTTCAAGAGCATTATAGAAAAGTCGCAAATATGGAGCTCGAAATTCATAAGTCTTCAGAAAATATCAAATTGATAGATAAATAACACCACAACTCGAAAACTATGCCGCCAGTCGGAAGCTTTGGTGATGAAAAATTAGATTTTATTAAATTTTTTTAAGAATACTAATTTTTTCCCACTGGGATTTGTTTCCAAACTTTTCGCTAATAAAGAAATGAAAAACAGGTTTCTACGTAATATACTGCTGGAATGTACAAATTTCACTTATTCGAAATTATTCTTGCACTGTAGTTATCCATTTGTGCATTTTATCAACATATTCATTGAGAATTAAATGAAATACAAATATATAAGAAGCTGATGAAGCGTAATTACACTTGTGGAAGAAATTTCTTCACGTTTCTTTTTGTATAGCTTTCAAGTTCAATGTGGTTGCTTTTACAAAACTAAGTCACATAATCAAAATTAGTTCCCTAATTTGATAATGAATTCCCACAATAACATTTTGATAATGACCAATCGATCATTAATTCTTTATTGAACTTTCTGGCTCAAATCACGATTAAGTGAGTGAATACAACTGCTGATAATTTAAATAGTAACATTCTGAAAAGAGAGTGTAAGCAAACCATAATAAAATGTATTGATAATGTAAGCGTATGATTTTCAAAACTGAAAAGTCATAACTTATTAAAATAATAAATTTCTGTTGTAGAAATTGATGAAATCTACGATATCATAGTAGACACTTCCAAATAAATGGGACAACAGAGAAAAAAGTACTTTAGTTCAATAACTTTTGTGATGTAGACCTAAAACTTGTACTTACAATGAAGGTATTTTATGATATATGTTAACATGAGTCTCTATAATAAGTTATCGGCGAAAGAGATAGAGAGGCGGTAGCTCAGAGCACTAACGAATTTAGATCCTACATCTCGGACTTCCTGGGATCGGCTCACCCTTCAGACGAAGTTGAAAATATACAAGGAAAACAAAGAAAGTAAAAAACTAAGTTCTTTGAAAAGAAACAGATGAGCTTCTTATCGCATTAAATCTAAAATAAAGAAATAATCATGTCTTACTACTTCATTTTGGTCAGTTAATCTTTAGAGTTTAATATTCATTTCGTCTTTCACACGACTCCGCCTCGCGTAGCGTCCACATCTTCTGGCATGAAGTACAAGGATGGTAAGAAATCAGCACGCGAATGTCATTCGGGTCCTTCTTTGATCTCATCATAAGTATTCCCTCCTTTAAATTAAGTAATTTTGTTGGGTACTAAAATTCTTAGTGCGATCCAAACTGAATTCTTTTTATCGTTAATTCCATAAGATTGTAGTTCTTTTCTTCTGAAATTCTATACTCTTTGGTTTTCTTTATGAATTAAAAAATTTTTTTCATTTGCGTGCTTTCTTAATTTTTTGCTTTGCTCAAAAGGATGATTTTCTGAAGCTAAAATAAATTGATTGAAATAGAGTAAACTGAAAATCTATTTCTTTGTGTCTACTAAGACCACGAAAAATTCATCTTTTTAAAAGTCATATTTAACATATTTCATATAATTTTTCAAAACACAAACTTTTTGAAAAAGTATTAGCTTTTTGAAAAATTACATGTTAAGAAATTAAAAATTTATCACTTTTCTTCAGTATACATGTATCAATCCAAGACCCTGATAAAATATTTATTTTCTATAACATATCGAAATCATGCAGGGCCTTTTTCTCATGAAAAATGACATAATTATAATAACATCCTGGTACTGTGTATATCATTAATGATGTCTCCACCGTATGGCACATGCGTACATGCAGCCACTAAGTTCAAGGGTCGAGTACTATCTAAATATTACCTGCGCATCATTCGATTTTATTCGCTAAAAGCATCTTCCATAGGAATATGCTTGGTAAAAATTGAGTTCATATTAACTTCTCCGTAAGTATAATTATAATGACTAGCCTTTAAATTTTCAATTCATTATTATTTGTAAGAAAAATATTTAAATCTTTAGAATTTTCATTGTTAAAAAGCATATTTACAACTTCATGCAGTGCATTTTATTTTAGCCGTTCCATACAAATCTAAAATTAAGTCAAAATCAGTTTCTGGCATCATTTTTGGAAATCATTACTTGCAGCGTGATCCTTGCTACGTTTTCAATCAAGATTTGAGGATACTTTATTAATTCTACTCACGTTAAATTCTACATTGGAACCGGTGTTTTAATTAAATAAATATAACTATCACAACTCGCGATATAAACTAACAAATGCAGAGACCCACATATAAGTCTCAAAACACAAATTTTATTTATACACAATGACTCCGCAAACCTGCCCTCCATCATAATGATAGCATGCAATACACTACTTCTCAGATAATACAAGGAAGAAAGGCAAAATCATGTTTATAAAATTCATTACAATATTTGAATGATCTTGAGACATCAATACCTTAAACAACCATTTCTGTAGGACCGCAGTGGCCCTGTTGGTTACGTCTTCATTCCAATAGTCGCAAAATAGTTGAGCTCGAACCCCACTGAACCGGAAATCCATCCTCATCACACAAGGAAGCTGGATAGGTTAAATAAGTCGTGGTCACAATATCCCTCAAGTGAAATAGTACCTCTGGTCCAGAGAGAAGTGACGGCGGGGGAGGAGGGCTATAATGCCCCAGGCGCAGCTTGCAGATGGGCGTCAAATCATTTCAAAGATAAACAGAAAATTTCAATATTAATTTTATTATAATATTTATTTTATTCGGTGAAATAAACTTTGCATTTTAGAATTATTGTGTCATATCCACGGATAAATAAAAAAACTCCAGGAAAGAGTCAGATTTAGAAATAAGAAGTTGTTGATAAAAAATATATGAGGAAGAGCTGCAGGAGCTTGCCATAAACGAAACTTTTACTGTTTTATTTCAATAATTCTGCATAACTTAGTTCCCTTTAAAAATTATGTTTATTTAACCATGTATTATTTCATAATTAATTATATTATCGGTTTTCATTCTTTTAATCCTTTCCTTTTTAAGTTTTATACTTTGCTCAAACTGTGTGATACTATTGTTTTGTACTACAAATCTTGTAAATGTGTAAATAACGAAAATATATCTTTATGTTTTTTAAATGAAATTTCTGGAATATTAGATTGGTCAGTTCCATTTTATGCATATGAGATGTTTTTATTTTAGTATAAATATATTTGCCGAATTATTTGTATTGATGTTAAATGGTAATTTTTGAATCTATTAACATAGGAAGATTACAGAAGAGTAAGCTCATGAAAGACACCTATTTTATTTGGTGAATACACCAAGATTCTCAGTGCCTTTTATGAGCTCTAATTGTTATACAGGTTATTCAAGTCAAGTTATTTTTATACTGAAAAAAAATCATAATAATATTAGCAAAACAAATAAGTTTGCTTTACTCAAAAATAAAAGCGTTCAATGAATACTATTTCCTCTGGCCCCTTCTAGATGTTATAATTATTCAAAAATTAAAACTTTTTGTCGAAATATCAGTATTTTGAAATACTATTTGGCATGCTATTTTTAATTTCTCATAAGATATTAAATCATTTTATTTAATAAACAGTATTTCATTAATATTTTTTATTTCCTTTTATGATGAAAAATGTGATAATTTTATTTTATTTTAACTGTAATAACGTAATAAAAAATTATTCGCAGAAAAAAAAATTACATATATATGTAACTGAAATATTAATGAAAACTTAACGAAAATTAAATGTGCTAATAGCATCAGAAAAATCAAATTTTTCTTAAGTTATCAAGTAGCGATATAGAAAAATTATTATTGAGACTTGGAGAAATTATATTATCCATCGTCTCAAAATAAAAATAATCCTTGTATTTTTATTTCAGTCTGTATTGTAGCTTTTTAACTCAGGGTCGCGTTGTACTCGTGTGAAAATTCCTGCTGAAACGTGTTTCTTATTAGCGGTCCCCTTTGTCCAAAATATTTTGTCCGGCACCAGGCTGACCTTCAAAGAAAGGGAGAAATTTTCCATAATATAACAATACAGAATGCCACGTAGGGAATTGTCTTTCTGGAAACGAAATGGAGGGGATCGAGAACTGATTACCTCCAAATTCTAGGAAAACACATAAACTTTCTTTCCTTATAATAGTTCACACGGTTAGTATTTCGTTTGTTTCCAAACATAGCTTCATTGGAAACAAAAATGCTAACTTTTGAAAATCTGGAGTTTAGACATTTAAAATATTATTGCCTTAAATTGTATTATCTGTCTACTATGTATTCTTTCGATTTTAATATTTATTTCATATTTTAGCTGGTATAAATATTTACTAACATATGCTTGCAGAGCTTTGAAAATTAATATTCAATTACTTAATAGTTAAAACCATTAATTTAAAGTAATTTATTTAATGTTTGAATGTTTTTATGTGGGGAAATAATTTTTATTTGACTTGTAATTGTGTCGGCTTTTACATTAGCACCTTATATTGAAAAATTATTTTTTTCAAATGATAGAAGTTAAAAATCTATGAAGTTTTATCGTTTTGTAAATGTCTTTTTCTTTTTAAATGTTTATTCTTTCTTTCTTGTATGATTAAATGTGCAGAATATATTTCTTAATTAATTAGTTCAATTTATATAAAAACAAATCTTTTAACTTGAAAAATTCGTTGCAGATATTTATAAAGAAATCGTACATATTTATCATTCTACAGAGTAAAATTTTAAAAATAATATCGTCTTTAAATGATATAAATTTATTGAAAGAAAAAACTTTGACATTGCATGAACAGCACTTTCAAAATGATTCAGGACAGAAATAAATTTTTATTTCAATAAAAATTAGCAATTAATTTAATAATATAATATATTTTAATAACTGAAATAAGTAGTTAAATGCCTTAAAAATACGAAGAAAATTTTCACTACTGTGATAACTGATTGAGAAAATTTCTTTAAATAAAATTAGGTGTTTAACAGTTAAAATATATTTTTTTTCTTGATGATAATTCGAATCAATGAAAAACTTAAAAGAACAATATAGAGTTCATCAGTTTGGAGTAAAATATAATTTTTAATAAAATAAATATTACTTAGTTGAAAATTTCCGATTATATTAAATATACACATAATTTTACTTGAAATTGTATGTTTTCATTTTTGATTTAAGAAATTTTCAAAATATTTGTTGTCTTTATTAGCATTTCGTTGCTTTTATAAAATTTGCATCGATAATGCTATGGCATAATTTAGTTATCTAAGCCGAAATCAGATGAAGAGAGAGATTTATTAACAAAGTTCTTCTAATTTTAGAATCAGAAAAATTTGTTTTATGGTATAAAAATTAAATATTATAAATCATCAATATTCCGTTTTGTGATTTAAAATTTTTACATTGAAAATAATTTTGGTTTACATTAATGTGATCTGAATGATAAAATTTAAAAAGCTATTTTAAATGCGTAATTTCCTATAAAAGTATTGTTTTTCTCTGGAATTTTTCTGAAATAATAAAAGGAAATAAAATTTTCAGTTTAATTTGTGGTAAATGAAATGTTTAAAAAGATATTATTGTGAAAAATCAAGTGGTTTGATCCTAAATTAGGGATGTAAAGTCTTACCCAATTATTATTTTGCAATAAACAGCTAAAGTTTGTGAAGTTAGTAATATTATAGAATTTTTGAAAAATTATTAGGATAAGTTATAGAATATGTCCAACACCTAATGATCAACAATTTGTAAAGTCTTTCATAACTAAGATAATGCACAATTAATAGGGAATAAAAATATTTAATTGCTTCATTTGGTTAACAAGCTAGAAAAAAATACATTTAAAATTTTTAAGACATTATTATGAAAATGTCATATTATTAAAATCAATTTTCTTAAAATTTAAAAATTAATTGTGTTAAATAAATATCCCGAATTCAAAATTGTAATATCCGGATCAAGTCCTATAGTGCACATATCTGTTTTCTTTTTCGAGGGTTATGGGATGCGAAGCATATGTCCCGGTTTGGTGGTCAGCTCAAAGCGAAATACCCGGTGTTTAGTTCCCAAGCATGATTGTTTCAGTTAATCAACCCACTATAAGGATGAGAGGTTGAATTGACCTAGTTTGAGAATCGAACCTCTGCTTTGGGAGCGCTAAGTTTAACAAATGTAAAAGTTTGGGTCAATTTTGTCATACAAATTTCCATGGAACAGAAGTCCATGGAGAAATGTGGGACTGGATAGTGTTACTTAGCATTAAAAAAGAAAATAAACCTAAAACTCCGTTAGAGCTTCCAACATGCCTTATCTCATACGGTGATTTATCTTATACAGAGAAGAGGTTGCCATTCAAATATTTTTAACTATTTCACCATCAATTGCAAACTAAGCATTCATTCAGCAAAATAAAATTAATTTTGACTTATTTGTGATCCACCATGAGTCAAAACCGTCTAAATATAGAAGATTTAACAATCGTATTGAAAAAGAAATTAACGTATTGAAAAAGAAAAATTTGAAGTGATCAACTTTGATAACGTAATTGATCAACTCGCTTCAGCAAAGGCAAGAAAAATGTGAATGGTGTAGTATATATTTGATTGCAAATAATTACATATCTGCTTATATCTATGATAAGTAACGAATTATTTCATGTTTAAAAAAATTTATGTTTTTTAAAATAATTGTATTATAGTATATAAAATCAATAATCTTTTTATAATTAATTCTAAATAACATACATTCGATGATTCTAATGACATTTTTCCAAATCCAATATAAGTGGTTTTTTTTTTTTTTTTTTTTTTTTTTTTTTGTATAAATTAGAACTGAATTTTGTTTAAATTTAAAACTTTGTTTGAGACTTTAAATTAATGTATTTTTGATTATTTTATAGTAGGTACAATATTTATATTGTAATCTTATTACAATTATACTCCATTTATTATAATGTATTATATATCTCGTTATGCTATTATATATCTCTTGTTACTTAATACATTTTATTCCCATATTTATATTGTATTATTATTTTTTCAAAGGGGTGCCAAAAAAGGTATTGTACTAGGGTGCCAATTTTACTCACTACACCACTGCCCTGGTCAAGTATTAGGTCTTCTTCTGCTTGGATTCAGATAATAAATGATGAAGATCTCTACCCGATCTCTTCTATCTAACTGGTAGAGCCAACTTTGGGATAGGCAGTGGGAAGCATACCGGTGCTACAACAACCATTTCTGGAAGGCCAGTGTGCCTAGTTGGCGAGAGCGGCTGACTGATTATGAAAAAGTAGTGATTTCGAAACCCAACACAAAGAAATATCCGTAGTGTTTGCTAATGACAACTGAAGCGCGATCAGTAAGTCATCATCGCAATGCTTTCCCTGTGAAGTTATATGTCTGTAAGTATCATCTCAAATGAAAGATATTGCGATCCATAATTAGGGTTTTCTGCCTGCTTGATCCCTATTTCTAAATATGAATACATCCAATTACACTCAGGATACAAAATAATATATTTACTGGAGGCCCTGCTTGACTAAATGACATTACATAAGGAAAGAAGTCCCTAGCAACTGGGCATAGTAATAATAATAATAATAATAATAATCTATCACCATAATTTAGTCACTTTGTCAATAAATAGCAAATAATGATGAAATTAAATATTTTAGGACTATTCAAGTGCTTAAGACAATTTTTGTAACATTGAAAATTACATATCAACTGTCAAAATGGGTTCAGAAAATCTTGAATTCAGGGAGGAGAAATAGGATCTAAAGATAAGAGAGAGCTAAATATCAGAAATTATGGAATAATTGTTGGATACGTATTGAACAAACATATTTCAGTTAATATTTGTCTGCAAAAGCAGAAGGAAAGAAATCCAAGCAATCTTTGTCTCCGCGGCGGTCCTTCCGCGCGGGTGTCGGGAGGAGCAGCAAACAAGGTGAGCCGAGACTTTGATAGGATGGATTAAGTTCCATCCGAGGTCTGTGTGTGTGTGTGTCTCCTTCGGGAACAGTGCATCTCCGTGGGAAGTGCACCACGTGAGGAAGCTCCCGGCGTTGTTAGGGACTGCAAGAAGCGCATTTTATTGGGAAGGTACTTTTATGGAGGAAATTATATGTGGGTTATCTTTTGACAGGAATGCGATCGGATAATTAAATTAATAATGAATATGAGTTCCGTTAAAATTTCACGAAATGTGAATAGTTAAGAAGGTGTCACTTTTACGGTTATGGCGCTTCAAAAATTTGCTTCAGTCTCTTAATATGTGTTCCTTTAATTGATAATTGTTTACCCTATTAATTCATTCATATATATGCTTCAGTGCTTTAATTGTTTTGTGGTGCTTAGTAAAATGAATTCATCGCTGTTATTTTTTTATAATCGAGACAGGATATTTTTTAAGTTGAAGCCAACTCTTTTATTTCAAAATGACTCAAATGTCCAAATTTCACGTATAGAGGGAAATAAAGTTTGCCTCTTACTTGAATCTCGGTGCATGAGAAATATTTTTATTGATATTTAATTTTGCTATCAAGTGTACATTCCACATAGCATATTTTCATGAATGTATTTTGTACTTTTCTCTAAAAGAGAAGGTTTGAGGAATCAAACATACATAACAATAAATTAGTCGCAGTACTTCATAAAGAAATTTTGATACAAATCCGTCTCTCTTCAAGAATTTATGCTTTGTTGTAAAAGGCTCAATTTAGAATATCTTCAGGGGTTGTTTTATATATTAAAAAATTTCTTCATTTGAATGCAGATTGATGTTAACAGTTGCCTTTATCCTTGTAAGCATACAGCCAATCGTTTGAATTTCATAATCGAGCAAATTTCAAAATCAATTTAAAATGCACGTGTTTTCAGACTACAAAAGATGATGGATACACGTTTTGAAAAGTTTTAAATTAGCAAGTATGTAAGAAAAAGTAAATGAAATGTTCACACACACACATGTGTGTGTGTGTTTTTCAATTGAGGTTTAACAAGTAACATTTCAAGTAGCTGCTAATCATTTATGTCTAGAGTTTGTCTGTTCCTAATTTTTTCAGAAGATTTTGTAAAAGCATTTTCTACGTGAGACTTTTTACGCAATTTTTATTTACGGGTTAAAAAAGTACTTTTCAATGCGCAAACTATTTTTACAGTGATTGCGCAAACTATATTTACATGAAATTTTGAGGGGATTTCTTCTTTATACGGTCTCCATTCACACAAAGCAGAAACGTGTTTTCGTGGGTGGAGTTTAAAAATTCAAGCAGTCAAAAGCTAATTTATGTGTTATTTTATTTATGGAAACATTTCTTTAAGAATGCGCTTTGTTATAGCTTCCTTCGCAACAGCTGCCAGCAATTAGACAGAGATGAATGCTTTGAAGCGCAGCGAATATTCCCTACACCAGGGTGGGATTCGAATCCACGAATTGTTGAACCGAAGACCAAAACGCTAATCATTCAGCTACCTCATATAACTTCAGCGTATGGTTTGGAAAATAAACATTATTTTGAAATCCACTCTGAAGGAAAGTAGACATTTTGTCTGACAAAAGCAAAACATTGAAATATCAAAGAATCTTAGAAAAGTTCAGAGGGATGCTTCCATCGCGCATGCTTGCGGTACACCAATCGCCAACTTGTTTAGTCCAACGGCAAATTTCTTCCAGCAGAATCACTTCATGTGATTGCTGTCCACATACTTCACGACCAATGGACTGCTGTTAGAGCAGAAGCAGCAGATTACGATCGACACTTTCGATAATCACCTACACTAAGTTTTATGATCCGCATATCTAAAAATATATTCCGGTAGGGAAAACAAACGAAAAATTAGAAGTAGCTCTTGACCCAGGACAATCTATCCATCCCTGTTTACATAGTATCAACAGTCTGGAAATGTTCAAAATAAGAAAATTCCTTGTGTACTTTTTTTTTGCAAGACATTGCATAAATATATGGGAACTGGCTCGAAAATATTTTCAAAATACTTTTTTTTAATAATGTTAAAACAATTATACGTGGAAAAAATGGATTTACACTTTGAAAAAACAAAAGTAACGTGTCTACTCTTTTTTTTTTAAATAAAAAAAAAAGAAAAAGAAAGAGATGATCTATATTTTGAGAAACCAGGACATTTTTTCGATACTTTGAGGAGGTAAAAACAATTATTTTCTCAACATGTAGATTTATTTTCAAAATTAAAAAAAAGAAAAGAAAGGAAAGAAACTGAAACACTTTTACAGCTTTTTCGTACGTTAGAGTCATTATTATGACAAAAAGTTTTCTTCGGCGCATGAAACGGTTTTTAATTACTTCACCTTAAGCCCTGTGTTTTCAAAGCTTGAAAAGAACAAACTTGCTCTGATTTTAAGAAATAGAGAAAAGTTAATCAATAAAAAATCTTCAACGAGAGGAACTTTAAATGCTTACATTTATTAAAATGAATAAAATTTCTGTTGAATTTTAATTACAATTAATACATTTAAATTAATATTATAATTAGTATTAAATAAGTTATATCAGGGAGTATCAAAGTTTATTTGATTGGGTATCAGAAAGTCGTGAGTTTGAACTTAGTCGAAGATCCGTCGTGAGTGTCGTCGTTATAATGATTTCTGTCGTGAACGGACACCGGGCCTTGTAACCTACTTAGGAGTAATATTGGATAAAAAGCTAACATGGAAACCCCATGTTACTAACATCAAGTGTAAATCATCGGGAGCAATCCAAAAACTGTACCTACTCCTGGCAAGAAACTCAAAATTAAATATTGAAAATAAATTGTTAATGCACAAATCATACATAAGACCGATGATGACATATGCCGGATCTATTTAGGGCGGGGGCACTTGTGACTCTACAATGAAATTCCTCGAAACTCAACAAAACAAAATATTAAGACTTGCAACTAAAGATGAATATTATTGCAGAAATACCCTAATAAGGAAAAATATTGACATTCTTACGCTCGCTAAGTTTATAAAGAATAATGCTCTAAAATTCTACAAAAATATGAAAAAACTACCCAATTCATAAATCAAAAAAATAGTAAGATATAGTCCTTATGAATTAAATAATTTCCATAGACCGAGGTCGGCATTAAGATTAAAACCAACGGTAGAAAATTGAGCCAAAATAAAGTAAGGAAGTGGGTGACCACTAAATGTGTGTTTCATAATCAGCATTTATTAACCATTATGAAAAATAATAATTAACAACTAAAATTATAAATAAATTATTTAAAAAAATTTTTTACTAATTTTTTATATGAATCAGTAAATAATATCTAAATATTTTCTGTCAAGCAGCATCATTTGAATTATTCCCAACTGGGGGTGCAAACCCATTTATGTAAATAATTTTTATTATTAATTGTGTGGTAACCAAGAAAACTTATTTTTGAAATTGGAGATTGTAACTAGCCAAGAAAATTTATTGTTGTATATGGAAGAAAGTTGTAACTGATAATGTAATATATACTAACAATGTAAGCAGCTTATGTAATTTCTCTTTTAAATTGCAAGATTATGTAAAAATTTTGCTATGCTCAACAGAAAGAACTTGGTTAGAGGTACAGCCGTAGGGAAGGCAACTAGGCAGCAATGGTGACTCCACTTGGAAAAAAATCAAGTATTATGAAGAAATATTATGCTTAATTCCAGGTTATTCTAAAAGACGTACATGGCTGAGTAGGCTACACACCTAAAATCAAAATTAGATCGAATAGAGTAGCAGTCATCGAAACTGAGTGATATCTGCTGAATCTCTGTTTTTAAAGACACTTTCGGGACCACGACATGTTCATTGATGGCCCCACTCATTATAAGGTGTCTTCACTTCCGCTCCACTGTAGTGCTGAAAGATGAAAATACTGGAAGCCACAATAGCATATTATCAGAAGACAATAAAAAGTAAAGGATAGTATGGTTTTTTTTAATTCATATTTGCTATTACCCTTTAATAATAAGTTAGTATTAATAGCAGGTTTATGGCAAATACAATAGAAGGAGGTGTGTTACCTGTATATCAAAAGGAGGTGTGGTTTCGTGACGTCACGTGTTAGCTTGTGTAAGAACATGAGGTTATTTTTTGGAGTTGAATTGAGTTGTTGGGTTTCTATTGCTTTCAAAAATTATTTTCGTGTTGTGAGTGGGTCAACGGCGTTAATCAATTATTTAACGCGTGGTAGCTCATTCGAATTGAATTGAGTAGTTGGGTTCCTACTTCTTTTAAAAATTATTTGAGTTTTGTAAGAGAGTGAATTGGCGTCAATCAACTGCTTACCTCGTAATAACTCGTTCCAGTTGAGTTGAGTTGTGGCTTTTAAAAATCATTTGTTTTGAGTTTTTAAAGTAATATAGCAACTACTTGAATGGCAACGGTGATATATTTACATGAGCTACTCGTTTTTTGTTGTATAAGACGATATACCATTTATTGATATTATACCTATATTAGACTATGATAATAATGCACCTCTAATTATACAATTATTACGAAACTGGAATTTCAAATTTCCCAGTGTTTTTGTGTCCTACATCAGGATGTGCTTCTGCTCCTAAGAGTCCTTCACAGTTAAAATCTGAACTATTAAATGCTATTTCAAACAAGAATGGGATTGAAGAAGTCAGACATACTAGAAACGGAAAACTAATAATCACTACATATAATTATAAAACTGCAACAGAAATTTGTAATATCGAAACAGTATTAAATGTCCTTGTGATTCCCCAAGTACAAATTGAACAATACACAACAAAATTTACTATCCCGTTCATATCAGTGGACGAAAGCCTAGAAAATCTAGCATTAGAAATTGAAAATTAAACGGCCTTATTGTATCTCAAATACGACGTTTCAATAAAAAGGGATCTTCAGAGCTTTCAGAAACTATCTTGGTAAGAGTCTACGAACATAAAATCCCATCTCAAATTAAAATGTTTATATCTATTGTAAATGTAAAGATATATGTGGATAAAGTTCGTCAATGTGGAATTTGTTTTAAATTTATATATGCAACAAAAAATGTAAAGTACAATCAGCTTTATGCAGATTCTGTGGCGCATATCACAATAGTGATCCTTGTTCAACTAAAGTCCCATATTGTGTAAACTGCAAAGGACCTCACGCTTCAGATTATCCTTTATGTTCATCTTGTGAAGAAGAAACTCGGTTTTTAAAATTTAAGACAATAAGCCATCTATGTTTTATTGAAGCCAGAAGACAATTTAAAAGCTCTAAAACCAATTTTGCTACAATTGTAAAGTCTAATCAACCATCAGAAATTACTCATATTAAAATAAAGGATATAGTCACCGTCGCCTCAATACTTACGAAATTTGAAGAGTCGGCAGACAAAAAATCTTAGTCATTCAAACACGACAAGAAGCCATTCTAACACAACAACAAGCCATTCTAACACAACAACAAGCCATTCTAACACAACAAAGAAGCCATTCTAACACAACAAGAAGCCATTCTAACACAACAACAAGCCATTCTAACACAACAAGAAGCCATTCTAACACAACAAGAAGCCATTCTAACACAACAAGAAGCCATTCTAACACAACAAGAAGCCATTCTAACACAACAAGAAGCCATTCTAACACAACAAGAAGCCATTCTAACACAACAAGAAGCCATTCTAACACAACAAGAAGCCATTCTAACACAACAAGAAGCCATTCTAACACAACAAGAAGCCATTCTAACACAACAAGAAGCCATTCTAACACAACAAGAAACCATTCTATTGAAGAAACTGCAAGCACAAACTTTTTGAAACTAGAAGTCTCTCATCATCCCCTGCTAGAAGGAAAACTCGGAAAAGTAGTCGAATCCAAAAACAATCATCAAACCCTAGTAATAGTGACATTCATTTCAATCCAATTTTATCTGTGAACAGTGTATTTAATTTTGATAACTCTTCTGAAGAACAGCCAGAAATAATTGAAAATGCAAAGTTTATAAAGGGAAGCAATAAAATTTCCTAACACATGGGACGCAACTTCTATCCTGGGTGCATCAGTCTTTAGATGTAAAATTGTAATTATAATTTTTGTAACATTTTTCATGTCCTTATTAATTTCGTGGAATGCTCGAAGTTTTCTCAATAAGCGCCCATACATGAAACTTCATTACTTTAATTCTGTAGACGTTATTACAATACAAGAAACTTGATTTAAACAAGTTTACAAGATATCTTTATTTAACAAAATAATCTTCAGGATAAAGAAGATAGCTGAGGTAGCGGCCTTTTCCTAGCAGTAAATATAAACATTCCAACAAGGCAATTTTCTCCTATCCGTCACTCAGATGATGGCAGAGAACTCTTAGCAGTCAAGATCACAGTGACAACGACTACAAAACAATTATTAATGTGTACTTTCCTCCTGACAAATTTTCTTTAGAGTGGCTTCATAGCATAATTCAAGGAATTCATCCTCATTATATCATTATAGGAGATTTCAATATTTAACAAACAGCATTAGGAAGCTGTTCCACTTCATCAAGGGCAAGTGACCTTCTTGAATGGATTCAAGAAGAGAATTGCTGCCTCCTGAATTCTGAAATTCCAACACATATGGTCCACATCATAAACCTTCACTCATTGATTTCGCCTTTGTATCGCCAGACCTTTATCATCTAAGTCATATTGAAGTTCTCCCAGATTGTTTTAAAAGTGATCATTTACCATCTAAAACTAGCATAGCTATTGGAGATATTGATCACCATATACCGAACAGATCACGTATCCTGCGGTCAGAATTCTTTGCTTCCATCAATGCTGATCATGAAATTTCTGATCTTCACTCTATTGAACAATTTAATAATCTCTGCATAAATAAACTTCATAAGTTTCGAAAATGGCAGAAAATGCCATGTAAGGCTCATTCCCCATGGTGGTCTTCTAGATGTGGTTATCTCCTGGGTTAAAAAAGATGCCTTTGGTGTAAAGCTAAACACATATGTGATAGGTGCGCCTGCTGAATAAATCATGGCTTACAGGTACTGTGCCAGAAATATGGAAATCCTCCATTGTTATTCTAATTTTAAAACTCGGGAAAGATGGCCAATCTTGTGGCATCGTACCGTGCTATATCTCTGACTAGTGTCATGTGTAAATTAATGGAAAGAATAATTTTGAAGAGATTTATTGACCATGTATCAACCATATCTTTCTTTTATCCTAATCACCATGGATTTCTGTCACATCGAGGTTGTAACAGTATTTTATCCATCATTTATCATCACATAATTTCTGCCAGATCCTATAGAAAATTTGTTGTTTTGGTTGCAATGAATATTTCCCAGGCCTATGATTCAGTCTGGTCAGACGGCCTAGTTTATAAATTACTTCAAGCAAACATCAAAGGAAACTCTGCTTTGGGGATTCAACAGTTCATTACAACTCGCCATTTTCAAGTAAAGTGGAGAAATAAGCTATCTTCATCAGCCATTTCACATAGGGGATTTCCTCAGGGGAGCGTGTTATGACCTTTCCTGTTCTCAGTGTTTATGGCAGAACTCTACGTTATCCTTCCCCCTGACATCAAATGCTTCATATACGCTGATGATATATTTCTACTCTATGAATCTGCTAACTTGGGAAAACTTCAGCAGAAACTAACATCTACACTTGGAATATTACAAAATTGATGTCAAGAATGGAAGTTATCGATAAACCCACAAAAATGTGTTCGATGATTAATTTTTCTTCAAAACGATAACAACCAAATTTCAAATTGTTCATCAACAATCATCCTATTTCCTGGAGTAAAAATATTCGAATTTTGGGATTACATTTTTCACACAATTTGTTTTTCCGTCATCATTTTCTGGAAAAGAGAAAAGCTATATCAAAAAAGTTGAATGCTTTAAAAGGTATCTCAGGTAATAGATGGGGTGCTCGTCCCGATCATCTTCTTCAAATCGTGAAATCCTTTATTGTCTCCAGTCTGGATTATGGCTGTCCTATATTTACTTCAGAATGCACAACAGACTGCAAAATCCTTGAAACTGTACATCGCACTTCTCTAAGAATTGTCACAGGTCTTACTAAGTGGACCTCCATACCGATAGTTCTACAAGAAGCAGGAGAAACTTCTCTTCATTCTAGACAAGAAATGCTCTCCTTAAACTTTTACATCCGGAATTTCAGCAAGTCATCATTATCCCATTGTGCTTCAGCTTAGGAAAAGCTAACTTACAATCAAATTAATTGTAATCATCCTCTGGCCATTTAAGCCAAATTGTTCCTAGAACCAACAAGGAATAAATACCTCGTGCATACTAAAAGTCCCAACATAGTGGCCAGAAATGTCAAAAAAAATCTCCATTTGTTCCTCGAGTCTCCCTTTTCAGACTAAATCATTGCCAAAAGAGATAATTTGTAAGCTATTTCACTAGGTTTGTGAGTCCTCATGGCAGACAGATACGCTGATTTTTACAGATGCTTTCAAGTAAGGATCAAATGTGGGCATTGCAATAATCAATTTTACAATTAGTTTATAAATAACAGGGAAAATTAGTCACATATACTCCATCTTCTCGGCAGAGGCCATGGTACTGCTTATTGCAGTCTCTAAAATTTGCACTGAACACAAAAAATATGTCATTTTCACAGATTCACTTTCTTGCATCTGTGCTCTTTCAGATAGTTTCAGGACATCACCAACTATTATTCAACTGCTTCGATTCCAAATGATTCAATCTACTCAAAAGTGCTTGTCAATACAGTTAGTTTGGGTTCTCGGATATTCAGGGATTGCAGGTAATGAAATCGCAGACGCATTGGCGAAATCAGCAACAGTGATTCAATATGCTATTCGATCTATTTCTCCTGAAGATCTGAAACAAGACATTAAATATTATTTTAAAGAAAGTCTCAATCAATTGAAAAACAGCAAATACGCTGAAGCATTCACTCATCTCACATCTATTCGCAAAAATCATAGGCTGTTAACGAAATCGCGACTAGAAGACGTATGCCTGCACAGAGCAAGAACAATATCTTTTCCTACCAATTCGATTCTATTTAGGTTTAATCTCTGGCATACAGACCGCTCTCAGTGTGGTGAACCTAAAACCATAGATCATATTCTCCTATTCTCCTAGATTGTCCTTTAAACGAACATTTGAGAAATCAACTATGAAGAAAATTAGGAATAGGATCATTATCCTTCTCTTGGTATTTGAACTATATACGTATCCGGAAATTAAAATTCTTGCATGCTTTGAATTTCTACGCCTGTCTAAAAGATTCTAATCATAATGAAAAAAAGAAAGTTACAACTCAAAATCCTTGAACTTTTTTCTAACATAAATTTATAAATTCGAATTTTTTCCTCTCATATCAAGACGTTTCTGCTAGTGATCACAGACTTCAATTGACTTTACTTAAATAATGTTAGTCGATTGACTACATAAATCCTCCCCAAATAGCTTCTTCAACGAGAGCTACAAGCATCTTAGCATAAAGCTCTATAATTGTCCGCCATAACCTACCTACCTACCCTTTTTGTTGAACTATATCGTGATCAGCCTTGCTGTTTTCAACATTGTTATTATTATAGAGTCCAATCAGAGATTACGTAATGAAGTAAGTAAATATTCTTTTTTTATTTTTAGATTATTTTAAATATATATTTATTTGTATAATAATTTGTTATTTTGAAATTTATTAACTTTTTTACATTTTATTATTAAGATTCAGTTGACTGCATTTATTTCACCATGTGGTGGATTACTTAATGCTAAGTTTAAGTCTTTTATTTCTTTATGCATTTACAGATTTTGTTCGAAAATGATGAAATTCACTTTGACGAAGAAGATGATGAAGTAAGAAATTATTGAGAAAAAAATTTTACTGAAGTATTTTTTTCGCTGTTGTTAATGTCTTTAGTTATCTTATGTGTGTTTCAGCTGATTAGTGAATGTCCTAAGGCATTTGTGGAAGCATCACAATTTTTTGAAAAGTTGCCGTCTCAAGTGGGGTAAGGAACAGCAGTATGTTTCCTCCTTAAATTTACGAATAAAATTTTATAACTTAAATTTAGAAACAATATTTTTTATGAAAATAACATTATTTTTCTTCCTATGAAAACCAAGATAAATGACGGTGCTGGATCATCTACTGGTGGATATTGGATTGAACTTGAAAGTGTTGAGAGTGATAATGTACTTTCAATAAACTTTCAAATAATAATAATAAACCCATTTTGTATCTTAAACAATTTTTGAATATAATCCTTTTTTATTAGTTGGAATCTGTAATTCGAATTTATGAGAAAACTCGGCTACCAAATAAAAATTTCAAAAGTGAAGAAATAATATATCAATTTATGGTAGATCCAGATCAACTCCCAAAACAAGCTAGAAAAGCTAAACTTACAGATGTTGTTCATATCGTACGAAAATGATTCTAATGATTCCTCAAAGCATCACTCTAAATTTAGTGCCCACAGATTTGATATTTTCTGATTTACTAGATAAACCAATATGTACTTACTTACTGTCGGTACCAGATGTTACTGTTGAGAGGATTTTGGCTGTAGTTATGAAGACCCTACAGTCGAAAGATGAAATTAGATTGGATGAAGGCTTCAATATTGAAGTAATTATAATTAAAAGACCTGTGGAATCCTGAAAAACAAATCGAAGAGTTGTAGTTCCTTCAATGGATCACTTAAAAAAAAGATAGATTCAGTGTGTGCCCTCTGATGAAATGGGTCTTTGCTGTGCTAAAGCCATACTTTAGCAATTGCAAGAGTGTACAAAGATCCAGATCTAAAAACATTACGCCACAGGCAGTGCAATCTTCTGTTAAGGAAAGCTATTGCTCTTCAAGAGGAAGCATCTCTTGATCCCCTTGTGGATATAATGAGATAGCTTTGTTTGAAAATTATCTTAAAATTCTGGTGATAGTTTTCTCTACATCAGAAAGGAATCAGGTATGTGCTTTTCCATATATTACATTACATTTTAATTCGCATTTACAATTTTCTGCAATGCATGCTTTCTTTCTTATACTTTTTAGGTTTCCTATAAAGGTCAGAAAAGAAATGAAAGAATTTATTTATGGCTCCATCACAACCATTTTGATGTTGTTTTGTCTCCAAAAATTTTCTTTGGATCAAATTTCTTTTGTGAAGAATGCTTCAAACCGTATGACCACATTGAAAACTACAATTGCGAAGCACTTTCTCATGTTTGTAGAAATGCAACATGTATACGTGGAGACATGAAACAACGTCCAGACTGCAAGAGAAACACTCGGTCTGCTTTATGTTTCGTAACTCATAAAAAGAATGGTCTTTGTGATAAAGTAATAATTGTTTTCCTAATAAAATTAATTTAGAAATGTTTCACTATTTTAAAATTTATTCAACATTTTTTAATTCTTGTTTTTAACAGCTGTATCAATGCTCAGTGTGCTGTCGTGTAATGCTGAGAAGCGTGTGTCAAATTGAATTGCATCACTGCTTAGAAAATAAATGCATAAGCTGCAAGAAGTTAGTTTCAGAAGATCGTTATTGCTATTTGCAATGTGTTGAGGCAAACAAACCCAATGACAAGCTAATATTTTTTGACTTCGAAGCAGACCAGTCGACTGGAGAGCACATTGTGAACTTTGGCATTGCCCAATATTTTGACGGGACAGAATTTCTCTGTAAAAATATAATTGTATCCATGAATTTTGCAGTTTCCTTTTTTCTCCTCAACATAAAGGGTATACTGCAATAGCTCATAATATGGAAGGATTTGACGGGTGATTTATTCTTCGTTGGATGCTTGAGCAACGTCAGTCTCCAAAAGCATATCTAACAGGTCTAAAATAATGTCTATACATTTTTCTACATTAAATATAAAGACTATATATACTCGCTAAGTTTTTTGCTTATGCCTTTATCGAAACTTCCCAAGACATTTGGCTTAGAGGAATTAGTGAAAGGGTATTTTCCACATTTATTCAACAAGCCTGAGAACCAAAATTACTATGGCCCCCTTCCAGATGCTGAATATTATTCACCGTCACCAATGTCTACAGACATAAGAAAGAAGTTCCTAGAATGGTATGAGACCCAAAAGAACAGCACCTTTGATTTTAGAAATGAAATGTTAAAATATTGTCGGTACGATTTTTTTCTTCTAAAGAATTATGTTTTGTTACTTTTTTTTCTGTTATAAAAATAATTATTTTGTTTCTGTTTGCAGATCTGATGGCGTTACTGCATAGAAATTCGATCACAATTCATTTTGGTAGCAGGAGTGGATCCATTTACTTATGTGACGATTGCATTAGCTTATATCAGTAGAGTATATGAATCCTCTGTTTATAACCATTCTTTGATACATTTTGTTTTTATTCCTCCCTTTAAAGTTCCATGTATACTATTAATACCTCCAAAACTTCCCGGGACATAGGATCTCTATACAACTGAGCCAAAGCCGCGTCCATTGCATTTGTGTTAACAATCAATAATAAATATTAAATGTTGAATATACTTACATTTATACTCATATTTAAGACACTCTGTTTACATGAGACATTTACTTTCATAATGTTTCTTCTTATAAAATATTATAATTATCTAATTTAATACATTTTCATATTATTTAAAAGAAAAAATAATAAACAAACAAACACACACATATTTAAATTCTAAGCAATGAAATTTTATTTAACATATTTTCAAAATAAATTTGTATACAAAAATATTCAATTATATTACATATTTTTATCAAATTACTTTATTCATTCATTATTTTGGAAATATTAAAATGCTTTTTCTGGATACCAAGTATTTATTATCAAAATTAATTGAACACAAAGTAGTTCATTTTTTGAAACGAAGTATTTTCAATAATGTTGTCAAGGCGTAAATTTCTCAGGAAATCAACTGTCACATATATAAAAGATCTTAATGCTAAAAATGGTTCATTTTCCCTGAGACTATGATAAAAAGAATCAGCAATTTCTAAAACTTCTTAAGAAAATTCATGTGAATTAAAAGTTTGCACATGGTTAGCCCATAATTTTTCAGCCAAAACAACTGGTTCTTTTAAATCTTTCTCCTTAAAAAAGTCACACACGGCATTTTCAAGGGTTTGCAACAATAGTTGGTTTCTGAGGCTAACATCAAAGGAACTCGGCAAAGTCTCTTCAATAACTCCGTCAAAAACACAATGATAAACATCTGAGAAATTCACTGTGTGGAACATCTGATCTAGAACAGCATTAGCAATACTGTTATAATTTCGCTGCTTATTATAATATTGCTCTGCAGAAATTGTAAATGATTTTGAGTTTGTTCCTTGCTTTACATTAGTGAATGCAAACATTTTAGAGTCCTTACTTATAATCTGAATTTCTGATTCAGGAAGGAAGACACTACTTCGTAGATGGTTCTCATTTTGAGGCACAGTTTCTCTATCCATAATTTGTTCAATCCACCATGGTCGGAGAGTAATTTCTCTTCAAAAGTCCTATAATATTTCTTTCCATATTTCTGATACCTTCTAATCTATACTGAGACAACTCCATTGGAAGTACTGGGAAATACAAAAACGGAGTCTCCTATAAGAAATACATAATCTGGAATATCATTTTCATAAAATATTCCTGTGGTATAGAAAAATAAACAAAAATTATAAACTACTCATCTATATAAACCATATCTCAGAAACATAGAATATTGAATAACCATAAAATAATAATCCTTCGTTTAAAATAAAAAACTAAACTTACTTTAGATTCTTCTCTCTTGAATTTTTTGCTGTTTTTGTCTACATCTAAGTGAGAAATATTGATAGAC
Source organism: Latrodectus elegans (assembly GCA_030067965.1). NCBI lineage: Eukaryota > Metazoa > Arthropoda > Arachnida > Araneae > Theridiidae > Latrodectus > Latrodectus elegans. The sequence continues at coordinate 104,814,777 of CM057822.1, forward strand.
ATCTACAAAATAAAATGAAATTTTGAGTTCTAATTATATTTCATAGTAAGAATCACAAATAGCACTTAAAATTTTAATATGAAATGCATGTAAATTAAAAAAAAAAACTAATACTTACCAGATCATCTGATTCTTTCTAGGCACGTTTGTTGTTTGATGAACACATGATGTTTGTCAAATTCAAAGGAGTGCAGCTTGAATTCACCTATAGAACAGCCGAAATGAAGCATTTAATACTTGCACAAGAATTATTTGGAAATCAACAGCAATGCAGCATTATGATTGGCCCAGAAACTGTATTCATCGGCCCAGCGTAGGCATATTTCAGTACACAGGTTTTTTACTTTGAGTAAACATGGCTCATCCCGTTGAAACTTGTTTATTCTCATATTATGACGGCAAACTACGTCAATGATAATTTTTCTCTGGTTAGAAAACTGGTTTATATTTATTTTACTTAGGTCTAAAAGAAATGTCTACTTAAGATTCACTCGCTTTAACAGGAATTCGTTATCGTACGCAAAATCAATTATACCCCACGAATTCTTTTTGGAGATAAAGAGTTCGGACCCCAGCCTAGACCATTAAAAAAATAAAGTTCCTTATTTGGTTTATAGATGGCGCCATAAACAAGAAATTTAAAAAGCATCGAAATGAAATATAATTAAAACTTTAAATACTACTCAACTCAACTCGAATGAGTTTAGTTCCACACACACAGTAATGTGGCAGGAACCACATTTCACAGATGTCTATAAACTTAATCATTTGGTCAACATGTTTATCTACAAAATAAATTTTTTTATAAAATATCTTATCTTTCTTTGTGTTGTAATTTTGGTCAGTCAGTAGTGTATTTAAAAAGAAATAGATTAAAGGAATGTTTTCAAGGAGAAGATTGCTTTCCCTAAGAATATGCAAGGAAGAGATGAAAAATTTCGAGTTTTTACTCCATTTATACACTCTAACGAGATGTAGTGCTGAATCAAAATGTATTTATCGGGAAATATATTCAGCTAAGCCTCAATGCTTAGCAATAAATTCATGAAAAGGAAATAGCTTATAATAATATCATAAATATACAAAGATGTAATATTCGACAAATAAATTACTGTTTTAGAAACATACTAAATCTACACCAAAGAAGAAATTAAATTATCAAATCAATTAATTAAATCCAAATTATCTGTCAAGTCCGTCATTTCAAAATGATAGATTTCACAAATAATTTAATTTTTAATGATATATGAAACTTAAGCTAGACAAAAGATAAATCAGCACAAATCAATAAATTCTTATTTTTCTGTAAAATTTCTCATTTAATATGACAGATTTGACAAATAAAACACTTTAATGACGTACTAAACTTATGCCATGAAAAACTTAAATGGGCAAATTAATTGCAATTTATTTTCAAGTCTGTACTTTAAAAATTACGAATTTGACAAAAAATTATTCTTTAACTATATACTAAATTATTTATTTACACAATATAAATTTTAATTAGCAAATCAAAATTAAAATTTTTTATCTAATCTGTCATTTAAAAAAGACAGATTTGGCAAATAAGTTACTCTTTGATAACATAACGCTAAACTAAAGGGATGAAAATATTGAACACTTTTTGATAGTTTGTTCCAGTATTTATAAATCTAAAGAGTATTTATATTTTTATATTGTAAAGTTAGAAGTGTGTCTGTATTTTGCAATAATTTAGAGTAAAACTTAAATGGCACGTTAATCAGGCTTTGCTAACAAATTTTAAATAACTTTATTTCACTAACTTAAATCCTAAATAAAGACATTTATTATTTTTAAAATTGAATATTTTTTCATTCGATTCGTAATTGTTAAAGATTTAAAACCCCGTAAATCAACACAGATCGTGCTGACTATGTTTCTTTGTAATGCTATTTGTCTTAACACAAAAAACATACATTTTATTTGCGTACAGTAACTTTCTTGATCATTTTTTAATTTTTGAGAAATAATCATGCAGTTATGGAACAGCTAATGAATTTAAGTCCCACTTCACAGATGAGGACTTTCTGAAAATGGTTGGAATCTAATTTAAGTTGTTGTTCTCAGTTTAGTAAATCATCGAGGGCAAATGAAAAAAAAATACGAGCGACAAGCAATGTAAACTAAACTAAGCCAAGTGAAAAAGTGCTTTGGGGAAAAACTTGCAAGAATTATTTTCACTCACCTTTGTTTAATGCCCCTCAACTATCTCTATGATGTCAGTACCAAAAGAGACTAATTGTGTTTTTACTGCACAAAACTAGAAAACCGGAAATTCTATTAATGAGATAGCCATTCCGGCAAATAAGTAAGATTCGAACTTCGATTTGTACATGGCACAACTACTTGATATATATGAGAACTAAGGTTGTATGCAGTTATATGCCGTCACTTCTAGTTAAAAACCAAATACCAAGAAATTAATTCCTCTGAATATTATACATTTCTCAGTCTTCAATAAAAGACGTCGTTTACGTTATTGACATGTAGCGAATTCGAGTCCTGATTTAGGCAAAGATCTTTCGTACTAACTGATGGCGGCGGGATGGCTTAAATAAGTCTTCGAGAAAATGTGCTCCAGCTGAAATGATACCTTTGGGGATGGCTGTCTAAGTCTGGGATTATTTTGCTTGGTTTTTACTTCTGACTGAGGTAAAGTCACCCACTTTTGGGGGCAAGAGGGCATGTCCACAAGGTACCACCTATAAAAGGCGTCCTGAAAAGTAGTAAACCATGTGACCGATTATATTATATATATATAGAGAGAGAGAGACAGAAATTGTTTTTCAAAGGTACTTTGATGCGTGTTTTTTTTTTTTTTTTTTTTTTTTTTTTTTTTTTTTTTTACTAATTCAGAAATTTCTTTTGGAGAGCCTGTTGCATAAATTCATGCAATAATAAACTAGAAACTGCAGGTTTAGTTTTTTTTTTTTTTTTAAAAAAAAAAACTTTACATTTTAGAATTTTTAACACTATAATTAACAATACAGCAATAGGATGATGCATTTCTATAATAATAATTGAAATACAGACAGAATTTGATAAAAAAATAATAAATTTCTATTGCGAATGATGTCTAGGTAAAATACATTAAATACTTTGGTTGATTTTATCGTCTCGAATGAATGTATACTAAGTACTTGATCGATTTATTATTTTGAAACCTTTCGAATGTACGTAGTACTTTGATTTTTGTTTCGAATTAATCCCTTATTGTTTATTAAGATTAATTGTTTAACACAATACAACGAGAGTATTCTTGCATTTCTAATACCAGCCATCATTAAATGGACCTTTTACACTGACGCCATTTACTAGCGGCAAACGCGTGAAGTAAAAGCTATGATTGTTAAATATTTCTTTCAAAAATAGCATTCTCATCATAAATTCCCTAAACTGACGTCGCAAAAGGCCGGTAGCGAAAAGACTGTTTGCTGAAGACTCAAAGCCTGCTTCTCTCCGTGAATGGTATCTACGTAAAAGCATCGCTGCATTTCCAAAACCTCTTCATCAGTCAGCAGAGAACATGAGCGATTGTCGAAAGTTGCACGCATTTTTATAAGAATTGCTAATTCTTTGGTACAGAAAATTTTTTTATGCACTTTACTTATTTCAATCGAAACCGTAAATGAATGATTATTTAAAGTTTCCACGCATTTTTACACATATTAATTACTTCATTTGTTAGAAAATTATTTTTGCTCCTAATTAACTTCTTTACAGTTGGCCATAAAATAAAATAAAGTGATCAAAATAGTATTTATAAAAAATAACAAATATATTTCAAATTAAATACTTTTAATCTACTGTATGATTTTCTGAATGAATATTTTCGTAAATTATGTTTAATTATAATGCTTCAATTATAATGTTTCAATTTTCTTTAAACTGTAATTCATGGTCTAATTAACCAATGTACGCAAAAGAAATTATCGTTGAGGAAAAATAAACCAAACTTTTCTCTACCCTAAAGAAACAATACAATTTCTCCCATTATGATAGGAGATAATTAATAACAAAAACTTTTTGAGCAAAACAATTACCCTATATGTATTTGCTTTAAAATAATTTACACATAAAAATCGACAGTAAAAGTTCTCTAAGTGTAATTTTAAAATTATCAAATGTTAAATAGTTTTAAAAATTATTAACTGAAATGCATTTGAAATTTTTCAAATGATCCTGTTTCAACTCAGCCCATCTCTTCGCATGAATTGCAGAGAAGAATCAGTAGGATGTAATGCATTGAATAATGCACAGAATTTCAAAATGCTGATTCACTCAATAGTCCTGGACATAATTCTCTAACTGCATGATTATTAATCACCATTCCATGGCAACCAATAGTCTTTTTAAGAATTTTACGCAATATCTACTGAAAAAAAAATAAGTTATTATTTGCCAACTTCATATATATTATAATATTTTAAAACTAATTAATTAATTAAAATTATGGTACATAGGAAATCTTTTCCTTTTAAAAACGTTAAAGGCAAAAATTATTTTCCTTCTAAATGATTGATTAGGATAAAAATCAATAAAATATTTATAATTTACATTATCGCCTGATTTCTAAAGAATACAAAACCATTTGTGTTCTTTTTAAAAGAACCCATTTCTTATATTTATGCCTGCTGTTTTTATTGCGCGATAATGCAGTAATCATGAGTTAATGTACAGTCGAATTTTCCACGTTAATGAATACTACAGTTGAGAGAAATATGCTGTATTGGATTCGAACGAGGATGCGTATGCTGCTGGAGCTTCCGCACATCAGGAAAGGCTCTTGGCAAGTCATTTAAGTGTGTATTAAGGACAACGAAGTTCTAGTTTGGAAGATTTGCAATGATTGAAAACACTGCGATCCATTAACGCATGTTTTGTCAAGAGTTCAATTATAACGAGAGAGTGCATGAAAGCAAGTTTGGAAAAATCTAGTATGGAAAAAGTGGCTTCTATGGATCACGAAATCTTTCTAAATTTTTAAGAGATATTTTAACCAATTGCAAACCAGAATGTAAATATTTGCTTTAAAATAATTAGATAAATAATAGTAAAGATATTAGGAAAAAAAGAAATGAAACATTTTTATTGCTTGAATTATTAATTCTAAATTTTAAAAAAAAATTGGAAAACTAATCTTCCTTTCTTTTTGCATATTTGACATAGTTACCATATAATCATTTTGCTTATTTCTAAATTTGATATATATATTTTTTTTTTATTGTAATTAAAGTTTGCTTATGTCAGGCATATAAATAATATTAAGGATATTCAACAGCTTTCAGTTTCCACGATCATAGTTTATATGCAAAAATTATGTTAGCTTGGCCACATTTTTAGACACCAAAAATTTTAAAATATATTATAAGAATTGTATGACAATTATGCTTTATATTTCAAGAAATTGCTATAAGAAAAATACTAAATTTTCAATTATTTTGTATCTAAATACTCATTTTTTGCACATATTATTGTGTACATAATTAATGTTAATATATCTCTATTACAGATAATATTTTAAATTAAAATAATTTATTATTATTTAGCAAATGTGGGCCAGAAGTATCATGTGGCAATGGAAACTTATTTTCAGAGAAACGAAACTGCTCGAGAAACATATGGCCGATGTTTCTCGAGCAGTTTCGTTTCTCTGAATTCCTTATGGGTATCGCATGCTTTCGACAAGTGCAGCCCCGACAGATACTAAATGACGGACACCACAACACCAAATAGAAGATTTTTTATTACGAAATACCTATGTTTTCTTGTTTGTTTTTACTTGTTTCATAAAATCATTAGTTACTTCATTAATTCTGTTAGTAACAGAAAATTATATAATACTGCTTTTAACACAATAAAAATTGTCATTTTTATTATTTAACATGAGATAAATCATATTTCACATTTATTATATTTAATTTAAATTTAATTAAAATCAAAATTCCTTTTTTCAAAATATTAAAATCTTTGCAAGTGCAGGTAGGGAATATGTAATTTTGACATACATGACCATTTGTTATACAATATCAAAACTATGTTTTAATATAATCACAAAATATACATTTAAAAAACCCTTCTGTAATCTAAGAACTTTTATACTTAAGAAATATTCTTAATGTTCGATGGATATATTAAGTTTATTTTATTTGACTAAGTTGATATATATATCTCTCTCTCTCACTTAAGCGATATCTGTTTATCTAAAAAAGGGTTTTTTTCATTAAATAACAGTTCGATAATAACAATTTAATTATTAGTAATGTAAATATTAATGATATATATGAGAACTTTTATTTTTGTCTATCTTGTTTTATAATAATTTCTTTTCATGTAAGTTATTTATATCTCTATTGTACTTTACTGTTAAATAGTGTAAGTCACATATTAATGTATGTAGACGAAATAACATGTTTCGATTTTTTAGAGAAAAAGTGCATCGTTTAAATTTATTTATGTATTTAAATTTTCCATTAAGATCGGCATAAAATGATCAGAAATTCTAATTTATGGTAGTACATAAATGTGGGTGTTTCTTTTAAACTCCTGTGTACTTAATGCTCTCCTTGTTTAAAATGTTTACTTCAAATGAATTGAAATGAAATAAATTGAGATTAAAAAAAAGTTACTTGTAACTTTTGTATACAGAATGAAGACAAATTTTTTATGCAACGAAGACCTTCGCCCCTCAGAAAAAGTAATGTGTTTCAAGACATAATAAAGGAAAGCACTTCTAATAAATTCACAAAATACTAAAACTATTCTCTATTGTACTGTTATAATGCTTTCAAATATTTATAATCATTTGTATTAATGCTAATTATATTTAATATATATATATATATATATATATATGTATTAATAATATAAATATTAATGTATTAATGCTAATTATAGATAAAAAAAATTTAAAATTTTTAATTCCATAATGTAATAGAATTTTACAAAACAGTTGCAAAAGAAAAATCTGATATGTTTTTAATATTATGAGTTTATAGTCATAAGAATTAGAAAATTATATAAGCCATAAATAGATAAATATATTTACTTTATACAAAAACAAAAATCTTACTTTGATTTCAATAGCAAAGTGTATTGAACTCAAAATACGATTTTTATTATATGTTCCAAATCAGAGAATAAATTTAACAGTAAAATTAATTAAAAAAATATTAATTTATATAAAACGTATTATCAAAATACTCATTACATTAAAATACATAATATAAGTGTATAGAATTGAAATAACATAGAAATAAATCGTTCAATGCAACATTCATAGGCATGAATCGGTCATTTCACACGCTGTATAGTGTCCGTCATTTTGAGATCAACGCTCCGTGTATCAAGTCATTGTTCTGAAATCAGAACATCCATTAAGTCAAAATTCTTACCGGTGTCTGAAAGGTGGCACAGATAAAACATTTAAAATGATAAGTATATTATTAAATATAAAATTCACTGAAGAATATTTTCATCACATCTTACAAGTAAACGGGATATTTTATTCTTATACTATTTCAAAAGAATTTTTTTTTTTTGAGTTCAAATTAAGACTGGTTTTACAAATTGAAAAGATTTAAAATAACCCAATTAAAGGATTTCTCAAATAAAAAAAAATCGTGAGGTTTATAATATATATATATATATATATATATATATATATATATATATATGCATAGTTTTCAGTATTTGTAAAACTGTCAGACGTGTGCATCCAGAATACAAATGCTTCGTATTCGTACTCTTTGGGTGAAACATATTGTGAAGAATAGAAAAGTGGAAATCGGGAGCGGGGGAGGGGAGACGATGAAAAGTTCCAGCTGGGAATTTTCCCGATATTAGGAAACACGCTATGAGAAAGGTCTTATTATGGAGGTCAACGAGAATTTGTTTTCATTGTTATCCTTTATCCCTCAGTCAAAGAAGGGCTCCGAAAGGAGAGACGCGGAGGAGCGCCCCCCCTCTCTCTCTCCGGTCATCACAGGGTTTCAAAATGGAGGAAGTTTAAATGGACTTCTTTTATACATTAAATTATATATTTTTCGAGGGATGTATACAATCTCGAAACTATTAATAATGTATTTACTATTATGCAAGGAAAAAGTATTTCCAGTATTGAAAATGTATCATTTTTTATATCAATTCCAAACGTAAGTGTGTAAAAAAGAGATATTTGAGGTTTGCATTTAACCATTATAGCAATTTTTATATTAATTTTTTTCTGACTGCAATAGTTATAAGCAATATACATTGCTGGCTATTAAAAATATTTTATAGTATGAAAGAAAGCATTTTAAAAAGACATTTATTATATGTACTGCATTTGCTCGTGTACAAGAGCCACTCTTTTTAGCTTTGAAAAAAGGTGCAAGAAAAGGGATGCCTTGTATATGCCGGTACTGTGTTTTATGTGTCGTAACACTATTTATGATAAAATTCATTTTCCCTATTCAATTTATTGTAATTTTTTTCTGCTTTTTTTGTAGAGTGTGAGAATATTAATCAACTAGATTTTAGTGATTACGCTTGCTCTGTTAGGGACGATCACTGCTAAATTCATTTAAAGTTTCCAATTTTTCTGAACGACTTTCCAATGTGTCATATTCCTACTGTTAAACTTTCTTACATTCTTTAGCTAGCTATAGCTCAAAAACAACGGTGGCACTTCTACAATAAGCAAGCTACGTGCGATTCCATATACTAAAGAACATGGAAGAATGGCTACAGAGGCATTTCAAGTCACCCACAACAACGATAAAAAAACGATCAAACATTGTGAAATAAAAATAGGATCTGAAAAACCTATGGAACCCATAAAACAGAGGCAATAGTTAAACTTTTAGGAAGTATGGCAATGGCAAATGGTACAAAGGACGATTTGCTGTATGACAATTCAAATACTGAATTTAAAGAGCTTTTAAGTGATTCACAATTTAGATCTGAAGACAACGAAGAAAATTAAAAGGTTATAATTTCCAAGATAGATTTGGTATTCATATAACGCATTAGTTTGCATTTGTATTACTTTGTAACGACAATACTATAAATTGATACTAATAAACAATATTAAAGTTTCCTCCTCCAAAAAATGTGGTTAAAAAGAGAAAATTATTATATACAGCAAAAAAATACTTAAACAGTGTGTCATGCAGGCAAATTTGCAAGCAATTTAAATGGTTACTAATGTGCAAAATGAATAAAAACAATTGCGGATCTTAGCAGATGAAATTATTTACCATGATAGATATGAAACAGAAATAGGGAACTCCTTCTAGGCTGCTTCAAGTCGGAGCTGCCCTTTATCAATCATAATAACTGCGAAGGAATGGCAAGCAAGTTTTCCAGCTGCCAATGACCATATTGTTACAAATTTATAAATAATTATTGTATTTGTCTTAAAATATCTCAGACAGATCGGAAATACTCACATTTTGGGCGAAAATTGCGGTATTTAGACGCGTCATACGTTAAAAGCGGGTTTTCTAATGATTTAGTGACTTGGCGATGTTTTGGGTAGAAAACTTGGCGACAGTTGGCGAGGTTCTTGGTAACTGCGGGAGAAATAGATACTTCTGGAAACATCCATCCCATAAGCTCTGGAACCAATATTTAGCGAGATATCCCAGAAGTTTCCAGAACCTTGGCGAAACTGGTAGATTTCCCCAAGTCAGGTATAAATACCGCAGCCCGACATAACAGGGGGTGAGTTTTGTAAGGACAGTGAGTGAGGATGATTAGTCGTGCCTGCTAGTCTAGAGAAGCTGTTCTCTGTCTGAGGTATTTGAGACCTACGATTGGAAGCTATTACTTATTGTATCTGACGAGCAGGTGGCTGAGACGAAAGATGGACAAGAAGAGATGAAAGCTGGACAAGAAGAGATTAAAACCGAGATGATGAAAGAGATCAAATCTTGAGAGGAGGAACTTAAGAAGGACACTGTAAGTGTTAAAGAAGAATTCCTCCAACATCATTCAGGAGAAGATGAATGCAATGGAAGATAAGGTAACTTCAGTGGAAACTAAAGTTTTGGAGATCGAAGAAGCGTTTTCAATCCTCGATCAAGAAACGACTACAGTAGCCGAAGTTCTAGTGCAGCAATGGGTTTTCTAGATTCGGCGCACCCTTACAAATTCCTTCAGATCAAGGGACAAATTTCCCCTCTGCTGTGTTTAAGGGAATGTGTCAAATTCTCCGAATAGACTAGACGCATACTACGCCATTACACCAGCAATCGGACGGCATGGTAGAGATGTTTAACAGAACCACCTTGAATAATATCTCACTTATAGTTTCCAGAAATCAGCAAGATTGGGATTTGAAGCCGCCGTTGTTACTGCTTGCATATCGCAGTGCTGTCCATAAGACTACCGGATATACTCCGTCACAAATGCTCTTTGGTCGCGAACTTCGTCTCCCTTGTGACCTTCAGTTTGGTCGTCCACCGGATACATCTTCACTGCCAGAGGAATACATTCGAGACCTTCAGGCACGTCTTGAAGATGTCCATAACTTCGCTCGAGATCGAATCAACCTGACGACCGAAAGAATGAAGACAAAGTATGACACAACAGCGACAGGACATGAATTTAAGGAAGATGACAAAGTTTGGTTGTGGAACACCATTCGACGTAAATTACTTTCTACAAAGTTGCAAGCCAACTGGGTAGGTCCCTACACAGTCTTTAAAAGACTGAATGACGTCGTGGTTCGTATAAGAAAATCATCTTGTTCAAAACCAAAGGTAGTACAGTATGATAGTATCCTATCGTTGTAAAGTAAAAATTAGTAGACCATAGAGTCTTTGTAAATACTACAGATAATTTTAATATTTTCTATTTTTTTGTATTTGTATTTTTAATTGTTTGTGTATGTAATGTGTTCTGTATCCTCTTAAAATGTAAATTCTTTTATATTAAATTTTGCCTCCTTTCAAGGTATTCTACTGCCAGGGACATGCAGTCCTTAAGAGGCGGTCAATGTTACAAATTTATAAATAATTATTGTATTTGTCTTAAAATATCTCAGATAGATCGAAAATACTCACATTTTGAACTAAAATTGCGGTATTTAGACGTGTTATACGTTAAAAGCGGGTTTTCTAATAATTTGGTGGCTTGGCGACAGTTGGCGAGATTCTTGGCGACTTAGTAAGAAATAGATACTTCTGGAAACATCCATCACCTAAGCTTTAGGACCAATATTTAGCGAGATAGCCTCTAAGCTTCCAGAACCTTGGCGAAACTGGTTGTTTTCCCCGCCAATTCAGGTATAAATACCACAGCTCGACATAGAAGGCAGGCAGTTTTGTGAAGACAGTCAGTGAGTGAAGACGATTAGTCGTGCCTGCTAGTCTGGAGAAGCTGATCTCTGCCTGAGGTATTTGAGACCTGTGATTGGAAGCTGTTACTTATTGTATCTGACGAATTGTAGCTGTATAATTGAGATTGTTACAGCTTTTATATCTAGTGAAATTTTTACGAATGAAAGTCTTTTGTGTTCATTGAGTGGCTGTTTTATTGAACTCTCAATCGACACGAACCCCGAAGTTCGGTACAATTTGGTTTCAATTGGAGAGAGGTCTGGAGAACACGCGCAACAATTAGCGCAACAATTGACTGCACTCTTTATCGAGGAAAGTCAGAGATTGATATGCAACATGTATCTCTGCATTATCTTGTTAGAACATCTAATTTTGAGACCTCGGAGTGAAAACAGAAGCACTGGCCTTATGTCCAAAATGTGACAATCACCGCTTAAATCATAATCGAACTACGATTGCGCGTATCGTGTGTTCAGATTCAACCTCCCTATGACGACAATATATGCAGCCAAGTGATGCGCATCCGTATTTGCATATACATTTACGGTCTGTTGAGAGGAGAGTGTAGAACTTAGATTGGGTAGAAGTGGTGACCTTAAAAAAGCTTTGTCGTTGGGCTTACTTGAGTTGCCATATTTCTATACGTTGCATTCTCGCGTAAGAACTCAACCACTAGTGAAAAACAAACGATGAACATTCCGACTTCTGTATGCATGTCTGTCGGGGCTGGTATTTAGGAATTTTAAGGATTTCTTTAATTGCGATACTTAGCGATAATTGTCTTCCTGAAGATTTTTTTCCTAGATATGGCCAGCTATTTATGAAATAGTTCTTAGGAAGCAATTATACCAAATGGTACAAGGGCTTACAACAGCTTTAAGTCATTAGACAGTTCAAAATTGGTGGCAAGACATCGCAAGCGTTCGATATATCTTAGCGGTAAGACAGTGATCTTCAGGGATGAAGTTCCGAGTTCGATTCCCGCAACTTTTGAAAAATTAGACGAATTTCACTCTCCTGATTTCTGCACACACGTCTATTGTGGTTAGTGCACGAGTCTTTTAGGGTTTCCTCGATTGGAATGCGTGACTATGGCTCGTAATCTGTGAAAATTTTTGTTGGAAGGCATTTTCGTGGTGAATATTAAAATTTCGTATATTAACAGTCGGACTTTACGTTATCTACATCGCAGTATTATAACATTGTCGAATTAGAGTCATCAAGGCATATTGGTAAACATTCTTTAGAGCATACGATAGCAGTTTGATTTCCAGCTGTTCTTTAGGAAGAGAAACGGATGTGGCACTTCTCCATGCACGTCTGTGGGGGCGGAAGGTTGTAAGATTTTAGGGCCTCTTTCCTTGCTGGCTCATCAAATATTGCTCATTACCTATGAAATAGGATCAATGAATACAATTTATTCGTTTGTATTAAAATGATACTAGGCTGTTAACTAGGCATGTCAAAGTAACATTGTAGCTTAAGACAAACGGAATCTCCTTTTTTGACAGATTGTATGTGTGTGTGATTACGATTTTGCAATTTCTTACCTCACAACACACCTGTTCTGGCCTATCCGTGGCCTAGTGGATGAATGAAGCTATTCAAAGGTTCTCGGGTTTGAATTCAAGCACAGTTGAGCAACAGGAGATGGGCGTTGGACTTCGTCCTTTGCGTTGTGTACTTAAGAATGTTCCGGGTTTCCTCCCTTGCGACTCATGAACAAGGCTCACTACTTACAATTGAAGTGACGGATAACGAAATCCTTTATAATGACTGCTAGGTTGTTAGCTACTTCATTTCAGCATGTTTATTCTATTATGCATGAAGTGGCGCTGAGCTCCTGCATGCAGTTCAGTGCCACCCTCGGCAACCTAGGGATTTCGTAATCGCATGGTATTACTTAGATTTCGTTCGGAGTGATTTCAAACAGGATACCCAGCCGGTAGTGTACGATCCTGCCTCTACCGATCTTCCTGGTTAACACTTCTTCTATTTATTCCAACTGTAATACGATATTCTGAGATAAATTCGACATTAGAAACTTTACAGAGAAATACTCTTAACTTTTTATTACCAGTTTAGTCTTTATGCAGTGCTTCAGCAATCGTTTCCCTTTCTGCCGTCGTTCAAATAACACTGGAATACCGTCAGATGATCGTCTCTTCTGCCGTATGTATGATCTTCATATCCATGAAACTTTTCCTTCCCACTGCTGTGAACTTGATGGACGGCGGGGCGCAGTCACGGGGTGGATCCACAACTGCGGTTTCCCACGTTTACAATTTTGATGGCGCTTTTGCAATGGGGTGAAATAGAAGCTTTCCTTGAAATAAACCAAGTAAAAGAAAGAAAGGGAACTCGTCAGCTTTTTACTAACAAACTACAATTTCTAGTATTGATAACATTTTTGCCATAAGAATATATAAATCCTAAGGGATCTATTTTAATTTAATAAAAAATCTGTCAAAATATAAATCAATTTTATTTTTTAAAATTTTCTGAATGTCTTGCTTTACAGCGGAATTTCTCCTTGAACGTAATAATTACAAAATAATGATTGGGGAAAATATTGTACCATACAGTATGAAAATACTTTCGCTTCAGTTTAAAAGGCAAGTGACGCTTCATTTTGAAAAGCAACCATTTCAAGCATGACTGCCTGCTTTTACTCTGGTATAAGTTACCAAAAAGCGTAATTGCTTTTATTCACTTAATTTAATCTAATTTGAAATATCGTCGCGTAATCATTCGCTGTTGAGTTAGTAATTGATGATGACTTGCAAAACATTGTTCGTTCATTCGCTGATTTATTTAATTTCATTTTCTTACAAAGAACCACTTATCTTTAGTCAGATGCAGTACTAACAGATTTTGTATGCTTTTAAAATTCTTTTGTTTTTTCTCCGTCACTCGGAGAGATTTTTTCATTAGGCACCAACACCCTATGTTTGGTTTGCGTTTATAAACGTCACGCTAGCACCACTTTTTTTTTATTTACTCATAATTTCATTATTTTAGTAGCAGTTGCTTCATTTTTTACTGCGATAAATTTTTAATTTTAGGATTTACGGAAATAAGACTGAGGTGTGATTTTATTTTTGCAAAAAATGTCATGAATCACCAAGAGCGAATGTGTTGGAAGAATCATATTATGCACTTAAAATGTAATTTTAATCCAAAATGGCTGTGTCTCAATCGTTCATTCAGAAAATTTGAAGTTTTGAGGGGCTTGTATAGACATATATTACTAGGTAGTATATTTTATCTGGAGGGTGTTTTTTGCTCAGTCAAATGACAATGACTCCCACGCTGCTTCTTCCATTTAACTGGCAGAGCCCCACTCTGGGCTAGGTACTGGTAAGTATGCCGTTGCAGCATTTTATTTGCCTCTGTAAATGCGATTTATTTATTTGCAGTGTCAGCAATTAACAGCTACAGAGTTAATGTCAGGGTTCATTTGATATTTTTTGCGGTTAAAATATACAAAAAAATTTCAATTGCATCTATATAGCGATAATTACGACAAAATAAGGCCACAAAAATAAGTTATCATGAATAATACATACGTACTGTGATTTTACTTAAAACTAAGTATTTCTGCTTGAAGTGTTCTGAAGCTGCTTAAATTTACATTGCTATTTTTTAATTAAAACATAAATTACTGGAGAGAATTTTTTTCTCTCAAGTGTAAATAAAGAAAATAGTAAATAATGTTTACTTTAAGAATCCATGCTTTTATTATTCAAAATAAAATAATGCATGAAAATGATGCATTAATAAATGCTGAAAACACTAAAACTTCCTTTTTTCCAAATATTTTTGTCATAGAATGAAAAAAGTGCTTTCATTCATAACAGTTGCTGGAAATCATTGCAATTATTTATACAATTTTTATCTTTGGCGGAGAAAATGCTCTCTTTATCTATACAAGTGAATGTGAAAATTATTTATCTAGGTTAAAATTTTTTATATCACACACTACTGCAACAAGACATATAAAATCTTAAAAAAATCAGAAGCCTTTGTGAAGCCATAGCCTTCCGTCAGGCGGCGTTCGAATCAAGACATGGGAAGTGAAGACAAGAAAACGCATGATTCATCTGTAAGATTACTTTTGAACCACTCGCTGCGCTTCCCGTCTCAAAACCAGTGGCCCTGGAGAGTGAATTTTCCAAGGCGCTTTAATACCAGAACTGTACCTAGGACAGCATTTTTGCATCTAAAGTGTAATAACTTTTCTGTTAAACTTTTCGCAAGAGAAAAACCCTGCACCTGTGTGTACTTCTAATTGCGAACCTGGCACAAATAAATGCAATAACAGGATGTGTTGTGAGTAAGTCCTTTAATTTGAGAAATGCTATCTTTTCAGTGGAATGCTACAAAAGTAGAAAACTTTCTTAGTCTAAGAGGTCTGGCTACAGTGGCGTAATTTGGAATATATTTTCAAAAGTAGCCCAGAAATGATTGTAAGTGTTTGACGTGTCTTGGTTTCAGGGAAGTTAATAACTGTTTTTATTTTTGATGGAGAGGGTGAAATAGTATTGCTTTCTTTAACATGGTCTAAAAATTCAAATTTTCTTTGCAAAAATTGGCATTTTTTATAATTAATATTCAGTCCGTAATTTGAAACAGTTTGGAGAACACATTTCAATTTAATAAGTCTTCAGTTTTAGACGGTAATGAGACAAGATCATCCATGTGCATAATTAAAGTACCATCTGCTATTAATTCTCTGAAAGCGCAAGACAAATATCTGTTAAAAGCGGCTAAGCTAATTGTTAAGCCAAGAGTGGAGCTTTTGGGAACCCGTATATTCCGTTATGGGTCATAAAACTAGCGTATTGGGTGCAATTAAGATCAATATCCACATGAAAGAAACCATTTTTTAAGTCAATAGAAGTGAATACTTTTTCACATTGTGAATGATCTAATGTATCATCAATGAGAGATAATGAATAATGATCTTTAATTATTTTCTTATTTAGTTTACGAAAAAATTAATACATAAACGCATAGAATTATATTTCTTTTTACCAAAAAAATTGGATTAGCATATTTGCTACAAGAAGGTTTAGTTATCCCCTCTCTTAACCAATCATTGATTTGTTTGGATACCAGTTCTTTTTCTGGTATGGACATTCTACGCGCTCGTTGGCAAACTGGGATATCATCTTTTAAAATAATAGACATTTTCATCTCTTTTTTTCGCGTCTTATTGGGTTTGTAGTTGTTAATTAAATTATATACTTCTTGTTTACATTTTTTGTCAAATGTGTGATTGAAATCAATGTCTGATGTATTGTAACAACATATACTAAATTCATGGAAAAGTTATTATTTTCTGTTTTATGTAAAGAAATACCATCTTTATTGACTGTTAGTGTTCCTTGAGTAATTATATCTGTACCAATAATTAAGGGTAAACTCATCTGATGTTGAGAAATAACATAAGCTGTTGTAGAGAAAATATTATTATCGATTTCTATATTTTCTTGAAATGAGCCAAGAGACTGTACTTTAGAGCTATCTAGTGTTGATTGCGAATCGGTCAGCTCAGAAAATTCACTTTGACGATACAGATCTTCGCGTAATGAAGTTGCATGGCTTCCGGTATCAACGAGAGTATAAATCAAAATACCAGAGATTTAAACTATTTTATGAATGTCTTGTTGAAAAGTGACGTGATTGTTAAGATTACGAACTGTTGAATTGTGGTTATCTAATGGTGTGGAGCATTTATTATCACTGGGCTTATGCCCAAAAGAATTACTAAGCACTTTATACCCTTTTTTGTCTCTATAATTAATCGATTTATGACCATTTTTTCCACAGCTGAAACATCGAATAGAAGTAGTCTGAATTTTGGTTTTAGTTTGATTTTTAGTTGTTTGTTCTACAAGAGGAGTTTTAATTTTTGACAACTTATTTGATCTTTTTAATAAATTTTTAGTTTTATTTTAAATGCTACTAAATTATATATACATATAGTTACACCTTACAAGATAGTTTTATTCTGGAGAGAATCATTAATGCCTTGAAAAACAATGAATTAGAGCCATATCATTAAGTTGAGCTCGACTGGCAATTTCTTTCATGTGATTAAAGATTATTCAAATATTGATTATTTATCTTTAATTTTGCGACGATTTCATGTGTCATGAATTTCTGCTGAATTAATTTATTCACCAAATTCCAAATTTAAATCAATTTTCAATTAAACGTAGACATGGAAAACTGCTTTCGCTATCAATAAATAACAACCCAATTCCACTTAATGTGCTTTGTGCAAAAATAAATTTCTGAATATCTGATAAATTTAATGAAATAGCAAATGCTTCAAATTTCTGAAGCCATAATTTGACATTTTCATTTTTCTCCCCAGTATACTTAGGAACTGAATAATCAATATCATTGAAATTCAACGGCAATCTCGTATGAAAAGAATTAGCATCAGAAATATGACACTATCATACACTATAAGTCCATTATTATTAAAAGACACATTATCGCATAGCACATTCTAATGAGTAGAATTTATTCACTTTCATCATCAGTTATTTCACAATTTTTTTTACATTTTCTTCAAGAGACTCCAAATCAGTGAGCAATAATAAAAATTCTTTCTGCTAATTATATATATGTATATATATATATATAAGACAGTGTTCCATTAACGTCTATTTTTAAAATATTTGCAATCGATTAAATTAATTCGATTAAAGAAAAAGTTGCTAGGATATGAACTAATTTAGGTTTAAAATGGGCGTCTGCGTTTTTGAAATCAAAACCATGAAAGCTTCTCTTATTCGAGAACGATTTAATATATCACCTACTTTGCCAAATAACAGCTTGTGAAGTAGTTTATTTCTTCTCAGTTTTCAGTCTTTTGTGCAAATGCGATTTCAGTCATATCATTTAAAAGCATCTTGAAAATATAAGAGTGACTCACTTTTCTTTAAAGTAGAAATCCAAAGCAGAAAACACATGAAAATACAAAAATCAAAACTAGAAACTTGGACCTCTTCTTGGAAACTTGGACTTATCGGCGACTCTGCGGCGGTAGAAGAATTTCAGCGGGAATGATAAACAAGTCTCTTCAGAATGTATGTGAAATAAAAATAAATGGCCAGGGTCCCCATGTGGATTAGTTTAATACACTAATAATACAGCAAATTGTCATTTTAACTATAGTATATTAAACATTATTTACAGTTATTTGCAATTGTAATTACAAAAAAGGATTATGCATACAACATTTATATTTCGGAGCCGTTAAGGATCAAAATACGTCTTAGCTCCAACGTCTTCTGTTATCATCGTAACTCTTTCTCTAACAAATTACACCAGGATGGCTGTTCAAACAGCAAGCGCTTGATGATGTCACACACACACACATGAAATTGTTAAGCATGTGTAGGCGGATTTGTCATGATATGGGCAGCCGTTTTATGCAAGGCAAATGATAAGGAGGAATCACTTTTTTTAAGAAGTATACACTATTAAAAAAATCGAGTGGTTTTTCACCACTCGATGAGCGATTGATACCATAAAAATACAAAATGAATCTTTTTCTACTTAAATTGGTAGAAAAGTTCTCTTTCAACCACTCTATCTTTGATTCAAAGCAATTTTCTTTCTTTCTTTCTTTTTTTTTACGTGTTTATGGCACAAAGCAAATGTGATGTGCTCTGATTGGTTTAAATCATCACGTGGCTCTTTGCTTTCGGTTTAGTTTCGCTAAAAAATGTTAGAAATTAAAGCTTCATTTGTTAAAGGTAATCTATTTGAATTAAAATATACGTATAACTGGACAAGAAGGAGTGCAGAAACATTACGGTAAGTTTTTATTTCTTATAATTAATAGAATGAATAAATTAATTCTTCATATTTGTGATTTATCACCATAATATAAACTTTGCTATTTGAAAGTACGGATGAAGAAATTCTATTGAATTCATATTCATGTAATATTTATAATATTTGAAATTTCTGATTAATTGATAATATTAAATAATATAACATTGTGTTTGGAAATTTTATTTTTTATTTCAAATACTATTTTCTGCCAAAATTTAATTCATTATAAACTAATAGTTAATTATAGTGCATTTTTAAATTATTTTATTTTCGAAACAGCGTGAATATGACTATTAATTTTTTGGTGGATTTAAATATCTACAATGTATATTATAGAAATATTATTTAATATAGTGTATTGTACTGAATTGAAAGTGCGATTAATATCAAATACAACATTTTACCAATGAATAAGAATAATTTTTTTCATAAATAAAATGAGAAGCTTATTAATTTAAATGTTAATACAATATAAAGCAAATATTAATCGGCAGAATATTACTTGACAGTATGTATTTTACTTATTAAAATTTTGCTGCTAATATGTCTTTTATTTATTAAAATTTCACTGACAATTTTTGATTTGATTGTTACTAAGTAAAAGCATTCGTAGATTGGAAGTAAGGAAAGGAATTGTATTTATCAACATTTATTAATTTGCATATATTTTAGAATTTACAGCTAAGCATTTTGTCGATAGAAATATAATTTATATTCGTATTTTATGGTTCTCATTGTTATCATCAGCGACAATTAAAAAAAAAAAAAAGAAAATTAACATAAACAAATCTAAAACATACAATTATTTTGAAGATGATGAAATGCAATATAAGAATAAATGGCTGATCAGGTACATTCTGTATACTATGCAATCAAAATAAGTTTCATGGAGACTGAGAAAATGTTAACTTGCTGTTACTAAAACTATTAATTTCATTGTGCTTGTAAAATTCATTTAAATTTTGAAGTAATATATGTTTATGTGAGACCGCTGTAACTTAATAATGTTTTTAATTCGATTTTGAGTAAAATTTTCTAAATTTTTAATTTGAATTTAGTAGTTTAAAAAATAAATATCCAGTATTTATAATTCATTTGACCATAGTTTTTACATGTATGATGCTATTGAGTAAATAACGTGAAAATTCCAATCAGTATTTTCAGTTAAAATCTCTTATAAAACTTTTTTGGTTTTTAGAGTTGATTTTAAAATTATAAAACGTAATTATTCATTAAATTAATATTACTTTGTAATAAGCTTAAGAAATTTTAATATTTTAAATCTTTTTGAAGTAAAGTTTTGTTTGTTTTTACAGCTAAGACTAAATCCTTATTAACTTTATAATAAATTCATAATTCATTTAAATTTTTTTAAATTTTAATTTAATAGTTTAAAAAAGTAAATATTCTTTATTTATTCACTTGACAATAAATAGTTTTTACTTGTAGGATATTATAGAGTAAATACATATGAGAATATATATGTATTTTTCCTTTCAGATAAAATGATTATAATTTGAAATGCCTAGTGTAATTCATTGAGAAAAAATATTTGAACTTGTAAAAAAAGTGACAAAAACTAAATAGCATTTTGTGATAAAAAATAGTTAATAAATTGTTCTATTCTATTACAGAATTTATTTATCTTAAGTAGATAAAATTGGCTGCTTTCAATGAAGCATGGGTAATATAAAGTTTCTAATTTTTGCATATTTGAGGATGAATTTTCAAATATTCACGAAAGTTCTAAACTTCTGTATCAACAATATTTTCTAACAATGCCACAATGACTTAATCACATCAAAATTTACAATTCCTTACATAATTTGTATATCTGAATTTTTAATTGTAGAATATGAAAAATGGTGCACATTCATTTCCAAGCTTTTTCATTGCATGTGAATAATATGTTTAAAATTACTTTAATGCCGAAAAATTTAGATGAAATTTTATAGAGAATGAGTTTTTTAAAATAAAAATGGAAGAAAAATCTTATTGTTATTTTTATGTTTGTTTAATGATTCCATGATCAAAAAGAAAGTAATTTAAATCTATATTTTACAGAATGTGCAATATTACTTATGTCTTTTATTATAATGTAGTTTTCAATCTTAAATTTCAAAAAATCATATTATTTGTAATGTATTTGAATATTAGTATACGTGATACAAAATCATAGTTTAAACTTTTTTTGTAGTAATTTGTAAAAAAAAAAAAAAAAAAAAAAATAATTCATTTATTAAAAGAAATTATTTGTTTTAAAGTTACGATTGATTGATTCAAAAATGCTTTATTATTAGAAATAAACTTATGTATTCATGTTTATATTTAATGTTTAGAAAACCATTTTGTAAATTATGATAAGGGCTATATCTATTTCATAACAAAGAAAAAAATCCAAAATTATTTTGTATTTTTTTCATTGTATATCAATAATTTATCATTTTTGCCACATTCTTATAAAAATTTTCAAAAACTGCTGGATATTGATTAATTTACTAACGTCAGCTACTAAGTTTTAATTAATTAATTAATTAATGAGAATGTCATTTTTAAACAAATTACTCTTGCTTTAAATTGCAATAAAAAGTTCTATTAATTTATTATAAATAATTATTCTTTTTATTATAGATAGATTTGGAATTCAATATTTAATATCCAGAAGCTAACTGTTTTCTTAGTAACTTTTCTGCATAATATGCTCCTAGAATATTATCATATGCTCAAAAACCTGTCCTATAACATGGAATATAAATATGTGAGAATTGAGGATGGTATATTTCTTAAGCTGAATATAATTTTAATACAGAATATAATTACATAGATATCAGATTCCTTTAGGAAAAATAAGGCTTTATTTTTTTCAAGTATTATTCTTATATAATTTGAATGTTAAAGTTTATAAATATATTAATGAGATTGCAAGTACTATAGATATTGTTGTTATTATGCTTTTTTTTCGTATTACGCGAAGAGATATTTAGAAGAAGAACATAGCTCAAAAATAGTCAACTATACTTGCTTGGTTGCTGTCAACAGCAAGACCTGAATATGAAATATTTTTATCTGAGGAATAAGAGTTTATTGATGTCGAATATGCAAGATTAAAAAGCATTCAATTCTTTATTTAAATGTTATCATGTGATTAATGTTAAGTACGATGATAAACTTACTGTATTTATAAATTAAAAAAGGGTCCAGTTGCGACTTTAATAGAAACAATACAATCTTACTATAATCGATCAAGATCTAAATTTTGTAAATTACATACATTAAAATAGATATTATTTTTATTTTTATTTTAATAGTGTTCCGTACCCATGAAGCTATGTTGTAGAAGTGCCATCTTTTTATGTGAGAAAAACAAAACAAAAAAAGCTGTGAGAGAGGAAAGTTATTGTCTTTGAGGAGAGCAGTTGTAAAATGAGTGAAAGAGTATTTTTTCACTCATATTTAAAATTTTACAGTCCATTATATAGATACCAGAGCTACTGACCATACACAAATATGTGGTCCAGCTCGCCGGAAGTTTGATGAGATATTGATAACGAGTGAGATAATGAGTAAACATCAATAACCCAACAGTCTTTGAGAGCGGTATCAGTTGCTATAAGGTATGTGCTTGAGGTTTTTTGGTCATACACTCCCATGAGATAATTTATATTATCTATTTGAAGTAATTGTGTTGGGCTTAATAAATATTTTTATAATTTGTGTTGTTGATTAAGTTAATTATATAAATTTAAAATTGAGTTTTGAGTTCCGTTTTCAAAATGTTTAAAAACGTGAATAAAATTGATTTGCAAGTTGCGGCTATGGAGTTAGGAGAGGTCATTAATGATAAAATGACAATTGTAGAGTTAACGAACATTATAAAGAATAATGTCACGTTTAAAAATGAGCCGGAATATGTATCTGATCTCCTAAAATATATAAAAGAAAACCGCTTACTAGAGTTAGAGATAATTGAGAAAAATAAGCAAACAGAGTTGCAATTAGAGCAAATAAAATCAGAGAGAATGAAAGCTGAATTAGAATCGCTTGAGAGTAGATTCAAAATTTGTAGAAATTAATTCAGAAAATAAAACTGAGTACTGCAACTCTTTAGATTCCTTAATAAAAAGCATTAAAACATTAAAAATTAAAATACCGAGTAAACCAGAAGGTTTAAATCTATTTTTTACTTTGGAGACAGCATTTGTAACAAAAAATGTTTCATATAAATATAAAGCAGAGATTCTTTTAAATTTGCTTGGTGAGAATGCATCAAATGTAATTTCTTACATAGGCGATGAAGAATTAAGTCATTATGAAAAAGTTAAAGAAATTATTCTCAGAAAATTTGAGCCCACACCACAATCATGCTTACAGCAATTCAGAAAAACAATAAGACACCCAAATGAAACTCATGTCCAGTTCACTTTGCGCTTAATAACAAGTTTTGATTATTACTTAAAATTGAGAAAAGTGATTTTGCAAAATAAAAGCAACTAGTTGTATCTGATAAAATATTTCAAACATTAGATTGAGAAACCACTGCTCATATCAGTATTAGACAGTCAGATACCTGGTTTGAACCCATACAATTAGCAAAAGAAATTGATTTATTTTATGTATCCCGAGGGAAACCACTAAGGGTAGAAAATAAACTAGTGAATTCGAAAACACACCCCGCAAATCAAAGAAATATTTCTAGAGTATTTTTATCCGATTCTAAGAATGCAAAATGTATTCTTTGTCTGGAAAATCATTCCTTATATAAATGCAAAAATTATATGGATTTGCTTGTTTCTGATAGAGTAGAGTTACTACCCAGTTCTTTCTACGCGAGTCGTATATCTGTCAGAAACTGTTTTGCTTAGTACGGTGAATTGCTTGCTAAGAGATCGCGAAGGAAATTTTTACAGATCACGCCCTATTTTAGATGAAGGCTCGATGAATAATTATATAACGATTGATTGGGAAAATAGTTTAGGCTTAAAACGAAATAAAACAAATTTGATAGTCTGTGGTATAAGTGATACATGCACAACAATTAAATCAGTTGCTAAAACTACAATTTCTAATTTAGAGGGCAATTTTAAAAAAGAGTTAGAATTTTTAGTTGTTTCTAAAATTACTGATTTCTTGCCATCAAAGGATAATGGATAATGTACTATAGTTAAAATTTGTAAAATTAGCAGATGAAAACTTTAATAAACCAGGTTCCATAGATTTACACTTAGGCGCTGAAATATTTTACGAATTATTACGTCCAAATCAGAGTTTTCTTGTAAATAGTGATTTAGTTTTTCATAATACCGTTTTTGGTTATGTTGTTAGTAGGAGCTTACCCACTACAATGGAGGGAAAAGTACATTGCGGATTAATTAAGGATAATATTGCTTTACATGAAGCAATAGAGAGATTTTGGGAGATAGAAAATGTTGAAACTAAAATTTCTAAAAATAAAGAAACAATAATATGTGAAAAACGTTTCAAAACAAATGTTAAGAGAGACAGTACAGGGAGATATATAGTTAAAATGCCTTTAAAATGAGATCCAAAGTACTTAGTCTTGTTGTCTTGTTTCCAACGTAAATTTCCTATTATTCTTCCTAAGGGACATAAGCTCACAAAAATCATAATAGAAATGTATCATAAGAGATATTTTTATTTAGGTCCAACTGCTTTACTGAATTATATCAGACAAACATTTTGGCCTATACAAGGTAAAACAACGTGTCGAAAAATTGTGCATGATTGTATTACATGTTTTAAAGTTGAACCTATAAGAGTTTCCAATTAATGGGTGATTTGCCTAAAGAGAAAGAGTTACTTCTGATTTCCCATTTAATAGCTCAGGAGTTGATTTTGTGGACCATTTAATATAAAATATAAACATCAAAGAAAAGTTGTCTTGCACAAAGTATATGTATGTATCTTTATACGTTTGGTAACCAAAGTCATTCATCTTTAAATGGTAACAGGTTTGACTTCAGAAGCATTCACTGGATGTTTAAAGAGATTTGTTGCTCGTACAGGTTTATGTTCAAAACTATATTCCGATAATGGAACAAATTTCACAGGTGCAAATAAAGAATTGTCCAGACTGCACCATTTGGTTTTAAAACCAAATGAGAAACGTGCAAATTATCTTTCAACTGATGGAATTGATTGGCATTTTCTTCCTCCTAGAGCCCCCAGCTTTGGTAGTTTGTGGGAGAGTGGTGTGAAAATATTTGAATTTCATTTTACTAGAGTGTGTTGTATGGCTAAACTTAATTATGAATAGTTTTCAACTGTCATTACTCAGATAGAAGGTATTCTAAACTCCAGACCACTTGTACCTCTGTCCTCAGATACTGATGTGTGTGATGTATTAACACCTACTCACTTCCTAATTGGTAGACCTTTAAATGCTATTGTTGAACCTAATTTAATTAACATTAATGAAAAAATTGAGTAACTGGAAAAAATTAACAAAAATTATTCAAATTTTTTGGAAGAAATGGCAGGTGCAATATCTTAATAATTTGCAATTATCCAAGTGGAGAATTGAGAAAGAAAATGTTAAAATCATTGAAATAGCGCTCATCAAAGATGAAAATCTATCTCTTCAAAAATGGTCATTAAGTAGAATAGTACAACTCTATCTGGGCGATGACAAACGGGTCAGAGTTGTTAAAGTAAAAACTCCTTCAGGAATTTTCAAAAGACCCATTTCAAAAATTTGTATTTTACCTATTAGTATATAATTTGTTATTATATTTTATGTATTACTTAAAATATACTAAATTCACATGTATTACTTATAATAATTTGTGATTATATAATGTGTATATTAATTTTGTGCTGAAGGTTTTTTAATTGTTTACATATTCATTGGTTGAATGTAACATTGCAACGTAGGGCGGAGTTTTCCGTACCCATGAAGCGCTATTGCAGAAACACCATCTTTGTATGTGAGAAAAACTAAACAAAAAAAAAGCTGTGAGAGATCAGAGAGTCGAGTTACTGCCTTTGAGGAGAGCATCAGTAAAATGTGTGAGAAGAATCAGCTACGAAAAGTAAAGAGTATTTTTTTATACTTAAAATTATACATTCCATTATTTAGATACCAGATCGATTGACCATACACAAAGAAATTCTTATTTTGCGTTATTAAACTGTCAATTCAAAAAATTAAGCTCCAATATTAATTTGACATCATAAACATAAGAATTTCTGAATACATATTTTTATTTAATTTTTTCTGTATTTAAAATTGAATAAATGTGTTTTGTATAATCTTGCATTTTATTTTAAATTTCATTGAATTTATTTTTAGTTTAAACTAAATTTGGAAAATATATCATAAAACAAGATTTATTTTAAAAAAATAAGTCAATTTTGTTTAAATCTATAAATATTTGTCCTTATCCTCCTGTAGCTTCAAAAATGCAGATTATTAATATTCAAAAACAAATTTTTAGCTATACTTTAAATAAGGGATTTTTTTCAAAAGCCTTAAACTATATTTACTTGTATAATATATTTATGTATTCTTTAAATTATGTAAAATTTGTTGAACTAATTATGCTTGCAAACGTGATTTTGTAGTTATGGGCCCATAGTAAACTAAACTGAAAAATAAGTAGTGTAACGATTTTTTCTCTCTTGTGAGTGCTACTAAACTCACACGTAAAGTTAAATATATATAAGAAAAAATGAAATAAATGACTGAACAAATTGCTTGATATTGTATGTAATTTAAAAATCATTATAATTATCCAAATCAATTAAAATGTAATGTTCAATTGTGTACTGTTATATTGTTTACTAAAGAAATGATATTTTTATATGGTAATTGGAAAAAAAAAAAAAAAAAAAAAAAAAAAAACATAAATCCTGAAAATAAAGAATTCAAAACCTAATTTCTGCACTAAATTGTTAATATAAAAAAATGAGCAATACTTCTATAAAAGATTGAAATTCACTCTTTTTTTCTATTTAATTTACTCTTTTAATCAATTTGTTGTTTCTCTTCTTAAAAGGAGTGATTTACCCGCATCGTTCAAAAGAGTGAATTTCTATCTTAAAGTTTGGTAGAGTTTTGTGAAAATGAAAGAGTGAAATTCCCCTCCTTCTGAGTGAAATCCATTCGATTATTTTAAGAGTGTAGAAATTCCAGTGGCGTGGAGTCCATATGTGCAGGGTGTGCACTGCATACCCTGGCAAAATTATGAGAGACAATAATTTTCTGCAGCTGTGTCTACCTATCTTTATATGGTATATAATAAATATTATTTATAATATACTCCAATATTATAATGAATAGCTTGTTTGTATTCCCGCAGTGCGTGTGGTAATAGTTGTTGCACCACGTAGCGCATTTAGCAAAAGCAAACAAACATAGGAAGTTTTGATGTGTACGCACTGCCCACTAATAGAAAATTCCGCTTATGTAATGTATGGGTTTCTGGAGAAGCACTGCATTCTATAGCACTGAGCCAAGTGCAGCTAATTTTCCTGCACTTGACATTCAGAATCATTAGAAGGTACGGTTTATAAAGTGTTGTATTAGATCGGGGCTGACGTAATGAAGAGCTTTTGGTTTTTTAACTGATTAACTCGCCATACGATTTTGAAAATGGGCTAGTGTTTAAATTTATATATTGTAAGGTTTTTATTTCATTTACATATAAAAGAATTATTTCATCAATATAAAGGGAAATGTGTTAGTATGGTAAAGTAATTTCGGTGATGTATTATATTTATGAAAATAATTCGCTGAAAACTAATTTTATTTTGTTTGACAAAAAGAAACGAATTTTAACAGGGCAGTCTAAATTTTACCATTCAGACTTACAGACTTCACTATTTACAGACAGTATATAAGTTATATCTGTAACACCATATCCCTGGTTTTGTTTCTAAAAATTTTCAAGATTGTTTTCACAGAATATATGATTTTCAACTGTTAAAAACAATATTATTAATTGGGGATTAATCAATTGATTAAACTATGTTTATTAATTTAAAAAATATAATTTAATCCACTGACTGAATAAGAAACACTTCTTTCTGCAGCGTGTAGGGAAATCCTCTGCAAGAGGAAGAGACGTTCGGTTTGTCGGCGCCAATAGCATCCCGATCAGGCGAGCGTCGTTTGTTGCTGAAAATATTAAGTTATTCCCGGAAGCCCAAAGCGTACCTTTTCCCCGCCGATGAACACACAAGACATGATTTTTGCTTCAGTACTAATAGAATTCTCATACGTTTAGCTGTTTTTATAGTTATACCTCGACTACTCATAGGTAAATATTTTATTTATTGTATTCTTTAAATTTATATTTGTAATAAATAACTCTTTTTCAGAATAGAGAGCTCAAATGTCTCAATAATTAAAGATTTATTAGAAAATCCATTCTCGAGACGAGATTTTACTACAAGAAACGAAATAGTTAACTGAAGTAGACCGATGCTGGATATTATTCTATCGCAAAACGCTTAGATTAAAGGCAAACAGTGTGTACGACATTTTCAAAAATCTATGTATGAAAAATTTCAATGGTTAACCGGTTGTTGTGAATTGAATAAGTTCTACTGTTGACCATGTTTACTTTTTGTTGTAATTGAAAAAAATAAGAATATTTGGACAAAACAAGGCTACAGTGATTTATATCATCTTCACGAAGCTGCAAAGAAACATGAGGAAACACAATCTTACACAAATGTCGTAATTTTATTAAAAACATTGGATGCCGTCAGGATAGATTTAATGTTAGATCAACAAAAACTTTCATCGATTGTTCAACACATGATAAAAAATATGAGTATTCTCAAGAGATTAATAGATGTAGTTTGTTAATTAGCGAAACAAAAAGATGCATTTCTTGGACACAATGAGAACATAAATTCCTTTAATCAAGGAAATTATATAGAATTAACAACTTTAATTAGTAAATATGATGAACTTTAAGCAATCCATCTAAGAACTGTAATTGCATTTTCTTGAACCTCTAACAGAATACAAAATTATAGTATTACTTCGAAAAAAATATTGTGATTTCAGAAATTAGAAATGAGGTAAAAGAAACGCCATTCGTTGCCATTATACTGGATAAAATATCTGACATATCTCACAAATAGCAACTAACGGTTGTGCTATGATATGTTAATAATTGTACTGCACCAGTCGAAGGATTTTTATTTTTTAAAGATGTTAGTGGTGATCGTTCAGCGGAAGCTTTGTTGATGTTTATGCTTTTATTATTGTTCTCTGTACATCCTGCATGAAAACCTACCCTACCACTGAGAAATTCATATAACTAGGTCCTAACTTTGTTTCTTGCAGGCATGGAAGTTTCTAGGATGATATTGCACATTTGTATATAGCCGAGATCTGTCGTATTCACTCATGAAACACATCATTAATTTTTTGAGTGCGTCAAGTCAGAGGATCTTCTAAATGCTTCTAAATTACGAAGACACTCTCTTACTTGTAGCCTTGGGGCAAAGTTATATTTGAATATTCGTTGCCTGGAATTGCTCATATTGCATCTCACAAGTACGACTCGTCAGTCTGACGGACTGGGTCAATCTGTGGATTAAGTGAGTGGAATGAGAAACAAGGCGAATTACTCTCATTGAAATGCTTCATAAAATGTTTTGTGTTTGAGAATCTTTTATTTCCTATAAAATTTTAGATGGATTCCTATGCTTGAAGTTGGTGGCTGTAAACATTAAGGTTAGTAAAATTTGATTTCTCTCTCAATATAAAATTTAAGGTCAATAAAACAATTTGTGTTACGTATTAATGAGTACAATGGAGTTGATTGCTCATGACTTCTCTTATTCAATCTCATCAGATATTAAATTATTGTCTAATAAAAAGATAAATCACACAAATTGATTAAATTAAAGATTTTACTTTCGTCAAATTCACTTTAACAGGTAACTATAAACTTAATTAAAGTTGCATTATATATATATATATATATATATATATATATATGTTAAAAAACGATGGAGGGAAGCATCGTCTGAGTTGCATACTATGTATTAACCTTCCTACCAACTATTCTTCTTTTTTTGAAATTTTCTCCAGGGAGTAAAAATCACAATTTTTATTAATGGTATCAAACATATAACATCCTTTTTTACTCTTTACCTTTGATTAATAATTAAACTTTACAAATAAGTGACTCTTGTTTTGATTCTGTCTGTTTCTCTGCCTGAACTTGCATTATCCTTAATTTATGGACATAAGTGTCATATAAAGAGATAAAAATGTTATATTTATTGTAAATATGTGAATATATGCTTTTTTTTTTATTATTTTTTGAATAGCTTTTGTATATGAAATATCTTTATAGTGTATTATTTTTATTATGTTTACAGTGTTGTATTTATGTGGAGTTATAAAAATGTTTTCTTTGCAATATATAAATAATATTATACATTATTTTTGTAAATGTTAGTGTAAAAAATATTTTAAAGGCGTAACTATTTTAAGTAATTTTTCATGGTATAAAAAGTTTGCAAAAGAATTTTGAAAACAAAAATATATTGTGTTAAAAAAAAAAAAAAACAGCAATTTGTTTTATTTTTCTTTAATAATATTTAGTTTAACAACATATGGCGACATTATCACTCGTATTGGCGAAAAGGAAAAGTGCCTACATTTTTTGCTCTGGTTTGTTTTCTTTTTATCAATTTTCTGTTGTTCTTGATTAAAAATTTCCAGGAAAGTGTTTAAATTAAATATAGGCATTTAAAAGTTAAGTCAATGCATTTTAACAATAAAAAATTAATGAAATTTCTTCCAAAAAAAAGTCAAAATAAAAATTTAATCGATATACGAAGCTTAATCTTTGGCTAAAGTACTCAATAAATAGTACTGTTGCACACACACACACACACACACAAAATGTCAAGTATTTACATAGGAAGTCATTTCTTTCTATGCAATATACACACACAACTAACAGGTAATAACCTTTCAATAAGTGTATGTAATTATTAAAAAGCTTTATAAAAATCTCGAAAGGTAAGGTATAAGTAAAAAAGAAAAAAATTATCACCCCCCACCCCCATTTTTTTTTTTTTTTTTTTTTTAACCAAAATAGCTATTTTAATCTTTTGAATTTTCATCCCACTCTTCGGAAATACTCATCGATCGCTCTCACCGATGAGTAAAATAATTTTTGGAAAATGCATAAAATGCAATAATAAAAATTCAAAATTTTTTGGAACATGCATAAAATTCAAAAATAAGCTCCAGATCATATGCTAATTTTTTTTTATTAAACTGCTTTCCTTTTATAAATAAATATTTAAAAAATAGAAATAACTATTTAATATACATTACATTTGAAAAAATGGTTAATTGAAATTCATATAAAATATACTAACATCACCATCATTTTATTAATAAAATCTTTTGCACAAATTAACTTTACTTTTTCTGTGTCAAAATTACATTAAAAACAATTTTTTTTTCATTTTTTCGGATAAAGGAAATTTTACTGCTTAGAAAAAAAAGTCCCTCCACCTTGTTCGACTCGTTTCCGGAGATGGTTGCTTTTTTCTCTTTCATATTTGAAAGGTTTTCTTATTCATTACGTCTCTCCTCAATATTTTGGATCATTCGACATGTCTTGCTTACGCGTTGTATCTGAGCTCATATTAAAAAAAAAAAAAAATCTTCAAATGAAATTTTTGTTAGAAGTGGTTTTCTTAGTTGAATTTTTAAATGTATAACTCATTTTAACTCCAGTCATCAGGTAAATATTGACTTTTTTAAGTTAGGTACCATTTTTCTACAACATCAATCCAAGTTTAGATTCACTAGTGTGATCAATCCTTGGAAATATACCTTAGGATTTTTGACTGTCTCGGTAGTTTGGTTTGTTAATCTATCGTAAAGGGAGATAATCGACCTAGGCGAAGACCCGTCGTGTTTGCTAATGGAACACGTGGTCACAGCATTTTTAATGTAAAATAATTTGGGGTTGACAAGTCATCTCCTACTTCAAAATGACGAAGACCCTCTCATATTCCGGATCCAAGATGGCATGCCCACTGGATGCCTTACTGGACAAAATTTACTTCCTCGAAGTGCTGAAAATGTGGTTCCTGGCAACCATAAATTTTATTATTATAATAATAAAATTTACATTTAACGATATTCGCATTACTGATGCATATTCTGTAGGACGGAAGTCAGATTAGGCGGAAGAAATTACACACACAAACTGCATCAAGACATTAGGTGTTTTAACACCAGAAATGCAATTAGCAATCTGCAATTCAAAAGATCTATAATTCTTGAATGAAAATTAAACGTTAAAAAATATGACGAAAAAAGACTCGTGAAAATAACTAATCAAAAAGATATTTTAAAATTTTGATTATTATATCAGAATAAAAGTTATTGTTACATCTATGAAACTGTGTGAAGAAGGAAACACCAATGATTCGTGAATGTGTTCGTAAACACGAATGGCCGTGCAAATAGAAAACAAATTTGAAAACGTAATGCGTGTGCACTCTGGGCTTAATCTCGAAGCTGCTTTTAATAGGTGCGTCATTCAACGTTTCGAAAGAATGATATAAATCAAAAATAAGAATATCTGCTTACTAAAATTGCAATTGTTTTGAATTCAATAGTAGTCAATTTAATTTAAGAAATGAGTCGTCGTAAGAGTTTTACTCGTCTTGCAGGATTCTGGTCAACGCAAAAAGATACTTGGCCAGAACCAGAACTATCGCTTGCGTCGGCGAATACCGGTGAGGGCGCGATCGGCAGTTGCTGTGCCGTGATCGTCTGCTGGCGAAAGCTGTCAGTTCTCGGCCGAAGAGCCAGACGATAAGTTGCGTCTCCTTTCTGTGTTTTGAGCGCGGGTGTGAAGAATAGGGCGCCGACCGGCATCGGATATTCTCATGGGCCCCGCCATGTGTTGGTCACCGTGCACTCTACTGTTCCTGGTGCTTTATGCCAAAGGTAAGATGCAACCCTTTTTTTTCCGTTTTAGCGTAGTTACTTAAATTTTGTAAGTAACTTACGGAACTTGAAAGATTCACTTCTAGGATAAAACAGAAGTATTTCTATCAGCTCCTTTTATAAAACAATTTTTGCGTTCATTTTTTTAATTAAAATAACTATAATAAAGTATAATTTCGTGATGATATTCCTCAAAAATGTACTTAATTTAAAATTAAGTTTTAAATAATCTTGATCAAAATTTTAAATCACGTTTATTTTTTTTATTAAAAACATACCCTGAAGAAATTAAGTTTTTTAAAATATAAATAAAGTTTTTTTTTAAAAAACTAGCCGAATAACTTTTGTAATATAAAGTTTTGCAATGTTAAATATCCAAAATATTTGTTTTAAAGAAATACAATTTTTAACGGGACTATGATATTAACGCGCATCATTAAATAAGCAGTTTTCTTTTAAAAAAACAATGGATTATATTTTTTATTCTGATTTTTGCTTTAATTTTTGTAAATCATGCCTTGCATCAATCAGGGCACTTGAATTCATTGAAGTACGCGCTTCATGACAAGAAAGAAAAACTTTAATAAGTACTACTAACACACAATTGGTTTCAGAATTACTAATAATGATTTTATAGCCAATATTAATGCATTATTAATAGTGAAGCAGGAGGGCAGCAATAGCTAATGCACTCTACTTTAAAGTCCATTAAAAATATGCTGTGCGAAAAAGGCAAACGTGGAGAGATGTTCTACGAAAAAGAAACACATTTTAGGAAAGTTTAAAAATGTAAGGAAAAAAGATTTTATAGATTCACCTAAGATGTTTACGAGTTTAAGAAATTCATACATTTTATTCACATACATAATTGAAAATATTAATTACGGAAGACAGTCGTAAATTCAAAAAGAGAAAAAAAAATGATGAAAAAAATCAGTAAATTTAATAGTATTCAAATTTGTTTTAAGGTTGTGAAAACGCATTCAAAATTAAAAAAGTTACATTTAAAAAGAAGAATGAAAAACCAGAGTTTTATATCATTACATGTAGATTTAAAAATATAATTTTTATTAGCATAAAAATGTTTTTTTTCAGTAAGATTGTTAAATTAAAGGCCTATTTTTTTAAAAGTAAACGGATGATAAATTTTTTGCATTGAATTAAAATCCTTTATTGAATTAATAGATATATTTATTAAGAACAAAAGATTTATTTTTAAAACTTTATTATGCTTTTGTGTCATTTAAGATTGCCTATTTTCCTCAAAATTAGAAATTTCTTTAAACTATTACCATTCAGTAGTAAAAACACTGCGATTACTATTAAAAGGCAATTGTGTGTAGCGGCTCATGAAACTAATTCCTGATACGATTTTTTGAAGAGTATTAAAAACTACCTAACAATGAATGAAATTCAATAAGGAGAGAGGGAAAGAATGTGTTCTCACATACAGCTTTAATTTATATAAGAATGAATCAACTTAAATGTTGGTAGTTAAGCACACGAATATTTTCTCTAAAATAACCATTAATATTCAATGCCAATGCATTTTACCCATTGTCTTGATATAAAATGCTGATTGATAGAATGAATTTATAAATATGCTTACTTCATATCTTTTTTATTTACAGAACGTTTCAAATAATGTTCCCAACTTTTTTTTTTTCAAAGGACACCGAAAATTTGTTTTCAATATTTTTATGGAAAAAAAAAATTGTAAGGATGATGACACAAAATGGTACTTAGATTTAATGTATTCGTATTTAAAAATATTTATTTCAAGTTACATTTTATGTTTTAGAATTGTTGCTTGAATGTGCATTATATAGGGAAACAGAGAAAAGTTATGCGTTGGAATCCTAATCCATTTTCAATGCTAATCGGCATTTCTGAAACTTTATTTCTTTGAAAGTTCTTCTGTCAGGAGTCAATTCGAAATAAATCTATCATTTTCTACCAAAGAATTTTCTTGAAAAAAGTTCTACACTGAATGGGATAAAAGTGCTTGATTAGCATAGCTTTTATTAAGTGATTTTCTTTGGATTCATAAATCAAATTAATAATTACTTGAATGTAAGATGCTGAATGTTATTAAATTTTTATACTGAGATGTACATTTTTAAAAATCTTCAGGAGACATTTTGTAAAACTTGATTGGAAATTTATAAAATGTTGACTAAATTTCAGTCAAATTCTTAAATATTTTTTGTCAATTAAAATTATTATAGTTGCTTAATACATTTTTGTTGAACTTATTTTAATGTGATACTACAACGAAGCAATTCTATGAGCAGCAAAATAAATGATAGTAAGTGCTTCCCTTGAAATGGTTTTCTTAGATCCTTGATGAGTTAAATAGTAAAAAATTCAATTTTAATTTGAGTTTTATCGATCACAACTTTTTTCCCTGATAGTTAGAAAAATTTCGAAGAAAATCCTTTAATACCCATTTTGTTTGCTTTCAAATTATACATCCATAATGATAAAATCACACAATTAAACAAATAAATCTTACCTGTGATCTTACTTTATGACAATTTTATTTTCAGGTTTTTCATTCAAATACCGCTTGCTTTTAACAGATAGTTCTTATAAATATTCACTCTTTCAGGATCAAAATAATGACAATGCGTTATTAAAGTAAATGTTGTGAAATTTTCCAAGGAATTAAATTTTTAATGTGGATTTGATAATGAGTTTTTGTATAATTTGATGATAGTTAATTTTTGATTTGTTTTTGTGTTAAATAAAATATTTTATGCCAAATTTTAATAAGTGCATTTTATTCCAAAAACTAAATTCTCTAACCTGAAATCGTTAATTTTATTATCAAAATAGTCTTAAATATCTATTCAATTCATATATCTCCGAAAAAAATGGCACCATAGGATGATTTGCGAAGAAAATCAAAGTATTTAATGTAAATTTTGCTTAATAGGGTTAATTAACACTTTCTAATTTGTGTGACGTAACTATAAACTTTAATAATATATTCAAGACGTAATATTTATGCTTATAATTTAGTATTTGGTGTTCATTGGTAGCAAATTTATTTTGTCGCCTTATTTTATTTAAAATGACTCACAAATGCTTTAATATGTCAGAAAATTTTTGCATTTCGTACTAGATCAAATGACAGTTGTGAGTTGTGACAATTTTCTGAATTCAATCTGAGCAAAAAATCATCATACGTTATTGATAATGAAGGGCCTCTGAAATGTTTTATAATTATATATAGTTAAGATCTTTTTTGTTTTATTACAATAATTTAAAGAAAGCTCATGGTTCAGATTTTGGATACAAGGCAGCACACTTCAGCTTGAAATCCTTTGCTTTTATTACTGTCCATTTATGTAATCATGCCACTTGATTCATTGTAGAATTATTTGTGTAGTTTTATTATGTTTGATATCACATATTTAATATGAGCATCAGTTCTAAGTCTCATCGAATTTCTCATCCCAACAGCCTAATGTGCTCATCAAACGTAATAATATGCATTTGAAATTATTTAAATAGTAAAATGAATTGAAATTAATGTTTCCATCAAAACAAATTTTTATCTTGATTATTCAATGTAAAGTGATATTTATCAGCAGACGAAAGAAAACATTATTCTGATGCAAAGAATGTCCTGTCATCTGTTATTGGTACAGCAGTCGGTATAGTTAATTAAATTGTATTTGAGATTGATTTGGAATAATCGGATATCCGAGTGAAAGGATCAGAGAACTTAATTGCAATTATTAATCATGTTCAATTCACTGTTAATATATTAGACATGACTAATAATTGTCAAAGAATTAATATCATTTT
The DNA here is from genome assembly GCA_030067965.1 of Latrodectus elegans. Classification (NCBI taxonomy): domain Eukaryota; kingdom Metazoa; phylum Arthropoda; class Arachnida; order Araneae; family Theridiidae; genus Latrodectus; species Latrodectus elegans. The sequence goes on from CM057822.1 coordinate 104,851,767, forward strand.
TATGTTTTTTTTTCTTACGATAATTATTTGTGTTTGCAATGAATAGAAGACATGTAACCAGTAATAGTTAATCAGATAAACTATCTTGTTAATACCTTCTTTTTCCGTATTTTACGTTTTTAATTACTGTACCTTTTTTTTATTTTGAATTTTTGAGAACAAATATTAATAATTTTTTTTAAAAAGATTAAGTAACATTTTGTTTTAAAAATATTAAAGATATCTTAACTTTATAAATATTAAAGTCTTATGAATGAAAAAATTGTTACTTTATTTGTGATTATGAAAATCAACGATATTTTATTTTAAATAATATTTATAATAAAAAAAACTAATGTCATTGTAAAACAATTATTATTAATAATAATTATAAATATTTTTTACAATAATTGTCGAAAACAGTTTTATACTAGCAAAGATTGTTTTGCTATTTAAGAAGAATTTATCTTAAAAGTAATTGAAAGAAACACTTAAATACGAATAAAGCTATTCGTTTGACCGAATAAAGCATTGTAGTACATTATTCGAGCCTTAGTGATTTTAAAACAACTTAATATTCTGTGTTATATTCGTAAGACTTCTGGATATAATGCATTTCTGCAAAAGTGTATGTGTTTCCACTGAGACAAGAGGTTTGTGTAAAGCTAAATGCATTTATGGCAGAAAAGGTGTTTTTATTTTCTTCCGAAGACAGGAAAATCGAGATTTGCCAATTTACATAATTTTATTCATCAGTGATATATGTTTTACAACAAATACGTACTAATTTGGAAATAAAAGTGACATAAATATAGAAAATGTCACGTTATATATGACAAGAAAAAATCATTTGCAACATTTTTTCGATTATAAAAGAATTCCACAAATATTTTTCATAATCGTTGTTTTGGACACAAAATGTTTCCAAGATCAAAATTGGGTACATTTTGATTTTCAATAGATAATAAAATTTAAAAGATATAAACAAATTTATATATTTACGGATTAAGTACCTAGTTCTTGTTCCCATTCGAATATCATTTCTTTTGTAAATATTGTCTGCCCATGTTATTCTTTTTATGCTTTTCTTGTTTCTTTCGTAAATGAAGGTACATTATTAGTTTTATTATTATTATTTTCGGTGTTTATGGCCAAAATTGAAATGCAAAATTATGTTTAATTTTGATTTTTTAAACATTTTATGCTATGTTGAAAGAATTTAACATTATTAGCAACATTATGTAATTTGAAATCAAAGTGAATTACAACACCTAAATGGGTGCCATTGTTCGTAGTTTTCCAATAACCATGTGCCAGAAAGATGGATAGGCTGAGATTCCTTGGTTTGAACTAACGTTTCTGGATTCTTTCACTCATAAAAGACGGCCCAGCTGCTATATAATCCCTTTGGCGAAATACTGAATTTAGTGAACTTTTTGGCGGATACCACCATTTATATAGTAACCGGGATTTATTAATACATCATAGAGATTGTGGATATTAAGAAATTCACTATTCTTTTTTGGCAACTCTATTATTTACGTCTTTTAAAGGAAATTTAGAGCATGTTTCACTTACGGATTTAAATGAAAAATGAATTCTACCGAAGATAGTTCAAGTGAATATTATAAATATGTTCTGCGTGCTTTGTGACCTGTTAGGGTACTTAAATTCCAGGTTGAATTATTTCATTACCCTAAATAATTATTATTTTTATTTTGTATTTTTTCATTATTTTAAAATCATATTTTTATTTTTAAAATCCTACATTCTTAGAATGTGTGCTTACATTTTCGAAATTGATATTTATGTTTTTCATAAAATATATCTTTTATTTTCAAATTTATTGCTCTTATATTTTCTTTATTAGCATTTACATTTGTGAAAATGATGTTTTCGAAATCAAATATGTATTAGTATATGATTTTTATTGTTCATCCTGTTATTTTTATTAATTAGACGCAGGAAAGAATTTTTTCGTCACAATTCTATTAGCAGAGCAATATTATTTAATCGCCAAAATGGCAGAGGTAATTAAAAACATCATTCAACTAGTAGCCTCCTTCCTACAACTGGAAAAATATTTGCACGAATTATTTAGAATATAATTGAAAATTATTTCCAAAACAACAATATGCCTTCAGTACAACTGTAAAACAAAGTGTTATAATCACAGAAATTATTGGTAATAACATCTATAGAAACTTATACACTGCCAATGGTTATGTTAGAAGTATTTGACCGAGTGTGGCATAACAAGGACTAATACAGAAATTAATCAATCTACTATTGGACACTGACTTAATTCTACTGCTAATCTTACAAGACAGACACTTTCAAGTTGCAAATATTAATGTAACTTCCTTAACATTTCAAATAAAAGAAGTACATCAGGGGCCAATTCGCCATCTCTTCTTCACACATGACTTTTCTAACTTAAAACGGTGAAAATAGTTTTTTATGCAGATGACACTGCAATAATTGCAGTAACCCTAATAATGCCATTCACAAACTACAATTAGCACTTCATGAAGTAGAAAAATTGCTTATGAATTGGAGAATTTCAATTAATGCTGAAAGATCGCAATTAATGCTTTTTAAAAGAAACAAAATAAAGCATAGAAATAATCTCATCCTTTTTGGTAAAGGAATTCCCAAAGTTTACTCTGCTAAATATCTTGGATTAACTATCAATAGGGATTTAACTCGGTCAAAACACAATAATAATATTATTAAAAAAGCTCTACACAGGCCTTCGGTTGCTTAAATCAATTACAGGAGGGAAACCAACTCTGTCAGTTAAACGTAATGGGCTTATACATTTCCATGATTAGACCTATAATTATCCTATGCATCCCTAGTGTGGAATTGCTTAAATAAATCTGATAAATTGAAAACTTAAAACATTTCAATTCAAAATGTTACGTAAAATCACAAATGCAACTTATTTTATTAGAGACAAAAATATTGCACAAGATATAAAGTTAGATGATTTAACTGAACATATTAAAAAACTAAACAAAAAATTTTCTGAAAAAGCAGCAAACTGTGAAGACAATAATTTCCACGAAATATATTGAAATATATCCAGAAAAATACTACAAATTTATACCCATTGCTAACTTCTTCCTTTGCGAAAATGTATGCGTGTTTTGTAAATATGTAAATAATGTATATAGACTTTTCTTATTTTTTTACTTAGAATACTTTATTATATTTTTTTACTTAGAATTATTTATCCAAGATTTTTTAATTTATTAGTTAGTATTCTGTGCATTTTCAAGAGATTTTCGCTAGTATAGCTACTTAACTCTCTAATGGTTGATTCCGGCAGACATGAATGTGCTAAGTGAAGACAAGTTTTTCCCAAGGGAACTATTACAAATGAAGAAGTAAAGGCCTCCTTCTCGGGCCGAATATTTTAGATCCAAGACATCATTGGCAGACAGAAACTTCTAATGTTGATGATTTAGTGGCCTGGATTCTAGCAGCAATAGCCCTCATGGAGGCCGTCACGCTTAACCTGCGCGAAATGGACTGCAGTTGTGTTGCTTTTCGTGCGTCTACTTATAGGATAAATTCCGTAAAATTTTCTATGTCTTTTTAATCATGAGTGATATCACTTGAAACGCGTTTTCATTATTTTATGAATTATTCAGCATCAAAGAAGTATTTCCACCTTTTACTGGGCTTATACAATTTCCTTCAAAAGTTGTACATGTCATTTAAAAGAATTTATTACTGATATTTGTTGTCATTATTGGTAATACATATATTATTGTTCGTATCACTTTTACTATCATATGCACACTTGATTATTGATAATGCAATTATTTTAAGAACAAAGAGAATTCTTCAAGAATAATATAGTTTCTTACAATCACCTATATTGGATGAAAAGCTCCTAAATTTTTATTTTTAATTGTTTTTAGAATTAATAAAGCTTGAAATTACAGAAAATATAATCCCATTATTTAAAAGAATAGTATTCTCATATAACATGTATTTAATTATTTGTATTCAATTTTTCAAGTGTTTTATAAGAACGCAATGTAGTGTTTCTTGAGAAATGTAACAACGATTTCATTTTTCACATAATTCGATACTTTCTTTAATAATAAGTTTGAGGCGCACTTTCATAGTTTACCCCTTTAAAGTGATTAAAGATGAGCTGGGTGTCAAAGGATTCTCATTCTGAACTGTGGTTCGGCAGTTTGTGGGTTCGAATTCAACTTCTGGTTCTTTGTGCTTCAGAGTCGCATTTCAACTGTAATATTAGCTCTTAGTGTAGTTAGCCCTGGTTCGCAGACCGTAACCGCCGAACGTCAAGCAAAGCCAAATAGGCTCTCACCTGTTTGTGTGCTTCTTTTCTTTCTAACTTCAATCCCGAACTTTTATTTACGATTGATTATTTACTTAGTTTATTAAAATTAAGGCTATTGCCGTAGGAGGAAAAAGAAACGCGTTTCCTTTCCTCAAATTAATTTAATGCATGTAGATATAATATTGTTTCCAGAAAAATATAAAAAACGCTTTTTTTTGTCAATATAAAGTATTATATTGAAGATAATTTATTATAGTAGTATGAATTAAAATTATTGCTATTTTAACATTTTGGAAAAAATATTTTTTGATGCATATGTATCCCCCAAAATTAATAGATGAACACCGAACATAAAATCATTCATCAATATAATAGTTTATATATAACTAATACTAACGTAATATAATATATATTATAGAGTAAATAATAGATATGAATAAAAAATTAACTACAAATATCAATTCAATTGACAACTATCAAAAGACACTTTTCCCTCATTTGTCTCAGGCATCATTCACAACATTGGCGACTGTAGTTTGTGGGGGATTCATGCGTTTCGCGCATTGATTGTGGATTGTCAAATAAATAAATTAACTTTTATTCTTTTCACTATTCACATTTTGTGATATTACTCACATTTACAAAGTGTGCTACAATGAAAAAAATATTAAATTTGAAAGAATAATTACTTTCGACAAATTTAAGAAAGTCACTAATTTTAACAATATTTCTTCGACACAAAATAAAAAAGACTTTTTTTACCCCTCTAAAAGTAACGTGTTTCATTGAATCTTAAAATACACATTCAGGTTTGGATGAAGAACACGTCTGTAAAATCGCACTCCCTGCCTTGTATCTTTAGAGGTCAAAAACCACTCTATGGATATTTTGTACTCCATAAAGATACAAAATAAATCCTTTTCTACTTAATTGGGTAGAAAAGTGCTCTTTCAACCACTCCATCCTCGATTCAAAGCAATTTTCACTCTTTTTTGATGTGTTTATGGCACAAAGCAAATGTGATGTGATGTGCTCTGATTGGTTTAAATCATCACGTGGCTCTTCGCTTTCGGTTTAGTTTCGCTAAAAATGTTAGAAATTAAAGGCTTCCTTTTGTAAAGGTAATCTATTTGAATTAAAATATACGTATAACTGGACAAGAAGGAGTGCAGAAACATTACGGTAAGTTTTTATTTCTTATAATTAATTGAATGAATAAATTAATTCTTCATATTTGTGATTTACACCATAATATAAACTTTGGTATTCGAAAGTGCGGATGAAGAAATTCTATTGAATTCATATTCATGTAATATTTATAATATTTGAAATTTCTGATTAATTGATAATACTAAATAATATAACATTGTGTTTAGAAATTTAATTTTTTATTTCAAATACTATTTTCTGACAAAATTTAATTCATTACAAATTAATAGTAAATTATAATGAATGCATTTTTAAATTCCTTTATTTTCGAAACAGCGTGAATATGACTATTAATTTTCTCGTTGATTTAAATATCCACAATGTATATTATAGGAATATTATTTAATATAGTGTATTGTACTGAAGAGGGAAAGTGCGATTAATATCAAATACAACATTTTATTTATGAATAAGAATAAATTTTTTCATGAATAAAATTAAAAGCTTTTTAATTGAAATGTTAATATAATATAAAGCAAATATTAATCGGCAGAATATTACTTGAGACTATGTATTTTACTAATTAAAATTTTGCTGCTAATATGTCTTTTATTTATTAAAATTTCTATGAGAATTTTTTATTTGATTTGATAGTATACTAAGTACAAACATTCGTAGATAAAACGAAAAGTGATTGTATGTATCAAAATCTATTAATTTGTATATTTTAGAATTTACACCTAAACATTTTGCCGATGGAAATATAATATATATTGGTATTTTATGGTTGTCATTGTTATCATCGAAGAAAAAAAATAAAAAACAAAATTAACGAAAGCAAATCTGAAAAATTTAATTAATTTGAAGATGATGAAATGCAATATAAGGAAGAAATAATTAATCAGGTATATTCTGTATAATATATGTAATCAAAATGAGTTTTATGAACATTGAGAAAATGTTAACTATTGTTATTGCTAAAACTATTAATTTCATTGAGTGCTTGTAAAATTTATTTAAAAGTTTGAAATAATATTCTATGTTTATGTAAGAATAACGCGGTAGCTTAATGATAATTTTAAATCTGTTTTGAAGTAAAATTTTCTAAATTTTCAATTTGAATTTAATAGTTTAAAAATAAATATCCAGTATTTATTTACCTGACCATAAATAGTTTTTACATGTATGAGTAAACACATATGTGTACATGTATGTATTTTCGCTTTCAGATAAAATGATAACAATTTGAAATGCTTAGTGAAATTCATTGAGAAAAAATATTCGAACTTATGGAGAAAATATCTAAAATTAAATTACATTTAGTGATGAAAAATAGACCATCTATTTCCTATTCTATTACAGAATTTATTTCTCTAAGTAACCAAAATTGGCTGCTTTCAAGGAAGCATTGGTAATACAAAATCTGCGTCTTTTGTATATTTGAGGATGAATTTTAAAATATTCATGAAAGTTCTAAACTTTTCTATCAACAATATTTTTTCAATTTTATATTTTTACATAATTTGTATACCTGGATTTTTAATGGTAGGATATGAAAAATTCTGCGCATGCATTTCCAAGCTTTTTTATTGCATGTGAATAATATGTTTTAAATTACTTTAATGCCAAAAAATTTAGATGAAATTTTATAGAGAAAGAGTTTTTTAAAATAAAAATGGAAGAAAGATATTGTTGTTATTTTGATATTTGTTTAATGATTCCATGATAAAAAAAAGTAATTAAAATCTATATTTTACAAAATATGCAATATTACTTATGTCTTTTATTATAATGTAGTTTTCAATCTTAAATTTCAAAAAATCATATTATTTTAATGTATTTGAGTATTAGTGTATGCGATACAAAAACAAGGTTTAAATTTTTTTGTTGTAATTTGTGAAGAAAATTATTCATTTATTAAAAAAATTATGTGTTTTTCAGTTAAAGTTGATTGATTCAAAAATGCTTTAACTTTAGAAATAAATTTGTGTATGCATGTATATATTTTTATTTAATGATCTATAATCCGTTTTGTTAATTATGATAGGGACTATATCTATTTCATAACAAAGAAAAAATCCAAAATTATTTTGTATTTGTTTCATTATATATCAATAATTTATCATTTTTGCAACGTTCTTATAAAAATTTTCAAAAACTGCTAGATAATCATTAATTTACTATTTTCAGTTTCTAAGTTTTAATTAATTATTTAATAGAAACGCAATTTTTTTAACAAATTACTCTTGCTTAAATTGCAATAAAAAGTTCTATTAATTAAATATAAATAATTATTCTCTTTATTACAGATGGATTTGGAATTTGATATTTAATATCCAGAAGCTGACTATTTTCTTAGTAAATGTCATGCATAATATGCTCAAAGAAAATTATCATATGTTCAAAAAAAACCTGTTCTATAACATGGAATATAAATATCTGAGAATTGAGGATGGTATATTTCTTAGGCTGAATATAATTTTAATAGAGAATATAATTACATGGATATCAGATTCCTTGCAGAAAAAAATGCTGTATTAAAAATTGAATAAATGTTTTTTGTATAATCTTGCATTTTGTATTTAATTTAATTCTTAGTTTCATTGAAATTATTTTCAGTTTAAACTAAACTTGGAAAATATATCGTAAAACAAGACTTATTTACAAAAACATAAGTCAGTTTTGTTCTACAGAATTATCAGTAAATATTTGTCTTTATCCTCCTATAATTTCAAAAATGCTATATTATCAATATTTAAAAATAAATTTTTAGCTATACTTTAAATAAAGGAATTTTTTTTAAAGAATTTAAATTATATTTACTACGTATAAAATATATATGTAATTTTCAAATTGTGCATAACTTGTTGTACTAATAATGTTTATAAAAGCTAATTATTTTAATTATGGGCCCATAGTAAACTAAACTGAAAAATAAGTAGTATGACGATTTTTTCTTGAGAGTGCTACACTCACATTTAAAACTAAATACATATAAGTAATGAAATAAATGGCTGAACAAATTGCTTAATATTGTATGTAATTTAAAAACCACTATAATTATCCAACTCAATTAAAATGTTATTTACAACTGTACTGTTGACTAAAGAAATAATATCATTATATTGTAATTGTTCAAAAAAAAAAAAAAAAAAAAAAAAGAACTATTAATCCTTAAAATGAAGAATTCAAACCTAATCTCTGTACTAAATTGTCAATATAAAAAAACCAGCAATACTTTTTATAAAAGATTGAAATTCACTCTTTTTTCCATCTAATTTACCCCTTTAGACGATATGTTGTTACTCCTCTAAAAAAGAGTGGTTTACCCACATCTTTCAAAAGAGTGAATTTCTATCTTAAAGATTGGTTGAGTTTTGTGAAAATGAAAGAGTGAAAGTTCACTCCTACTGAGTGAAATCCACACTCAATTATTTTAAAAGTGTAACTCTAATAATTAAACTGTAACTGTGCATTTCCTTTCACTTAACATGCGAGACTACATCACATGTTGCATGTATTCCGTTGATTTTTTATACAGAAATTTTAATTCATAATTTAACTACGAATTTTTCCTTCCTTTAAGATTGTATTTATTTTTCTAAAATACCTACTATATGTAAGTTTGAAAGTAAAGTTCTAAAGAAATAAAATATATTGACATTTTAAATGCTAATTATTATATAAATTATTTGACATCTCAGAATAAGATATGTTAAACATTGTTTTTAATTACAACTGCAATTGTCATTTCTAAATAAATAAAGGTTTAAAATAGATTATTTAATATATATATATATATATATATATATATATATATATATATATATATATATATATATATATATATATATATATATATATATATATATATTTGTACCTTCCTTTTCAGGGTATCGAATGACTCAATATGTTACTGAGTAAAGGATGAATCATAAAAAAAAAAATCTAAGGAATGAAATTTATATTGAACCCGAAACATTATTGAGACATCTTAAACGCACACACACACACATATATATATATATATAAGTACATAACAATATTATGTTATGTATTTTATGTCAAATTTGCAAAAAGTAAAGAACAGTTGTAAAATTTTATTTCGCGTTCTTTTTGTAATGCATGTAACATACTTCCATATTTATTGAAGTAAATTAGAAAATAAAAGGAGACACAGTCTCTGTACGAAAAAGCTTTTGTTATTCTTTAATCTTCACAAAGCTTTTATTTTCTTACCTTCAAATTCATATCTTAGTTTTTTCTTTATATTAAATTAAAATTAGAATTAAGGAGTTGAACCTAAAGATAATATGCTTCTGAATTTGAGAAGGAGGATATTTTTTTCTTTTTACTTTATTCTTCATTTGCTGTTCTTAATGTTTCATCTCCTATTCAAATTATTTTTTATTTAAAATACAAGTAATGTTTTCAATGGATGAAGAATATATTTGATATTTTTCTCTAATTCTTTTATGAGATGTTACTTAAATGAATATTTGTACTAAATTGTATTTGTAACTAAATTGTATATATGCTGAGATTTAAAATAAAATTTTTTATTATAAATTAAAATAAAATATTTCATGTTTTAAAAATATTTATTCATATTTTATTATCTAATTTCTAACAGAAACAAAAATAGTGTTTTCTTCAATATTTACAAGTATGCAGAAATTCATTGATGAGAAGGAAGAAAACTTATTTTTAAGATTCAGAGTCTTATTCAATGTCAAAATATCATTTCTGAAAAATGTATTGCATTTAAACACTTAACAAAGTAAATTAGAACAGGGACCTTAGAAAATGATGGAAATAATTATATTTCAAAGTATAATGATATAAAAGTTTATTATTTCCAACAAAATTTAATGTTAAACATTAATATTAAAAACCATGAATTTCATTGAACAAACATTAAACGATCAAAATACAAACTCATTAAACAATTAAATGGCTTTTAAAACTCAGTGGTTGAAAAAATTATGTTTATTTTAAGATTTCTATCTTAAGGTTTTTATTTACAAATGAGTTATCTAGTATATCAGTAACAAAATTCAATACTTGAAATGATGATAAGTTCAAGTTTGCTGGCGTAAAAACTGTAACTATGATATTAACCAATGAATTATCCTGATTCAATGTAAGGCGTGATATACTGCTAAGAAAGCTGAATGCTCAAAATGAGACTTTGATATGATAAAAACTATGATTAGGACTATTTTGGTGATCCTGATAGGTTTTCCAGCAAGCATATTAAATACAAATGTTTCCCTAATGTATTTTAAACATGTTTAATTACCATGATTGATAGAACTAGGAATAACTAAATGGATGAAGAATAACCGATATTAATTTTTCGCCCAGTGATTTTTCTGTGAAGTATTATCTCATAAGATAAAGGACTCATACACACTAGTGGAAAATAAACAAAAGTTTGATAAAAAAAATTTAATCGTCACATAATCATGGGACAATTCTTGACCCAGTATAGAAATCTTCAAAAAAATGCGCTTCTGAATGTTTTTTTCTGCTTAATCTATCGCTTCTGGATACATTACTTTCATTCAATGTATCTCTGCCGGACGCATTTTATCCACTCAAACTATCGCTTCTAGACGCATTCATCCCAAAACATCTATCGCTTTCGTCTTGTTTAATCTATTATCCCCTCTTGATAACTCGCTTCTAGACACTTTCTTTCTATCCGATCTGTCTCTTTTACGTACCCGAGAAGCATTGTACTTCCACGAATCATCATCATCTTGAGTCACTTTGCAAAAGGAGATCTGAATCAACCTTAATAACCACAAATCCCCATCATCTGGTATTACAAAAGAGTGCCCGCCGATATGCTTTGTTCACTTCTTGTGCACACTCCAGTGGACAGAGTATGCTTCCAATAATGTCACATTCTGTATGTTACTGACAAAAATATTAGCTTTCGATAGGGTGCAAAATCAATACATCTCATACTGGCTGGTACTGGACCTCTGAAATGTGAATTATGTAAACATATTCACATTCTATGATTTGGAAATGTGTTTATCATTTTCACAAAGTTCATTTTCATTAAATAGATGATGGTTGTAATGTTCTCCAAATGAAGTGTCTGTCTCTGGTGGTGTTAAATCAAGTTTTCTGCTTGATATCGTCTTCTAATCTACAAAGATTCCTGTCCAACAGTTTCTACTAAACTGTTAGAGCCCAATTCTGTGCTGGATGCTCGGAAACAAGCCGATTCACGCAAATTTATTGTTTAGCATTATTTTACACTCTGTTGGTAAAATTCTATTTCTGCCTAATACTTTGTGATGATAAGAAAATGGCGCCACACTTTTTCGCTAACTGGAACTATATTATATGATTGAAGACAGAGCCGTTTCAGTAGCCGATTTCCGAACAGACGGGTTATCACTCTGCCTGACCGATGTACTGATCGATCCTCTAAAAGTCTCTTGAAAACTGAAACAAACCATACAAACCAATCTACCAACCTTACGTGTATGCGTCGCTTCTCACGTTAACACGACCTAGCCCGAACGCGAGGTGAGGCCCATGCAGTTAACTTCACCTTTACAAGCGTGAGCTGGGGAGGGAATGCCCTAATAGGGGACTTTGTAAGAAGATGGACCGTATTTACGCTAGTCTAGTAAGCTTTGGCTGATCTGGGGGTTTATCCATGGTAACCTGAATATACCGATGATCACGCAGAGATTCGATATCTAACACTTCCCATCTGCAAGACACTCCTGCTGGTTACAGTAAGAGCTGCAGCTCGCCGTATCGACAAAGGTCTTGTTACAAGTATTTTGAAGTTATCATTGGAATAAAGATTTCAAATCGGTTATTTCTCCATTGGTCAGTGTGTCTTGAGTTGGTGGTCGCGGTTCAACTGGCTCTTCGGAGTTGATTTTATGCTTGGCTAGTTGCTGTTTTATGATGCTTTGCTTCTACTGTGCCGCATTGAATTTTCGCAACTCTTTTGCCCCAGATAACTTTCCTAGGCAGACTTCGCTGTTTAGATTTAGTAAATTACTTTTAAGCGTCTCCACATTTTCGGTTTCCTGCGGTTTGACTATGAGTGCCGTTTTATTGTCAGTTTCTATGCGCTTCTTGAGCACTTCACTGTAAGATAATTTAGACGACTTTTGAAAGTTTTGCTGATTCACAACTAAGGCTTGGGTTTCTTCTTGTATGTTCTTAATGGTTTGAATATTGTCGTTTATTTGCTCTATTTGGGAGGACAATAATTCCATAGTGTTCTGCTCTTCCTGTGCCCTTTGCCTGTTGAACAAATCCTTAAGTTGGCTAAGTAGATTATGAGCTTGGGCGCGTTTATATCCTGGAAGATAGTATTTGTCGCCTGTTTTGGCGGTCAGTATTTTATCCAGATCTTCAAAGAGGTTGTTGGCAGCCAGATCCACGGTTGAGGTAGAAAAGTTCGTACCAACGCTACCAGTTGTCGTTCTCGCAGACCCTGTATTGCAACGAGTGATGCCCCTTTCCTCTGGAAGAATAGCTCTTGTTTCAAAATGATCGCGTACATACACTTTCTGGTTTATGTCATTAACTGTTGGTCATTGACCATCTGAGAAATCTCTGATTTGGCCGGTCAATGCCAACTAGTTATTACTGTGTTCCACAATATTTCTGGGTATTAACAAAAACCTTGCATTGCACTACACTAAAGTTTGTGGAGTCGCTTCCACGGTCCCTGCTTGTATTAATTTGCTTTGCGTGGTTTTATTCTTTAATATTAACTCGCTCCAAGCTGGTATATTTGCTTCCGCTGGCTTAGTTAAGTGTAGCGCTGATGTCAGCAGGCAATTAAATGCATAGTGTTGTGGGTTTCCTTTTTCCCACTTACAAAATCTCCTGTCGTGACCTTTCCCAGCCTGTGGTCAGGGACCAGATCCAACAAAGGTTGGGAATTGAACGTGTGACGTATTAGGCCAATTAATGCTGGCCCACTTGTCTCTTTGTGTTCACTTTCGGGAAGAAGGTATGTATTTACCTGCCTGTGTCTGCAATGTCCCACTCCTCTTGCCACCGATTTAGGATTTATTCAGTACTAGTTTCTTTATGTGAGACTGTGGTAATTTAAATGTATTCTCTTGTGGTATTAGTGTCGCCCTTTTTATCCATCACATCTGAAAATTGATTCGCTACAATAGATTGAATTTATATTACTAACTCCAAATATTACTAGACTTACCAAGCCGATTTGAGATACGATATTATCTGAAATTTAAAATACAAGTTCTACACCCAAGTTCTGTTCAATATTTTAAAGTGCGCTAAGCAAAGAAGCAAAAAAAACTTGTTATATATATATATACACACACACATTGACTTACATCGAACTTAAAATGGCTAATTACGTTTATTTAGAAGATATAAAATTGAATCGAACTAAAATATCAGCAATACATGTATGATTGCATTATTAAATACTTTTCATGCAATATTATTAACAAATCTTTCATTGTTGCATTGGGCAATTAAATAAGGATTATTTTAATTTCTATTTGAGCTGGCATTAAAATACTAATGATTACGAGCTTATTGCATATGCTAATTCTTCAAAATCAATTATTGAAATATACTATTGAAATAGTCAAGTAAATTTGTACTTAGATCAAATTTTTTATCGAAACAAATCAAATAGCCACCACTTTTAAGAACATGCCTATAATTAAAAGTCACGCAGAAAACTTTGCTTTAAATAAATGTTGCATTGTTTGAAAACTATCATTTCACTTCAGCTTAGTGCTAGAGACCCTCCCAACGCAGACAGTTAATCTGCCATTTCGTTGCCACCAATTTCCACCCTTCCAATGATCCATTACCTTTTAAATCCAAAATGGATACCTCTGTTAACTGTAACTGTCATGAGTGTCACAACGAGATCCTCACTGACTCTGAAATTGAGGCTAATAGCTATTTTCTTCGGATTGTTCGCCAAATTATTTCTACCCTCTTGTTCCACGAGACAAAGCTTTTAATTAGATGCTCTGCGTGGAATGCGGAGGATCTTCAATGACTGCTTTTCGTCTCGTGCCCAACATTTGTTCATTTATTCAAATGCAGACAAGATCATTCTTCTGCGAGGCTGGAATAATGGAGTTTAACGCGATTTCCCTCTCATATCGAAAGTACTCTAATACCGGTTAATTAAATGAATTGATCTTTACAAAAACCCATATTTAACGTGATGAGACTTATATTTAGATTCTTATCAATCTAACTTAAAAATGAAGCAAGATTTTAATATGAATATAGAATGTTTTAAAATACACGCATAGAATCAATGCTGTATTACTAATATATTTCTTAAATTTATTCTTAATAACTTTAAATTAAATCACAAGATAATTATTGTGAATATTCAAACTAACAACGGGTAGAATATCTTACTGCTATCTAAATCAGGGCGATGAATTTAAAAGAAATAATCTGACGCATGTAGAAATTATTCTAATTAGGAAATACGAGAGCCTGTTTAAGTATTGGAGACAGTTTCCTGCACACTTATGACTTCGGTGAAAAGAAATGTGAGGCTCAGTTAGAAAAGAAGACTCAAACTACTCTATTTAATCTGCTGATAATTTTATTTTTAGAGAACATTATTTAATTTCAATTTTTTACACTATCAGTTATACCATCAAATTTGAAAGCGTTTCCCACCATTATGAATGTAAACGCGGAGGCAAAAGTTTTCCGACAGGCTTTGCAAGATTGGCTGTGTTATTGATGAAATTTCCTTATTCATGTATCACAACTTCACATCAATCTAGCGAAAATACCTAATAAGAAGTCTGGTGACCTCTGTGGCCAGTGATCTATTGAAAAGAAGCGATCATCAAATGACTCACTTCCAGTGTTAGGTTTGGAGTGTGCGAAGTGGCGACTTCTTCTGAAACCAGCATTAACAATCCTTATTGTACCAATGAAAGCTTAATTCAAATCCAGATGCATGCCGGAATGAATGGAATGTTAAAAAAACGGTCTTATTGCTGTTGCCATTCATAATTTTATGAAATGAATTTCCGAAAGTGAATTCAGATGATTTACTTCATTTGTTATCAATCTGGTCCAACAGATCTTTCAAACGATGTTCCCGTAAATTTATGCTTGAAAAAAATTTCCGCATTAAAAATTAGAAAAAAATAAAGTAAACGGTATCCTCACATTTAATAAATAATGATGTTGAAAATCTTGCAGCATTGTAAATGCAAAAGTGAATTACAAAAAAAAAAAAAAAAAACATTTGGTTGTTCTTTTAAATTGTATGTATAAAAAATTATAATACATCAAATGTTATTTTTCGGTGTACGAAAAATTAACTGTTACAAAAATTTCTTATATCTAAACTCAAACAAGTTTCTTTTTATAGAGAAAGATTTTTTTATTTATATACATATACACTTTGCAATATTTTTGTTGAATATATGTAATCTCAGCAAATGCGGTTTCTCCACGCGCCGAGTCATTTTACTCCCCGGTCACCAAGTGGCATAACGACTGCTGCAAGATATTTTGACACAATTGCCTTTTCGATGGACAGTGGGCTGTCTTGGCGTATTTCAAGGACACACTCCCCGGAGCAAACTCTTCGTTGCCTGACAGAAAGTGTTACGACGCTGGTGGGCAGCTGCGGCTTTCACGTCATTGCAGTGAAGTGAAAACATTTCTGCTGATAATAAACAATAACGGATATTTATTTTGCCCCATTCAATTTGCAATCGATACGAGTAAATAGTGTCCTCATTCTTATTCCGGGATGAGTGCAACGTTCTGAACATAGTTTTGTCCTAAATACTCTTTAAAAATGTGTAAAATAAAAGCTTTTTTAACATCAATGTTATCGCGCTAAAGTGCGAGGAAAATTATTTCATTTTCCGAATTTCATTCCGCAACTTTCTAAACCTGCTCGTTGACAATTTGATACTTATTAAAATAAAAACAAGATCTTCACTGGAAAAGTACGTTTTAATTTACCTGACTTGAAATAAAGTTATGATATTTAAAGAAGCAAGTTAATGCAAGCCAACAACTAGTTGCTGATTAAAAACTGATCTAAAATGGTGGTCAAATATCCTTAGAATTTATTTCGTTTCCACGAAGTCATATACGATTGAACGCGGCAAATCAGCAACAATATCGAGACCTCTGGGCCATCTCAACATGTAATTGACTTCCAATAAAAACCCCCAAGCACCCTCCCCGAGAACATCCATAATCGGCTGGTATCAAACTCAAATATCATGATTCGATAAGAGCTGTCCTACCCACACTACGCCTGGAAGTTATCCTCGTTTGCTCTCCGTAAATATATAGGAAAAATCTTCTCAGTAACTTCTTTTAAATTAGTTTGATCTTATTTTTGAGTCAACAAATATTTAAAATAATATTACTGAACCATATTAATACATTACCAGATTATTTTTAAATCATTTAAGTCATTGTATACCTTCTTCGAGTATACTGACTCCTGAGTTTGCGTTAAAGTGAAATTTAGAGTTTTACTTTCCTCGACATCCATGCAGAAAATGCTGCATATATTTTCTCTGCTAAACAGTGGCTGGTTTCGAATCCAGGACCTCATGCTCCGTTGACTTACCACTAACTCTTAACGGTTTTCTAGGTTTTACAGTAACACATTTTCAACTATTTAAGTATAGTTTTTATTATTGAAATCTAGTCTCTAGTCCGTCATAGTATAGTTATATCCTTTAATGTCGCTGATTTACTAAAAATATTATGTATAATTAAGTGACTTAATAAAAATTAAGTAATGAATATATAAGATTAATATATAGCATTAATATTTATAAACATTTTTTGATAAATTATGAATCATTTTTTAATTTGTTGAGTAAATTAGTAAAAATACTGTTGTGTATTGATGTGATTAATGTGTAATAAATGTGTAAAAAAGAAAAAAAAAAACTTTTATTGATAATCCTCACTATTGGAGGCAATTTATTCATTAGTAAATCTAAAGTAGACCTTTAATAATAGTTAAAGCAATAAATTAATTAAAATTTAATTTTAAATAAATTAATTAAAATTTAATTTTAAATAAATTAATTAAAATTTATTTAAAATGCTATTTATTTATAATGAAAGGAAATTTTAGAATACCTTCTATATTCATCATTGTAGTTTACAAAATTTATGTTTGCTGTAGATTCATATTTGTATTCATAGTAGAGAAAGAGTTAGAAACTAAAATTTTCCAAAGCACATAAATCCGCTTAATTGATGCCGTAGGTCCCGGTCTAATTAGCCCTCGTGTGCAAAAAATGACCGTTGAGCGACAAACAAGCCGCTTAACTGATGTTAAGGAAATTTTCAAATATTTACTGGATAAAAATGATGAATAAAATGTTTGAACCTTAATTGTAAGATATTTTTAAAAACTGTTTGATCGCCGTGTTTGTATTAATTAAATATCAATGATTTTTGTTTTAGTTATATCGTAACACGAAAAAGATACACATATCTTTGATTTTTAGTAATATGATCATCATAAATCTCTTCAAAGTCTTATTGGTCTTTTACAGATTCATACCTATGTTTCATTTCAAAAATTGTGAATGGAATATATTCAATGTTCTTATGTTAAACGTGATCTTAACCGCGCTTGATTCTTCTTTTATTTAAAATTATAATTTAAAGAGGGCAGCGTACAGATAAATTCTTAAAATTTTATACAACTCTTATAAATATTGTTTCTTGAAACGTTATAATGTATAAAAAGTGTCATTTTCCTTTAATAAATATTTTCAGCATTAAGATATAAAAATTATTTAATTTTAAGTTTCAGATCTTAAGCAAATTATAAATGTAAAAGTAACTTTAAAATATTTTCGAAACTATTAATTCACACATTGACTGTCAAATATAAAAAGATCCACTCTTTAGGCTGGGAGAAGTTTCGGGTTTGAACTCAGCAAAATTTGAACCACAAAAGATGGATGTTATAAATTTATTTCTCTCTTTTACTTATTTTTACTAGCATTATGTGTTGAGGAGATTTCCTGAAATCCAACTTTAAAACAAACGTTCAGTAAATACCTTGGAGGGAAGTTGGAAGCAGGTTTGGTTTACAATAGGCGATCTCACAATATTACTCCGTGCTCTTCTGAGCGAAAGGTCCATTCAAGGCGGATACTACTGAGCTTCTGCCTGTCGTCGGTGCGTGGGATTTGCGGGTTTCCTCTCTTGCTACATGTGGGTGTGGCGCCACTAGCTTAACGCTTCCAGCAGATGCTTTAATGGAGAGGAGACCAGGTTGCCCACGGAAACGGGTGTCAAAACTATTATTTCAATCATTGAAATATTTCTTAAAATGTCTTAAACTCTTCGTAAAGCTCAACACATTGTTATTATCTACCAAAATTATACCTAATTATTTTTAAACATTAAAATTAAATATAGATTATACCTCAAATAGATAACAATTATTTGTATCCTTCAGAATTGTTTAATCAAAAGAAAAAGCAAATAAGTTACTCGAAATTAAAAAAGTTACATATTTTTTACTTATAAAATAATTTAACAATTTATTTACAGATGTATGCAATAT
This sequence comes from Latrodectus elegans, assembly GCA_030067965.1. Taxonomy (NCBI): domain Eukaryota; kingdom Metazoa; phylum Arthropoda; class Arachnida; order Araneae; family Theridiidae; genus Latrodectus; species Latrodectus elegans. Next base: position 104,870,816 of record CM057822.1, read on the forward strand.
ATTCTGTTAGGTAGAGCGATTTATTTTTAGAATTTCAGCTTTGAACTTATATTTTTATTCCAAGGGACTTGGAAGAATAAATATTAGAAAATATATTTTGCTCGTGCAGCTTTTGGCCATATGTTAAGGTGTCGTTATCCAAAGGTAACGAGTTTGGGTTCCTACAATACCGTAGAACCTATCATATTAGGAAATATAAATTTAATAAAATAGGTTTTAAGCAATCATTAATGTCGAATTAGTTTTTTTAAGTTATTTTTAGAGCGCAATTTACTTTCCTAGTCAGTGAAATAAAAAAATTACTTTCACACATCCTTTAGAAATGTTATTCATTTACTAAAATGCTCTGATAATAATAACTTTGAAAAAAATTAGCTGGTTTTATTAATTTTTGATGAATAAAAGGCGAGCTTAAGGAAATGTCACTTTGTGCAGGAAAAACGTAGAGCCCTCTATGATTTATCGCCAATATTATTTAATGAATAATGTTACTTATTAAGTAGTAATTATGATTATCACAGTTGCTAATAGTGCATCAAAAAGTTAAATGATATTTTCCTCAAACTTATAAACATTTTAGATACTGACGCAAAATAAAAATCTTATAGATAATTTTGTTTTTATCTTACAGAATAGAAATCATGTGAATTATTCACAAAGAAATACCAGGAGACATGAAAATAGTCTGGTTTGTTGCGATTGCTATAGTAACAAGAGTAGTTCATCTCAATTTGAGGGTTAGGAAGGACATACATTGGCTGTATTTAGTACACCTTGTGTTCTAATTATTATTACAAAGAGCCCATTGGCTCCAGGTACTTATAGGTCATCAAAAAGACACATCGCTTACTGCGGTGAATTCGGAGGGCGTTCACTATATCCCTCATTGGACTAATGGAGCTCCAGGGGCTATGAACGTGTCCACGTTCATCTGTGATTTCCAAATTTCTTTCACTGTTGTGACGTGAATGTGAAGAGGAGGAAATGCCCGCGAATCCAAATGACGAGGTGCTTAGTGGCGGGCGAATATTCCAACCCCATTGCACTTAAGTTACCGTGCAGGGCTCGCATGCACCTCTGTGAACCAGTACGTGCAGCTCTCCTTTCGCCTCCTCTGGTCGCATGTGGAGTATGTCTTGTTTCCACGGCAGTGCGAATGGGCAGAGAGATTGGTGGCACACAATACTGCTCATGATTTTCTGGTGAAAACTGATGATTTTCCAAAAGTTCTAGAGAATATTGGCAATACCCAATACCAAGAAGTGAATATATATATATGTGGGGGGGGGGGGTGGATGGTTGGATGTGTGTTTGAAATCTAAAACATAGAATTAGGAATCCACGATTTGTAAGATGAGTAAACTGAGAAGAATAAACTTAGTTTTCCTAAATATTGTCCGGAGTCTAGCCTTAGAAGTTGAGTAGTACTCATCCTGTGGTTCAAATCTTCGTTTAATTAGAGATCTCATCATTATGGAGCCCTATTATACAAAGCTTCTGCAGATTCGCATAAGCCTTCGTCCGGAATCTGTTTATCCGCAGAACGAGATATTCTAGCCAAAAGTGCCTTCAACCAATGCCGCTCGATTTATTTAACGAGTTTTTGATTGCAAGTGTTTTCATGTATTTAAAGCGAATATTGTATAATTTGAAATGAAATTTCTTATGGTTTTTAAACTTTTGATTACGAACATTTAGTGTTCTCCTATTTCATTAAATATTGCTTTAGTTTACCAATGCTTAACTTAGAGAATAGAAAAAATCTTTTTACGCAAATATAATTAAAATCTGCGAAGATTTAATAAAATGTGTAATATACCTGTACAAAAGTTTGTGCCAGCAATTGTGTGAAGCCCTGAAATTTTCTTTTATGAAAATTTCTACATTTAAGACGGGCAATAATTTACATAATTTACAGGAAGAGTTTAGGAGACAATATATATATATATATATATATATATGTATATATATATATATATATATATATATGTGTGTGTGTATATATATATATATATATATATGTGTGTGTGTATATATATATATATATATATATATATATATATACACACACACACACATTGTTGTATCTTCAGAATTTAGAAGTACATGAACATATGTTTATTTATAAACTCCTTTTATCAAATCTGTGTGGAAATGAAAAGGAAATGCTTTCCCTTTGTCCTCCTCATGAGAAGGGATACGTTTTATTTATTTATATATTTTTATTTTTGACTATTTTTTTTTCTTTTTCGGCAATTCTCCTTTTATTTTCATTTTGCTTTTCTTCCATTATTATAATTATATATCTTTCTTCTTAATGTTTCATCATATTCTTATTATAAATGTTTTTTTTAATTTATTAGCGATTTTTTCTATTTTCTGTCATTCAAATTCCTTTGTTTTTTTTAAATTTATTTTTCATTTATTACCTCAGTCAATATTTTTCTATTGTACGTAATTACCGACTGAATTTTCACTGAACACTGATAATTTCTCTCAATTATTTTGTAATAAAAACGAATTGTTTTGATTTTTAAGTATTTAATGGGGATTTTATTATTATATTTTTGCTTCGTTATTTGAAAAAAAATACTTAAAGTGTTTCATGTTATATTATTTCTTAAGGTTGTGGAACATTTCCCCTAATTTATTATATGTCGCCTGTGTTTTTAGATGACTTTTGTACGGTTTTCTTATAAAAATAGAGATGGATGTATTTATATTAATTATACGGGGCTGTTAAATCTTAAACTAATTGCATAAACATGATAATTTGTAAACTTCATTATTTTAATAAATAATTTAGTGTCCTTTAGAATGCAGAATTCTGACTACGGAAGTCTTTTCCGAGGAGCTTGTCTACCGCGTGGAAAAGGGATTTTTATAATAAGCAATAAGAAAGCGGTGCCAATCATTAATCATTACATAAATATGCCACAATCATTACACTACAGAATTTCAGTTTATGATTTTAGAGTATACAATCTGAATATTTTAATCAAGCAGTCCTAAATGCTACTCCTGAAGTTAGCTTTGATTAATCACGAGTAGAAACGGTATGAGCAATCGGAAAATAATCATACAGTTTCCAGTAATTGTGTCAGACTGAAAGTCTAACTGAGATAACTCTTCACTTAAAGTTGCATAGAACTATAATAATACTCGTTTTGCTTACCCCATGTACATTGCTTTTCTATTTTTATTTTCACTTTCTATCAATATTGATGTCATATCAAAATTTAAGAGCGCCATTTATTCAACAATCAAGGAATTAAGGATAAATTCCTCACACGCTATGAATATTCCTAAATATTTACAGTCTACAGTATTAGTGGAAACGTTCGCTCTATTTTTTTTTATCGAACAAAGAATATTTTTCGTTGATTTCTCCAACCACCCTGGAATTAGCAGTGCGTACAAAAAAATAATTTCCATGTCTATACGAAGTGTAAATACACAGGTATTTAAAATTAAGGAAATTTTCAGTATCAGTCAATTATCTCCATAACTGCTGGATCGATTTTAATGGCATTTGATGCGTACTTTCCAATGCAAATAGCCTTGCAGCAGTCGTAAAACAGACGCATGACCGTGAGCGATACTCATCGGAGTCGGATGGTAGAGATCGTGGAACAGAACAAGGAAATGTGTTAATAAGAGGTGTTATCCCTCCTTATAGATATATAAGATTCGCTGCTTGATTTTAAGTTTGAAATAGAGCTGCTTAGCATTTCCTCCGGCCATTGGTACCATTCCTTTAGCAGCGCTGTTTTCAGACCATTGCCCTTCCCAGAGCGTTATGCACATATGCACTCTGGGGTGGTGTCTAAAGATCTGCTTTGGCAATCCATCTGGGGCGAATATCCTCATATATGTTACAAATTTATAAATGATAATTGCATTTGTCTTAAAATATCTCAAACATATCGGAAATACTAACATTTTAGGCAAAAATTGCGGTATTTAGACATGTTGTACATTTAAAGCGGGTTATCTAATGATTTGGTGACTTTGCGATGTTTTGGCGAGAAAACCTGGCGACAGTTGGTAAGATTCTTGGCGACTTGGCGAGAAATAGATACTTCTGGAAACATCCATCACCTAAGCTCTAGGACCAATATTTAGGGAGATAGCCTAGAAGCTTCCAGAATCTTGGCGAAACTGCTAGATTTCTCCACCAAGTCAGATATAAATAGCGCAGCCCGACATAAAAGGAGTTAGTTTTGTGAAGACAGTCAGTGAGTGAAGACGATTAGTCGTGACTGCTAGTCTAGAGAAGCTGTTCTCTGCCTGAGGTATTTGAGACCTGTGATTGGAAGTTGTTACTTATTTTATCTGACGAATTGTAGTTGTATAATTGTGATTGTTACAGCTGGAATTTCTTAAATCTAGTTTAATTTTTACAAATAAAAGTCTTGTGTGCATTAAGTGATTGCTTTATTCAACTCGACACGAACCCCCAAAGCGTGGTATAATTTATTTATATATATATATATATATATATATATATATATATATATATATATATATATATATATATATATATATATATATATATATATATATATATATATATATATATATATATATATACATACATATATATATACATATATATATATATATAATATATATTTATTTATTTATTTATATACATCACTAGCAGTCTTATTTTCATTTTTTTAACTGAAAGTTATTTTGAAAAAGGGTGAAAACGGGTAAGAACTCGCTTTTTTATGAAATAGAAATCGAGATAAATTTATTACTGAGCATAAAATTTATATTAAGAAAAGGGAGGTTGTTCAGGGCATTTTATCAGCAGATCTCAACTAATATACAAGCCATCAGACTCCTTTGAATGAAATTTATTAAAGTAACTATTAAAATTAGCTTAATGTGAATAAAAAAAGTTTAAGTGAATATTTGCGCTTTTTTACTATAAAAATTATGTCTAAACTCTCCGATTTGAAATTATTCATAGGTCTTCAGAATCAGTAAATTTAGCAATCAATTACCAAATTATAAAACAAGCAAGTTTTTTTGGAAAGAAAACTAATTTTTAATGGCTTCTGATTAAAACGTTTCTTTATATAGGATTTTTTAATCGAAGTTATATGCTATATATATACTTTAGAATTATCATATAATACTGATTTCCTTTCATTAGCTTTTAGATATTTATTCGTTCTCGTTAATTCTTATCAATGCTCACATTAGCTAGTTTAGAATGGATATATTGTTACGATCGATTATACAATAATAATATTTGTATCAGTCCAGTTCCTGAGAAAATACGCAGCCCTTTTTTAAAAGTAAAAAATAACGTTTAATACATTATTTTAAAATTATAAATGGACTCTACCCCGGATGAGAAAATGCTTGGCCGTCCATTGTCTTTAGTGGAAGACGTACTCATATTTTTCATAAAAGTTATTATAGATTTTCCCTTTTTGTATGTTTTCCTCATATAAATATTGATTATTGCAAATTCATCAATTGACCATTATCACTTGTGGAAGGAAAACAGCAAATTATTATTTACATCTAGTAGACCATGGTCTTCAAGAGAAAAACTTGAAATAAATGAATTGCTAAGAAGTTTTCTAAGTCAGAATCTTCCACTATCAATATGACGTGCCTTGTTTCATTTCAAATATCTCAATGTTTTTATTCGGTCATGGGGTGATCTGGTTAATGAAAGACCGAAAAATAGTGATTCCTAATTTATGGATGATCAATGGTATTCAACAAAAGGAGCCTATGGACCAGGTAGTGGTCATAATAACCTCCAATTAAAATAATATCGTTTTGGATGGAAGGTCAGGTATTAGGAGTCCAGATCCATGCTTTTAAATTATGAAGACCCTTTCGGATCACGAAGGCACTTCCCCACTGAATAGAGGTGCCCTTTGAATTGCTGAAAGATAGAAATTCTGGCATTATATAACAGCTATAACGACATGACTTGCAAAGGAATCATTTCACTTGGAGGACATTGCGACATATTTTTACGTATTCCCTTTCGTTTAAAAGATGTACCTTCTATGGATTCGTTATTCGAACTCGCAGCTTAGAAGCCAAGCCACCTTGGCCTTGTGGCAGGTCAATTTACTGTTGCTTCGATGTGAATCCTGCCCAGCTGCTTCCATCGCACTGGAAAAGCCCAAATCGAGGCTAAGCACAGGGAAGTACGCTAGTGCATACATAGTCACGGTTCAATGCGATCAAGTGAATAGTGGCTCGGAATGTAGAGTCAGTGATGCTAACTTTATGCTGTGGTTTGATACTGAGTACTAGACAACCTCTTGGACTTCCCGTGGATAGGGGACCGCCGCATTCCCTTTGTCACTCGAGGAAGAAGAAATCCTCGTGCATGAAACAGATCCCTTATTTAACAGATCGAACTCGGGATCTCACGCTCCGAAGAGAGTTTTCATATCAATAGGTGTGTCATGTTGAGTTTTTATGAGAAAGCAAAAATAACATTGTTAATATTTTTAACTAAAAATGTAATTTCGAAAGCAAATTATAAAGATTTAATACTTACTTAGATAATTCAAAATCTACTTTTGACATAAGGCAAAAATCAGAAGTTACAGTAAATGTTTGATCAAAATAAAAAGCAATCTTTTTTGTTAAAATGTAGAAACATTCTTTATTTATGATAAATTTACTAAAATGCTCGTTTTATAAATGAGTTTTTATATTATAAAAATTAGGTTACAAAATTGTAAAGTAAATGTGAATATGTACATTTAAAATTGAGTGCTTAGCAGTTAAATGTATAGCACTCATTTTCTGCGCCATATTAGACCATTAACTTCAACATCAACACAACTTAACTTTTATATATTTAAACAACAAAAATCAGCTAAATATTTAGTAGCATACCCAAATAATAGTCTTATTAAAAATATATATTGTTTCGATACAAAACGCTCTAAGAAACAAATTCTAATTAACAACATTTATATATACAAACTAAATTTGAGATGCTTAGTGTAGACGAAATCAGACAAATAAAGAAACATGTCAAAAACATGTGAGAAAACAAATAAATGTATCAAAAATTAATCAAGGTATAACATCATATTAATATCAAAATATTAATACCGAAATTAATTTTGAGGAAAACCTTACATTTACTTCTGCAAAGAGTTATTCGTAAAAATGGTTTGTTGCTTAAAAATTAAAATAACCGCTTTTTTAAATTTTAGATGCAAGAAATTAATATCGCCTCGATAATTTCATAATAAATCTCTTATATTTTAGTACAATTGTTTACAAAATAATTCCGAATAAGATAAAGTGTTTTCTATTATCGTTTGATTATCACATTTTCATTAAAAATATTATTTTTTACATCTTTTCAAAAACTTAACAATGAGGCATACGAATTTTTAAGAGCATTTCTATATTTAATTACACTAAAAACATTAATACACTTATATTATCAGAAGTGATATTATAGTTAGATCAATAGCTAAAAGATAAATTTATTTGAAAATTCAGCTCTCATATATTTTAAATATAGTCATATTCTTAAACTTAGCGCAAATTACTATTAGATACTGATTCTCCCAAGCGGTGGCCTGATGAATGAGAGTTTACATAGATTCCTTATCGGAAGTTCTCGTTTCTTTTGTCGTATTGTAGTGTGTTTGAGTCCCAACCCAATCAACGATTCGTCTTGTTCGCTAATAGCTTTTCGGACTCGTTTAATATGTCAATATTACATTATGCTCCATGTAAAATGATGGATTCGAGGGCCCAGTCTGTATGTCTTCTGCTGGGTCCTCATCTCTACATCTCATATCACTTTCGGGAAGTACGACGGCGTGAGAGCTTAGGGCCAATTAGATCATGTGCCATCACTTCTGACTCTTGTAGTGTTGAAAAGGTTGATCCTAGCCCATAGCTTTGTATTATAATAATAATTATTTCTTGCAATGAGAGAGAGAGAGAGAGAAAGTAATGGCTTTACCATAAAGGAAATCATTTATTTTTTTTTAAAAGCTGAAAAAATTAAAAATCCTGATTTCAAAATCTGCTGAACAAAGTGATATTTTAGAAAGTATTGAAACTAAACATAAAATAGTAGTCACCAAGAAAATAATTTTCATTTTTGCCATCAGTTTCTCTTGTAGAAAGTACATAGCAAATGTGGCTGCTGAAAATAAATTATTCAAAAACACCTCACTCTGTTTTAGAAAACGAGGAAAAAAGTAAAAATAATGCGAATAATTTTATCCTTAAGAGAATGTTTCGCCAATCTTCAGAAAGCTAACGGCAGAGGAAGAGGACGAAAGAGTATCATCGCACTGGGGATAAAAGGAATCTCCTAAAGAGGAGCCGTCAATTAGGGGTTGATTGAGGATTTGGACCCGGATTAAAGGTGTGTCTAATCCTTTCTATTCATTTGTAGTGGCTGAAAGAATGGCACCAGGATTGTTTTAATGCTTCCTCGTTCCTCACCATAAGAACACTCCAATAGAATATATACACGTTTCCTATATATTTTTTATCTTTCACACACTTTAGCGGAAGAAATACATATATAGCTGTGTTAGCGAGCTCCAAACGGCAATATAAGTTTAACGGGTTTCGAACACACACTTGCTTATCATAAAGCGCCTCTACCATTTGAATTTCAGTTCGATGACGAAATCACGCCTGAGTGGACCCAATCTTCTACACATCCACGCCATACCAATGGAAGGACGTCACTGTGAACGCGCTCCCTGCTAAAAGTACTCATCCACTTCCGGTTACTGGCCGTGGCAAGTAATGCTTTACATTGCTGGTCTCACGGGAAATTACCGAGCGCCTGTTGCTGGAAGTATCATACAGCAGACGTTTATTTTTATGAAACTCTTATTTACGAACATTCGTAAATTTACAAATGAGTGGATGGTCCATAACAGGCTCCAACGGATGCAATGATGGTTTTAAATCTCTTTTACGAATTCAAATCTTAAAACATATCTTGTTTGCGAACTTTACTTTCATGCATCATATTGAACTCAAAATAGATGTTGAAAATAAACAAGTTTTCATGCTCTGGAGAGCATTTTTTGATAATATCATATTATAAGAACTATGCTTGATTTCCATTCCACATATTGCTTTCAATATAAATAGTATCTAGATGTCAAAAATATGCATATTTTCATCTTCCGGAGAGCATTATTCGTAATATGACGTATATAGTGATGAATTACCAACTTAAAAGAACTGTGCTTTTGATTTCCGTTTTACATATTGAGCTGAATAACAACACAAAAATATCATGTAGAAATTTTTATCTTGCTGAGGACATTTTGTCATAGAATCTGTGGATGAAGTGTAATTATAAGATCTTGCTTTTTATTTTGGATATATTTAACTAAATAATAATACAAGGATATCACAGATGTTTTGATATTATTGGGGATATTTTTTCATAGCATTTAAATATAGTGATGGAATTTAATTTACAACCATAAATCTGCTTACAATGGACATCTGGTGATGATTCATATCTTTAGGAAACATTCGGAAGAAATGTTTTGTGATTGAAAATGAGAAGTACTGATGAAAATATCAATGAAGTTTTTGTTACTTAAATATTGGTATTAAATATATCAAAATATTGTTAGTTAAAAAATTCTATATTTATTTGTTTGTTGGAATTGGTATTCTAGGATTTTTTTATATTTTACTCAAGAAATTTGGTACTAGATGAAAAAGCAAGATAAATGATAATCATTTACATTACACCGTTTCAAAGTAAAAAATTTTACAGTATTCTGAAAAAATATACCGGAATATGAAAAAGAAATTCATCAACATTTGCAGTTCCTGTTTTTTCTTGAGATTGAGGCTACAAATACATTGAGGTGTTGTATAGTCTTTTACAGAAAGGTGATTAAATTGTGTTGAAATCCTTGAAAAATGCCCTGATATGTACGAAATGAGTTGCTTAATAGTATAGCAAAGCAAGTTTCGATGCGCCTCTCTGATGTCCGGAAAGAATCGAAATATGTACGATTTTTTGAGATTATTTCTGTTAACTTAATCAGACAGAACAGAGAAAAGAAACTTACGTCGTTGCAGAATACCTGCCCTCACAAAAACATCATCCTTCTCTTTATATTCACTTGAATTGTTAAAAAAAATTTTCTTCAAAAAGATGTTTTTCATCCCTAGTTTATATTAAGAAAATATTATTAATGAATATGATTACATGAAAAAATATTATTAAATATTGGGATAAAATTTTTCATTCATTATTTTGGTGATTAACAAAGATTATTAGAGAAAAATATTAATATATCACTCAATTTGATAAAAAAAAAAAGATTCATAATTTTAGGACATTAAAAGAAGTACATAATGAATCTTTCCCAGCATACATTAATAAATATTAGAGACAAAATTTATATCAATTATTTTGATTATATGGAAAATATTACTAATTATTATGATTAAAATTAATTAATATGATTATTATTAAAAATATTAATACATCACCTAAGACAGCAGAAAAAAAAAAAACATTATTTTGCTGCCTCATCGCAAGGCAACGCATCTTTCAGGAGTACTGACTGGATCTGTGACCTAGAAGTCGGACAACGTTCTTCATGCAACAAGGTCCCGGGCTCAGTTATCAGATCTCATTTGCTGATGAATAATGGAAAATGGATATCGCACTTCTTCTTGCACTCTGTCAAGGTGGGTGCTCGAAAGTGTCCCCTGTTGCCCTCCCCCCTTGTAGCACGGTGTTTCATGAGTCTTCCGGGAAGAGAATTGCTGTACCACCGGAATTTCGCACTGTGAAGTGTCAAAAATTGTCACTCTTCTTCCTGTGAGAGGTATTTTCACGCAGTACGTTCATTCAACGCCTTACGTGGTCAACGTGTGTGGCGTCGAAATAGAAAATCTGATGTGGAAGAGACAGTTTATGCAACCGCCGAAGGATCGTGCAAGACTATGATCACCCTTTAAAATAATACACATTTCATATACTGCTTTCTTAAAATCCCTATTGTCATTTTTTTTGAATTAATCAGTCATGTCCTTTTCGCAGTGGAAACTGTCCCAGCAGTGAGAGAGGAACATTTTTGGTTGTCCACTTTACAAAAGATTCACTGCAATTTGTTGAGGCGTCGCAAAAATCCATTTATTTTACACAAGGATTAGATAAAAAATAAAAACTTCTCTAAATATCCTTATTGGCTCCAATGCTTACTATAATTCGCATTAAATATCATTCGATGATCTTTCTCAATAACAAAACTTATGTAAAACAGTAGCAAAAGGAAAATTTTTTTCTTGCTTTAATGTAAAAGGAAATTATACATCATTCTTTAATTACAGTTATTAATTATGATGGAATTACATATTATTTATTTACAATAAGATTCCAATTATAAAAATCAATTGGAATCAGACACTATTCGGATAATCAAAAAATTCTGCTAATTGAAGTTTTTCCGAAATATTTAATTATTTATTGTTTGTTGAAAATACGAGAAAAAAACTATGTATATTTTTGAAGGATAAAAAATGAATTTAATGAAAAGGCAACCATTTTACATGTTAAGGCACTTACAATTACTGTAAATTAATAAAAGTGTGTGCATAGTGCTGTAAATGGAACTCGTTACAGTGAGAACTTGCATGTGGTTACTCTCGGGCGAACGCTCCAACCATTTCAACGTGGTTTCGAAGCCTACAAATGAGACCAACACCTATTTGGGTGATGAAAAATTCAAATAATTGGATTTTTTTCGAAAAAAGGGTGTATTTTAATTAATTATTGTACGTTGAAAATGGCAGATAAAACAACATATTTTTAAGGAAAAGCAACACTTTTCCATGTTAAGGAGCTTACAAGTGCTATATACATTATTTCAGTACGTATTGTGAAGGAAAGACAGTTTACAGATAGTTAAAAACAGTTTTTAATGAGTACAGTTTTGTGAATGAAAGACAATGTTTGAAATGAGACAGTACAGAAAAGCACAGTCTCTAAATGAAAGTCATCATTGTCAGAGTAAGTTGTTCATTGTCTTCCTCCGCTTGATAGTGGGGATTTGCAAATGGTCACACTAGGGCTGATGCTCCATTCACTTCAAAACAGTTTCAAAGTCGTCAAATTCTTCAATAGCTGATGGACCCGTGTTTGCTTCAATTCGGACATTATAGTCATCTTTTTCCTCAACACTTTTAATAAGTTGACCATCATTTACAATTTTGAATCCAAATTGTATACCATGGTCTCATAATCCACTTATGACTCATTGTCTGACTCGTAATCCATTCCTCCATATCTTGAGCACTAACTCCTGAACATCCAGGAATTTCCAAAACAAAAAATGTTTCTCAATTCCTCAAAAGGGACACGTTTCTTTCTCTCTCTCTCTCATCATCTCCCTTCTCTTACTTTTCCTTTTCTTAAAATTTTTCCGTTTTCTCATTTTCGATCTAATTTTTTTTGTGAAATTCTGAAGATGTGCATAGATGCAGTTCGGTTATTAATTGGAGTTCTATTATATATAATACACTATGAAAGAAAGGACAACGAGCTTTAAAGGAAATAAAGGTCATTCATTTGTCTGAAAGCATTGGTGTAATGCTCCAATCAATAACAAAAATCTATATTCAGCTTTAATATCCTTGTTCGATTAAATTCGATAAAATTCATGATACTCGTTTTTATCATAAAATATTTTCCAAATTTTTAAAAGAGTAACTCTTCAAAATATTAGTATTTTTTAATGTATTATTTTGCCAATTGCTGCTTTTATCATCTCTTCATCTATAAAATTTATAAGAAACATACTATTAAAATGTTTAGATGTATTTAAAAAATAAGTCCTGTGGTCCACTTCATGGCATCTTGTTATGTATGCATTTATAGCCATTTACTATACAAATTAAATTGAATAATTGAGAAACATTTTCCAGTACATTTTTATATCCAAAATTTAAAATATAAGTATTTTTCAGTATCAAATATTAGTATTCTGACGTTTGTTGTTGTTATTGCCTTGTAGTATTTTATCCAAATGATTCCATGAAATACTCAGATCTACTTAAAATTACATTATATGTGTCAATACATTGCTTTTGAGTTAGCATAAATTAAATTGAATCGTCCCATAACACATTTCAGATAATTTTTATCATGCGATAACGAATCCCCTGTGTAGGGGGATCGAATCCGATCTCAAAATCGGCCTCCGCCAAAGCAGTTTGGAGATGAAATATCTTATTATTCGAAGATTCCTCGGATGAGAAGGGATTTTAATTGGCTCCGTGAAAAGCCTTCTGGGGGGAGAATTCTGGGACGCAGGAGATTGTGTGCGTAATAGAAGAAACTAATCGCCCACGATCCCTCCCTGTTGATAGGTGTCGTGCGCTCAATTAACCACGGTCGGCGGCGCCCCTTAATGATGCACACTCCTCTTTTATGCTCACCAACGGCAGTAATTGAAGTGGTTGTTACGCTGGTTACTCCTTGATTGTAAAGGATCCGGTTGGAATCACTAAGCGGGGCGACCTGTCTTTCACGTTAAAGATCTGTAAGAGCAGTTCATTATAATCAGCATGAATTAGAAATCATTCCCGGTAATAGAAAGGCATTTAGTTTATTTAATTATGTTCTGAATGTTCACATTCTATTCTGACCTTTTTTCTTCCACACCGCGTAATAAATAGTCCGTAAGGCAACACCACGTAAGGACTTTCCATAGACAGGAAGTATGGAAAACTCCCAAGGACCCACCACGAAAGGAGCATCCTTTTCTCAACCATGATTAACTCCGAAAAGTGGAGACCGAGCCCAACTCTGTCGGGGAACGCTCTGCTACTTACTAAACTCTCTGGCCTCAAATTGCTCTGTGTTTCCAGAAAGTGTATGAATTATTTGGGGAAATGTTTAAGATAAAGGCTCATCTAGACTAGTAACAACACCTGTTTCTATCCGGCAATAGTTTTCACAGCTTGTCAATACTTAAGTGATTTGTTCAAATTGCTTGTCAATCTATTCCAGGCACGACGTGAAATTAACAGTTTTGGTACACAAACATGGTATATCTCCAAAATAAATATATTAATACTATAATCATAAATACTTATTTTTTTATATCTTTACTTTTTTGTGTGAATTCGTCATAAAAATCATTATTACCTAGATATTCAATAATTATAGATTATAAAATCATTTAGTCCTAGGAATAAATATTTTAGGATGTTGAGATTTTATATTTGTCTAACTTGTATTTTACATGATATAATATTTTTCCTTTTGAACCAAATTACAGCAAAGGACTAAAAATAGAATCTCCTTAAAATAAGTTAAATTAAAAAACTAAAATTTTCACGAGTTTTTTCTTAGCTATTATAATTTATATGAATAGGGGACCTCCACAATTTGCAAATGAATCGAATTACTTAATGAGAAATAATTAGAAAGATTCCTATTTTCACATCATGAAAGTATAGATAACTTCAGTTTCCGATTAAAACTAAAACACAATGAGGGAACTCGGATTTTTTATACCTGAAAAATAATTTTTGAATAAATTTACATTTGAAGATTTTAAAACTTTTTACAAACAAGCTAAAAGTGTATTTATTAAGTTTTTCAATTGCTGATATTTTTAAAAGTAAAATAAAACATCAATAGCGGTAAAACAACAGTATAGATTTAATTAAAATTGCTTGTGAATTTAAGAAAACTGCAAGTCATATAAAAAAGATTAGATTTTTGACAAAATATTTTTCCTTCATTTAGTTTCTTCTTTAAATCAATTGTTTCGCCTTATATCTAGAAATTCTTCGTTTGAAATTAATATTTAAGTTTCATTTTGTTAGGCAGTCAAACATAAAAATGTAAATTGCACAGTTTGTATAAACACACTTTACTTAAAATTGTTTCGCATTGGTATAAGTAGAGAAAACTATACTTCTTATCACTTTCAAATATAACTTTTTAAATTTATTATTTTCAAGAGGAAACTGATAATGTGATATACAGTTTGAAATTAATTCTTAAGACGTTAATAATTTTTATTGACGAAATAACATTTAAGGCAAATTAGCAATAGCAATAATGTCTCGCCAATAATAAATATATTAAAAAATTATTACCATATTATGTTCAGAATTAATCTATTATGACATATAACGTTATCGCATTCATTTAACGTGCTTGTTGTGCAAACTTTTCAATTGTTAGCTACTTAATTTAATTAATTTTTGCGATGCATTTTGATTACTGGTGGTGATTTAAAAGTTTACAAAAAGAAACGAAAACAATAATTATAAGATAGCTAAAATTATTTTCTTTGCATCAATCTTAGCATATTATTTATCATTCCACTGCTTTAAAGTACAAGTTATCTTAAATGAATCATTCGCTTCGGATATTTTCAAAAGTGTAACTCGTACATATATGTGGAAAGAACGATAAAATCCCCAAGTGTGGATTAATGAGAGCAGAACGATTGCATTTTTTTTCCGATCGGTTGAGATTGTATGAGTTTAGTACTGGTCCACCCTGGCAGATCAGCAAGAAGAATGTTTCTGCATATAACAGCTGAGCGCTTTTTTAGAAGGGAGCGTGGAAAAGAGGACCTCTGCAAATAAAGAATTTTGTAGTTATAATTCAACGATGTCGATTGTTTGCTCTTCAAAATGTATAAAATAAGTTCGATTATCGTTTTCTGGTATGTCGCGTCACCAGAGGGACTCGTAAATAACATTTCCAGAGGATGTATCAGTTTGGTCCGTTTGTGTATCTTTTCACGCATCTTTCATGTGAAGACGTGCGATCAGCCTATAGAAACAACGTTTGTTCTATACAGGGATTGAGAAGGGGACTCCATGGATCGGGTAGGGGATGCGTTCTTGTAAATATCTGTGACATTCAAGGCCACTGTGAGTTTTCCTTATCGAGAAGAAGTAAGTTTGAATCTCCACTCAACCAAAGACCCATATTGTTCGCTAAAGGCGGATGGAGTGCGTTCAATAGATTGTGGTCGTAATGTCTCTTTGGAATGAAATAATACCTCTGGAGGGTTTTGAGTATTTTGCTGGGTTTTTGCTTTTAATTGAGGAAGACTGCCTCCCGTCTTCTTCAACCTAACTGGAAGGGCCCAACTCTGGGCTAAATAATCAGGATGTTTCAACAACTACACGTCCTTCCGCTTGTGTGGCGGGAATGCGATAAGGAATTGAAAGTTCAGGTGTGACCACGTTACCTCTCAATAGCTCAAAATAATGAGGACCAATTTTTAAAACCCATGCATCTTAAGATATAGTTAGTCGTTCACTTGATTAGCTATTCAAGTGTAATATTTTTGAATATATATCTTTTTCAAAATTTATGAATCATTTATACTTGCCCTGTACTTCTCAGAATTGCTCAAATGTCTTTTTTTAATAACCGAAACTTCTGAATGAGCATTTCATTCCGAGACATGCTTCACTCTTCAAATCCAGAACTTGAATTTTATTCCCCTGAAGAGCTTCCCTCCTCCTCCTCTAGAGATTCGAGTCTATCTGGTGCTGAATTTCGATTTACTTCCAATCTACCTTCGCACATGTCAAACGATCGAGACGGTTATATTGGGGCTTCAACCCATGTTCTTTTAAGCTTTTATCGCCTGAGTGTTTCCACTGCGAAACCTGTGTCCTAAAGTGCAGTGAGGGGAGGAATCAGGCGCGTGTTCCGCTTCCTGCGTCTTTACCGGAGGAAATTTCCGCACCGTGTTTGTTAGCATTCGAATTCCAGGTTCGCAGACTGTTTTCATATGCTTAACTCTGCGTCTTGATTTCTAGGGCTGGCACAAATACGTCATTAAATATTTAAATTTTACGAAGAGTTTTTTATTATAAAAAATCATAGAATTTCTTAATTATTCTACTCAACTTTTGTCCTCAACAAATTATTAAATCTACTAATTATTAGTATGTGGTCGTCAGTCGATCTTCATTTTATATCGATGATTCCTCATTCATTGAAACAAAAACAGGCGAGAAATCTGTAACTATTGACGCATAATCAACTCTTTATCCAAAAATAATTTCTAGGAATTATTTGCGTGTTGCACTTAAATGTATGATCCTCCATCAAACTGCGTGAAATTTAATCGTGCGCATGGCATGTCTTTCAATTGTAGAAACAAAATGGGACTCCTTTGCAAATTATTTTCAAAAGTATAGAATACTTTCAATACATGAATTCTTCAGCTGTTTGATGGTTGCGCATGCAAAATTCCTAGTTCAGTAGTGAACGATATTAAACTAGAAATACTCTACTTTCGTTCTAAATATAGTGATCTTATTTTGTTAGGACATGAAAAACTTGAATAAGTTGTCCCCAAATCAGAAAATATCTGTAATATCTGCAAAACCAGGTGTGATATTTGTTATAACAATATTAGTTTATAAATAATATTTACAATTTCACGACACCATGGTTTTAGTAAAATTAATTCTCTAGTTCATATTTTTCATACTTCAGGAAAAATATGTTGAAGAGACTGGTTTTGCAAAGTAATTCCTAAAAAAGGAATTAAATTACATTCTTGCGCTAGAAACTTTCGAAATTGACTTTTAAGCAACATGTGCGAATATAAAAGTCAAAATGTTAAGATTATGTAATTTATATGGAATAGCATTTTATATAATTTTGGAAGATATGGTTTTTAAAAATGGAATTTTTGATTATCTATCAACAAATTTAATGGAGTGCTAATTGAAATTTTTCACTTTTTTCAGACTTTATTTTAAATGTTGAGGAACGTTATTAATTGTAATTCTGATTAATTTTCTCTGTATGTGTTTATTACACACACTATCGAAAGTAAAGGACTTGAATATTTTTAATCTTGAATAGCTTACTTTTGTGTAACATTTCTTTATGTCAATTAATTTTGATTCTTCTTGGTGTGACACGAATATTTGCTTGAAATTACTTTAAATATGTACTAATATTACAGTTATCTAATGTGGGAAGTGTTATTTGGTATTTCTTTTAATTTGAGGACAGATTCTTAATTTAGATAGTACCTCAATAATTTTTTGCGGTAAATTTTATTTTTTACAATTATTTTGTAGGGAGTAAAACATATCTAGCTTTTCACCTGTAATATTTTTGAACATTCTGTTTTAAAATTAGAATATATACCTTCAAAAGTAAATGTATTTTGCAAATTGAAAACCTTCCTTGAAAATGATGCAGAAAAACTAATTATGAAGGAAATTTTCACAACTTAATTGTTAATTTGTATTCAATAATGACCTGTATTCATTACTAACTGCAAAAAATTGAAGGCAGTACTTTCATCCCGATCCAGAATCAAGGTGTACTTATTACTTACCATTGCTATTGTCTTAGAGGCTATATAATATATAGCTTATATCTATTTAAATTTTCTGCTGCAAAAGGCGTTCGCTTGCAGTTTGCTTAAGAATGAAACAACTACTACCTATGCATATAGCAAAAGGGTATATTTCCTTTGCACAATCTTTGAACGAAATCTTGGAAAATCTTGGAAACGAAATCGATTATTCAATAATTACCGTAGCTTTAACCAAAGTGCATTATGAACTACTGAAAACAGATTAAAAATTGAAAGTGAAATGAATTTGTATTCAATAATGATCAGTATTCATTACTAAGCGTAAAAAATTGAAGGCAGTACTTTCATCCCGATCCAGAATCAAGGTGTACGTATTACTTACTATTGCTATTGTCCTGGAGGCTATATTATAATGTATATCCTATATCTATTTAAATTTTCTGCTGCAAAAGGCGTTCGCTTGCAGTCTTCTTAAGAATGAAACAATTACTACCTATGCATATAGCAAAAGTGTATATTTCCTTTGCACAATCTATCAATCTTTAGGAACCGAAATCGCGATTATTCAATGATTACCGTAGCTTTAACCAAAGTCTACTGAAAGCAGGTTAAAAATTGAAAGTGAAATGAATTGCCTTCAAGTCAACACCGCATATCGATGTTTTCTATTTTAATACTTAAAAATGATTTATAAATTACTTTTATCTGTTTCTTTAAGATCTTTAAATGTATATTTCATAAGATCGATAACCAATCACTCTTAAGAAACTAGAAATAATATCTTCTAATTTGCAATCCAAAAATGCTTATAACTCGGCCGTAAGACAGTTCAACTCAAAATACTATATTGTACTATCAAACCGCACATATTTTGGAAGCTATGTTATATAGCTTAATATAAACGTAGGTTATTCTCGATATCTGTGAGTTTTACTATATTAAACACAGAATTTTTAACTTTTAATTAAGTGTATAGAAGCAAAATGGGATGCCATTTTTCTAAGCTTTCAATTTTTCTATAAGTGTAAAAAACTGTCACATTAATGAAAATGAATGATTTTTTTTAAAATTATCATAAGTACAGATTTTGCACTCTACTTAAAAATTCTTCTATAATTATCCATTTGTGAAAAATGGTGTTAACTCTAATTTTGTACCAGCTTTGTTGACCATATTTTGTTACATCTTAATCCTTGCTTTTATCCGCAATCAAAAATTCTGACTCCTCTTGATGTTCAGATGTGCTTTCGAGGTCATTAAATTGCATTACAATAGAAAAACGGAAACATTCGTTTCTAAGAATGTTAGGAATGAGTCTGCTTTACGTCCTAATGAATATTCGTCTTGATCAAAATAACAAAAATGCTATTTTCTGTTTTTCATATTTATGTAATATAGAAAATATTTCACTTATATGTATGTATTTTAAATTTATTCCCAAATTAATTTCAAAACAAAAAATATACGTTTTAATGAAAAGCTGTTATAAAATTAAATTGTGTCAAAAATAAATGTGAGAATTGTATAAGGCCGTATTCGTAGTGTCAAATAAATTTTCTTTTCTTAGGATTTTTTTTACCTAAATATTTTAATTATACATTGACCTTTGTATGTCATTATAAGAATTTTGCAAGTTCAGTCATGATATATTTTTAAAAGTGTTTTAATTCCCAGTTATTAACTATAAAATTCTTTTTAACGCACTCATCTTTCACTTGAGTTTAATCATTTAATTTCTTTTTAACTTTTTTGTATTTAATGATTAGATATTTGGAAAGAAAATGGTACTTGGCTCATTTTCACATAAGTGCTTTATATAAGATGAAACTTTATCGGGGGGGGGGGGGGGAGCACTTACTTGAGTGAAGTCAAGCTCCATAGACTTCAACTAAGAAAGCCATCAGAAATCGGTGCTCTTGTGTAATTTGGGCTTGAGAATCATTGTAAGTGATTGAGATATGTTTTAAAAAAGAATATAATGAAAGCAAAACAAAAGTATAGTTTTCAGATTAAGAAGAAGAAATAATTCTCTACGACTGTCTGCAAACGAGTTAAGTAAATGCGCAACACAATTGAGGTGTTTTGATGAAAAACAACAATGAAATGCTTTCCTACATCAAAAAACTTGGGGGGGGGAGTTTTTGAAAATGTAATTCTGAAATAAAAGATTGTTTTCATTGCTTTTTCATCAATGAAACGAAAGTAAGGATAGTTTTTATGCATTAACTTAATTGCGTATAAATTTTTTTATATTATACGTAATAAGAGTATTTTTTCAAATAATAGTTTACTTATAAAAATGTATTAATTTGATAAAAAAAACGAAAGAAAGATTTAATTTTAAGACTTATTATTTTTATTTATGAACTTTCTAATTTAAGAACAATTTTATCAATTGCACCGTGTTCGTATAAATAAGCGTATATACTGTATTCAACACTTAATTTAACCTTTGATTTTGAGAACTATGTTATCGTTTTCTACGATTTCGAAAAATCGAGCAGCTTCTGTATACGCATTATTTGGAGAGATTTAAGCAAATTCAGAATGAACAACACGAATTAGTTTTGCTGAACCTGTAAGTTGTATGCAAGTTTACAGTTTTAATTAATTTTTACACTGGAGTAATAGTCGTAGAATATCCGTTCATTAAGAGGGAATTGAATTAATATTTTCCACTTCATTGTCTCATTCCTTGTCGAAAACGCATTTAAGTGCAATTCTGAAACACTTCCGTCCTCTGTAAATTGCGCGCTCCAACTCGCTGGAGAGGGTTGGGGCGAACTTACTTACACCGCCTCCCCCATCCGACAATGCGCTGAATTAGACTTCATTGCGAGATAATGCAGCTATTATTGAATTAGTGTTGCCATTCTTTTCTCGGCAGAAACTTTAATTAGTGTTCTGCGAAGTCCTCTCGGACAGCCAAATTTCATCGCATCTACCTGTTGCATGTCTTGTCAGGAATGTTTTCAAAGTCACGGTCTTTTTCAATCCAGATGACAAATTTGCAAATGAACCATGGCGCAATAAAACTCACTGAAAGTGTTCTATGCTAAATAAATTCTACTTTGTTTTAGATCTGTTTGGAGCTGTAAATTATAAAGATGGTTTATTATGACAGAACGTACATTAATTTTCTAAGAAAGTAATAAACAAAGGATAGAATATTATACATTTGGCATAGGTGCTAAAAATGCGTAAATACCTTTTCGTGTAAATTATGATTATTGAATTTAGCTGCTGTGAATTATATTTGCCTACATTGGTCTGAAAATTGATCTCAAAACTTTTCTTTCAAAGATTAGTTTCACTCAACTCCACTTGGCAAAATCCAAATTTCACTCTACCATACATTACATGTCTCTAATAATTGATTTATAAATCTTCATTACTTTATATATAAGCGTATATTTAAAGTAATGAAATTAAAGCTAAAAAAATTAGCTAAAAAATTCTATGTTTTAATTATGCTATTCTTCTTTAAAATAATTTTCTTAATTTCTTTCATTCTTACGTAAATACTGGTATGAATAATAGCATTTATTTTCTCCTCGATTTATGGCATTAATTTCTTCAGAAATATTATTGAATTGTTCATAATTATTATATCATTCTAGATAATGTATTTGTTAATGAATCAAGTCACAATAAAACTCATCAAAAGTATATAATTAAAAAATTGTGATTATTTTCAGTTTTTTTCAGGAAATGTAGATTATAAGAATCTACATTTCCTGAAATCTAATTAGTAGTTTGTTATCTTGAAAAAACGTACATAAATTTGGAAATTCGTTATTTTGTTTATAATGTTAAAATGTTCATAAATTTAAAGGAATGTAAAGTTTAAAATATAGAATTTTATATTGGAATCACATTATGGTAAAAATTGCATAAAAAATGTTTAAGTACTTGTATCTTTTTGTGTGAATTATAATTGTTGCATTTAATAATCCTGAAATTTTACATTCAATAGTCTATGAAAATTCTTTTTAACACTTTTTTTAAAAACTTAATTATTTGCATTCATCATTACTTATCAAAATTCAAATTTAATCACCCTATATCACTACATTGTCTGATGAAAATTGGTAAGTCTTCATTTTCATTTCTTTAGTAAAAAATTCATTCTTACGTTAAGTATTGGTGTAAGTGATAGGATTTATTTATTCCTTATCATTTATTTCCTAGAAAATTTGCGTTATTATTTTTTCAGCGATATTATTGTATCATTTATAATTACAGTTTTAATCTATAGAGAAGGAATTTACAAATGAAGCCTGTTGCAGTAAAACTCGCTCAGTATTCTCCACAAAATAATTTCTGGTTGGTTTCACAACTTCGATAAAGGAAATTTAAAGATGGTTCATTTATCTTCGCAGACAGTACATTGCATTTCCAAGGATTCAAAATGCAGAATTTTGTAAAAAAAACAAAAAGATGATGAAAATGTTCCAATAATTTTATCGTAATTATAATATTATGCAATATAATATGTAATATAATAATTGTAATATTATATTGTAAATTATAATTATTATAGCAAAATTTTCACTCTTATTGATTTGAAAATTCCTGAGATTTTTCCTCCAAATATTCATGAGTGGTTTCTCCATTACTTGTCAACATCTAAGTCTCACTACTATGGGATTGAAAGCACCACCAGAGGTCATTCTCATCGAGCCTGCCGCCGTAGAGGAGAGCTTAAATGAAGCTAGATTATTATTTGATATTCATGTGTAAATAGCTTTATGTTATTGTTTCAAAAGCATTATTAAACAATTTAAATTTTCCCGTGATGAAAGAGCAGAACCCACACTACTGTATCTGACTTCAAAGCTGGTGACAGAAGGAGTCTGCTCTCTTTGGTTTTTGGACAGAGTCTAGCGTAGTTTAGATTGTTCTGTCGATTGAAATTTGTCGTTCAGCGGGTTACGCATAATCTCAGATTGCTTCGCGCTCCCAAGAGGCTTGATCCTCGAGTTGGACTAGGCCGTCTCAGCTTTTCAACTCTTCAGTGGCCCTATGAACTGAGTACCGAGGATTTCAGGTTGATCGAGACACAGGTTTCAGGGCTCTCAGCTAGGGAACAGGTGTGAGCACAAGGTTCCCTTTTGATCTAGGGTTGGAAAGTAGGAAATTGTTGAACACGTGTAAGATTGTTTACTCTTCAGACGTCATAAGAAATTCAAGTTTCTGGAAGAACAATAAAATTCGACAAAATATTCAAGCATGCGCAGGAAGGACTATTGGCTTTTGTGGCAGTTTTTCATTTTATTGCTTCCATTTCCATTCTTCATTTTAATTTCTTTCCTTCTTGATTGGTACACAAATAATATCATTTATTTCCTTCTCCTGCCATTAACTTCCTCAGAGATATTTCTGCAGTATTAGAAATGTCTCTTTTACTCCATAGAAGTGGTTACAATCGTATTGAAACTCACTGGAATGAGTTGGTCGCTGAAGGAGTCCCCTTGCTGTAAGAATTAAATTTCTGAGAATGCTTAAAAATGTATGAAGGAAACATATTATTGGAAAGAGGATGAAAAATGTATATATTTTTACAAATCTTGCAAATTGTAGAATTCAATAACGGCGAATATTTTCTTTTGTTAGATAAAAAATTCTTCTTAAATAAATTACTTCAAAGATTTATGAGTTGTATTCATCATTATTTGTCAAATTTTAAGTTTTACTATGACTACAAGTTTATGGTAATAATACAGATGTAACTACAAATCTGATGACAGTTTCATATAGTTCTAAGAATATTCTACAGAGATGCTGTATAATTCTTTTGGTGCATTTTATACTGTTTTAACGATTAAAAAATGTCGTCAGGCTGAGGTAACTTTTGCCCATCTGATCTTTCTTGTACCAAAGTTGCATTCTAACATTTAAAAGAAAGTTGCTGGGAGGAGTGTAATTTTGAATCAGGGACCAAGCAAATTGTGCTTCAATTCTTGACTGGCCACGCCCAAATGTATCATTTCCTAGGGAGAATATTGCGACTACCGCATTCTCAATGCGAACCAATCGACTTCACTGATAACGACGGATTCCCTTTTCAACCAACTCCGGTGATACTCATCTGCCAGAGCCTTGCTTTCAGCTTGTTTCAATTTCTAGGAGAAATGCAGGAAGAATCGAAAATTTTTTGGTTGAAGAATTCGAAAAATTTCCGGTTTTTACATAAAAGAACAAAATAATGTGCGAAGCATTTATCGTTTTGACTAAATGTCGTTTATTATAAATTTATTATGAAGAAGGGCATTAGTGTCTTCCATTACAATAAATTTATAATGATGGACATGCACACAATATATATTTCAGAAATAAATTTGGGAAACTTCATTTGTGTTCGGACTAAACTCGAATGTAAGTGCATCATTTTATTGCATTGAATTGGAATGCATACTATTTTATCGCAAAAAATATTACTCTGAATATGGACTTATATATATTTTAAAAAAAAACTTCATACGAAAATTGTCTAAATTAAAAAAAAATTGATTTTAATTACAAATACTTATTACTCAAGAAAACAATGAGGTATATTTTGTCAGGTTAAACTCAATATCTTCTCGTCTTACTAGGAAATAATTTATTCTAAGAAAATTCAGTTATTTTTTTAATGACCATAGTACATATAAATTTTTAAAAAAATTAAATATTAATATACAAATTAAATAAATTATAAAAAGTTACTTGTTAATTAATGGCAGGTGCATTTATGGTATGAATACATTATTTTTGATCCCTCATCAAATTTAAATTGCTTTTAAGCCATCTTGCATTTTGTTGCACCGTCACATTAAATGATTAATATTGATTGAAATGATTAATTATAAATTTACTCAAAGAATTTTATTGTTAAAATTGTTCTTAATTACAAATTAAAATTTGTAAAAGAAATCATCCAACAAATAGACAACAATTCTATGTTAATGAAATATCCCTCTACTTCAATGTTCAAAAAAGATAACTGATGACTCTCTATACAATTTTCTTTTATTCTTTTTGATTTTGCAGAGCTTTTTTTCTTAAGTTAACGACACACACACACATATATATATATATATATATATATATATATATATATATATATATATATATATATGATTGATAAAAATAAAATTGAATATTTCTTAGAATATTTTAAATTGTCATTTATAATTTCTTAATTGTTCATAATGCTCTTTGCTAAGTGAAGGGAGAAGTTTTTAGAGTTTGAGAGGTTGGAAGAAGAGGAACCTGTGTTGTAATATAATTTGTTCAGAATGTAAGACTTAAATGAAGAAAAATTTAAAATAAATTTAAATGAATGTAAAACCAAAGGGGGATGTATTCTTATTGATCTAAGAAAATTTATGGTTCTGTTTTATAATAAAATTCAGTTGCAGTACTAAAAATGTAAATATCTTAGAATAAAATGACGCATAAGAGACTTCGGTACAATCTAGCAAATTCTTCGCAATTTCAAATTCTTGAAAAAAACCATAGATGACATATTTTTTTGATGCAATAAATTTTTATTTCTAGAGAATACATAAAAATGTTTTACTTCCTGCACAAAATGTGTTGAGACACGCTTCATTTAACGTATTCTAATTATAAGGGAAAATGACGGAACAACTATTTCTAGGCTCTTTCTCCCGAAAGAGAGGAATAGCAAGCTATTTCCTTTTTAATGTTCATATTAAACTTTTAAGTAAAGTCAATTACTTATTACATGGAATGCCTTTAATCTTCTTTTTTATTTATTTATTTTAAATAATGAACTACACTGATATGGTTATTAATTTGTATCAATATTTGAAGAATCATCTATAATAGCATTATGAAGATTTTTTTTATCATGAGGATTATCATATAAGTTTTAGTACTAGAATGCTACTTAAGTTTTTCAATAGAAATGATTTTGAAAATGTGATGTTGGTAAGTTGTGTGGAGAGAGATATCGTATACATGTGTTGTTGGACTAAGAGTTATAATTTTTGTATCAGAAACTTCGCAAATTCGTTAGTGACACGACACACTGATTCCATACACTTTCAAGTTAACGACTTGTGTCCTTAAGTTATAAAATGCTTATTTGCAAGCGGTACTTTTCCATACTCTCTTCTGAAAGCGCATTGGACAATTATACAATATGAACAAGTGGCATATTCAAGGGTGAGAAAAACTTATTTCTTGCCATTATTCGGCAAGTTCTGACAGCCGCATCCAATCTAAAAGAAAATACACTTGCTCTGCTGACAGGAATATACAAAACGATGTGTTATTTTCATAGAAGGTACGAGCAATACTTTTGGAAATACTGAATTTTCAAATCAAATAAATCGTGCATGCAAACTCCGTGTATCTTCCGTTAGAAAATAATTATATTCATTAGTTAAATGCTCATTTCTAATTAAATAATGAATTAAAGTATTTACATGATTCTTAAAGTAATTAAAAGGAACACAGAGAAATATAAATGAAAATAATCGGGAAATATCAGCAAAAAATATCTTAGAATAATCAAAATTGTTTCGAAAAGCTTTTGAGCACAGTAATTTATCTTAATTAGTTTAAAATTGATTATCATTGAACTTTAACATGTGAAGGGCAACCATTTACGCCGCAAAGCTGAAAAATATCTTCAACTTAACCGAAATACTGCCAACTTGGTGGAAAGAAGATTTTCTTGAAATCTAAAAAGAAATTCACCTTCTTTTCGAAGTCTCCGAAGAAATGTGGTACACTGAAAAGTCGAGAAAGAATAAAGAAACTATTTGGAAAAGAAAATCCGGAGCGCAAAAACAAGACGGGGTCCGAGTGCTAAACGATGTCTTGCCCTGGCAGGAAAAGTAGGAAGTTTTCGACAAAAAAAGAAATCAGATAAAAAAAAAAAGCATAGAAAAAGAAATCATCTAAAATAAAGAGACGAAACAAGAGAGAGAGTTTTCCTCACAGGCTTTTAAAACTCAAAGCAGCTTCTTCTATTGCATCTTTAAAGGGGTAGATCGATTCGATCTTCTTTTCTTTATCAAAATGGAACTTTGTCAATTCCTTTTCTTCCCCCCAAAATGGAAAAGGGTGGGAAAGGACAAAAAAATTTGTAAGTCAACTGTTGAAGGATTGAGCTTCGGAAAGAGGAAAATGAGAACACGGGGAACAAAATACAATGAAATTGTTGAGGAAATTTTCTGGTTGTAAGAAAAGGTATTAAGCTGCTGGCGTGGAAAAATATGTCATCGCTTAAATTGGCTTTGTAAGTTCTGGAATTCGGTAGTGCCTTCATTCCAAATTTTTTTTATAAGAATCTCCGAATCATGATCACGTGATCTCATAAAAGACAAGCCTAGAATATTTTGAACTGTATATGATTGATTCGATGTTTGACAGAAGCGATCGTCGGGAATGCTAACATCTGGTCGGAACTTATTTTGCAGTTTGTGGCAACTCAAGCTCCTTTTTCGTGCTGGTATATTGAAGACTAAGTGGAGAGAATTTAAAGAGCTTTTTTCTTCGCTATAATAATTCAGTTATTATTTTTTAAAAAAACGTATATAATACAATTGAGGCTCCTTTATATAGTGTATAAGTAATGGTTTTTACCGAATGAATTCTTCATGTAGCTTGTGTTACATATTCTGGACACTCTTCCTCATATTTTATGTGTGTCATATTCCTCAGCTTTCCATTTTCAAGAAGACATATTAAGATATTTTCACATGGTTTTCAGGCATCGATCTTACAGAGAAGTGTGAAGTTTAATTACCTGAAATATGGCGAACATCTTTCAAATATATAGCAGTTTCTCTCCAACTGAGAGAGCCCAACTCTAATTTAGGTGCACAAAAATAATGAGTTGGGGAATTTGAAAACGTAGTGTCATTGGTACCATAATGAATAACCGATAAATTGAGTGATGGTTTAAATTTGTAATTTTTTACATTTTTACTCATAAAAATGTTGATGAAACGTGCAACTTATGTGTCTAAAGCAGTCCTTATAATCTTACTTTACTAGTGGAAAAGAAACCAAAAATTTCTGTATTTTTTATCAATATTTTCTTCACTACTCATAATTATTATTAAAATATAGAAAAAAGGTAATTTGGATGCTAAAAATCTGCTTTTCTATTATTTTTAGAATAACTCGAACATGTGAATCTTCTTCAGGCACTCAAAAATGAGCAAATGCACGGCATCATAAATAAGTAAACTTTTAACTGAATCCACCGTTTTATGAATAATAATTTAAACTAAATTTTTAATTTAAAAACACCATCCGTTCAGTTCTCCTTTTCTATTTCCGTCTGATTTCATTCCGGAGCCTGTTAACACAAGAAAGATCTTCATGAGTGAAGAAGCGAAAGGCCGCTCTTTCGGGCTCACTGTGGCCAATTACACGGACATTGCTTTTCAAAGTGAAGGCTCCCCGGTTTAATTCCAGCCACTGTTGAACAACGGTTGAACGAAAGCTAGATGTGCCTTCTGCATGCACGTCTGTGAAGGTGGGTGCTTGGGTGTTTTCTGGGTTTGCTCCTTTACAACACGTGAATACAGTTCACTCTCTACAGAAAATTCTCTAATTTAAACGTTGGTTGCTAACATAAATTGACCATTAGGCTATCCATAAAGCTGTGTGTAATAGTATTTAATGGTGCAATAATATGACTCGATAGCCTTAGGATTTTGACAGTGAAGAAAATAAAACTACTTTAGGTGAATTGAGGAAACGTAAAATTCCAGAAATTTTTTCTTAAAAAATGAATAAACTTAATCTATTTATTAAAATATGAAAATTACTGTAGACTAATATTTTATAAGCAGATGAATACAAAGCTCTATAGTGAGAAGTACGAGCTATCTAACATATAGGATAAGATGAGATAAATAAGCCTCTATAAGTTGGGGTATATGAGAACGATGTGCCCTCGTCAACTAGCCCCTTTCCCGGCTTCACATTTCGTCCAAAAGCATGACACAAATAACGTAAGGATTTCCTAATAGGTTCATCTCCTTTGACAGTAGTAGCGCGCAGTGAAGGGATGTCAACTTCTGGTTTCCTGCGTGATCCCGATGTTCATCAAGGCATGAATCACGATGTGAACTTCATTCGGAAGTTGTCTCAGTGAGAGTTTATGTGCAGTGCAGGAAAAGCTGTCTTTAGGAATGGTATGCCATAAAGGTTGGATGTGGAATATATAAAATCACAACCCTGTATTTGAAATCATTACAAACTCTCCCGACACGGCATGGTGGGAATCCAGTCCCTTTAATGGCATTTCGCCCACTTCTGTGAGTACTTTTTAGAATGAGCCACATTCACATGTTGTAAGGGAAGACACCCGAGCACCCGGATCTAGATGAATGTGCAAGCGGGAGTCAATGCCCACCTCCCGTTGTTTAACAGTGACTGTAATCAAATCCGCACCTTATGGCCCCAAAAGCGCTGTCTTACTACTCGGCCATGGTGAACACCAATTTATAGACTGATTTATAATACTTTATGTTATTCCTTTAAAATTCTACAAATTTATGTAGGGTTATTGATTGTAAAATGTGTTTTTAATGAAAACCTTTTTCTCACGAAAGAATCTTATACGTAAACATATGATATAATCATTATATAAATTCATTAACTATTTAAAGCATCTCAGTGTAAGCTCTATGACTTAAAAACTGAGAAAAATAAACAATTACCTTCAATCAGAATGTACACTCTTAAAATAATCGAGTGGATTTCACTCAGAAGGAGTGAAATTTCTCTCTTTCACTGTCACAAAACTCAACCAATCTTTAAGATAGAAATTCACTTTTTTGAAGGATGTAAGTAAACCACTCCTTTTAAAAGGAAAAACAACATATCGTTTAAAGGGGTAAATTAGATGGGAAAAAGAGTGAATTTCAATCTTTTATAGAAGTATTGCTGATTTTTTTATATTGACAATTTGGTGCAGAAATTAGGTTTTGAATTCTTTATTTTATGGATTTATGTTTTTTTCTTCTTTTTTACAATTACAATATAAAGATATGATTTCTTTAGTCAATAATATAACAGTACTGTTGAATATGACATTTTAATTGATTTGGATAACTATAGTGGTTTTTAAATTACATACAATATTAAGCAATTTGTTCAGCCATTTATTTCATTACTTATATATATTTAGTTTTACGTGTGAGTGTAGCACTCTCTAGACAAATTCGTCACACTACTGATTTTTAAGTTCAGTTTACTATGGGCCCATAAGTACAAAATTAACTTTTACAAACATTATTAATACAACGAATTGTACACAATTTAAAAAATACATGAATATTTTATATAAGTAAATATAATTTAAGTTCTTTTGAAAAAATTCTTTATTTAAAGTATAGCTTAAAATTAATTTTTGAACATTGATAATGTGCTTTTTTGAAGTTACAGGAGAATAAAGACAAATATTTACAGATTATTCTGTTGTTCATTATTAGAATTATATTTTCAGCCTAAAAAATACTATCATCCTGAATTTTCACTGATTTATGCCATACTACAGGACAAGGTTTTGAACATATGATAATATTCTAGGAGGTTAGATTGCAGGATATTTATTAAGAAAACAGTTTCTGGATATCAATTCCAAATATATCTGTAATAAAGAGAATAATCATATACACTGCTGGGCAATTGCTAAGGACTGATAACACTATCACCCATAGCAAACACAAAATGAAAGGAAGCAAAATGTGGAAATTAAGAATAAGTGCGGGATATAGTAAGAAGAAGTGTGCGTATGAATTTTTTTTCCACGTCTGTTCATCACGTGATAGCGTTCATAAGAGCTTCAAAGGTTTTGACACGTGTGGACAGTTGTTGTTTCAAGTCAAAGTTTTACATGAAAGATTTAATACAGAAATTTGAAATTCTTGACGTCTTCCCGGCATCATTTAGATGATCTTATACGTGGCCGAATTATTGGAAAGATCGAAGAAGGGCGAAAAATAACAGATGTTGCCAAGGAGTTCGATATCGATTACAGCTTTGTTTCACGGCTGTGGAAGTCATTTAAATCTGCTGGAATGTGTAGTAAGCGGCACGGGGTAGGTCGTGTTAGAAGTACGACACCTGCAGAACGACACCGCCAGATATGTCGTCCTGTCAGAAAAAAGGAACAGGCGCACCACAACTCATCAGGTGGCAAATCAGTTTCGTTGTTGTTGCCCCAGGAAAGCAAATCTCCCGAAAAATTGTTGCCAGACGTTTGAGGGGAGAAGGACTATACGCCCGCTGACCAGTTGTGTTTGTCCCATTGACCAGACAGCACCGTACTGCCCGTTTGCAATGGTGTCGTGAGCATCGCAATTGGACTCAACAGGACTGGGCATGCGTACTATTCTCGGATGAGAGTAGGTTCAGTCTGTCATCGGATTGTAGATGCCAACTGATCTGGCGCGAGAGTGTTACTGCTTATCGTCCAGAAAATATCCAGGAAAGAGACCGATATCCAGGACTGTTCTATTGCGATGCTCACTATTGCGATGCTGCTGTCCAATTGCGATGCTCACGACACCAATGCAAACGGGCAGTACGGTGCTGTCTGGTCAATGGGATGTCGGGAAGACATGCCTAATTTTCATGTTCGTCTATTAATCTTTCCTGTAAAACTTTGACTTGAAACAAAAACTGTCCACACGCGTCAAAACCTTTAAAGCTCTTATGAACGCTGTCACGTGATGAACAGACGATGAAAAAAAATTGCATACGCATACTTCTTCTTAATATATACTATACACTTATTCTAATTTTCCACATTTTGCTTCCTTTCATTTTGTGATTGCTGTGGATGATAGTGTTATCCGTCCTTAGCAACTGTCCTGCAGTGTATTTTAAATCAATAGAACTTTTTATTGGAATTTAAAGCAAGTGTAATTTGTTAAAAAATGGTGTTATAATTAATTAATTAAAACATAGTAACTTAAGTAAGTAAATTAATGATTATCTAGTAGTTTTTGAAAATTTTTATAAGAATGTGGCAAAAATGATAAATTATTGATATACAATGAAACAAATACAAAATAATTTTGGATTTTCTCTTTGTTATGAAATAATATAGCCCCTATCATAATTTACAAAATGGATTGTTAAACATTAAATAAAAATATGTACATACATACTTACATTTATTTCTAATGTTAAGCATTTTTGAATCAATCAACTGTAACTTAAAAGAAATTGAAACTAAATGAATAATTTTTTTTATAAATTATTAAAAAAATTTTTAAATTATGTTTTTGTATCATATATACTAATAATCAAATACATTGCAAGTAAAACGATTTTTAAAAATACTAGATAAAAAACTACAATATAATAAAAGACATATGCAATACTGTATATTTTGTAAAATATAGATTTAATTACTTTTTTTTTGGATTATGCAATCATGAAACAAATATCAAACCAACAATGAGATTTTCTTCCATTTTTGTATAAAAATTTTTTTTTCTCTGCTAAACTTTAACTAAATATATTTTTGGTATTAAAATAATTTAAAATATCTTATTCACGTGCAATAAAAAAAACTTGGAAATGTATGAACTACCATTTCCAAGCATGTTTCATATTCTACCATTAAAAATGCAGGTATACAAATTATATAAGGGATTGTAAATTTTGGTGTGCTTATCAGTGGCATTGTTAGAAAATAATGCTGATATAAAAGTTTAGTACTTTCATGAATATTTTAAAATTCGTCCTTAATTAAGTAAAAAATACAGGTTTTGTACTAACAATGTTTCATTGACGCAGCCTCTTTTGGATACTTAGGGACATAAATTCTGTTATAGAATAGAGAAGAATAGATTATCTATTTTTCAATATAAAATGTTATATTTAAATTAGACATTTTCTACATAAGTTCAAATATTTTTTCTCAATGAATTTCACTAGGCATTTCAAATTGTGCAATCACTTTGCCTGAAAGGAAAAATACATACATATACACATGTGTTTACTCAATAATATCAATAATATCATATAGAAACTATTTATGGTCAAGTGAATAAATAACTGGATATTTTTTTAAAATATTAAATTCAAATTAAAAATTTAGAAAATTTTAAATAAATTATAAATTTACTATAAAGTTAATAAAAATTTACTTTTGGCAGTAAAAAAAAAACGAGATTTTACTTCAAAATTGATTTAAAAACATTCTTAAAATTTCTTAAGCTTATTACCAAGTAATATTAATTCAATGTATAGTTTAATGAATAATTACCTTTCAATATTTAAAAATCATCTTTAAAACCAAAATATTATAATATGAGATTTTAACTAAAAATACTGATTGTAATTTTCGTGTCGTTTACTCAATAGCATCATACATGCAAAAACTATGATTAAGTGAATTATAAATACTGTACATTTATTTTTTGTAACTATTAAATTCAAATTGAAAATTTACAAAATTTTACTTCAAGATCGATTTAAAAACAGTATTAAGCTACCGTGTTCTTACATAAATATAGAATATTACTTCAAACTTTTAAATAAATTTTACAAGCACAATGAAATTAATAGTTTTAGTAATAACAATTGTTAACATTTTCTCAGTCATCATCAAACTTACTCTGATTGCATATTGTACAGAAATATACCTGATCAGTCATTTCTTCCTTATATTGCATTTCATCACCTTCAAAATAACTCCATGTTTCAGATTTGCTTTTGCTAATTTTGTTTTTTATTTTTTTCTTCGATGATAACAATGACAACCATAAAATACGAATATAAATTATATTCCCATCAACAAAATGTTTAGCTGTAAATTCTAAAATATACTAATAAATAGATTTTGATACTTAAAATTCCTTTTCGTTTTATCTGCGAATGCTTGTACTTAGTAACAATCAAATCAAAAATTGTCAGTGAAATTTTAATAAATAAAATACATACTGTCAAGTAATATTCTGCAAATTAATATTTGCTTTATATTGTATTAACATTTAAATTAATAAGCTTCTCATTTTATTTATGAAAAAATTTATTCTTATTCATTGGTAAAATGATTTGATATTAATCGCACTTTCAATTCAGTGCAATAAATTATATTAAATAATATTTCTATAATATACATTGTGGATATTTAAATCCACCAAAAAATTAATAGTCATATTCACGCTGTTTTAAAAATAAAAGAATTTAAAAAGGCATTCAATACAATTTACTATTAATTTATAATGAATTAAATTTTGTCTCAGAAAATAGTATTTGAAATAAAAAATTAAATTTCCAAACACATTGTTATATTATAAAATATTATCAAATATCAGAAATTTCAAATATTCAAATATTTCAAATATTATAAATAATGAATATAAATTCAATAGAATTCATTGATTCACACTTTCAAATGTTTATATAATTGTGAAAAATCACAAATATGAAGATTTGATTTAGTCATTCAATTAATTATAAGAAATAAAAGTTGGGTTTGTTTGTCGCTCAATATTCTTTTTTTTTGCAATCGAGGGCTAATTAGACCGGGACATACGGTTTAAAGTGGACTACGAACCACTACAAATATCCATCCGCAAGGTAGGAATCAAACCCACGAACTTTTGAACCGAAGGCAAGAGCGCCAACCATTCGGCTGCCAGCTCAGCATTTCAGAAATAAAGACTTACCGTAATGTTTCTGCACTCCTTTTTGTACAATTATATATATTTTAAATATTCTAAAATCGATAGCTTTTACAAAATGGAGTACTAAATTCCCCCACTTTTAGCGAAACAAAACTAAAAGCATAGAGCCACGTGATGATTTAAACCATCAGAGCGCATTACATTTGCTTTGTGCCATAAACAGTTTTAAAAAAAAAAAGTGAAAATTGCTTTGAATCGAAAATAGAGTGTTTGAAAGGGAACTTCTTGACCCAATTATGTAGAAAAGGATTAATTTTGTATCTTAATGGAGTACAAAATATCAATCTCACATCGAGTGATGAAAAATCACTCGGTTTTTTTAAAAGTGTAGTGTCAGGATATAAAAATTTAAATTAGAAATTGTGGCAGACTGCTGTGATTAAGGGAATAATTTGTATATTTAAATGGAGAAGCATAAAACTATATAAATTATCATTTCAACGTGTTTTATATTTCTCTTCTATGAATATTTTATAACAAGAAATCCTTTGAGTTGTGATAAAAACGAAACTATTTTTGCAATGTCTACAAATTGCATATTTATTTTGTTTTTATTCATTGTGACGAAAATTTCCTGAAACAATTTGCCTGCATATATGTTGTAGCGTAAAGGAAAATAATTTTCTTTTAATACGTCTTTTCCGATCTTCAATTTTCATAGCAATTAGCTTTCGCAGAAATTTGGTAACTCGGAATAATTGTTAGAGAATTTAAAAAAGAATTTCTTACAGTCAATTGAGGACAATATCCGAAGATTAAGTTAAGAAAATATTTTTCTAAATTGTTGTTTAACCCTGGAATAAGAGGAGTATGAAGTTTTATTGAGATTTTATATTGCTGTTATTTTAGTATAAAGAGCATTCACTATGAAGTGATTGCTAAAAACTAAAAAGAATATTTATGGTATATTTCGAAACATTTGAAAAATTATTTTACTCCGATTCTGTTTACAAATGATAGTGATATGGCATGTGTGATTGGATGAGTGTGAATGCATTCAGAATGCTCAAACTATTTTCTGCAAGTAAATATTCAAATATTGCATTTTATAATGTTTGAATATTAAGTGACAATAAATGGTAAAGCAAATCAGTGTTTTAAATTATACATACATCTGCAATACACAATTACTCACGCTTAGTTTGTAGGCATTCAGGAGTTATTAAAAAGTAAGAATCCTTTCCAATTCAAAAAATTCTCCTTAAAAAATTTCCAATTCTCCTTAAAAAAATCCCTACTACAACATCTTTCACGATTGAATTAAAATTTTCTCTCAGCATAAAAATCAGAAAAAATCTTATTTAATAACATTAAAAAGGAGAAGGTACCACTTGTGGTATTTTTTACCACTTCAGAATAGTTTTCTTCTGTAATGATAGCTTTTGTATCTTTTCAAAGTGAAACAACTGATTCCACGAGACGTTCGTTTTACGAATATCTCATTGACAAACTTTCACGATTTTATGAACTCGTGAGCAACACACGTGACATCGTCCCATAAATTAAATAATAATTTTCATTCCAATTTAAGAATTAATCTTTTTTGAAAATATTAATAATTGATTTTCGAACACCTTATATATAATGCATTTCAAAATATTTTTATTCATTATCTCTTTACCAGATGTTCCATTATTTGTTTGTCATTTCAATTCTATTTTAAATTCTTATAATTATACATTAGTAACAAAATCTGTTTATCACACGGTATTGTTTCACTGGAGTTTCATCCTGCTTCACTCAATGCATTGCTTCACAAGGTCAAGGCTTGCAATGCATTGCATTATTTATGATAAATGTTTTCTCATTCTCAAGAACGAATAAAATAACAAAATAAACAAAAAGGTCATGACATTTTCATGAAAATTTATTTATAATTATGTTGCCAATACAAATTTTTATAAAATGAAATTATGTTGTGCAGCTTTTATAATTTATCGCTAATTGATTTCTACGACTCTCTTGACTTTGCGTAATACAAATTAAACTAGAAAAATAATGCTGATTTATTTCTTATAGTAAAATTAGCTTCGTATAATAACATATGATATGCAGATGAATGTGCGATCTCGAATGATTGGCTCTTCATCCGTTGGTTCGTACGTAAGCTTCTCAGAGTTCTCTTCGAACTAAGTTTGTTCTCATAAGTTCATACATTTTAAGCAAAAGGGTTCA
Source organism: Latrodectus elegans (assembly GCA_030067965.1). Lineage (NCBI taxonomy): Eukaryota > Metazoa > Arthropoda > Arachnida > Araneae > Theridiidae > Latrodectus > Latrodectus elegans. The sequence goes on from CM057822.1 coordinate 104,908,032, forward strand.
TTTCATCGGGACTCTAAAGAGGATTCCGAAACATCCATGTCCAATGTGTGATTCTGATTCACATTCCGAAGGCTTTGGCGATTCAGCGACTTGTTCAGCCACTCACTTTCGGATTTACCCTTCTTGTAAAAAACAAAAATCCTAATAAACATTTAAAAAAGGACTCAATTTGATTTAAGGTAGAACATCGTGTTTCGGAGTGAGAGTTCTCGCATTCAATCCCAAGTATCGTTAGGAAGTGAAATTTCGGGTTTGCCTTTTTATTTCTTGATACATATTTTTCAGCATGGGTGATTTAAAATGGCGTTCTACATTTAACGGTTAAGATGCAATTTAATGTGCATCAAATCATTGTCTTTTGAAGGCTAGTTTTTTATAATGAGTGGATTTTATTCACGAGTCACATGAGAAAAAATAAATAAAAAATCAAAAAAAAAATTTCTTTAAAGCTTTTTCTTGCAAATACCCACGTTTCCGACGTTGGCAGAATGCATGAATTTATGTTTGTCTTCCAGCAATGGCTGAGATTAAACCGTGTACCTTATGCTTCGGAGATCATTGTCCGGCCACGGTTAGATTGAGGGATGGGTTCTTGGAAATTATACTGGATTCCTCCCTTGGGATTCGTGAAGACCCTTTTCACCAATTAAAAGTCTCCTTGGAAAGAAAACACACGAATCTGTGAGGCACCTTTAATTCCGTCAGCGATGCCAAAGACACTCGCGCTCTAGAGGAGGGCGTTTCTCAGTGCGACGAAAGGCAATATCAGTTGCTGAGCGAAGGCTCGTACCGCCACTCTTCCCTTAGAAGGATATATATATATATATATATATATATATATATATATATATATATATATATATATATATATATATATATATATATATATATATATAAGTTTTCATTCAAATAAATATACAAAAGTTAAGTATTAAACTTAGGATTTTCTTTTTGATGTAACTGAGAACACTTCTTGAGTAGCTCCCAAATGTTTATTCTTTCTCATCAGTTTACATTCAACGAATGGACCATTTCATATTTGAAATAAATGTTAGACATAGTTTCTTGCTTTTTATATCGACTTTTTAATAATTTCTTTTAACGAAGACGTTAATTTTTGTGACTGTGTAATAAATAATCCTATTTCATGGGGAAGAGAAGCGAAATAAAATCACATCAGTGGTGCGGATTCCGCTCGCCATTAATTTCATCCGCGCTGCTTATCTTTCATTTCCCAAGAGACGCGCAGACTTTTTTTGGAATAAAAAATATCCATCAAAAATTAATTGTTCTCTTCCTCTCTAGGTTCTTTCTGTGCACTGAAAGTCAGTTATTTTCCTAACGCCAGCATTTTTAACAGAAAAGTGAAACCGGAAATGCCTTCACTATTTTAGAGCAACTTTTGCAAGAGTAATTTTGAGCCCAGTTATTTCGTTAGTGTTTATGAAAATCGTGACAATCATTAATATAACAAAATAAATTATTCGGCTAGAAAGACTTAAATAAGTGATTATTTATCGTTAAATTTTATGGTAATCGCTTTTTTTATCCTTAAAATCGTTATTAATTAGAATTATGCAAAATTAGCGTAAATGATTCATTCATTTTAAAAATGACTGTGTTTTTAAATGTGGCGTGGAAAGAAACATCATTACGCATACCTGGGATCAGAAAGAGTCCCTTGTCTATCCGATTGGGGTGCAGTATGAGGTACGCGTTATTCGAAAAAGTCCTTGGATAGGATACCTAATTGTAATCTTTCAGAATATATAAAGCAAACTAATAAACAAATGCAAACTATTCTAATGCCAATTATAATAAGGAAGAAAATCAGCCTGCCCATAAAACTCGTATCGGAGCGACAAGCAATCTGTCAAAACGTGTGTTGGAAGGAAGGCGCGGTATTTTAATAGCATTATATTTTTTACCCAAGTAGCATTTAAGATTTTGTCTAACACTGCTCTCTCGGGCGTTACATAAAATAAAAAAAAGTATTTCAAACATTGTCGATTAAGGCTTTAATTGAAATCAAAACTCTTATCCGTATGAGAAACCTGTGTATTTTGCATGTTTTATTTAATTGACAAGCTTTTAGATATCAAAAACTATTTTTAATAAAAGAAAAGTAAAATTTAAAAATAATTTTTCATTTTCAAAAATAAGTTTATTGTTCCCAATCCTTCAGAGAACACTGGCAGCCCCAACGAACCTTGAAGAAGGCAGGATACATAGGTGCAAGTGTTGGCGATCGTAAATGCATCTCCTCACATATTTATGACCTACGGAACTATAAATCGTATTCATGTCCATTAAATAATATTTCAAAATATAACTTAATTATTTTTCACATTAAACAATAATTTCACAACAGCTGAAATATAAAAATTTTATGAATAATTAGTGTGAATAATGATGAATGTGCAATAGAACTTTTTCTCTGAATAATAGCTTCATTTAATGCGAATTAATTATATTTTATTCTATTGCCATTTAATGTAAATCATACATAAATATATATACATGAAATAAATATGTTGACTTTTAAGAGCAAAAATACATTTATGTATGCATTTCTATCAGTCAATTCCACTAAAATCCCAAGAATCATAACTCATGTTTACTTTCAATATATAGAAAGCAAGCAGACAATATTTATTATAGGAGATAGGATTTTGAAACAACGATTTATTTCCTAACATAATAGGTAAAGGACAAAGCAAAATTTAAGTGATAGAAAAACAAAATGCAATTGACGCCATTCACAAAATAATTATGTTATTTTTAATAGTTCACTGACTGACTTCGCTTGTTCTGTTGAAGTAAAAGATTCAAATGATTGAACTTAAAGTAAGGCATAGAATTAATAGCTTTATGCTTAAGTATTTAAAGGAGATTTGTGTGAACGAAACTCTTGCTTGGCTACCACCATCTAAAATGCAGCTTGTTAATTTGTAATGTCTGTGTGGCCAGTAACATACACACGAGCAGTTTGTAAATGGGCGAATATTGTTTGAAGAATGTCGATGTGATTTATAATACTGTTAGTTATCAGCAATTGAGTGTTTTGAACAGGCGGACAAATAGAGACATAAATGTTTCCCTTGCATTTAGTGCATCGTGCAATTTTTTTTTTTTTTTTTTTTTTTTTGGGCAGACCAAATAGATTGACTCTACATAATAAAGGAAATATCTTTAAAAAGTTAAAAAAACGCGGAAGCATTTAAAAAGCACCAGACCCACCTGACTTCATACATGTAACCAGAAGAGCACTTTACATAAAAATATCGTATACGTTCATATTCAAGAAAAGAAAGCACCATCCTACATGTAACGAAAGGCACACTGAGCAACGGCTACAGTGGGTCAAAGAACACATAGCATGGAACTCCGAATGACCTTGAATTAATTTTTCTGATAAAAAAAAATTAAATTTAGATTGCTCAGATAGTTATCAATATTATTGGCTATGTCTGGGTAATTATTGGCTATGTCTATGGTTTATACATCAATTAGCTACGCTGGAAAGATTTATCTGCTGATTTTGGATGAAAGACAGAAACATACACATTACATTCAAATTTTAAATTCAGAGCTTTTTCCCTAAGGCGCTGAGCAAGGAAGAAAAAATTGGATATTTCAGCAACAGGCAGCATCAGTTCATACAGTCAATAACATTGAAAATCGGTTTGAAACAAACAATGTTCAGATTTTGCCATGCCCTGTTAAAAGTTTAAACCTCAATATTGATGAAAAATATGGTCAGTAATTGTTCGACATGTTTACACTGGGGAAAAGCTATATCAATCTTTGATCGAACTTCGAGAAGCTTTGAATTGTATTTCGGAATATTTTCGTCATATTGAAATTCAAGACTTAAGCTATACCATGCGAAACAGAGTCTTTAAAGGAATTGAAGCAAACGACAGAAGAATTCCCTATTAACAAGACTTTCATGTTCACTATTTAGAACTTGGCCTACTTTTCCCACATGTGGTTGTAAAACTAATTTTGAACTGTAATAAACAAGAAGTTTTCTTATTTTATGTTACATATATAGTTATCTGATTGTAAATAAAGTGTTTTTAAAATGCTGTAATGAAATTATTTTGTAAATATTCAAAGTTCTTTTATTTGAGAAAAACCTTGTGTCCTACTTTTTTCAGCAGTATATATATATATATATTATATATATATGCTTTTAACTAATTTATTGTTACATTTTTCATATTCACTTATTTTCTTATAAAAATAATCCTTCGAAAAATGTTTTATACAACAAGAAATTCGTAAGAAAATTGATTCGCTATGAAAAAAGTGATTTTGCTTTCACAAACAAAGTAATTCTTTATTGTTTTCGTGGATTAAATAAAATTATGCTTTCAAGTTTATAATGTGTGAAGCTTAAGGTTTGGGAAAATAGTGATACGTTAGGAAATAATAATTCAAATTTAGAACGATTTGCAAGTACTACAATGGATGCAAGAATACCAAATAACTTAATTAATTTGTTGCAAAAACGATCTAAATCTTAAAAGCTGGGTCACCTAAGATTGGAGTGAGAAAGCATGAAACCCTCTTCACCAAGTTCCGGGTGCTGTTTTCCCTGTCCATCGGGAGTGTCTTCTGTCTTCTTAATGATCTCCTCAAATTATAGTTGACATACCCTTTTTCATCTTACAGCGTGGATCGAATGCTTTTACGATAGAGCCCGTAGTTACAATGAATAATTAATTGTAATTACATAATAATGTAATTACAATGAAGAATAAAGAACTAATTCATATGCGCAAAATGATATATGTATGTGTGTGTGTTACCTTATACTTTATTAATGTTATTAGTTGGTATTTTCTTTCATTAATAACTCCTGTTGCCTTTAATATTTTATTTTAACAATAACAATTAACAATTTTCATGATTACATTCCATAAAAATAAGTTCCACACCATAATACACTGGTGCCAATACGGTCTTCATACGACCGCATCCAAATAACAACTGGACTGGATTCCCCATCGGATAGGGAAGATGTGCTTCTCTTTCCCCTTTAGGGATTTACTGTGGCTGAGTTGCCACATATACTACCATCATTCTATGACAAAACCGCTCAAACAACCCTAGAAAACTGACGTAATATCTGAGGGATTGAAGTGAGTGCAGAACTTATTCAAGTCTTTACGTACAACTAATTCAATTCCTGATTCATATGAACATATCAAAATTATAAATACAATTTTAAACATCCTTTAAAATTAATTTAAAGCAGTATTTTATATTCAGTTAAATATGGTATATAATAATGTAATATATCAGCTGAATATGGTATATAATAATGTAATATATCAGCTGAATATGGTATATAATTCAGCATGGTGCCATGGCTGATGAGGTTGTCATTCTCCTTATCGGGAGGTGGTGAGTTTTAATCCTAGCTTACCCAGAAATTTATCATGTTCACAGAAGTGGTTGGTTAATGTTTTAACGCCTTCCGAAAGAAATGGTATTTCTAGGACTGCAAAGCTAAAAGTTAAAGTCTTCTCTTTGGTTCTCGATTCTATTTATGAAAACTGCCAACCAGCAGCTTCCATTCAGCTGGTGGACATCTAGTCTGGGGTAGGTCCGGAGAAGCATATCTGTGCACACAATAAGCAAAACATATAATGAGAAAAACCATAAATAAATATCATAATTGATAAGAACAATGTTATTCTTGATTTCATTTTGGAAAATTAAGAATATTTTGATTTATACGTAAGGTTAAACTAAAATCCAACAAACAACATAAATAAATAGCATAATTAAATCCATTGTTAATAATTCTAAACATAAATATATTAATGATTATGATAGCGAGATCCCTAAGGTACTTTGTCACTTCTATTAGAAATTAAAGAAACTTTGAATCGACATTTGATTTGAAAATTCATCACACAAAATAATTTTAATTGCTAAATTTTTGTCATTAAATTGATGCTGAAAGTTTGCATTGCATATTTTAATAGGTATATTTTGTGATCAACATTCTCTACACGGAGGGTAGAAAAACATTTCCCCACTGACTCCAATTCTTAGTCTGACGGGGAATGGTGAATAAATGATGATGCCTCCATTGATTGATCGTTAAAAATGCAGGAATATAGAGAAAGTGTCAAAAATCTAACACTTCACTAGCGAATATTTTACAAGATGCCTGAAGAATGAGTAAGAAACTTATACTGGACTACATTTTTTTTATTATTGGACTATAATATCATAGTTTTATTTTAAATAAATATCTACTATATTCTATAATTCTAAATAACCAATAAGAAAAGAGTGTTTCTAAATTTCCACTACTAATAAGGAATTGAGCATTTGCATACTTCTAAACTACGTAAGGAATAATCCTTGATATAGCATATCGAATTACATATTAAATCATGTGCAAAGGACAATCACGCACCTTTGTTATTTTTTCTGTGCATAGACCAAAGAAGATGTGAATGTTCTTAGAATGGAACCCGTCAGTTATTTTCATAATATTGTAACTAATAGTCTAATAAACTGTGTTCCACGGGTTCTTAACATCAAAAAATCCTATCACTTCAACATGATCGTTTATAGTTCTGATATTACCGAAACATAAGCTTTCTCATTGCTTACAAGGAAATTTCAGAGAATTGTAGCATAAATAAGCTCAGATATTTTAATATTTAGGAAAATGATGCGTACAAAGATATCAACAATACAATCGTGATGCTTGGTACTCAAAAAATGCATCATTTTATTTACTATAATTTGCATTCAATCAATCAGCAATACTCAAGGCAGACTGGGGCACACTAAATGGTGTATGGCATGGAAATGTATGAAAGGCGGTTAGGTACATAGTTGCTAGTTTATTCTATTTATCATCGATCATATTATTTTCTAAACTAATAAACTAATGTAGGTGCTGTTTTAATATTGGTTGTTGGCCGATGATACTTTGGATTTTGCACAAATTAGCTTGATATTTGTAAGACCACCAAATATTTCTTACAGACCAGCGGTTGAGAAACACTGGTTTAAAACATACATAGATAACTTTGCAGGCACATCCCAGACCGTACCTTAAGGTTAACGGTTTTGGGATTCTTATTGGTCGCTGAATGCCTCTCCTGGGTCATATTTCAGAATGAAAATTCTAATTTTATTACAGGTATAAGTATTAAATATGTGTAAATAACAAGCGTGAGATTTTGAAAAAAATTGTGGAATTGCTTTGAGTGTGATCACAAAAAGATAAATATCACTTCTCCTATTCACTAAATTTGACTTTCCAGTGGGCGCTAAAATGTCCCATGTTTGCTGAGTGTAGCAAGATGTTTCCACTTTGCCTTAAATGCCAGCAAGAAGAGGCGTCGCTTCAGCATATTTTGGACTGGGAGGAACTGTCCACATCTTGTGTAGGACTTCATTCAAGTCAATGGTTCTATTCATCTGCTCTGACCAAGTGGAGATTAAGAATAATAGTTAAATTAAGATTACTAACTTCACGACCGTTCCTTTGAGCACCCATCACCGATTTTTGTTTTCTAATTTGCTCTTTCTTCCTGTTGATATAAGCAGAAATTTAATGAAGTCTGTAGGAAAAAGGGTTGTCCCCGCTTTGGCGATCATGCCTCAATCCAGAATTTGCATGCCAAACAACCTCTGCAAGTGGAAACAATTCAAGCATGCTATCAGATGCAGTGGGTACAGTTTGGTGTTTGATCTAATCATCGATTCAGGGCATGCAGAAGTTGTTCTGATTCAAATATCATCTATAACTATTATACTACGTTACTGAACTGTGTGAAGTGAAACATTATGAGAGATATTATTATTAAATCTGCTTTGTTGACAACTATATGTTGGATTAGCAGATGGTAAGAATATTTAAAACACATTCAAGTCTCTTGCTATTGATTTTCACTCAAACGAGTGACAGGATTGATTTTTAAATGGATTTTTTCAATTTCTCTCCATTTTGTTACGCCTGATTCTCCTGTAATGTGCCCATTTCCTGATCACTGAGTGACTCCACAGCGCACCCCATCCCAACAGCTCATCTGCGTGACCTACTTATGCTCGCGAGAGAACAATCCCTCCATCGAAGACATGTTGCCGATAGATTAAATGCAACAGCTTAAGTTCAAAAAGTAAAATATAACATTTTAATTACAAATTTCAATAAGTATCTTTGTTTACTTTCTACACTATAAAACTGAATGCAAGACAAGCGAGGAAGTCTGAAACGGGCAATCGCTGTTTGTTCTTGTCTATTAAGACCAGTTGCCAGGGAAACACCTGGACGTGCGCAGTGGTACCAATGATGCTCAGGAGAGACGATCCAAGAGGTTTTATTCTCGTGTTTAACCTTTGAGTGAATCTCTTGAAATGTGAGAGGTGCCGACGGCACCCCGTCATCAGCCACACCAGCTTTGGCCAAAGTGTCCGCTGCATCTCATTTCCTTCCAAATCCACGTGGAATGGAATCCACTGTAGGAGAATATGATGGGATACGGACATCCTTTATAACATTTGAAGTATTAAAACCATAGTCCTGTCCCTCACTTGTTGTCATTTGGCCAAATGCTGTATTGCACTTTTACTATTAGATAAAATCCAAATCTCCGCTCCATGAGGAAGTGAATTCATGGAGTCCAGGTCTTCCTCTATGGCAATACGGAACACTGAGATATAATCAGGATTTCTCTTTTTCAGCCTTAAGACATTATATTGCTGCCTGATGTAAATTCCTCTGCTAGTACGATTGAATTCATCTTTACTTCCATCCGTATAAACTTGTATGGCATCGTTCGGTATTGCTCCAATTCTCTCAAGGGCCTCAGATAGTCGGGAATATCAGATCGTTTATTTACATGAACCAAAACCGGATGGAAAATGACCCCATCTAGATCGTCCGATGGTTCAAGATATTGTTTCAAATGACGTGGTTCCATGGCTTAGCTATGTTCAAATTGGCTATGTACTATTGGCTATTGAAGGGGCTACTTCTCTTGAGTCTCTGATTATAACGCCAATCCCTAAAATAGGTTGAGGTGCGATTATGAGAGCCCAGAGCGCTGAGTTGATTCTAATATTTGGTTAGGTATGTGCGTCTCCTAAGACTAAGCCGCTGAAGACCTGCATCAAAAAATACCTCTGGAAAAGAAATTCCTTAAGCCGGTGATGATCCGAGCTGCGCTGAGCTGGACCTTTTCTAGTTTCTGGAGATTAGTATCAGAGGCGCAACAATAAATTGGAATGACGTATTCCAGAACTGGCCTAATTAATGAGACATAAGTATTTCGTAAAGTATCAGCATCTGAACCCCAGTTTCAACCAGAGGCGTACTTTAACATGTTAATCAGTTTTTCTTGCCGTTAGCACGAGATGATCTATATGTTTGCTGCCCAAAATATCCGGGTCCTACACAAATCCCAAGTATTTAGGGTATTTATCCACTGTCAGCGCATAATCATTCATAAAGATGTTAGGTTGGAAATTATACAGCTTTCTATTGGTAATAAAAAGCCTACCATAGACTTATTTGGGTTAAAACACAGTTTATGGTTCGCTGCAAAATCCCTAATGTCTTCAAGGATTTGATTAGTGTCTCTCTCCAATCTCCTCAAATCAGTATCGGACTTCCAAAAGACAATATCATCCGCAAAGGTGCTAATTTCACAATGTAACCTGGCGATTTTCTCGATGCCTGATAGATAAAGTGTGAACAGGGTTGGACTTAGGACTGAGCCCTGAGGAACACCCTGGAAGATCCTGAAACTCTCAGAGAGAGAATTGTTAAACTTTACTCTGATGCATCTATTTCTCAGAAAATCGTATATCCAAGGAAGGACCCTATGCCTAAGTCCTTAAAAGTTTTGCAATAAGTAAATTATTGCACACCCTGTCGAATGCTTTGGAAAAATCTAGAAAGACCGATACAATGTGGTTAGTGGGTTTTCTACTGTGAGCATATCCTATACCCTGGCAGAAGTAAAGCAGTTGATCAGTAGTGGTATGTTCCTCTGAAGCTGTACTGTTCATCCGGGAGAATGTTGTGATTGTGGATGATAAGTGAGTCTTCTGAGAACAATTTTTTTCCATAATTTTGCATGCTATCCTGGTTAAAGCAATTGGCCTAAAGCTCTCTGGAGTACCATCAGATTTACCAGGTTTCTGAAATGGTATAACGGTCGCTCTCCTTCAGGCTCGAGGAAGTTTTCCTCTGCTCCAAGAGCTATTTATAATATCAAGTAATCTTTATCTACCAATCGAGCTAAGTTTCTCAATTATTTGACCATGTTCTCCATGTGGTCCAGGAGATTTATTTAAATTAGTATCTTTCATTGCAGCCTCGAGTTCACTCGCTCTAAATGACTTACTGAAAATGTTGTTTTCACTTTGAATATGACTACGGCAACCATGGACCAAATTACTAGCCCTGACATTTTTATCGGCAGCAGTAAAATATAGTTTACTGATTTCCTGGAAATGCTGCCCAATAGATTGGCCGCTTCCTTGTCAGTTTAGGCAAATCCACCATCTTCTTTTTTGAAAGTGTTACTTTACTCCACCTGAGTTTGTTCGTTGCTGATATTTTTAACCAATTTCCAAAGTTTTCTATTAGAAGATCTTGAGTCAATGCTAGAGCAAAGCTCGTTCCATTTGTCCTGTTTGATTTGTGTGTGTAATCTCTTAATTTTTACGTTAATTTTATTTAATTCAACTCTTGAAAAATCACCATTGCCTGTATTTCTGGCTTAAAACATTCTTTTTCCCTCTTCCAGTAGAGGTTGTTATAAGTGTGATTTACTAGTTAAGTAAGGTTTCGTTTTCCTCAGATGTCCTCTTGGGATAGACTTTCTGGCTGCCATTAAAATTATGTTTTTAAAAGAATTCCAGTTCGTTTCAACACACTCCCCCAGAGGCTTTCCCTCAATTTCGTTATCGACTGTCTCCATGAATAACCATCAGACTACTTTCTTAATAATAGATTGCCTTTTCCTACTTTGGTAATAGTTCTTGATGAGATGTAAAAGATAACGAATAATGACACTGAGTAGTCTAACGGCCGAACTCCAATGTAAAGTACTTTAGTGTCGACCATGTAAATTGCCTTCGGATTCACGTGTCGCAAGAGAGAAAACCTCGAAAACTCTCAATCAGTCATACCAATGGAAGTGCATCCTCGATTTCTCATTGATCAACAGCAATTGGGAATCAAACCAGGCGTTTCACGGTAAGAGGAGTCTCTTTAGTAATGATTTTTTGATGAGTAAATAATTCTGCTGTTATAACTGTGCACAATGTATGGATAAGATATTTAAGATTGGCATACATTTTCTCAGCTATTATAAATTGCTTAATCCTGTATGCATGGATTTATAGAATTACGAAAGAAAATGTTGAAGTGAAATTATAAATAGGATGTTGATATTTATATTCAGGCGTGTCGCAAAAGAGGAATTAAAGAAAACCTTAAACACCCACCCATCCCGACAGATGAAGCAAAAGCACAACATCTATCTCTGTGAGTGGTTGGCTTGAAACCCATGGTGAGCCATCATAAAAATGATTTACCTTGTTTACCTAGAGAGTTATTCTGTATCCAGTAAGCTTCCATTTTTAGGCATGAAAACAGGTAAAAAAATGTGTTGAAATTTTAAAATATATCGGAAGTATTGTGTGAATACATTTTGTATCCGCGTTCCTATTGAAAAAATAAATCTCACACTATAAACTAGTGCAACCCACGAAAGCAAACATTACCTCGCGGAAGCAACCGACTTGCATTTTTGCCGATCTCATTAACACTTCAATCGTAAATCAAACCTCGCTTTGCCACTTCTCGTAAAAATGCAGGAAATAAAAAGAAGCAGCGATCGCTTCATTCATCAAACCTCTTTTTATCAAGATTTGGCGATGAATCTTCCTTGCGAGATTTATTGCGCCTCTCCGTTCCGAGGAGAATTTCCCAATAAAGGCAGAATCAATCCATTCCATTTGGCGAAAATAAATTACTCCAGCTTTTACTAGTCTAATTCAACTGTCTTCGAAGCATTTCCATAATTCTGTAAGTTTATTTTTTCGAAAGGAAATAATTTTCTGTTAATAAGTGATGTGTTTGCAGAATATTTCCAAACATATGTATAAAATATTTCTCTTTTTTTTATGTTTGTCTCTTCTTGTGCTTGTTATCCATTTCCAACTGTGTACACATTTAACAAGTTAAATAAACTGGAAGAATATTAATTCTCATTACTCTTATCAAATTAAATATTCTTACCGACATAATAAATGTTTTATCTAGGCAATCTCATTTCTATTAACTAATCGCATTTCTATCTAACTAGTTCATACTGATTGCTATTTAATGTAGGAATTCACGCGCCCCTTACATTCAAACAACTCGTTTAAATAAACAATATTTGGTAAACTATATATTTTGTAAAGTATTATCCGTATACTTTTTACATTACTTTGTAAAATATTTCAAATTTTATTATACATAAAATATAATAATTTATAAATATTTTTATCTAATAACATGTAACAAGTGTGCGTTAAATTATTTGATTTTATATACACTAAAATAATTCTGAAATTCTTTATGTTAAATATATATATATATATGTATGTAACTATATGGATAGATAGATAGATACCTATGCATATTAAATTTAATCGGTTTTAATTCCTAACATCAAGAAATCAAACACTTGAACCCAGAAAGGGTTCTTCAGAAAATTCCACGAGGAGTTAAACTGTTTGGAAGAGATGTCTGTACAGCAGAAATTTTACTCTGCATATCACATCCATCAATATTAGTTTTCGCCACAATACAGTATTTGTGAGCTGTGCCTGTAGCGGAGAAGAATGAGTGATAGAAAAAAAATAAGGATCATGCTAAAATATTTCCAATACATGCGAAATGCTGTGAATGGAGTTGTTGCACTAGCATGCTTCCCTGTACGTTGCTCTGAGTTGGGTTCTACCAATTAGATAGAAGCAGCCGGGTGGAGGTTCCGTGATTCTGAAGCAGGGACCCAGCAGAAGACCCCCTGCCACCATAAGGGTATATCATTTCACTTGAAGGATATTGCGACCACGTTTTAACGTGCAGCCGCCGCTTTCGCGAATACGATGGATCTTTGGTTAAGCTGGGATTACAATTCATAACCTTCTGATGAGGTGAACGACGCACTAACTAACTTGACCACCTCGGCCTTAATGTTTATGTAGTACACATACGAAACATTGATACAGTTGGGTTCCAAGTACTGTACCATGTAAAAAGTTGTATTATAATATGTATTACAGTTTGCTAGATATACATCCATACGTCAGACGAATGTTTTCGAAATTAAGTAATAAGAATACCGCTTTGCGAAGAAAATATTTTTAAATCATAAAAGTCTTAATAACTGTCTACACAATACAGTACTTGAGAAGGTCACCACCTGGGCACTTTTCAGATTATAAGGTCCATAGTTCGATTCTAGCCGTTATTGAACAGTGAGAAATGGATGTTTCTGTACCTTTTGCATGCACTTCTATCAGAGTGGCTGCTTGGAAGTTTTCTGATTGCCCTTCAGTGGAAAGCTTGAATCTGGTGCACTGCTCATGAAAAAGTTCCTCCAGAAACATTGTGCGCTGTGGATATTTGAATACTTTAGAACGAATTTTGGACATTTGGCTGTACACTACGCGGTGTCATGAGTTATGAAACTTCAGGTGTAATTCTACTTTAAGTTTCGAGAAATTATGATAAGATGAATATTTATTGTAGCCATCAAATGAAACAAGAATTACATAAATATTGTAAGGACAGAGGATGACAGACGAATCAAAATAATATCTTAAGAATGTTCAGAGGAATACACATTCTTTCACTGTGTAAAATTCAACTAATAGTAAAATATTCAAATTAAAATTGATTGAAATATACATAATAAAACAAAAGAGTTTAAAAAACCACTAAAATATTCTTATATTATAAACTGCAATTGCAGTTAAATCCACTAACATGTAAACACTGAATTAAATATTAACAAAATTTTATTTTAGATCGCAAGCGGTCAGACAAATCTATGAAATTTGTTGATTTTTTTTTAAGATACTTTCATTTTTTTAAAAGCAACAAAAGTTAAACTGTAAAAATCTAGGAATATAACAAAGGTTTGTCGAGGAATAAAATTTTTACAAAAATTATAAGCACTTTTAAAATGCATTAGAAATTTTTTTAATTAATATGCTAATAAAATTAATTAAACCAAGATATTTATATTGGTTCAATCTGCAAACCTTGTGAAAAAATATGAGAAAAAAGCTACAAAATGAGGAAAAAAATATTTTTCTGCGAGCACAAAATGGGGAGCGCAGGTGAACTAAACATTTATCAAAGGGGTTGCTTTCTACGGGAAAAAAACTATTTCTTCTGAGGTGATGATACAAAACTGTCACTTGGAATACATTTAGATTAGAAGGAAATGTGCATTCATCAGTGCGTGACTATAAAAGATAAATAATACAGTAGACGTTCGTTTTTATGGATTCGTAAGAGCCAGTAAAATAGTTCCTAAAATTGAAAAATAAGTCGTAGGTCTTGAAACACAATTGTTTATTCGACGGAATTGATCTCATAAATAAAGTACTATTTAAAATTACATTGAGCACACTATGGATTACGATAGGATGCGAAACAAGTTTTGCTTTCATTTTTAAGGAAGGAAAATCAAGTGAACAATCCTTTTTTCCCTGTTTCAGACTTATGTTATCGAAAACATATTTTTAAAGTTTTCCACTCTAGGAAAGCATTTTACTACCATTTTACTCTAGAAAAGCATTTACATTTTACTATTATTTTTTTTTTTCGAAAAGAACCTCCAGTCCTATCAGCTGCTCCTCCATTCGTATTGAGGACTGTCCTCCACCTCATTCATTGCTGTCAATCATTACGCTCGCGATCACTTTCCTCATTTTTAGTTTGCTGCAGTGAAGACCTCTGTCGAAGTTCAGGTGAGCAAAGCGATCTTGACGAGCTCCTGGCACTCTGCTGTTGTGTTGGCTGATGTATCGCTTTTTCCTGCAAGAATTGCTTACCAAGTACTTTGTGTCAAAAATAACAAATTCATAAGGCAATGTTCTGCCATAATCACTCCTTGAAAGAAGAACCTTACCATATTTGCATTTTAAGCTACTGATTAAATTCTGATCTATAGACTGTAATAGGGTAATTAGATGAAAGGCCCCACAGGAGTTGCATGAAAACGCATATGCTTTCAACATCAAACGTACACTATGTTAATATAGAGTTCGAAGAATTTACGGTTTTCCTGTTATCCGAGCTTCACAACCACGAAAAAAAATTTATAAAAATCTTGAAATGAAATCAAATGACAAGCGAATGCTGCAAGAAAATAAACCTGTAGAAATGAGATATTGCAGTACTTGAATGAGAAGCAGGATTAGACAATATGTCTGTAGGTTCCTGTTCTGTTTGTAGGTAGCAATATGTTTCAAGGTTCCGCTGGTGAAAAAGTGAGAGTTCCTGAAAGCGAGCGTCTGCACTGAAAATCTTAAAGAGCTTTACTTTTAAATAAAAGGCAAATAGTATCTGGAAAATTTTGCTCTTTTAAAATAAATCAAATGTGTCACAATTTGACAAGAATATAGTATATCTGGATAGATAAAATTATATTCTTTGTTTTGCCTTAAAAATCACTAAATTTCTATCAAAGATGTGACAGACTTGCTTAAAAAATGCATAATATTTATATTGTAAATTATAAAGCAATGGAAAATGAATCGTAATGGCAGGTGTATAGATAAAAAAAATAGTTTTTTAAAAAAATATCTTAAACAGTGTAAGAAATTTGGAGCATCGACGAAAAATGTTTTGGAAATACAACTTATTTTCTTCTCGATAATTACTACTAGAGTTTTTATCGAACAAATCATTTATCCAGAATCTTTTATTCCGAAAGACCGCGTCATTCAATAAAATGAGTATCTTCTTAAAAGAAGGTTTAGTAAATTAAAAATTCTTTTTCAATTTACTAAAACTAAAAATTCTACAATTTTACGTCAAAATGAAAGTTAAACAAATAATTAATGTATTAAATGATATTTCTGAAAATGTGTGTGGGAATAATAATTAATATTATGTTTCTGTCATACAAAACTTGGAGCAAAGTTCAGAAACTTAAGTGATTAAGAAGTTTTTATAGATTTTTAATACCTCAATAACATGTTGAACTTATACTTTAATGTTTTAAAAGCAAAATTACTTCCTAAATTACTGTCAAGTCTCAGATTCTTTATGTTATTCTCCTGAATTACAAATTATACAATTCCATCTCATTTAAAATTAATCAGTTATTTTTGCAGAATATTTTTATGATTTTTTTCCGAAAAGTAGATGTCGTAATCCAGAAATTAATAAGCTTATTTTTATTTTTCTTCTAAACAGTAACTTTATTCGCAATGGCAATGACTACAACATCTTCTTCCAGTACGCAGGCTAAAACAAACTGTGCATATCAACCTTCAGAGTTGGTGACATCTGACAGACTCGTTGTTTCACTTCCAACTCTCTCATCGCTTGCCGATACGATTGCAAGTTTTTAGATCAACCACCCCTGCTGATCGCCGTGAAAACTGACTACTTCTAACGGGTTCTCTTGACTAACAATTTCAGACTCATTGTGTCACCAAAAAATATCGCCCAAATTGTCAAAAAGCTATTTTAGATTTCATGGATTTATTTTTTCACTTTGGAAACCGTTATTTTTCGAAATAGGCGTTGTTCAGACAATTATTCCGCAGCTTAAATGATAATAAGGCATTGAAACAAGCAATTAAAGCGAAGGAAAAATAAATATTTACACTACTTGCATTTTTTTGTAGCAGCATTAAGTCATTTCCTGATATTTCAGTTCTGCGATGTAGGAAAATTTAAAATTTATTCATCTAAAGGTGATGGGCAGTATGGCGTGAGGCCCAAGAAATAAGTGTATTAAATAAAAGGCCGCTACTTTTTCTCTTCATAAATAAACAATGTCTGTGCGCTAAGCACATTTATTATTTTTACTTTCTTTAACAAATTTTCTGAGTCATCCAGGAAATAACTTTCCCCACGGCTCGAAAACGATATAAACGCGAATGCGCTTACAGGGTATATTGTAGGTGTGGCTATCATATGTTGCAGTTTTGATTTTTGAATAGCATTTATTAAAATTCTTGTAGTGTGCAATGGTGTTAGTTCTTAGTTCTGCTGCTGATTTCGAGGTGATATCAGTAGTAAAGTTTCTGAATTTACAGAGGGTAGCGCCGATCGAGTACACCGTCAGGTGTTTTCAGTGTAGGGTCTAGATGTGATTTTCTGCAACGATACCACGATGAAAGTGACGAAGAAACTCTACTGGATTGTTGCAGGTGGTGCTGGCTTCATCCAAGAAACCAAGCAACAGTCGATGCATTGCCATCACAGTGGATCGCCGGCACTGACCGAAGTCAAGCAGACTGCATCCTCACAGAAATTGATGTGCGCGGTCTTCTGGGATAAGAAAGGAGCTCTACTCATTGACGTTTTGCCGAAGGGTGCAACAGTAAACGTTGAGCATTACTGGACAATTCTAAATAACTTACGACGAAACATTAGGAACAAGAAGTATGTGATGCTCTTTCTCATGTGCCATGTTTCACACTAAAAAACTGCTGGAGAAATTTCACTGGAAAATGTTTGACCATCCATCCTATAGTCGCGACATCATATGTTCTTTCACCTGAAGAAATTATTGTACGGGGACACCTTCTCCAAAGACGAGCACGTGCAGACAGCTATGAAATGTTGGCTCCCTTCTCATATGATATTGGGATACAAAAACTTATCCCTCGAGGACATGGCAACCATTCCGATGGCTCTTACACTGAGAAGCAGCTGAAATTATTCTTGCATCTTTCGCCATGAATCTTTCTAGAAAATTAATTATGTTTTGTTTCTTTTTGGGAACTATGAAAACTTACTTTCCGGATGACCTAATATAGTGCCTATTTGAGGGTATAATTTTATGTAGTAATTATAATATTATATTCTTATACAGTAATGAATTCTCATACAGTAATATTTTCAGTGTAATAATTATAAAATTGTATTCTCTCATACATAATAGAAAATAACTTTTATTTTCGTTATTAAAATTTTGCTAGTAATAATGATGAGCTTTTCATGTTTTATGTACTTATTGAAAAATAATGACGCCAAGATGAATGACATGTAAAATATCACTTTCTTAAAGACATTCATGAAAGGAAACAATATCGAGCATTGCACGCCAATAACCTTTTGTGAAAGGCTTTACTATAAATAGAAATCTAAAAGGAAAATGAAAAAGGGAGCAAATGTAATCTTAATAGCTTAGTTCTATAAGGTAAAACATTTGGATATTTCGTGTTTTTTTAAGTTATTTTAAAACATTACCGCAACTATTTTCGATGCGATGTCAGAACGTTCAAATCCGAGTTGAGAGCTCCGTAGACTCTTCTGAGGGCTAATTCTTGCGTTTGATTCCAGTCACTGCTGAAGACTCCCCCTCCCTTGCACCTCGTTCATTGGAATGGGTGCTCGGGGGTTTTCCAGGTTTCCTCCCTCACAACTCCACTTGAATGCGGTCCGCCCTCCGTGAAAAGTTCTTCTGGAAGTTAAATCAAGTTATGATTATTAAAAAAGTGCTTCAAAAGCCGTTCGGTTGTCCACGCCGCTTCATTTATGGGAAGAGAATCGTTCTGTTCAGTTGATGTGAAATCGATAAAATTAGTTACTTGAAATATAAGTAAGTAAAGGAAACATTTCCCAGCAAGTTTACTTCGTTGAAGGGAGATGGGAAAAATTTCACGAATAGATTTGATTTGTCAATGCTGAAGAAGATCAGAAATTATAATAATCTATTATTTTTCATCTTTATCTTCTGAATAAAACATTATATGAGATCTCAGTGTAAATATAAATAAGCAATTGTAAATTTGTTGGTAAACTTGTAAAACAAATTAAAAAAGAATTGAACATTTAATTTTAAATAGCAAATAAAATTAATGTTTTTATCCTCTACTAACTAAATTTTATCTCAAATATTAAAAATGTTGAAAAATTAAAAAAAAAGAAAGAAAACGTATAAATAAATTTACAGTAAGAACTTCTTATAGTTTTAATGCATTTTTATCTGCAAGATTTTGAAATATTATAAAAATTCCTCCGATACACAACAGACCATGCGCCAGGTAATCACTCCGGACAGAATCTTCTTTATTTCCCTGGAAAATATATTTTTCGATGACATGCAGCTATCTTTTCTTATAGTTACAGACGTTGTAAGAAATTCTTTCTGTCTATCTATATATATATATATATATATATATAATATATATATATATATATATATATATATAATATATATATATATATATATATATATAATATATATACACATATATATATATATATATATATATATATATATATATATATATATATATATATATATATATATATATATATATATATATATATATATATATATATATATATATATATACGATTAAATGGATGCATACTATTTTACTGTTTGAGGATTATTCCTCCTTTTTGATTTTGATTAAATCATTTTCGAAACAAATTCGTGTGTTTATTGAATTTGTTTCCCATTTTTATCAAACATTACTCACGCACTCTTTATGTATTAATTATTATACTCCAGAAAGTTTCTACTTACGATGAAGCAATAAAAGAAATATAAAAATTAGCAAGAAGTGTAAAAGTTTGGATGGAAGAAAAATGAAATGTGTCGAAAGTTTAGTATTACATAACTTTAAGATTTCTTTTTAAAAACTTTCTGTAGAGAGGGAATATTTATCTTTATTCTTATTTAATAATCTGGGAGAAATATTTTGAAATTGATATTAAATTACCTGTGAAAAAATTTATGATTTTTATTTTTGAATTTATTATTAAGAATTTATAAATTTATGATGCAACAGAAACATGCCATATACAATAGTGATGATATCTTTAGAAACTGTTGTAAATATAAACCACTCTAAAACTCAATAAAATTATTTTGACTATTAATTAAAAAATTTGATTTTTGAAATGATATTAGTACTATTAGTACTTAATCATTTAAACCCAATGCAACACTATTACAGTTTAAGGATATGTGATTAATTACAGAATATATGCTGGAATGGAAAGGTAATTTCAAAAATTCACCTTTGCTATTGCTTTGATAATTTAAAAAAATACATTAGTAAAAATTTCCAATTTTTCTTGTTCATTTTGTCGCGTTACATCTGCAGACTCTTTAACTGAAGGCAAACAATTACTCTCTCTCTCTCTCTCTCTTTAGCCATTTATTAATATTAAAATAACTTGATTCGCCATGCAAAATGTGTGCTATTGACTATCGAAGGAAATTAAAACTTTTGACAGTAAAAATAACCTTTAAATTAACAAAAAAATTTAATAAACTTTAGAATAAATATTCCGGCTCTTATTTCTGAGAGACATTAACCAGTTTAATAGGAAGAATTTAATTAAAGTTTCTTGAAGGCATTTCATGGAATTTAGAATTCAAAATTATGCAAGAGTTTCACTTATTTGCAACTTAATAATTTTATGAAACAATTTCTTTTTAACATATTGCTTTTCAATATTTATACACCATATCAGCATTACCTCGAAAATTTAACGATAGGAAAATTAACCTGTAAAAATAATTTTTTTCACTTATTATAAATTGAATATTTTTATTCTAAATATATACTTCTTCTTGCATGGTATGAAAAATGAAAAAAAAAGAATTAAAAAAAATAAACATTAATTTTCATTTATTTTAAAATATATAATTTGAACGCAAGACACTTAAATTCAAAAATATTTTAAGAATGAAAATATTTATTTTCCTGCACATGATTACTCAAATTAGGAAACCTTGAAAGTAAGTTAAATTATTAGTTTCAGTATTTTTTAAATTCTGTTATATCGTATAATTAACATATTTAATAATTATATATATCAGGTGGTTCCTCGCATTTTAATTAATCTTATTCATTCTAAAGCATTTTTAAACACTATAAGCAGAAGTACTCCAAACTGAAACAAATTTTTTATCAATAAATCAGCATTGCTATTATTTACATGTGAAACAAAAGAAAACTGTTATTTATGTAATGACATTTTTAGTAAAGATTTAATGTTGGAAAAATCCAATGACACAAGTAATTCATATGATATTGGTTACATGAAAGAAGAAAAATAAAATTTCCCGAAGCCTCTATTGATCTAAATTTATATTTGCCTATCCACAATTATAAATATTGAATGATTTTCTTAATTTCGTATGTACTTGCTTTCTAAAGACCACTATCTGGCTGTGAGAACCAATGAGGTGAATAGTTCGTGGCAGCGAACACTTTTGGATACTTCGATGTGCTTGTTATAACCATTAATTCCTCTCCTTCTGTGCAGGCAGGCAGCATCAAATTCTTGATGCAACTCATCTCGATTCTTGCTCTGTGCTTGTGTTTTCAAACTGTAGAGCCCTCAGAAATAGTGGAAGGCCTGAAAAATAATATGGCGTCATAACCTAAATTCTTGGCGTTTGTAATAAATAAGTAAACAATTTCGCTTTCATTTGGATCCATGAGTCACAGTTGTCATGCAATTTAAATTAAAAAAACAGGTTAGCTTTAATTTTTCAAATTTTAGGCCCTTTTTGAAAACTGTGGCACATTTTATCCCACTTTTATCTGTTTACCCTGAGATTCCTGATAAACAATTGAAGCAACCTATATATTGTTTACTAGGAATTAGATATTCATCGTTCCATGTATACATACTTCTGTATAACTCTTATCTCAACTGGTACGTATGTTCACATGGATTTTTTTCTTTAATATGTAATAACATAAAAAAATTAATCAAAAAAGATTTAATTGGAGACCAAATTCTACTACTGAATTGATTTTTTTTTTGTTAAATTTTAAGATAATTATTTTTTATTTGTTCTCTGAAAAATATATATAGTTCACAAGCACCCAAATATCATTATATATATAAACGACTTCCAACCAGTTTGCAAACAAATAAAATTAGGATATATAATATTAGGGAAAATAAAGTTTTGCACGTAATATGAAAACCTGGTTCAACAGCAGTTCCGTACATGTCCAATATTTTGCTTTCCAAGGAAAAAAAAAAAAGAATGTGTTCTTTGCAAGAAGGAAAAAATGTGTAATTTCTAAAATTGCTGGTGATAAGAAAGTAAGTGGCTGACGTAGAAAGCTTCCAAGGTAGAATCCAAGATTTGGTTCCGTTTCTGAAAATTTGCTGATGTTGCTCTCAACTTTAATAAATTTGGGCATATTAAAAAATGTCATTTATTACTACGGTAAAAAAAAAAAAAAATACTGATATTCATTTTTGCCTGTCATATCACTAATGATTTTCAAATATTGTTTAGCTTCATTTCCCATCCAAAGTAATCTATTATGATGTTTAACCATTATATTTATTTTTGGCAAAGCAGATCACATTTTAAATATCAAATGTAACTCATCAAACACTACGAATCCCCAATAGCTGATAGTAATTTACTAATTATCAAATGCTTATAATTAATTAAATAAAATTTTTGTAGTCTGAAATCGGGAAACCCGATGCATCCATTCAATTAGCTTTAAAGTTTTCATCAATTTAATTTTTTATAATAGCTTTCACTTGAAAATACTTTTACAGGCTGCCATTATTAAACTGATTACTGTAACTATCCTGATTGGCTTAGACTGAGTTGTTAAACTGTTAGATTTGGTCATTCTCATTATCAAAATGTGGGGAGCTCCTTTCCCAACTCAAACGAAGATTCGTCGTGTTCCTAAAGGTCGCCAGTGTTGGTTAAATAGGTGTGAACCGCAATGTCCTTCCTATGGAATGATCCTGCTTGGGGCAAATAGGACAAGTATTGAGTGAGTCGTCTTCTAATAATTTATTTTCAATCTAAGAGAAAATAATTTAATCTAAGAGAAAATAATTTATTTTCAAAATGAACGCTTTATTTTTTTTATTAAAGGGAAATACCGATTTATTAAGGGGAAATCGTGCATAGAAACAATGCTAAGCAATCAAATACTTTTCAATAAATCATTTCTCTATAAAATTGCCTTAAGAAAGATAGTCTAGTAAACTGAATGAAAATAATTTGAAAAACGTGTATCATGGTACAAAAATGTACCTTACATGCAGTTATCTTTTTAAATAAGAAAAATAATAAAATAAAGTTTTAAAAAAATTAATAAAAGTAAATAAACAAACCTAAATGTGATCTAAATAACCTTTTAAATAAACAAAAATTCTAATTTTCTAAAGAATAATGTATTTCAAAGTGAAAAAGAACACTTAAACTATTTTGAAAATAAATCGATAATATTTAGGTACTCAATATCAAAATCTTCATCGCAAACAAATAAATATATCTCTAAGTACATACGGTGTGAGGGGAGAGCAATTCCGAGGCTACTTCCACAATCCCGTCCCCATCCCTCGGAATATTTTTCTGTCTGTCTGGCATTTCCAATGCCACATTTCACGAGAGAAAGGGTGAAAGATAGAATAATTTACCCCATTTCTCACGTGATGCACACTCCGAGCTATTGTGCGCCCCCAGAAGAACGAGGAGGAGGAGGGAAAAAGGAAAAAAGGAGCACGGGAAATAAAATTGGGGGAAACGAAACATTTTGGAAACGATTTATCATTGAGAAGAGAGGTTCTGTGGAGTATACTCATGCCCCGGTGCATGATGGGTAGAGAAATTTCTCATAAAAGTATTATGAGTGCAGGATTTATCTGACGTCACCCCTCCTCTTTTATACACCATTGACCTTTCTGAATAAAAAAAGAGAGGTTGAGACAAAAAAAAATTCATTTTTTTGAGAGAGAGAAATGATTAAGTATGATTTATAAACAATTAACTTTGAGTTTTTTCTGGAAAAAATATTTTTTATGAGCTATTTGTAGCAAGGACCAGGGAGTAAAAGCTGCTGGGCTGATATACCTTACGTATTCATTGCACTTTGAAGAAAATATTATCACGATATTTACATGAACTTCTCTTTTCATTCATGGGTTCTGTATATGATGAATAAATATTCCACAAGTACTTGAGAGAGTATATACATACATATATATATATATATATATATATTTAAAAAATTTGACGAACACGTTTTTTTATGAAATTGGAAAAATTTTATGTTAATTAAATATGCAATCAATTTTTCTTATATTAAAACAGCACGTATTTTAGTGTATTTTAAGAAAATTTTTATGTTAATT
This sequence comes from Latrodectus elegans, assembly GCA_030067965.1. NCBI lineage: Eukaryota > Metazoa > Arthropoda > Arachnida > Araneae > Theridiidae > Latrodectus > Latrodectus elegans. The sequence continues at coordinate 104,932,429 of CM057822.1, forward strand.
AGAAATAATTTTTCTAAATTCTGTTAAATACTGCTTAATCCTTTTTTATTTTATTCTCTTTGCCTATTCTTGTTTCGATAACAGAACGAGTGTGTGAACATTTGTGCTTAGAGACACACAGCAAAGTTTTTTATAAGGAATATTAATTGAACTCTCGGAGAAAAAGTAGAGTTCAGAGGTGTGTACATATTTCCTTAAATCACTTTCATACGATTGTGTTTACAGAAATGCTTGTGAGAATAGCAGTATAGAAAATATTACAAAAATATACTTTAAAATAGTGACGAATATTTCATGTGAAGTAAACGTGCTATCAGCTTTTATAAATAAAACTTCCATAATCGCGGGAATATGTAATAAAAGTTACTTTAAGAAAAATTTACGTCTTGATTCTACTTTCAATCAAAAAAAATAAATAAATAAAATAAAAAAATAATAAAAAAAAATCAGAAAATTTATATACATTTCCATTTTAATTGAATCGCTTTATATGATGAATAATTTTCAGAAGTACTTTTGACAGAGCAATGATATAGGAAATATTACTAGCATATGCATTTTATAATAATAATGAAATTTTATTAAAGAAATTCGCAATAAACTTAATTATATATGTTTTATTTATAAGAATTATTCCTCTATAATTTATACAAAAGAGTATATATATATTTTATTCACTGAAAGGACTACTTTATATATATATATATATATATATATATATATATATATATATATATATATATATATATATATATATATATATATATATATATATATTCCATAAAACCTGTACTGTAGAATATATTTTCAAGTTTTAAATCTGAAGAATCTGTTTTTTTATATTTCAGTATATTGCTGAAAGTGAATCTTGGGATTGCAATTTGCTCAAATTTAAATTTATGATCCATCGATTTTAAATTGAAATAAAAATTAATGAAGTATGTGAAAATACAAAAAATGAACGACAGTCTAAATTCTACTGATTGAAGTAAAGCATTTTATTGAAGATTTCATTGATGTCGCTTCCATAACAGGCTAGAAAATTTGGAACTGATTTATTGAAATGAAATTAATTCTTAGTTCACAATGAATTACAAGATTGCTAGGAATTTACGAAACAAAAGTTAAAACATTACTAAGTCATTAACACTTTTAGTTTAAATAGTCTATTAATTTAAAATTTCATGAAATGAGCCTATCTATAGGGTATAGACATGTTTTACTGCAATTATTTTCATAGATAATGACACTGTATATCGGTGTTGATAAATATCCAAAATGATGCCTTTCTCTTGTTAAATAATTAGAAATACCAATTCCAGACGCAGTATTGGTGAAAGGAAACAGACTGCATTCATCGAAGCTATTACGCTGAGGATCCTAAGTGGATGGAGGCTCTTTGCGGCAAAACGTCCGATGTTTATGAGAAGAAACGGTTTTGATCTTTTTTGCATCACGTTCACAATTCATGGAACAAGTTATAATTACTTGGGAAAATGTCTGGGTTATAGAGAGTAGAATTCCCATTCTATGGCAGTAATCGCATTCAGAGCCTCATTTACTGAGTAAGATCTTATGTTGTCCTGCAAGAACTAAATCTTTTGCCTGCTCATTAGTGCTGGCTATTTCTGGTGCAAGGACTCTTTTGCAAGTTCCAGTTGTTGCATGGATACAGAAGAATGAATGGTTTGACCACGTGGAAAGAATTGTTGATGGATAATACCAACCGATGCCTAGCTGCGGTGGCCTAGTTGATTAGTGCATCGTTCTCATTATCAGATGGTAGTGAGAATTGTAGCTGAACCGAAGATCCGACGTGTTTGCTAATGGTGGCTGAGGCATCTTAAAAATGGGCAAATTCCCAGTGTCCTCCAAGTGAAATGATACATCTGGGAATGGCTGGAAAAGTATTGGGGGTCTTCTGCTGGATCCCTGCTTCAAAATCATGAAGGTTCCACCGGGCTTCTTCTAGCTAACTGGTAGAGCCCATAAGTATACGGAAGCATGCTGGTGCAATAACCAATTTATACCCACCATACACACATACATTGTGGTGTACCTTTAGGTTAACGACCATCATACACAAAGCGGCAGCTTCCGGAAATGGAGTCTTTGCAATCCCTGGAATCCAATCTTTTTATGACACCCGATGATGTGAATGCTTGTGGCTGGATCCACATCTTGTCACAGATAATCCATAAGTAATTCGTTTTTGTGGTGGAAAATCATTAGAATCAACTTGGAAGTTAGTTGCTTTCAGTATGTTTGCGGGGTAGGCTTTGCTCTCCCACCATCCTCAGTTCTGTAAGTTAGCACGAATTCATTCTTCACATACCTAGTTCTGGCATGTTTCAGAAGTTTTCTCTTCCATAATTCTTTTGAAATCATCGCTATTTAAGATTAATGACGAACCCGATCGCGGTGCAACTTCAAGCTATTTTTAGTGCTTTGCGTTTAGTCGCCGCAGCATTGTCTCTGAATGCCATTTGGCATGAATCAGCAGAGTTTGCGTCCATGCAGCGCTTTCATGACGCCCTGGTTTGCGTCCATTACTATGCGCGTCTCCTTACATCACCAAAGTAAACCGAAATCTATGAAACTTCCTCTTCAGAAAGTATCAATTATCTGAAAATAATGAAGATAGCTTTTACACTAATTAATGCCCGCGCATGTAAAGTTTTGCTAAATAACCCTAAAAGCAGCAGAACTATTCTTTCATGATAGATTAAATTCCAGATCCAAATAAACTGAAAAATATAAGCAAGAATCAAGTTTTTAATGCAGTTTTCTGAAATTGAAAGCAATTTTTTAATAAAATTAATGGAATGAAGAAATATATTACATTTGCAGAAACTAAAGAAAACAATATTACCTAGTGGCAAAAGAGAAGGACATAGGAGTTCACATATAGAAAGTGATCGAGTAAATTGTAAAGGCAGCTTCATACATGCAACAGAATTTGTTTTAAATACTGCATCCATTTGGAATAGAATTGCGTCTTTATAATGATAAAGAAAGAAAGAGTAGGATAGTCACTGAAAAACATATTGAAAGGATTCTTATAATTGTACATTAATTGTCTTGTAGAAATACATTTGTAAAATCCTAGATTTTTAAAATAGAATAACAACGAAATTATAAAGCGTAAGCTACCCCTTCAGCATCTAATATAGAGAAGCAAAAAGATTGTTCTGCTGTGGAGTAGGTAACGGTTTGGGAAAAGTCAGAGAATAGCATCGCAATGGATACATTTGCAATTGTGAATTCATCCGCGAGGTATCATGAATATTTTTGAAAATTACACTAACTGTCAATAATGGGGCAAATCGTTGCCAAGTAACAGAACAGTGCTTTTCAGAGAGCTGGGTTCCAAGTTCGATCCCAGCCTCTATTAAACCACGAGAGATGGACGACCTTCTGGATGCATCTTTATATGGGTAAATGCTTAGGAATCTTCATAATTTTCTCCCTTACAACACGTAAATATATCCCACTATCTAAAAAAAATCCCATCGGAAGGCAATTTATGAAGTGAATGCTAAAGTGTCTGACAATTACTTTCGGCCGTTAGGCTGCAGTGTTTACGAAAGAATAATAAATCCTGTGTTTTAAGAGAAAAACATGAAATTATGATTACATAAATTGTAATCATGAGTTACCATTAATTTTTTTTTCTCATTTGTGTTAAATCATGCCGTAACAATTATTTAATTTTCATTTAAATTTAGTTCAACTGGCGTCATTATCCACGATAAAACATTTTTTTGAGGACCAGAAATTTTGTTTTGCGTATCACCAGAATCTTTGATACCAGATTCTTTGTGCTCTCTGAGTGCGAATGAATTTTATAAAATTATAGCCACAAGATTAATTTGTAGACAAATCTTTTTTCGAATACAAACCATTGTATCTAAAAAAAAAAAACAAAAAAAAAACATGGTAATTTTTACAACACGTTGTGGAAAAATTAGAACGGCCTATATAAGGCATTTTAGCATCCACTGCGTTATTGCTTCACAATAGTATTTTTCATTTCTCAGATTCACGTGTGTTAAGGGAGAAAACACGGTTTTCCAAACACTCTCCCCAACGGATGCGTAAGAGAAGTACCCAACAGTATCTGGTGACCTTTCGCTCTCTATGTCCAACCACTGAATTCTGGTGAGCGCGTGAGGATATCAACTATTGTTGAAGTTACTGAAAGTTTCTGATAATTATGATAAACAAACGATCTGTCTCCTCTCATTTTAATGATCTACATCCTGGTTTTTAGGTGTTTCTTCTTACAGGTATTTTTGAGGTTCAGAACTCTGAGGGCACAATTAGTCGAGAATTCGCAAAAGTCAAAGGATAGCAAACTAGTTTCCATGAATTGAATTTAATGATAAATGTTTTGAATATTTCTTCAGAAAAGCAATTGGGAGAAACTGGGAAATTTCATATTTATGCCAAGTATTTGCCGCCCATCCTTAGGAACCTTCTCACGTATAAGGCCAGTGTTCCCGCTTGTTTCCCCATAATATTTTTTTCACTAATTTCACAGACCTTGACATAATCTTACTCACCAGGCGAAATCACATTCTTCAAATAAATTCTCGTAGACTGAAAATGACCCTCGGCCCTCAATGAATTCGATTCCCGAATAAAGCTTGAATGTAAAACTGGGCAAGAAGTTGGACTTTCTGCCAGTAACGGATCCCAATTTCAAAAGAAAGCAGCGCACTCTCTTGTTCTTGTCTACATCTTCCTCATCAATAAATGCTCTCTAGTTCTACTTGTTTTTTTTTTTTTTTTTTTTTTTTTTTGTTTGCTTTTTCATGTATACCAGATAGTAACACACGACAAAAAATATAAGTATTTAGAGTAGAGTTTCTCAGAAAAGTAAAGTTTATTTTATTTTAAAAATAGTGACAGTTCTCAAACTCGAAACCTTTGAAAAGTGATGTCTTAACATAAGATTAGGTTGTGTTTATATTGCTCTGAGTTATCTTTCGATGAACTTAATATTTCATATAATTATGAAAATTGTTAAAGATTTAATTTATCTTCTCGAATTTGAATCAGTTGCTTTCTAGAAAACCCGAAAAATTCCCGTGCACTCACTCCGATCGACGTGTTTGCAGAAAGCAGAAACGTGACATCCACCTTTCGCTGTTCAACAGCAGATGAGATCTGTCTGTTGCCTTTCGCCACAGAAACATGAGTCTATGACACTTGCTGAAGCTACTAAGGAATAGTGGGAATGTGGGTTGATTTCGCATGCGAAAAGTTGTTTCGTTGATTGATATATTTAGGACAGATGTAGTTGGCTATATAAGAAAAAAATGACGTTTTTGGCTGAAAAAAATGCGTTTTATTGATGACTTTGGCACAAAAAGAAAAAAAATCTAATCTAAGAGAAAAACAGAAAAAAAATTCCTTAGCAGAAAATCCTTTTTAGTAAGAAGTTCCCGGACGGTCAGCAGCGTTCAGGCATCGAGTCAATGAGGCGCTTACGATTCCTCCAAAAGAGCAAGTTCCAGTTCTTGAAGGGACTGGAAGACTTCCGGCAATTCACCTACTTATATATATATATATATATATATATATATATATATATATATATATATATATATATATATATATATATATATATATATATATACAATGTCCTAAATATGCTTCATTGGGTCACGGTGTGTAGGATTCATTCCTTCGAAATTCACCAAACCAACAAGATGGGGTCTGCATTGGCATCGATTAACATAAATAGGCTTCGTACATAAAAACTCCTAAAATTAAAAAAAAAAATTTTTTTAATTCCTTAAATTTTTACCTGATTTTTTGAAAGTCAAGAATTACTCCTGGAATTTTTAGTTACCTTGATGCATTTATTCTTATTAGAAAAATAATTTTTCGAGTATATAATTAATAGCTCTTAATGTTACCAGTAGATGGCGGCATGATTGATATTAGATTAGTAATGTGTTCATAACTGTGGACTAAAATAACAATTCAATTTAGCTATAATAGTTTCCAGTTCAGTCAGAACTGGATGCAATGTCTAGATTTTTGTGATTCAAATGAAATAATCAACAATAAATTATTATGTGATGCAATCAAGCGTGTCATTTAAATGGATTCTTTTTCTATTTGCTTCTGCTTTATTTATATTGTAAACAACAAAAACATAATAATTTGCAAAGACCTTCTTAATTTTGCTGCTGGTGCCAAACAAAAGTATGAATTATATTTTGATGAGTTAAAACTGCAAAAAAAGGAGGAAGTGAAAAGCGCTTCTTAAATTTATGAACTAAAAATCAAAATGAAGCGTTTGGAAAATGGCAAAAATAAATCTGAATATCTGCAATAGAAAATACTGAAGAAGTGGAAAGAGCTGGTATATTTACATTAATTGCAAAATCAAACTTGTGTCGCCGGGGTGCTTCTGAGAAGCAATAGTTATTCAGTATTAATAATGAAGTGAAAGTTAAACTTTAGAAGTGGAGAGTTAGCATTTTCTAACAGCAATATTTCGAATATATAAATAACCAAGATATGTGAAAATATATTCAATGGTAAAAGAAACAGATGTGAAATTGTACATTTTTAAAAGAGATTGAAAATAAATAAACATTTATAATTTTTTTTTATTAAATAATAATTTGGAAAAAAGTCATTCTGAAAATTTTATCTAATAGTAGTATTTATTTAGTTTTGAATCAGTATATTGATTTGAAAAAAGCACTCAATAAATAGAAATCAAATGAAAATGTTTAAAAATTCTAAAATTACCCATTATTTTATACAATGTATAACGCTGTAATTTAAAGAATATCATTTATTTATATAAAAAAAATTTCTTGTAGCTGTAAATTCATTGAAGGCTCTTGAATCTGATTCCAACTTATATAAAAATATACTCATTAATTTTAACTACTATTATACAAATGTAATAGGTGCGGATTGAATACATATTTGGTTAAGAATAAAAAAAAATACCTTTACCTGCTGGAAATGTTGATTCGACTCCTGGAGAACTTCTTAAAATGCCTGGAATTTCTATCTTCTGCATGTGTCACAGCTGCAATAGGTCTGAGGATTTCATCGGCGTCCGGCCAGAACTAAATTTCGAAAGATAAGAAGATCGGTGGACCCAACAATAGGGATACTGTGCATTGACTGTTTTTATATCAAATCTTTTGAGCACGAACGCACACTGTTTCGAATTCCCTTCTGATGAAAATACGCTTGTTATCAAGAAAAAAACGGATCTCGTCAAAGAAAATAATATTTTGCCATTTGTTTCTACTAGTACTAGTAGGCGAGCGGAAGAAGAGTGGCATTCATAGATTCGCTAATGATGGTCGTCCTTGGGTGTTGAATGTTTGTAGCATTTCCTTGATCATCGGTCTGCATTTCCCTTGGCCCGAAAAGATCCTGGAAATCACACTTTGGGAAACTCCAAAGGCTTCTGGTACTGTGGATCTTGTTTGGTTCGCTTCTAACCGGACGACCATGGTAAATGACATGGTTGAGACAAGGCACCCATCAAAACAACGCATGTTCATTATTCTTTTGTGCTTCCAGTTTAGAGTTAAATCTCATTCGCTGCCGCTAAGTCGTTGTTTTAAACACCAAACTCCAAATTTACTCACTGAGAAGATTGAAGATGAGAAAAGCTTACATTTTTTTACTCTATTTTTTCATTTTATGTAAAAAAATTGCTTATATAGTTACTGTATAAAAGACTAATAATAATTGTTTTGAGTTATGTAGTTTGAATTATCTTTTATGTTTCTGACTAGTATAAATAACTAGAAACACTAGTTTAACGCTAAGGCAATGCAATGATAATTAAATAACAATTTTCTGATAATGAAGACATTTATCTTTTTGAATTTTGTGAATCAGCGGTAATCTGGTTTTTAGATGTTTTTCATATAATATTTTTGATAATGAAAAATTTAAGGGCAAAATGAGTTCAGAATTGGACACCAGAACTCGAAAATTATTTTTAAAAAAAACTGTTTTCCTTAAAATCCTTATTTGACTTAATAATAAATGCTTTGCTTCATTCATCAAAAACGCTTGAGAGAAATTTCACATTTATTCTAAGTATTGAGTTTAGAGTGTAGTGAAGTTTATTTTCTCCTAAAAAGCAATACAATCGAAGGGGACCTTAACTGAAGAGAAAAACCAGAAGTTGACTCAAAATAAAATTGTTTTACACTGGTGTGATAAATTGAATTTTTATATTCGTGGAAAAAATAGTTTTCTTAAGTTTTTTCCGCCTTTCCCAACGCTCTTTTCTTCCATTATCAGTTTATGGGAATGTGAGAAATAGATTGAGCTTTTCCTGAGAGAGAAAAAGGGGGAGAAAACGGAATTTCAAACTGGAAGAAAATATTCGACAGTTTTTTTTTTTCTTTTCACTCAGAAAGAGTAATGATCCAAACTAGAAAATTTATGCAGAGGTCTAATATATAGCGTTTCTTTTAACCACTTGTTATAGATTGAAGGCATATGCGAAATGTTCCATGAAATGCAATTTGTCTAATATGAATTCGATTAGAATGTTTCGTATTCGGAATGATGTTTCCGGAAGAACGTTTTGAATATTCTTTTTCTTGCTTCCTATTTTTCACTTTCCTTAATTGAAATTTTAAAAAGGATATATTTCTTCAATACAATATCAGTTCAATATGAAATGCTGGATAGGTCGTTACTTTATCCAATGATACTTTTCAAAATAGAAAGAAGTGAAAAATCTTTTACGCCATTTAATACCATGAATTTTATTATTTTGTTCCGCATTTGTAATAATTTATTATTCTTGCATAAACTTTTGTATCACTAAGTTTTTGCTAATCATTGGAAATATGCATCAAGAATATCGGCATTTTATTTTTAATTATTTACTTCCGTATCATTGAAATAACCTTAAGCACTTTTCCAATTTCACCCAATGGCATTTCCAACAGAAATGAAATATCACGTGCTTTTAACATTGTTGTTCCTAATATTTTACAAACATTTCTAATAATAAATATAGTTACATTATCAAATTAATTTTCACAATTAACAATCAAAATTTCAATATTTTTTCTTCAAAAATGTCACTATGGAATGATTTACGCAGTCGAAAGGGGAAATGAAAATTATTATCAACCTTAATTACTTTCGAAATCAAATAATGAAATTATATCAAAGTTTTAAAAATAATTTGAACATATTAATAGATTAATCCATTTACATATTCTTCAAGGTGTGAAACGGTAGAAATTTCTTTGAATGCCATAAACGGTCTTTCTTCATGTTTTGGGAGTTCTCGCTCTTTAAACAGTTGATATAACGAAGGATGGAACTTATTTTGATTTCAGTGTGAAGTGCTGAGTAAAATTTTGCACCGTAACTATTTTCGCTAACTATAAGAAACATCTTGTATATTGAAGTAAGCTAATCACTGACCATATGTTGGTCAATAACTAACTGGGCTACCGCCCAGTTAGTTATTGAGTTGTTCTCATCATCGGAAGGTAATGAGTTTGAATGCCGACTTACATCCGTCGTGCTCACTCATGGCATAGATAAAACAGGCCAATATCTTCCAAGTGAAAGGACGTCTCTGGAGGAATCCCTTCATCCAAATTACGAGGTTACCGCTGCTTTCGGCTTTCAGACAACTAGGTTGCCGTACTACATAATTGCGACTACATTTCCGATCCTTACGATAATATGGCCAGATATTAAGGTGTCACAGCCGATGGTCTGGGCATATGAAATAAATACATAACTAAATTAGCTCGATAGTTTCAATTATTAAATTTTCAGTTATGTTTTAATCATTTAACATAGTAGTAATAATAAGAATTTTGATTCATTATTTATTTTACTATAAACTAAATACAATGTGTAAGTGAAACAAGATTTTTAATTCTTATTTAGGGGTAATATCTATAAAATGATTCGGTAGAAACTAGCTAGAAATAGACGAAGTGTCAAATATAAATCAAATCCAATATTAAATGTAGTTAATTTTCTGTTGTAGAGGAGCAATTTTTCGATTAGTATAACTATTGTTGTGAATTCGAAAATAAAAAGACGTTCTGAAGAGTATTTTTTGCCTCCATTATGACACAATGGTATTAATAACACATATTGTATATTCTGTTTGCAGAAAACAATGAAGTTAGTCAGCTGGATAACTTTACTCAATTGAAATAAATAAAATTTGTGCTCATGAAAAGAATTTTTAAATATCAAATATGTCAATGAAATTCAACATTTTGTTTTACGGTTATCTTTTTAATTCAAAGTTTTTACTTTGCGGGATACCTGAAATGCACTTACACAAAAATCAAATGATTGAAATGATATGCTCTCGTGAAGTATGTGGATGATGATAAAATAAGTAATGAGTGCAACAGTCATGGTTGGCTTAAGCCTTTGTCATTACCTCAAAGTAGCTGTTCTGTATTTCATTAGGCTGTAGCAGTTCACGCGGCTTCCATGTACTGCCGAAATTGATCGGCGGGTTCACGTGTGAAATATCCTGAGATAGTGGTTGTTACCGATAAATCGGGAGGACAAATAATCGAAAGAAGCAAGTAAGTCCAATAGGTCTTAACGACTCTTGCTTATTGCGAACCCCGTGTCGTGATCCTTTTGTTGCTTTATGGTTGAGGGGAGCCGCTGAAGATAAGGGAGCGATACGGACTCCAACTAATAGTAGATATGTAACTTGATGTTCAATTTAGTGTCAATGCAGACTAGAAAGGTACAGGAGTGAAATTCATTACCGCTCAAACAATGATACCAGTTCCAAGACCACGGACATAATGCATACCGCAACAGTCCTCCGCGGTATTTCTAGATTCTAATCCAACTGTCACCAAGGAAAAATTTATTAGTAAAGACAATAGAGTGTTATTCCGATGTCCATGATCATCGTTCACCGCATCATTGGCTATGCAAACGGCTTTGAGTAAAAGGTAAAAGAAACAATGAATGCTTTAGAGACATCTCACTCAACTACAAAGTATGGAATGGAACGAACCGATTGAGTCAATAAGCCTGTCATCACATGTAGACATGCATTGATGTGGCTGCAAGCGGTTCTGTCAGCCCACCGTCCTCCCGCACCCAGCGATCTGCATCACAGTTGCTTTCTTTCTTCCAGTCTTATTATCGATTCTTCTGAAGGATAATGCAAAATCACTATTGCTCTTCCACAGTAGAATACAAAAATTTACGCAAAAGACACTCGATGTCTTTTAAGAACTGTAGTTATATAAACAGCTTAAGAGCAATAAAAAAACCGCACTAAAAACAATTGCCATATTTCAATCAGCAAGTATTTCCCCCCTTATATAGCGTTTGCAGGGGTTATCGTATTCGCCCGTGATGTGCGAATGGATTACAAAGATAGTAATTTGCATATCTCATCGCCGCAAGCGCGTGATATAAATTACACATGGTTTGATGCTTTTCTCGAGGTGTTGAAATTTGGGTGGCCTGCAGGGTACATTAGTGCACACAATCATTTAAGGTAAGAACTGAAAATTATCAGATTTTTTTTCTTGTTTTCATTTAATCGGATTTTATATTTTAATTAATGGACATGTAACGCTTCAATATTTTTCAGCACAATTTTAATGCTTATATTGTGTTTCCTGAAGATGTAACTTCCTTTGTCAGTGCACGAATAATGCGTAAGAATGGAATCCCTATACTTTGACTCGTCCTAGAACTTCAACAGTTATCGTTTAAATACGAGCAGCATCCTAAAAATGCATTTACAGCAAAGAACTTTTGACTCCTTGGTAGTTAACAGACGATGGCGAGTTCCATTTCCTGACTCTAGCGAAGGTATGTTATGTTTGCTAATGGTTACGAAAGCACTTTAAATAGGTCGCAATATCCTCCATGTGAAAGTATATTTGTTGCGGGCGACATGCCAATTTTTGGGTTCTTTTGCTTGTCTTCTATTTCTAAATTACGAAGACCTACTCATTTCCTGAATCCAAGATTGCACTCCCTCTGGGTGTCCCACTAGACAAAGCTCCGTCCTCTTGTAATACTGAAAAAGTGGTAAATTAATTCTTGCAACCGAGCACTATAATGTTTTTTATTGGACAGAATTAAAATATGATATATATATTTTTTCTTTTCCCTTTCAAAATCCTTCTTTTCTCCAAAAGGGAAAATCTCCGTGTAATTGTGTGAGTGATTATTTAGAAATTTTCCTTTCCATCAGAAAATTTTAATCTTGTCTTTATTGGAGAGAGACATTTTTATCGGGACAAATTAGGGAAAACATCGGCATTTACTGAGTATCGGCACGGGAAATCCTACGCGGAATAAGACAACCTTTCCCGGCTCCTAAATTGATCCATATTAAATACCCATTTGCTGTTATCCTTCTTCGGGATGAAAAGAAGTTTCCTGACAACTTTAATCTCCAATCTTTCCTTGGATTCGATGTTTCTTTTTATTCTTGTTATTTCTGCTCCCCCCAAAGAGAGGTTGATGCTTATTATCGGAAGAAAGGGGAAGTTGGATTGGAAGTTCTCCCTCGCTCACCTTCGAAATTTAGGGAAAGAAACCAGATTCCCTGCATATCTCCCTGCTTTAAAATGTAGAGCCAGTAAAAGCAGGTGAGCGGGATTTCGGTTGATTGAATTCATTAACGCAATTTATTTTCAGGCCTTGAAAACCATTTCGGAATGTTGGCGGCTCTCTGCGATTCACACTGACGATGTCGAAGATCGTAGAGTGATGCTCGCCTCTTGTCGATCGCCAACTAATGTATGCGAACCCTTTTCCCTAATAGAGAGCTGCATCAAAGGCGTAAGAAAAGAAGATTTCATCGGGATTTCGGTTGATTGAATTCATTAACGCAATTTATTTTCAGGCCTTGAAAACCATTTCGGAATGTTGGCTCTCTGCGATTCACACTGACGATGTCGAAGATCGTAGAGTGATACTCGCCTCTTGTCGATCGCCAACTAATATATGCGAACCCTTTTCCCTAATAGATAGCTGCATCAAAGGCGTAAGAAAAGAAGATTTTATCGGGATTTCGGTTGATTGAATTCATTAACGCAATTTATTTTCAGGCCTTGAAAACCATTTCGGAATGTTGGCTCTCTGCGATTCACACTGACGATGTCGAAGATCGTAGAGTGATACTCGCCTCTTGTCGATCGCCAACTAATGTATGCGAACCCTTTTCCCTAATAGAGAGCTGCATCAAAGGCGTAAGAAAAGAAGATTTCATCGGAATTTCGGTTGATTGAATTCATTAACGCAATTTATTTTCAGGTCTTGAAAACCATTTCGGAATGTTGGCTCTCTGCGATTCACACTGACGATGTCGAAGATCGTAGAGTGATACTCGCCTCTTGTCGATCGCCAACTAATATGTGCGAACCCTTTTCCCTAATAGAGAGCTGCATCAAAGGCGTAAGAAAAGAAGATTTTATCGGGATTTCGGTTGATTGAATTCATTAACGCAATTTATTTTCAGGCCTTGAAAACCATTTCGGAATGTTGGCTCTCTGCGATTCACACTGACGATGTCGAAGATCGTAGAGTGATACTCGCTTCTTGTCGATCGCCAACTAATATATGCGAACCCTTTTCCTTAATAGAGAGCTGCATAAGAAAAGAAGATTTCATAAAAATATTCAGTCATATTTTAATTTTATTTTTTATCTAAAATAGAAAAAAATGCAGGAAAAAATTTCACAAAAAAGTATCCAGTCGAATTAATTTTCTCCAAATTTGAATTTTTTTCCTAGAAATAAAAAGAATGAAAGTAACCTTCAATGATAGCTTCATTAAAATATTTCATCACTTTTCAGTATAATTCTCAATAGACATCTGGAAGGAATAAAACAGAAGACATTAATAAAATCCTTATAAAAATATTCGGACACATTTAATTTTTTTTCACCTAATGGTCAGCTGGAATCCATAAATTAGAAAACATAAAAATATTCAGTCATATTTAAATTTTTTTTAAATGGTCATCTTAAATAAATAAAAAATAAGGGAAGAATGATTTTTAAAATATTCAATCGAATTAATTTTTCCTAAATTTTAATTATTAACTTTTGTGTGATAAATAAGTTTTACTTTTGTGTGATAAAACTAAAGTAGCATCACTTAAAGTGCAGTCTCTGCCTAGATTCAAATGATGCTGTGTTTTACTGTCAGGTAATTTTCTAAGAAAAGTAATGAAAAGCTTATACATTCTCCCTTGTCATTGTTTAGCATGGTCAGATTCCATTGTCCCATTTTACTGATTCGTCTCTGAAGCACAACGATGGCTTCCATTTGTGAATGAAAGGGTGTCAAAAATCCAGGCTGATGTGCAATGGAGTCTTGCTGAAGGAGAAACTGATCCCTCTGCTTGAAACTTTTTCGCAATCTAAAAATCCAGTTTCTATTAAAAAAAAAAAAAAATGGAATCGGCAACTGAATGAGTCGTCTGACACTGCACTCCGATATTTATAGCTCGTCGACCATTAGGTTCCTGTACTAAACAAAAGGTAGATTAGCTCGCATTTCGAGAAGCAGGCAGACAGCCTGCTCGCGCAGTTGTGAAGGCACCAGAAAACCCACCTCTGAGAGATCTCTAATAGCCCTCGTGTAGGGCCAGGAAAACATAACAGTTGACGCAGCCGCTTTCCTGACCAGGCGAGTTATTCCCTTGCAAGGGCGAGGGTATAAGACTAACTAAAGACGGTCGGTTCGATACCGGAACTTTCTTGACGAACTATTCTACCAACCCAACGTGTGTGCCAGACTCCTCAAATTTATCGATGACACTAAAATCACGTGACAAAGCAGAGACACCTAATGAGTTCCTCGCAGAGAGCGTCACCATTATTTGAGTGAGCTGGGGGGGGGACTTTGTGGGAAAGTGGGCCGTATTTACATGCAGCTGGAGAGGGAAACCTAGAAAACCTGCAGCACTTCCCGCCTGAGCTGACAAGCAACTCCACAGCTGTTACAGAGTGTGACCCACTCCGACGTCTGCTTTAGTAGATGCTGGTACCGCAAGTCTACCTGCAGAACCTACGATAGTTGTTTCACCACCTTGACTCAGAACTTGGGTTTGGTGATTTGCACGGTGTTAGTGTTTACTTTCAGGAAGAAAAAAAAAATTGGCTCGCATTGGTCCAATCGATTCAAAACTTTTAAACTGTTCAAGTATGTTTTGTCGCCAATCAGTCTTCGATTTTAGACGTATTTCTCACATCTGGAAACCACTATTTTAGCAGAAAAAATGTTGTTTGGGCAATATTTTCACATAAACTATTAGAACATGTAATTACACAGAATCATTAAGCATTCACATAAATATTTACGCTATTTTTTTTGTAGCAGTATCTCTCATATTCTTTATTGTTAATTTAGTAATTTTGGTCATCGTTAATAAATTTAATTTTTATCAATACCACGCATTATATTATATTGGCATTCATCATGGAGTTTATTTTTATATTAGTTAATTAATTGATTTTTACAGCTTATATAAATTGGGGTGAAGGTACATACACACCGAATTTAGTACTGAAGCAGAGTAATATAAAGAAAATCACTACATGCACTAGCTATTCAAATTCTATCTTATAGAAGTTTTTTTTACTGCTGGTACATTACTCAACATAAATCATGAATCTTAAAACATGAATCAAAAACACAACAACAGCTTATTGGTTCGTGTTTGCAAATCAAACTAAATGACCATGTTTATATATTTTCGCTTCCACTATTTCTGAAGACGATGGAAAAACATTGCAAAAGAAAATTTATCCTATTGTTGTCGTAGGCAAATAAGGATCTTATGGTGAGAGAATTACCAAGTTCTTTCCTCGAGGCAAGATTGTGCAGACATCTCAACAATTGCAGAGCTGATCCTAAGCATTGAAATGAGTAATCAGAAGCACCCCCATCAACAGTATCACTTATCTGGGGAGGAACGGTGTGCATAGAAATTTAATCTCGTTTGGATTTAAATCTGAGAATCTGTTGAAATAACAGCTAGACACATAGCTCACAACTTATCTTTAGGCGTCAAGAAAACTTTATTTTACTGAGATTTTCTGAATTAAAACTGAAAATTACATTGATTGATTACATTAATATAACTTATAAAATATTTGATATTCGTTGATAAAAAATTTATTTCAATTTTTGAATTAAAATTTAATATTTATTGCAAAAATTTCAAGGCATGTTTTGTCACCAAACGTCGCCAAGTCCACAAAAATATCTCCAAGGTGTCTTGTATTTTTTTTACTTTTTTATTAATTTTGTTAGGTTAATTAAGGTACCTAAAGAGGATTGGAAATGATAACTGAAAAAATATTAATAGTAATTGTTTCACTGCTGACAAATCAGCTTAGGAACAGAATAGAAACTCGGCAAATATTTTCTCATTTGTTGGGTAAAAACAATTTACGTTTGTTTGCGAAAGATATTAAAAGTGGTAATTCAAAGTTGTTAATAATAACTGGCTAAATAGTGTCAAGTTGTTTTCGAAAATACAATTGATAGTTTCTTACTTAAATAAGAATTCCTTTCAAAATTAGTTTTCTTCATACCAGGAACAATGAAATGAACCCAATTATGATTTTACATGACCTAATTATTAACTCTGTTAAATTTGAAAGAGTAATGAATTTGAATGTAAATTTTATTTCCCTTTAATAATTATTCTTCATAATCGGCAAACAGGTAATAATAATTCACTGTAAGTAATTTGTTTCAGAATATCATTGATTATACCCCTAATATAAAAAAAAGAAGTTTCTAAGACTTCAATGTAAAGAATCGAATCACACCCTGCTTCCGATCGACGTGGTTTCGACTCTTAAACTCAAGAAATGAAAGAGAATCTGCTTTCTCATAGGATTGAATGAAGAGTTCTGGAGTAGAGAGGGGACCATTTTTATTGTTCTCGCCCCTCACCAAAGATCAATCTCTGTTGTGTTACCCCGTTTGAGACAACTCAATTCACCGTTCTCTTTTTCCTTTTTTACACCCCTGTGGTATAAAGAACGATTCTTCTCTTTCCGCCCTTTTACTTTTATCACGGATCAATAATCATCTAACCCGTTACGTTAACACTAAGAAGTCTGTTTTGCTTGCCGAGGGTTTGCGGGGGCTGCCTTCTCTCCTCCGCTTGAACAGGAACAGATTTAGAATGTGAAAAATACTAGATGAGATAAACCAGATGTACCGTTGAGATTTTTTTTATGTGTTTCCTCTGTACATGGAATCTGGAATTGCTCAACTCCGAGCTGTGTTCAGCTGTGATTCTGTCATTGTTTTCTACAATAGAGAGTGATTACTCTTTGGCTCTTGGTTCAAACTTCGGCATCTTTGCAGCTCTTACGAAGAAAGGGTAAACATAGACATTTTGATGAAAGGAACAAAATACCTCATCTTCCTACACTGCTACGGGAATTAAGAAATTATTTTTTAAATCAATCTTTATTCTTGACTACCTTGAAATTTAGCTATATTAGAAATTATTTTTTAAATCAATCCTTATTCTTGACTACCTCGAAATTTAGCTTGGAATATGGATTTGAATGATATAAAGTTAATTAGAATTACATTATATTCAAATTTAGAACTGTGTAAAGCTTAACAAAAGGCGTTATATTTCTGAAACAATTTTTGTAAAAAATGTTTCGATATAGAGCAGAAAATATTCAATATATTATTGAAGACCTGCTGCTATTTGGCAATTGATATTAAAAAAACCTGAACATTGTCTACTTAAATCTGAAGTTTATGTTAAAAAGTTCCTTCAATTACATCTGTTATTGTTTAAAAGTGCGTAGTTTCAAGAAATCCTATAAAAAACATTACTCCCTGTCCACCACAAATTTAGCTCTCGCCAAATAATCTAGAGTGTAGCGCATACTATGGTGACTAAAGTTGTTCGTTTCAAATGGGGAATGTTATGAATGAGTGATATTTATGGATGTATCTTAAGTTTTTCTCCCAGATCTCTGTGAGTCTGAGTTCCGTCACCTGTCGAAAATGGAAACGCATCATATTAATATGACAACGTTTGGCCGCCAACAAATTGGTAGGGAGCTGTTCCCTGGAAAGCAATCAGACTCTTCCAGCTTTACAGAAGTAACCTACTCTCAAATCAAGGAGGGCTTTGTTCTTTTGATCAGTTGTTCAAGAAAAATAACTTGCTTTCCTCAGTTTTCACAGTTGTGTCCTTGATTTGACTATTGTAAGAAAAATTCTCAATAATAATATATATTTAGAATGCAATTGAGTAATGCTCTGCATTGTTTCTGAGATTTTAACTACCAACTGATGAATAAGCATTCTAATTTTTTGACCTTACATTGAAACCAAAAGATGTTTTCTATTAAAATATTATGAAAGTCCTATCAGAAATTAGAGATAAAGCTACCTAATATGTAAGCGATGGTACTACTTATAAGCTGAAACAGTTCCGTGAGAGGAATCGCATTAGTGAAGAGTTATGTGAATTTGTATGATCACAGTGGATATACTCAGTACATACATTTCTCTTCGTGTATTGTGATTGGGAAACTTTACTTTTATGTTTATTACACTATGAAACGTCATTTATTCAGTAAGACGTAAAATGTATATGATAATAATGTAAATATTATATATATATATATATATATATATATATATATATATATATATATATATATATATATATATATATATATATATATATATATATACTATATAAGTTCAAACAAAAATATCATTCGGAATACTATTGAGAACGTAGATTTTTATAAAAATTTGACTTTTCATTCTATTTTGTAAAGAATCTCTGCAAAAGTTATAAATTAAATTCTTTTAATTATAAATGTAATTTCTTAAATAAATTATGCAACTAAATTCATTTAATAAACTATGAAAAGGAATACATCAATCATTGGGAATTAAAAACCATTCAGATGTTTTTATATATAAACCAATTTTAGTAGTTAAGAAATGTTAAGAAACCTCTTTGTATATATATATTCAATAGTTATAAATGAAAAAAAGAAACGAATTGGCTTAAGCATTGTTAATCGTTTCATGAATGCACTTCTAAGCTACATGTGTGTTTTCCCTACTCTATCTTTTTTGTAAGGTTGAGGGGTAAAACAGGTAGCAGACGATTTCTTTCCTTGTGCAGGAACGTTCAAAATTAAATATTTGGAAAACTTCTATTTATGGAGGCCGGAGTGGTCTGGCTGGTTAGGGCTCCATTCTCATTACAAGAAAGTAATGATCAACTCTTATTCGGCAAATCTCCATTCAGCCAAAGATTCGTTGTACTAAGTGTAGCAAAATAAATTATGGTTCCGATGTTCTCTAAGTAAAATAATATCTCTGGAGGTATCAGGGGAAATATTGACGAAATCTTCTGTTAGGTGCTGCTTTTAAAGAAAGAATGCTCCCAGCTTCCATTTAAGGAAGAAGATACTACTTTGAGCGGTATAAAGTTTTTCCACTTTGGTATAAACTTGACACTGTAGTTCTTTGGGTAGGGTGTCATTTTCGTTATCGGAAAGTAGTGATTTTGAATTCTGACTTAGTTGACATTCTTCCGTGTTTACTAAAAGTGGCTGCGGCATGTTAAAATTTTGAAAATTTTGTGGTGGCAATATTTTTAAGAAAATGATAGAGCTCTATATAGTCATCATTCCCTCAGGGAATATGGATAGGAGGTCAATTATTGGAGAATCTTCTGTATTGAATATTTGCAGTTTAACTAGAATCTTCAACCAAACTGAACAGAGGCCAACTTTTGAACAGGTACAGAAGAAAAAAACTGGTGAACACTTTGAATATAGGAACACTTACGATTTCACGAACTAGTTGCTGGTTTCTGCTACGATGATAAAGTTTCAGAGAGAATTTTAATTACCACTGACGAATACAAATTTTCTAAAAGTCTTTTTTTGCAAACTTCTTTTCATGCACCTGTTATTTGCACTTATTTTCAGTATTATTTTTTTATTCTAAAGTTGAGAAACTATATTTAAAAAAAATGGATCATTGGTTTCTAGAATCTCTTTGAATTAGAAATAACATATTGTACTACTGACGTTGAAAACACAGTTTATTTAAGCTATCGGTGGGGCATTTTTCCCGTCTAATTTGATTTCCGTCTCACAGTCTTGCATCGGCAAATAATCAGCACCTTCAAGTGCAATCCTCGTGAAGTACCTGTGCAAGGGGATCTTTGCTTTATTAAATTGACACTCAAAGTGCAATGCACTTGTCAATCTAAGCTTAGAGTGATGTTGCAGGAAAAATATTATATATCATTCTGACATACAAGCTTCATTACCACCTTAACTGACGAAAGCCAAAAACATTCACCTGACGACTCAAGTGAAAAGGAATTATTTGTCCATGAACTGCACCAAGAATCCCACTCCTGACCGAAATTTTATTTTCAGACCTTTTAAATGCGCACTCAGATATTATTTATATCTAAGAATTATCAGATGGTCAAAGTGTTGGAAACACAAGGAATGAAATTGTAAAAGAGATGTTATGGAACAAAAAGAAAGTAATATAGTGTTGTAACAATGTTTTACATCGAAAAAATGTGTATTTATGAATATAATTTTGAAACAGATTACTAATGAAGGATTTTTGGATTTCAGGAGTTTTCGGTGTTTTCGAGTTTAGAGTTGATTATCAATATGAAATTTCATTTTCCACGCGTCGTAATGATCTGATAGATTTGAGCGACTATCAAGTTTTTGATAAATATTGAATTCGAATCTCAACCCAACAGAGATTCACTGTATTCACTAGTAGCGGCTGACGCTTCGTATAAAATACTCATCCTGGCCGCAATATTCTCGATGTAAAATAACATCTGTTGGGGTTGAGGTCAAGACTAGTCAAATTCACTGCGATCCCAATTTCAAGGAACAATTGCACACAAACTAGGTTCCCCCATAATATAAAGTTGCCATCATTTCCTCCCCTTTTAATGCTGAAAGTTGAAAATGTGGTGGCTGGGCGTTGGAAACAACACAATTTTCATAACTAAATTCTATTATATTATTCTAAAAAAGAGTACTTGTTTTATAAACAGAAATCAGTTAGGTAAGAGAAAATTATTATTAATAACTGAAATTTATTTTTTAATTTTAAGAAATATTTTAGCGGTCCCTACAAGTTTATGAAAATTGCCATCTATTATATCGTGTTTTCCTCACCTCCAAAGTAAGCATATGAGATATGTGGACGACCCCTTGAAAAGCGGCTTGGTGAATAGAGCAGTTCTTGCGATCGAAGCATTATTTGCATGTCCCATAAAGACATGGATTGTCAATTACCTATAATACAGGTTCTCCGCAGGCTCTCAATTAATAAAATCTTGGGGATCACCCCATCTCCGCTTAGCCAGTAATGAGTACGCTGCGAAAATCGTATTCCAAGATTTACAACCTCAAACAAAATTTACTGCGACACGAGAAGATAGATGGATGGAATCACTTAGAAGACTATTCCGGGATACGAGATGGCCATATTATAAATTGTAAAAGATATTTGATTTATTTAAGTGCTTGGCTTTACACATTTCAGTGTCACTTCTTTAACACAGTTGAGTAGAATGCTCCTAATTTTTATATATTCGTTGATTTTGTTTCTGTAATTGTAAAATAATTTCAAAAATGTTTGAGATATGAAAATATTAAGAAAAGTATTGGTCCACACACTTTCAAATATTACACATTCAAATCTTAGTGTATATATATATATATACAGAGTATGTTTACAAGTCTTTTCAAAAAGATATGTATAGAAATAAATATAAGAATTTTATTTTCTAATTTATTCATTCTGATGATATGCTTCTCCTTTAACTATGACATTATACAAGATGCGATGTTGTATAATCCAGGGAGCCCAAATCTGAGTTTGGTGATTTTTTTGACGGATTTTCTTATAATTTGGCAACCTAGATTTTATTTCGTCATAGACATGGGGATCTATAAGAAGTATGCAGAAAATTTTATTTTGGAAATCCCAGTATCTACACCATCGCATACGTCAAAATGTTTCACCTTGGCAGTATTTCTTCATTGCCGAAAAAATTTGGATTATATAGTATCTGTGATTCACATTACATCTTGAGAGATATTTCCTTTTAAATTCGTAAGGCACTCCTTCCTCACAATCTTCTAGAATCCCTCCAATATTTAGGAATGTAACTTCTCTTAAAAGTCTTTAATCATAGTAATCAAAAGTTGACTTGTTAAGTTATATAGGAAGATTGCATTTAAAGGGAGTAGCTTAAATTCGCGTTTCATTTTTCATTTATTTAAAAAAGTAGTTCAGTAGACTGAGAAGCATGTGCCTTGGCGCCTTATTCTGAGGGTAATGAGCACAGGGATGATTTTTTTGGTACTGCATGCAGCACTTGTGACTTCCACACATGTAAAAACAGCACACGTCAAAATGTTGTTTTTGCATTTAATTGATTAAATGTTGTTTTTCATTAATAATAGGTGATTTATTTGTCATTCTTCAACGTACACAATAAATAATTAAAATAGACCTTTTCTTCGGAAAAATCCAATTACTCTAATTTTTAGTTATCCGAATTACGTATTTAAATTATGAAAACTTTTTAAAAATATATTTAAGGACACAAGCACATTATTTAAACATTTTTATTGCAAAATATTGCTCATGGCATTATTTAAAAAAATTATTGACTGTATTTTTCATTGGAATTTTGTCTAGAGAAAGCATTCCCCCGGAAAGGGGAATCTCTCCTCTTCTCCGGATCCTACCGCGCACGCGACTTAGAATTTTGCGCAGCTGTGAATTTCAGACAATTACTGCCTCTTTTGATTTCTGTGGGTATGCATTAAATCGACAATTAATCGATAAGCAGTTAAATAAACGATTGAGTCGCAGACTTGAGTTCTTGATAAGACGTTAAGAATTTTACATCACTAGAAATTATATTTGTCTAATAACTCTTAATAATCTCATTAAATTTACGAGCAATTTTATTTTGCTAATTAAAAATTTCTTTGTAATTGGGTGTATATGAAGTGAATTTCTTTGTATGTTTGTGTTATTTAATGTGATACATTTCTAAGGCAATTTTTTATTCTTTTTCACCTGTGAAAGAAAAACGCTCGATTCCGTCTCCTTTGAATGGATAAACGTCCTTCGGGCCCTGAGATGCTGAAATAGAAAAGTTGTCAAACTTTATATATTTCTCGGAGCACAGTTGTTAGCCAATATTTATTAAATCAAACGGTTCTCTGTCAAGAGAACAAAGGGAACGCGAAAATTTGAATGTAGCCTTTTGTTGAAACATCAATCTGAGAGGATTGTTGAGATTTTCGGCCTTTTCTATTGTAAAAAGAGAAAGCATTCTTAAATATTTTCGGGAAAGAAAACTATACAGATTGTAAAAAAAAATACACCATTATTTAAACTACGTACAGCTATGGAATCAAATACATTTTCAGCAGCATAACGCTTGTGGAAAAAGAAACCAAGGAATTACACTTGAAACAAAGACATTAACAGCGAATTTTTGGGTGAAATAGTTTTAAAATTGCCGAATAACATCAATATAAACCATGATGCATTTGTCTTCTATTTAAACATTCCTCTATAAACATTTCTTTATGCATAGCTCTCTAGCCTCTATAAAAATTTCGTTATGGAATCGGATGCCGATTTCCTAACATTAAAAGGCTCTTGTTACGGTTGGGTACTTTGATAAATATTTTCCATGTCCATGATCATTATGAGGAATTTCTCTGATTTCCTTAATACTTCAGAGCTTTCTCTTTTAAACAAACCATGAGTATTGCTTTTCTTATTATTTTAGATGCTATTTTAGCTTAATTGAGTTTTTTTTATTCTTCTTGAATAGATTGGAATTTCTTTTCTAGTATATACTTGATCGTTTTTATTTTTGAAAAGTAATTAGAAAAAATTGACTCTATGAATACGGATTGATTAACATAAATGACAGATCCTTAAGTTACCATCGGAGATGCAAAATCGATTCAAATTCTTATTTTCTGAATTACAACCTCGATTGCACCACGTTACCAGCCCAGAAGGGCAGCCTGCCAGCTACATTGAATCCTTGTCCTTTAGAAAAAGGGACCCTGCACGAAACTCTTGACCCTTATCTGCCATCTCATGAGGATCACTTCACCTGGTGACACCACAAGCTATTGAACAGGCTCCAGCTACCCTCATTAAACAGGCCGGACCTTCGGTTAAGTTAGGATTCGAAGTCACTACCTACCGATAATAAAAAAGGGTTCTTTTAACAACCAGGACACTGTGGCCTCTTATTTCAATCTTGTAGAATTCTTACGTGAATTCTCTTTTAATGTTCTTTACCACATTATCAATCACTAACGAATCCTTTTCAGAAGATTTGAGCCTTGCAAATGTCCATCGATCTTAACTGTATTAAGACACTTCTTAGTACACAGCCAGGCTATTGATGGCAGTTTTAAAGCAATTTGTCCTACAAGGCATATATTTAAAAACCAAATACGGCCAACTGTGAATTTTTATTCATAGTTGAACGTATATATTTAAGTTCCGAAAGGTATTAACTTCCGAAGTGTCATCCCGATAGACGAGCATGCTAAAGGTAGAAACGCAAAATTTATCTTTCAACTGTGACTGAGATCGAAGTCGGTACCATTTAGGATCGCTGAATGGACTGAATACCTGTTGAGGGAGGGTTGCAAGTCATCCGCCTCCCAAATCGTCTGCCAGTAGAATTTTTCATAAAGTCAACCACATTTAAGCGTTGCAGGGTAGGAAATCAGGAAAACCCTCAACCACCTACCCCGATAGACGTGCATGCAAAAAAACAGATCATCTTCTGCGTGCTTCATCTACAACCATCTTTCATTGCTCAACAGTTGCTCGGATCGAACTTCTATTCCCCAGAACGCTGTCCTACCACTAGGTCACGATGAGTTCTATTACTTGAATTGTTGAAGATGATTGTGCTTTTGTTATAAGCTTGAATTTATGAAAACGAATACATTTTTAAGAGTTAGAAGTTTATTCATACTACACTAAAACATTTGAAAAGGATTTCAGCATTTGTAGTCAATGTTTAAAATTTCACTAAAAACTTCATCCTCATAAACAATCTTTAATAAACGAGGAGTTAATAAATCTCCTAGAAAGAGTTAGATTTCCTCCTCTTTTTCATAAAATACATTTTTGAGGCAAAATCTAAGATTCCTATCTGAAGCCTTACTGTGATACGGCGAGACAATGAACTTGGAAGAGAAAAAAAAAAGGGAAAATTCAAAAAATGTTATCTCGTCACGAAAACTTTAGAGAAAAAAATGAAAGAAATATTTCTTGCAACCCTATTTTTTCCGATAAGATACACCCTGAAATAAAAAATACATCCGCATTTGTACATAAAAGCAGCAAGAGAGCTTCCAAATATTCACCCCTTCCTCCTCTGTAAAAGTTCTCCAACTGATTCCGCCACTTTTATCGCTGCTTCTTTGAAAATCCAATAACATAGACTACTGCACTTGTTCTCATTGTGGACATTTAGAAACGCTCGTCTTTCTGTTATGGTTCCGGTATCTCACTGTCTAACTTCAGTAATTTTTGTTTATTCAATGCGTGTAAATTATAAAATATATCGAAACTTCTTTTAATTTGTGTAATTTTAAAAATTTAGTAGATTACATGAATGGATAAATTAATTTATGTTTGCGCACATGTTGCGTCATTTTGTATGGTCTTTAAATTAACTCCATTTGCTGGCCAAAATCGCCTTAAATATTGTGTATATTTTGTTTTCATATTTTAAATCTAAGTATATTTAAGAACTGAAACAGATTTTTTTTTTCCTATGAAACTTTTTTCGTAAATTTTTATCATGAGAAGCTAAGCTGACAGATAAAAAGAGCTCCACTAAAGTATTTTTTAAAAAAATTTTAATTACAGTTTATTTCTATTTATTACATGAGATAATATAAAAAGTGGACAGTATAAAGTTTAAAAGAACACTAAGAAAACCTATATCACTTCAAAATCTCTATCGCTGTCCAAAGTAAAATGACTTTTCAATCATCAGTTATTCATAGTGTCAACCGCTAAACGCTTTTATAAACCGTTTTTGACCAGACATGCACATGAGAAGAGATATCGCCCGTTAGTGTCTGTGGGTCAAAGCCAAAGCGCCTGGTGCTGCATGCCATTCATTTCACTGACAAAAAGGTGACATGTGCAAATTCTGACAATTTTAGATGTCCGTTTCAATTCAGAACGACTATTGGAGATAAAACATTGAAATTGGAAAAAAGTTTCTTCAAAAATCAATTATTTAAATTTACGTACTTAAATTTTTCTTAAATTTCTTCAAAAAATTAACTTATTCACTTAATGAAATACATTAATTATAACAATACCTGCTAAAATTTAAAAAAGCTACATTAGCAAATTGTTTATTTACATTTTTCTTTTTTACCTCTAAATAACTTTATCAAAACATTGAATCATTACTTACGTTTCAATTTTTAATTTATTCCATCGACCTTTTTTTCTATTTTTATAAAAATATTTCTAATTAGTGGTTTTAAAAAATAATATCATTCCATTCTGACGAAGCTTTCTATGAGAAAATTTGATAGATTTATCATAAGAAAATAAGCAATAAAGAACATAATTTTTTTCAAAATGGCAGAAATTGGCCGCTTATTATTATGAATCGGTTGAGCTTTCTGATTGTATCTGTATTTAGATTTCATAAACTTTAGTTAATAGGCAAAATATTTTTTACGCTTTTCTGTAAAAGTGTTTATGTGCAGTGCATGAAAATTTAAATCCAATTGGAACATAACGAAAGTATCAAAAATGTAATCAAGTACAATTTTCATATATATTTCATCACGTTGCATCAGCCATTACATTTTATAAATGTATTGTTACCCCAGTACAAACAGCATATCTAGTGTTTTCAAGTTCATATTTTATATTACTGGTCTATATATTTTTCTTATCCTTATAGTTATTTACCTTTCATTTAGAATATTTAAATTATTTTCATAAAATTCGCTTTCCTGCTTTGCTTTATTGATCTATCTCTATCTTGAATGGACTAAACTTGTATTGTTTTGTTAAAAAAAACAATTTCTGGTTATTTCGTAAAATTGTGAGTCATTTTTAATGCGACACTTTTTGAATCCGTCCCTATTCACCGCATAAAAATACATTTTAATTATATAGCGAAAACTATTTTGATAGCTACACTTGTTAAGATTTTTTTGTGATTTTTTAAAGCGTTTTCTATTGTGCGGTCCCAATTCACCAAACAAAAGTGGGTCTTAAAAGCAATTAATGGCGATCATGATGTAGGATTAAGTAAGAATGTGAAACACAAAACCATATTTTATCAACTGAAATGTCTTCTTCTGTTTAGATCTAGTTTACAAAATCAAAAAGTTATTGGTTTAGAACGATAAGTTTCATTTACTAAGTAGAAAAGTTTAATTTTTGAATTGATTATTTAGTTCATTCCAGTATGAGCTTAAAATACAGAAAAATTATTGGAAACTATATCTCTTACATTATTATGTTTAATCTCTTGAATACTTAGCGTATTAATCGTTGATTCATAATCTACAGGATGTTTGTATATTCTGAGTCGATAACAGAGCAAGACGTCAGCGACGTTCAGTTTTCAGGGAGTCAGTGCAAGGAAAAGCAAGTTTTAAAAGAAAACGCGTAGTAAAAGACTGGAAGCGAAACAAATAATAAAAGAGCCACTTTAAACAGTCATAACGCTATCCAAATCGAAATGTTGTAGCAAATGTTTCTCTCGTAAAATTTTCCGCTATAGCCGCTCTTTTTACCGGCTTTAAGAGTTATTTTTACGCGTTTCTTTCACATTTACTGCCTCCGAAGCGCCATTCCATCCGCCTATAATGGCCCGGTCCCTTTTGAATTTTGCAACTCGATCGTGGTATTTCCTTGTTGCGTCTACAAATAGATCGGGTTCAAATCACTTCAAATAAAGGAGGAAACTTCCAACAATTACTTCGCCAAGAAAATCACAATCCTGGGGCCAAGTAAGTGAAAAATGAGTCATTTGTTTTTTTCGTTTTATTTACTGAGAAGCCAAATTTCCTTTTCCATGTATTAAGTTATTTTGGAGAAAACTTTGCAGTGGCCTTGCAGAAGGGTACTCCAATTTTGCAGGGTTATTTCGAGTCCCAACAGGTTGCCACACATGGAGAACTTTCAAAGCTGATAGTTACTGTGAATGACGACGGGGAATGGACTCGCGGAGATGAATGGGATTTACTTCTCTTTCTTCGTGAGCGTGTGGACCATTGCTATTAAAGACACTTTCGTGCTTTTAAAAATCGATAAAATACATTGGATTTGGTATTCACTGACAGGAAATTCTTTGACTAAAGCATTTTATTTTAGTGCTGTGATGACTGACCTTAAGAGCTATATTGAAGAGAGTCAATCTTTGAGAGCTAAACTTGTCTTTAAGAACTGTATTAAGGAAAGTTGATCCTGTAAAACGTTTCACTGACTTTTTTGTACATTATAAAAAAGCTAACATACATACATAGAATTAGTGATCTATTCTTTTTGTAAAAGATATATTCTCAAAAGTATTACTCGGACACATACAAAAATGGGAGAGGATCCACATCCTCACCAAGTTTCTATTATGTATTCTAAGTGAAAAACGAGTCACTTAGAATACATAATACAAACTTTCCGATCGTGTGAGGCAGTACAGGCTCGAAAGTAAAAGGAAACTAAGAAGAATTGCTTATATCCTTATACAGGGTGTCCCAAAACGACCACATAAACTCTGCACAGATAGATTCCTTGTTGAGAGTACATAAAATCTTCCCAAAGAAGCGTTCCTGTACGATCCACAGTTTACCAGAATAATTCAAAAAACAAAGTATGAATGTACTTCCCCTACTTTATTGAACATATCAACAGCAGTATATGCACAATTTAAAGCAAATGTTCAAAGTATCCGCCTTTAATGTTGAGGCAGGCTTGAGCACGCCGTGGAATGGCCGTCATCTATGCAGCATCGCGGAGTCAACCGAAGTAAGCAGCGTGCAGACGAACAACTAAGTTCTTTGGTGTTGGCACTATGTCTAGATACACCAGTTCCTTGAGATGACTTCCTAGGAAAAATAGAACATTGTAAGATCTGGTGGACATAGAACCGGACCCTCACGTCTGATCCAGCGGCCGGAGTATTCCATATCCAGCCAACCACGTACAGGAGCACAGAAATGCGCCGAAGCCTCATCATGCTGGAACCAAAGACATTTCCATTACATCGGCCTTACATCAAGTACATGTCGTAGTAGTCACGAATGGAATACCTTGCCACCATACGAAGACTACCAGTAGGTGCAAGATGCAGCCTTTTAAATATATATACCAGTTTAACGACGGCTTAAAGTCATTCCATGGCGCGCGCATGCATGACGCAATATGCGCGGCGAATGTTTTAAACATTATCGTCTGGAAAGATATGCAAATACTGTTGTTGATATATCCAATAAAGTGTTTTTTTATTGCACCTGAAGTGACGTCATACTTTGTTTTTGTATTTTTCTCATGAACTATTGATCGTACATGAACACTTCTTTAGGCAGTTTTTATGTACTGCCAACTAGAAATCTAGCTGTGCAGAGTTTATGCGGTCTTTTTGGTACACCCTGTATATCCTAGTTGTTAGTGTCTTATTTCATTGCAATGCATTCTCTAAAGAGAGTATAGGTAAAACGCCGCATTGTTTTCCATATTCTCAAAGCATATGGCGGTGATAACGGAAATTCAAGGGCATCAGTTATCTGCATCAAAATGAATGGATAGAGTTCGATGACCGTCGGAACGTGTGCTGTGTCAACAAAGGGGCACTTAATGCACATTTTCAGATATTCTGATAAACTTGATGAGATTAGTGATCTCTTCATATACGGTAGAACTTTAATTATTCGAATACAGTACAACTTTTAATTATTCGAATTCCATTTATCCGAATCACTTTAAGAATTTTAGAAAAATAAATTAGACTGAAAAAGAGGAGTAAAATGAAAATGAGAGCGAGGTACATGTCATTTGAAGAATTCTAAAATATTCTTTTGAAAATTCTTGGATGTTCAGAAGTTAGTGCTGAAGATATAGGAGAACAAATTATCAGTGAGACACTAATTTGAAATTATAAATGATAGTAAATTTATTTTGGGGGTTAGTTAAGAAGCTGACTTTAATGTTTAAGTTGAAGCCGACACGAGACCATCAGTTAACGAAGCATTTGACAGCTTTGAAGCTTCATAGAAGAGGATAGATCTTCAACCCGAGGGTGACCACACGTAAATTCTCAAGGTCAAGCAGATGTTCGATTTGGTTGCCAGGAAACGGATGAAGACAGTGAACAACTTACGCTGACCGAGATTTTCAATAAACAATGACTTTCATTTACAACACTGTAAATACATACTGTATTAATATGCAGCACTTGTTAGTACTCTAACGTGTAAAAGTTTTGTCTTTTTATGTAACTGATTAAAAGTTCTTTTTCCTTAAAAATATAAAAAATTTTTCCCATTTACAGCAGACAATAATTAATTAAAACCGATTCTTTTTTCGAAAAATCCAATTAATCGAGTTTTTGTTTATTCGAATGGATTACAATTGATTTGGATAGTTGTCCTACCTATATATACAATACTTTTGAAAATATAACCCTTTCAAATTGAGTGATTCACTTACTCTAACCCTGAATGCTTAAAATTGATGTCATTTCAGATTGCTCGGTGAGAGTCATAAAAACGGACAGCTTTACAGCGTGTTTGTAGTGAAATGCTTCAGTAATGTATATATTTAATGCATATTATGATTTTATTTTGCACAAAATTTTTTATTTCAAAGACACAACTATGATATTTGAAGCTCTTTTTCATAAATCAAATTCGCGTACATTAATATGCCCCAGTTTTCAGTGAAAATTTCGGTGTCCCTGCCGTTTTATTTTATTTCCCAATACAATTAAAACTTAATTTCATGTATGACCAAAAAGGTCTAAATATAATCAACTGTAAACAATTATTTAGGATTATCTACAGGAATCTAGTTGAGCAAGTCCGTAACAATGTAGAAGAAGATTTATGGCTTTTACGAAATAAGCATTGCATTATTGGATCGCTCGGAAAAGAGTGTTGGAAATGTTGAACTGCTTTTATGGGTCAATTTGACAGAAACAAATGAAGTGTTGATTGGAAAATCACCAAAATGTTTGCAGAAATTCTGAATCTTCAAGATTAACCGATATCCAAAAAAAAAAAAAAATATTAATGATCAGCTGTGTGACGAATTTCTGCTTGTTAAAGATTATTTACAGTTGATTTGAGAGCAGTGAAAGCCAGAAAAGACTACCAAACATATCATTCTTTCAAGTGAAGAAAAATGAGTCAGGCTGTTTGATCACTTCAAGAATAATCACATAGCCGTTTCCAATATGATCAAGATTGTTGAGTATGGCTTCCGCTTACTTTAAACATGAGCACGAATTGAATGAGAGTTTTTTTCTTTGATCGCATAGATTGACGACTCCGTGAAGTTGTGAAAAATTATTTAGGATTGTCTACTGGAATCTAGATGAGCCTAGTCAAATCCTTGGTTGCATGTAAAATTAATATAAATAATTTGTAAAAAGACTTACAAAATTAAAACCAAAAAATATTTTCTGAAAAAGTCCTAGCCAGTGAAAAGTTCATGTAAATGCTTCTCATATTTTTACTTCTCATTCAGTGTGTTTCTTCATAAGTAAGTTATATATATTAACACTAAAGAAGTGAAATGTTTCAATTTATATGCTTGTGTCATTTATCATTACTTGTGGTTTCCTAATAAATAATCATTTATTTATTTTTAACTCTCTAAAACTATCCCCCAAGTGATATGTTCTTGAATATTTGGGACGCTGGGGAGTCCTGGTTGAATTTTTCAAAAATATTGCAAGTCTACGTATAAATGAGAAATGAAATTTGAATAATTTCCAACCTGGTGATGCATCAATTTTCTTTTTTAACCAGATATTTTATTAGGACTTAACATCGGGTGGTCCATTAATGGCAGCGCTTCAGGGATGTCATCACTTATATTGATTTTCTACTCCTTTTTATTGCAACTAGGCATGACACTGAGCAACAATTACAGTATTGAACAATTTGTGGCCACTCATATGTTATATAAATTTATAATATGAGAATATTATTCAACAATAATTGTGGCCTCAACAAAAATATCGTATTTGTCTTTTCGTATTCTGAAAAATTATAAATTTATCGAATTCCAAAGCCAACACAAACAACAAATTTACTATCAAAAAAAGTAGTTTTTACAAATGATCCATTAGGAACAATAAAATATACAAGGATTAAAATAAATGTAGATACACTCTGCCTTATTACTTTCTCAAAATTTTGAAAATATTCAATTGCTTTATTTTTATTTTATCAGGAGCCTATGTGAACATATTCTTTTCCAAATGAATATTTTTTGGTTACTTTCAAAAATTGATTTCAATTTTTTCAATAATAGTCATCCAAATCTCGGAATTATTTTAAAAATCATTATTAAAATAAATAAACTTTAACGAAAGAAAAGTATCATATTTAAAAATTACAATAAAGAAAAATATAGTAAATTAAGGTGTATAATTGTATGCAAAAATTAAATAACAATTAATTTATTTAATTGTTAGTATAAATTATTATAAATTTAATTGTTAATAACAATTAAATTTATACTAAAAATAGTTAACATTATTTGTATAGTATATTGCCATTTTATTTAATTATAATAATGATAAATAGTTAAAACTGTACCACTATATCTATATGAAATTGCCCACCTCTTATCTAATGTGTGTGTGTGTGTGTGTGTGTGTGTGTGTGTGTGTGTGTGTGTGTGTGTGTGTGTGTGTGTGTGTGTGTGTGTGTGTGTGTGTGTGTGTGTGTGTGTGTGTGTGTGTGTGTTAAGATATGGCAAACTTTTCTTTCACTTCACCTTATCGCCTTATTATCACTTGGAATTAAAAGGGACATTAGATTTTATAATTTAAATAAATTGGGAAAACAGATATTTTGTGTAGCAAATTAAAATAAATAAATTATAAATAACATCATGTTATAATTACATTTAATTATAACATAATTATATTCATGCGTAATTATATTTTACATAGCATCCTATATAAGCACTTTTCTTACTTCATCAACATGCGGGTATGTATTTATATATGCCTACATTTTTCTGTAAAGTTCTACATACAAATTGAAAATACTTTTAAAAAATCTTCAACATGGCATAAAATGAATAAGAAAAGGCCTTCAAATAAGAAATGTTATAGATTCACTTGGGATTCGAACTTACTTTCTCCCCTCCCATGACAACAACACTGACAAAGGATGCTCTTGGAAGGTACGGCTTACATGAAGTGTGTGCAGTGAATCCTGCTAAATGCGTTTCAAGTCAGAAATGGTCCTTCAATGGAGCGAGAGTCAGTAAAGTTCGTTGGGATCCCAACTTTTCAGGAGACTCTGCTCCATAGCTGCTCATCGGTCATTGCAGAATCAGAAATTCAACTCCATGCTTTACGTACACAGCGTTCATCGACTCCACCGCACCTGAAATCCAGCTGAGTCAGGAGCGGGTCTTCCAGAACTCGAATTTCTGGACTGGCTTCCGGCGACATTTAAGAGTCAGCTCTCTCGTCAACAACTTTTAACTATAAATTTGTGTCATAATTATGTGTAATAACTTCAAATCATACTGATATTATATTTACTTTTTCACTTATTTTATAGCACATTTAATAAAGACTTATTTATCTCACGTGCATTTTATATTGATTAGTTTATAATATGAAATAAAGATTTACTTAAATACAATAAACGCGTTCGAATGTCTTGTTAAGGAGCGGGACGAATAAAAGACATCTAGATTGAAGAGATCCGCGCATTCTTGAAAGCTTAACCCATCTCCGTCTGAAAGAATGTGCAGTGGAGAAATGGAAAATTCCATGCTCCTATATTTAATATCTCCCATCTTTCCCAAGAAGCATTTAAAATTTTGACGCATTTAGTATATGCAAACATTATTAAACGTTATAGGTTTGAAAAAAAATAGTATCAAAGAGAGAAAATATAGGAATGGTCCTTCAATGCAATTTTCAAAATGCTGCAGAAATGTATAATCTATATTACTAAGGCGTAGACCTCGTTGATAAAAGTGACGGTTGTAATGGTCGAATCCCGATAAACCGAAGGACCTTCGTGTCCACTCAAGGCGGCATGGGCATGTTCATTTTGGAAATGATTCCAATTGTTCTCCAACTGAAAAAATACCTGCAGAGTGGCGGAAAATGTTCTGCGTGGTTTAAAAGACGCCCAACCTGCTTGAGTGGTAAAGCCCAACTCTATGCTAGGTGCGAGGAGGTATGCTGGTCCCACAAACTGAATATCATGTAGACCATAAAGTAATATAATTTAGATTCTTTTACGTATTTTAAGATAACATAAATTGTTTTCCGTCATTCTGGTGCTATATAACGAAATGCGTTGTTAACATTGTACAGCACATTTATGTCAGTAGATCTGAATCATAGGGTGAATCATCCACTTAAAGTGGTATTGAGTTTTCAGTTTCTCTCTTAACTATCATCTGGTATTTTTGCTAAATAAAAAAAAATCAAACGTATAAATCGGGGCGTAACTAATTAATAATTAATTGGAAAATTTTAAATATGTTCGAGGAGGTATGCTGGTGCTACAAACTGAATATCATGTAGACCATAAAGTAATATATTTTAGATTCTTTTACGTATTTCAAGATAATATAAATTGTTTTCCGTCATTCTGGTGCTGTATAGCGAAATGCGTTGTTAACATTATACAGCACATTTATGTCAGTAGATCTGAATCATAGGGTGAATCATGCACTTAAACCGACACTGAGTTTTCAATTCCTCTCTTAATTATCATCTGAAATTTTTGCTAAATATAAAACACAAACGTATAAACGTAACTAACTTATTAATAGGAAAATTTTAAATATATGCAAATGAGTATTAGCTGAAAACAGAATTATGCTTTCCTTTGACAACAAATGTAAAAAAAGTGTCTGAAGGAATCATTTATTTTATGTTGTACACATTAGAAGGAATATTGTTTTTGCTAATTACTCCAATCTAGCTGTCAAATTTCAGACTTTAATTTAAATGTACCAAAACAGGAATTAACATTATTTTTCTAGTACACTTCACTGAAATAATATCTATATACATACATTCAAGAGAATAGCTTGAGAAGTTGGAAAAATTGGAGCGTTAAATTTTTAAATTTCTGAAACTCATCTAAAAAGCCATTTAGGCTTGAATAACCTCTGAATTTAAGGGAAATATATTTCCTCCAAGCCATTTTTGTAAATTTGGATAAAGAAAAAAATGGTAGCCTAATCATGTGGGTGAGCAAGTAATGTCTCTCATATCGATCAACTAATTTAGTGCCTGCGATTGCAAATGATTAAGTCTGAAAAAAGCAGTTTTTTTTTGGGGGGGGGGGTGCGCTTTTTACTTTTTCTACAAAATGATCCGATAAAAATACTATTCAACGATTCATTGGATGATGAGTTTCCCATTTGCTGAGAATCTATGAAAGCAATGGCTTTTGAATCGCAAAACACTGCTGCTAAAATCTTTCCGCACGGTTGAAAAGATTTTGCACTGTTTAGAAAAAGTTCATTCCATGATTACAAGTACTATTTCCTTTCGTTTGTGTACAATTTATCCAAGATACATGAACTGAAACATAATGCTGAGAAAATTCGCTTGGGTTGGGCTTCAATTGGCGCAAACACTGTTATCGCATGATTTTAAGTTCCGATTTTTTATCCAGTATCTTCAATTGCTGCACCAGTTGTCGATTACACTTTTTACATGCTCTGTGATATCCCACAATTATTTTTCAAATATAATTCAGGAATTTATTTTTACATTATTTCGAAAATGTTTTATTTACCAGTTCCTTTCCTGAGCAGATGGAGGCCTCTTAAATGCATCGACTCCAATGCTGTTGCACTGACGTATTTTCTTTGTTTACTGTAATCACAACTTGCATTAAGAAGCTTGAAAAGATTTCGCACTCTAATTTAACATGTGTGAAGGCAATAAAGAAAACGCAGTTCTTATGTTTAACGCACTAGTCATGAAAATATATCTATTTCTCGGTGACGTCAGCAAATATTTTAAGCAACATGTGTAGAAACAAAATAACACCAGTTAATATTGTAGTTTATTTACTTTAACTATTAAGAGAAAGACGTAGAGAGTCATTCTTAGGCGTGATCAGAGGGACAGTATACATCAAGCGTAGGTGTCGTACTAAATGCAAATGCATAGGATAAAATATATAAAACACTGACAACTATACCACGTGAACGGTGAAGTGTAATGGATAAATAAATACATATTGTCCAGTGGATGGTTTTGTTTCATCCACTCCAGTGGATCAGCGATCATTTTTTGCACAGAAAGACACATTAGATTGGGTGTATTTTCAGGTAAATACCAAAGCATTAAAATCATCCACATTTGTGCTGGGATTCTAACCCTTGAACTGCTGAACCGAACATTACATTCTTCTGTTAGTCCCACTGGAATGGCTGGATAAAATTAAATGGAAATAATATAGCACTCCATGTACGCTGAAGTAAAAAAAATTAACAGATTCGTAACTTCTAGAAAAATTAATTGAAAAGTAGATTTTTCTATCTGCAGCTAAATTGAGGGCTTAATTTCAACGTCACCCACAATCATTACCCTATCAACAGCTGCCACTTTTCCCTCCCTCCTCCCAGCACTCAATCCCTCATCCATTACCAACTGGCGAGTTCTCAGCAGGCACGCGTTTACTTCAAGCACAGGGGGGTTAAAAAATGTTTTAATAAGAGCGGAAGATTGAGAAGTGTTTCCAAACGAGTGTCCTTTTGTTTCTGAATCTCCAAACACGATATTCCATTGTTTTTGATAAATGAGAAGCTGCCGTTCACCGATAAGTCCTTTTTGACAGGCCCCTTTTGTTCCATGAACGCCTTCCGCCGCTCTTTTATCTTTCTCCCATAATGCAAGGCGGTTATAGGAGCCTCAGACATCGTTGTAGATCGGAAAAGTGTTTTGTGCTT
The DNA here is from genome assembly GCA_030067965.1 of Latrodectus elegans. Classification (NCBI taxonomy): domain Eukaryota; kingdom Metazoa; phylum Arthropoda; class Arachnida; order Araneae; family Theridiidae; genus Latrodectus; species Latrodectus elegans. Next base: position 104,969,722 of record CM057822.1, read on the forward strand.
CCCAGCATACCGCACCATTTGTCACCCAAACAACCGACTTCTTGCCTTAAAATGCGTCTTTCTGCCAGATTTCCTCCTCTATGGGAAATTCGATCCTGGAATCCTTTTCCTGGCACCATGGATACAACGTGGAAAGTTTTTCTCCCAAGAAAGCTGACTTGCTGATGCACGCATCATAACATGGCTGATATTCAATAATTCTCTCATCCTTTTCAATAAAACATGCAACCAGGATGCAATGGCTTCCGACTAAATCAAAGCATTTTGATACGCGCTAACGTTTTATACCTGAATAATTAACAACTGTGAAAATAAAAAGTCCTATACGCTTTTTTATTGTGAAGTTTTTGTCGCAAATAGAAATGAAAGGACCCTTCTTCGAAGCTGTTACCAGTAAATCAATTAAATTATCAAAAATGACACCCAATGATAATATGTACAACAATTATTTAGTAGGATTATGAAAGAGAAGTTATGTGACATTTTTTTAACCTATCATAGGCTATATGAAATCGAGTTCATGAGATATTTAAAATCTTTAGATCACTCACCACACATGGCATTATGTTTATCTGACCGAATATACAGTGATAAATTTTACCTTAAGCACCCCCTATTAACTTCTGTTACGTAACTGGGTGCACTGTCACTCAATTCATGCACAATTCATTATTTGACGGGCTTGTTATCAATCTTAAGAAAACTATCGCAAACTTCCCCATCACATGTTTTGCCAATTTTATAAAAAATAAAAAATTCTTACCCCAAAAAGTTTAATTAAATAGTATTGCGATTTTTTACACAGCGTGGACTGTATAATGGTCTAGGTCTTTTGTGAGGTACCTTGACATTTACCACTTGATCACCTTTGGGCAGGACTTTTCGCAGATAGTGGGGGGGGGGCAGTATTCTGGTGTCACAAGAAAGAAAACCCGGAACGCTCTTAATAACCCACCCCGTCAGACCTTGTTGTTGCTGTTGCGTCACATGCTCCAATATACCTATTCCTGAATTGGGCTGTACGATTATAAGCATACAGGTGGAAGTCTTCGTAATTTGGATGCAGGAGTCAAATAAAAGACCCCGTAATTTTTGACCTGCAACCCCTGGAGATATCATTTCCTTTGGAGAATATTCTCCCCACAAACTATATATATATATATATATATATATATATATATATATATATATATATATATATATATATATATATATATATATATATATATAATGTGAATCATTTAACGACCACGGTGAATATTCGGTTAAGCAGGTATTCAAACTCACTCCATCCACTCACTCCACACAAACTTCAATTCCATTTCAGCGCCTGGAAAAGGAATTTACAAGAGATTGGAACAGAACTTTGAGCTGCTGCTCTGAAGTCCTCTCACTAGAACAGAGTCAAGCCTTGAAATCTTGTACGTAACCTCAAGACCACAAGCTATATTGTAAAACATTTTACAATCCATCTCGCAAAATATCTTCCGAGAGAACATTTTCATAGATAGAAGAAAATTTCATAGATAAACGTGGCAAGAAAGGAAACCCTGAAAACACCCAATCATTCACCCCGAAAAATGAGTATTCAGTAAGCAGAGCCCATTATATATCTACTCTTTTTAACAGTGGCTGGTATCGAACTCAGAAATTTCAGCTCCAGCGAGTACAATCCTCTCTTTAAACTCCCCCTAGAAATCTTAAGTGCTTTTGATTCTGCATAACGGACAAACTAACGGTTGCAGATCGTTGTAAAGCATTATACCTGCCAACTAGCGCATTACCTCCCAGGAAAACTTTTTATGGATAGAAGGTCTTACTTAAGTGGCACGGCTAGGGAAAAAACCAAGAAAACTCCCTAGCTCCCACCTTGATAGATCTGCATGCAGAAGTCAGAAATAAGAATTATTTCCCACTATGGATAGAAATATTCCACAAGGTAAGATTCGAACTTACAGCAGACCTGATAACAGATCTATTTCTCTTTAGACAACCACAATCCATTCATTCGACTGTGATACATGTCACTGCATTTCTTTCATTTTAGCTGGTGTTACAATTACAAAAATACATGAAAATATTCCAACATTTGTACATATTTTTGTGATCTATTCCGAGAATGAGTAATTTTAACAATTTTTTTAAACCAGCATTTAGTTTGCCTTATTTTTTTTAAAATTTTCTTTATAATCAAACAGTCGCTTTTAGCTAAAATTAGCATTTAAAGTCAATCTTGTGACATTAATAAGTTTTGGAGTTATTTGAGAAATTCATTTGGGTGTTCGAGTTAGTCATTATATTTGTTAATTGGAGTAAATTTAAAATGCATCATAGGTTTGGAACTCTCTCAGTCTGTTGCATGCATCCAGGCCATGTCTAGGTCTATCCCAGTTCACTTAATTTCGTTAATCTCACGAGAAATGCAACACTAAACTTATGAATATAGATATCGTCTCAGGTTTGCATGAATTCATCACTGCAAACAACTAAATTCGTCTGGTTTAACATTTAGCTATCACTTATTGTCGCCCCCGTGTTTCGAAATGCTCTTCATCTATCCTGAGTTCCACTGATTTGCTTTTACAACTACCATTCACTATCCCTTTCGTGTTTGAAAATATTCTGCACTTTAGCTAACTTCAATTCCACTCACTTGGTTTGCAACTACCATTTATTGTCGTCTTTTTGTTTGGAGGCGTCCTGTACTTAAGATGCATTCTTCTCATTTGGTCTGCAACAACTACTCATTTTTGTCTTTTTGTTTGGAGGCGTCCTGTACTTAAGATGCATTCTTCTCATTCGGTCTGCGACAACTACTCATTGTCGTCTTCTTGTTTGGAGGCGTCCTGTATTTAGCATGCATTCTTCTCATTTGGTCTGCAACTACCGCTCATCGACATCCTTTGTTTGGAAATGGCCTACTTCTATCCTTACTTGAATTTCACTTATTTGTTCTCCAATTTTCACTCATTCTCATCTTTGCATTTGAAAATGTTCTGCACCTAACCTATTGCTAAAAAGATTTATTTCTTTGGATTTCCGAGGACACTCATTGAAATTTGTGGGAGATTGATATTCTGGAATACCTGGTGATAAACTGAGTCATGTTCCATGGTACGTTTATGAGAAATACTAACCGGTTATAAACATTCTCATTTAAACACAAAATGAACCTCTAACATGACACAAAATGCACAAAATAAACCTCTTCTATTTGTAGCAAGACATTTAGATTTTTCTTATTTGAATATTTATAAGATCATTTGGAATACTAAATAGACATTCGTACAAGTTCAAACCCTTCTAAAAAAAACTATTTGCAACATTTATTATCAGAAATGCTTCCAATAAGCATACCATTTCAAATATTTCTAATGTATTATAAGAGCAAATCAACTTTCTCTGCTCTGTTTTAAGAGGCAGTAATTCTTAATTTCTTCTACCTAGCGTTTCGATTTTGAGAATAAAAGAAGATATTAATTCTAAAATAGATTCTTACTGTAAATATTGAGCTAAAATATTTTTTTACATACGTTTAAAGCTTTATTCTCCTAATATACCGCCGAGCTGGCAGCCGAACGGTTAGCGCTTTTATCTTCGGTTCGACAATGAAGGCTTGGGCATGGATGTTTGTAGTGGTTTTGAATCCACTTTAAACCGTAGGTCCCGGTCTAATTAGTCCTCGTGTGCAAAAAATGACCGCTGAGTGACAAACAAACCAAATCTCCTAATATATCCTTCTTTCGTGTTTATTCTCAGACCTTATTGATTTTCAGGCATGTGTCTATTTTCTTTCTTGTATTTATGTATTGTTAAGAGAACATGCTCCAGTCGATTTCTGTGTAGGAAAAGTGTTTGTCACGGCAAATTTTTTTTTGTCTTTAAGCTTTCTGCCTAAATGAATTCTAAATCTAATTAACCTTGCACTTGAAGACTGCAACAAGGTTCCTCAGGGAAATAAATACTTGCAATAAAGGCAGATAATAATTAATATCTGCCTTTATTCGCAGTAGAGACACTTCGACTAGACAACTTTTGAGATATTATCTCATCTATTTGTAAGTATATCTATAAACTGTTTAAATATTATAATGAAGAATATTTAAGTAAACAAAATGTAATCTATTTACCATGGCAAAGTCTATTTTAAACATCTTGTGGGGAAGGGTCATTTGCATTAAGTTTCTTTTGAAAGTCAAACCACAAGGGAAGGCAACTTATATCTTTAGTTTAAAATTCATGTTTCAGAAGGTGCATCCATGTTGCATGCTCGTATGTCGTGTTGAGTGCTTGGGAATTTTCCTGCTTTCATCGCTTGCAATACCCTTGTATAAAAGTTGGACAAAATTCATATGTATAATTCTCCTGACGAAGATATAAAACTTACTTTGCTATATCATGGTTTGAAAACAAGTGCACTGTTATATAAACTTTGAAATTTGATAAGTGATTTGGCCTTTTATTCAAAAGTTCATTGATTCAAATCCCACTTCAAGCTTAAAATTTTCAGTGCTTCTTTAAACAGTAGGTCCTCCTCTAATTAGCCCTCATGTGCTAAAGATGACTGATGGCTGTAAACAAGCAATGATGCTTCATTTAGTTATTTAATAAAGAGAGACCTCTTATGGAGAAATTATTTATCACGAAATATCTTTTTAGTTAAACATCCGCTTACAAGAAATGTTTTTAAAAAAGTGGACATTAAAATAATCTAAGTAAAAAAATACCACATAAAAAACTTCGGATTCTTTGAATAAATTTTACTGCTCTCCTTTTCCCTGTAAATGAGATTGACGGATATTTCATAGAGTTTGAATAATTGAGCAATGAATTGGAATAAAGGCTTGCGAAGAGCATTTTCATAACCATCTGATGGAATGCTTCCAAGAGTTGAATTCTGGACATTCGGAAGCAATGCATTGTGGTTCTCTTGAAGGTTTTTGAAAGATTCCTCTCTACTGTTGCCGCCAAGGAAATTTTCTTTTGCATTCCATTTTTTAGGATTTAAGATGGCGTAAGGGGGTGTGGAAAAAGTGAAACGGGATTGGTTCGCCACTAGATCTCTCCTCACAGGAAAAAGAGATCATCTCAGCCAGCACACAAACGGATTTTATCCTCGGAATAAAAAATTCCCATCCAACAAATAGAGAAATCTTCAATATCTTTCCTTTTTCCAATACGTTCTAGGAGAGCAATGGAAAAGGTGGAATTTAGTTTTATTGTTTAAAATAGCAGTTTGAAATTTCTAATTATGTTTACACTTTAATAGTATAGGTAAAATAGGCTTTCAGAGATATATTTTTTTAAGTTTTTGTATATATTAATCACACAAGAGTGTGATTACAAATTAATGCCTAATTTTTCAAGTGAATTCCGCAACTTTGCTTTAGGACTTTTTTCGGATTTTAAAACATACTTAGAAATAAAATCTGGAGTATAGTATTTTTTAAAGATTAAAAAAATCGTGCATGTATTAATTTTAAATTCATTTTCAATCAAATCATTGGTTTTTGTGATGTTTCTGAACTGAATAATCAGTGTTAATTGTAAAATATACTTTTTAGATTTTCAATTATACTCAAGAAGCATATAACTGTGTGTCTAAAGTGTATTTTCTTGTCATTTTTAAATAAACTTTTGCAAATTAATACTTTATTTCAAATATAATCCTTGATTTCTAAGATTTTTGAATCGATTGTCGCAACATTAAAAACATATTATAAAGCTCTTTTCGGTTTTCTAACTATGCAGATTTTAGCTATACATAATAGTATAATTAAAAAGTATGTTTTTTTCTGTGTTTAAAAACATTATGAATTTATTAGTTACATATAACTTTCAATGAATACTTAATTTAAAAACTTTTAATTTTTCAATTAACATTATGTCCTACAAAAATTTTTTTGGACATTTATTTTATGCTTAAAAACATAATAGGATTAAGATCTAAAGTGTTACTTTGGTTTTAAAACTTTTGTATAATTTAGTAAGCTATTTTAAATAATTAATTCCAAATCATTCATTTATATCATATTATAATCATTCATTATCATAATCAATAATAATATAATCATTCATTTTTTAAATTTTTGAGCTGAATATCACGGCATTAAAAGTATTGTGTAGAAAAGCCTTTTTGGATTTCAAATTATGCTGAGAAGCATAACAAAAGGATTGCAATCTAAATTAGGTTTTTTAAATGTTCATAAAAGCGTTTACATACAGTGAGTGTAAAAAATATTCGTACAGTACGACAATTGATGTAAAAGAGATCCGTTCATAAACATTATCAACATAAATTTCATTTTAATTAATAATAAATACATAACAGTACATATTTTTACTAGTTTCAAGTGAAATTTACACAAAAATAATTTTATACATGAATAAAAAATTTATAAAACTATAACAATCCAACATCTTGTTGTGTAAAAAGTATTCGTACACTAAAAGAAATGCAATTTTTTTTAGTTATATTTTGTGATTGGTTTAACCATTACTATGTTGTTAATTGACGTCATCTTGTAAGTTACTTAAAAGGTTCTTCAGTGGAAGTCTTAATGTAGTGAGACTCTAGAAATCCTGTAATGGGTCGTAAAAGTAAAGAGACAAGTGTTTCCGAAAGAAAACTGATTATAAACGAAAGAGAACTGATATGAACTGCTCCGTAAAAATGGTAAATCGTACAACAAGATTTCTGATCTGGTTGGTAGACCCCGTTTAACTATGCAGTCAATCATAAAAACGTTTTGCCACTCTAAACGTTCAAAACAGTTCTCGTAATGGGCGACCATGTCTATTGACATCATCTGACAGACGGTTTCTGGTACTACGTTCATTAAAGAAGAATCCCGAAATAAGTGCTCCTACATTAACATCACATATAAAGGGCATAAGAACAGCAGTCTCCGTAAGCACTGTTCGAAATGCATGCAGAAATGAAGATTTCCATGGCCGTGTTGCGAAATGAAAATTCTTTGTAAGTGAGAAAAATCGGAAGCTGCGATTGTCTTCGGCAAGCAATACGTTAATGAAAGTCCAGATTTCTGGAAAAAGATTATCTTTACAGACTAAAGTAAATACAACACATTTGGATCGGACGGGAGACAAATGGTATGGAGAAAACGCAATACAGAAATCCATCCTAAGAATTTAGTGCCAACAGTGTAGGATGGGAGTGGAAGTCTGCTTGTTTGGGGGTGTATGAGTGCTTTTGGGGTTGGCAAATTAGTCTTTATCAAAGGAATTGTGAATCATCAGCTTTATATTGACATTTTTTTAAACAATAATTTAGGACCTAGTGCAATAAAAATGGGCTTGAATGGTGATTACGTTTTCATGCATGATAACGACCCCAAGCACACAGCCCAAAACACAAGGCTGTGGATACTATATAATACCCCAAAGTTCATGAAATTTCCTCCTCAATCGCCGGACCTCAACCCCATCGAGAATTTATGGGACACTCTTGATAAAAATATTAGATCCAGACATATTTTTAATAAAAAATGATTTGGAATCAGCTCTTAATCAAGAATGTGACGCCATATCTAGCTCAATAACAGCAAAATTGGTGTAATCGATGCCAAAGAGACTCAAGGCAATTAGTTATTCGAGCTAAAGGATATTCTACATGGTATTAGCTGTAATATTGATTGTGTTGGTCAGTATATGCCTGATGTATGAATATGTTTTACACCACAAGATGTTGGATTGTTTCAGTTTCGTAAATATTTATTCATGAATTAAATTATTTTTGTGTAAATTTCGCATGAAACTAGTGAAAACATGTTCTATTATATATTTCTAATTAATTAAAATAGAATTTATGTTTATAATTTTTACGAACGGATATCTTTTAAATCAATTGTCGCACTGTACGAATATTTTTTACCCTCATTGTACCTACATCATGAAGTGATGTGTAAATTTAAATCAACACTTTATTCCAAATAAAATTATTGATTTTGAACACGTTTTGACTGAATACCTCAACATTAAATTTATATCTTTATCACAGCATTCATGTGGGGTATTTGAAATAAGCTAAAAGATATTTCGATGAAAAATAAGAAATTTTTCAATGTGTTTAAAAGTAAATTCTTGAAAACTACGTGAGTTAGAAATTCAAAGTTGCGTGAAACAAACACTGCATAGTGGTGCCAATCCATACAATGTTTACCAAAAAGAGCTCTTTTGTTAGGTAAGAAAGTAAATTCAAATTAAGATTTAAACTTTATTAAAATTAAACTTTATCGATGCCCGGTCGGAATATCTTGTGCATACCTGTCAACCTTAGAGAAATAAAAATCAGTAGATTCTACTGATTTTGAGAGATGATACATTCTGAGAATGATTTTTACTAAGCAAATTTTGTGTCAATCTTAATATTTTAATAAAAAATTCATCAAGCTCATAAAAGAACTATGAAGAATAAAAGAATATACTATATGCAAAAAAATAAACACATCGACATTTATGTCTCAATATTTATTTTATAAAGCAACTTTTATTACACAATTGCAATTTATAAATAGTAAAATTGAAATACTTCTAAGTAGTTTATATGTTTATGTAAGGAAATATATAAAATATAATAAATAAATATGTAATAAATAATTATATATATAATAAATATACATGTATAAAATATAAAATTTCTTCAATTCAGTATTTCTTACTGAATTAAACAAAGTAAATTTAATTTAGTGAGAAATATTTTTAAGAAGATAGAAATTTTAAAATACTTTGTCCATAAAAAACAAAACACATTTCACATTCGAATAACTCATGGCAATTTATTTTCTTCATGCGTTGCTGACTTAGCATTTATTAGAAATGAAATGGTGAACTGCTGTTCAAAACATTTTTTCTCATTGTGAGAATATATAGCAATAATTAAACTTTCTAAATTTTCAGAAGAAAGAGAAGACCTGAATTTTTTATTTTTTTATATGACAGAACACCCATTACATTCAACATTAGAATGAGGAATAGTTAAAATTGAAAGCATAAACTGGGAAATATTGAAAAATATTATTTTTCAGATTTCAACAAGATGCCATTATCCATCTGCTCTTGGCTCATCCAGTGTTTCTTTCGTGAGGATAGTACTATGTAGTTCACAGAACTCCGTTTGGAGAATGTCCAATCCTTTATTCAGTTCTGTATTAAGCAGTAAAATAAGAAATCTGTCAGCAAAGAATTTTACACTTAAAAATAAGGCATGTTCAATAGCCTGCAAACAGTATACTTCTGCGTGTTTTAGAATTTCATCATGAAAGGGAAACTTTTTAAACATATAAATGTAATTACACACATTCACATAAAATTTAACAACTCAATACTTATTTTCGGCAGTTTTTTATGCTTTGCCCTGAAATTGCCAAAAATCAGTAGATCATACAGTATCGGCAAATCGGAAGAAAGGGTGAAAAATCAGTAGAGTTGGTAGCTATGCTTGTGTAAATATTTCACAATAGACAGTCGTTCCCTGCAGAATGGGACACTTCATTGTATTTTTCAATAACATTTAATTTATTATAAAGGCCAGTGTCTTTGATGTCATGCATTATCGGGGGGGAATGTGCATGCTGAGTTCCCAAACCCATGCACTTAGTATTCTCTTTTCGTCTTCTTGTGTGTGATATTTCATCAATGATCAAGATCGATGCCCGATCGGGAAATCTTGTGTAAATATTTCATAACAGACAGTCATTCCCTTCAGAATGGTTCACTTCATTGCACTGTAATAACATTTTATTTATTTCGTGATCATTCTATAAGCACAAGTATCATAACGAAAACTTCCCAAATGCATCCCCTTGCAATGTATATGATTTCGGTTTTCCATTCATAAGAAATTATTCTCCTAAGGCAATTGATCAAATGCCTTAGAGCTGCCATCAGCTATTAAAATACCCACATGCTCTAAGTTTCCAGACATAATTCCCTGTATCTAGCCCAGAATTGTACTCTACCTTTTAGGTGAAACCTGCTGAATGCAAGTTTCTGTCATTTAGAAGCAAGGACTCTGCAGAACCCTCAATACTTGACATGCCAGCCTCAGTTTCATTTCTTTTTCTGTAACTCGACGGTCATTCTCAGCACATGATAGCTAATTAGACTGGAATCTACGGTTTTAGATAGAATCCGAACCACTGCATACATTTAAAACCAAGGTAGGATTCGAATTCACCAACTGCTCAACCGATGGCAAGAACTCTAACCATTCAGTCACAAGATCGGCTGCCAGCCTCAGAGGTAGTATTTCATTTGGACACATTATGACCACGTCTTATTGGATGTGCTCAATCGCCTTTGTGATCACGACGGATCTTCTATTAACCCTGGTGGACAAGGAGTTTCTAACTTCCGATATACAGAGTGACTCCCTCACCAATCAGGCCACTATATATTCCAATTTTCTGATAGTAAGAAAGAGTGCATTCAATGCCACTACAAAATTAAACATAGATTTATATAAGTAGCTTAATATTTTTGCAATACTATATATCTGCAAGCTGTACACCAAATGATTTTAAAGTACCAAAAATAAAATTATTCTTCCTTACTTGTATTCATTATTTAAGTTTATTATGGGAATTATTATGGATAGTGAAAGTTTTATTCGTTATTCTTTAGGCACTTGAAGACTAATTCAAACTAACTGATCATTTTATCCCAATGGAAATACTGAAAGGAGACCATTCTAAGCGGAAATTAATTACTGAATCTCAAAGCAATGATTATGCAAGGTGATTATATAATTTGACACATAAGCTCGAGTAGATTAATTAATCATACAATCTTTTTGGTTTACTCTCTTATATTTGCCAATGACCATTCCATGATAAAAATACGAGTTCTCTATCTGTTACCGAAGCCCTTTGTACGAGTAAACACAAGCTTTAAACCTTAGAAGATTCTTGAAATTACCAATTACAATTCTCTTTAGCCTGACACGTTAATATTAGAAAGTTAAAAGGTAGTCTTATATGTATATATATTTCTAAATTAAATTATTAATACACTCAAAACTGTTTTTGTGCGAAGGATAGGAATCGCATAAAAAATCGCACTCACGAGTAATAATTTTCGTAACACAATTTAAATTATTTTTATGTGGTGTATAGAAACCGTATAAAAAGGTCTCGCGTAGAGCACAACTGAAATCCTTACAAAATAATTTGAGATTGTATTTTAATCGAGATCAAGACAAAGGGCTAGTCCATTCAGGATTGCGTTAACCTGGAAAAGTAAGGCAGAGAAACTAACAAAGACAGTGCAAGCACACTGCTGGCCACACATATTGCAACACCAAGAAAGACAAACGATATCACAACAAAATTTATTTTGTAAATAACTTGTTCGACAAGCATTAAATGATTAAATTTATAGACTTCTTTGAAGTGTGGTTCTTGCCAAAATCAGTAGCCAGTGGTGCCTCCATTTTTGGAGATCACCACTGCCACAGGCCTCGGCATTGATTTAAAGAGACTTTGGATACGTTCTTGAAGTGCAGCAGACCAAGCAGCTTCCACACATTTCCAAAGTTGATCTGGTGTGGTAGCTGGGGATGTAATCTGAGTTAATCGTTGAGCAACCATGGACTACAAATTTTCTATCGGTGAAAGATCCGGAGAGGGAGACGGCCAGGGAAGCAATTCAATCTGCAGATTGACGAAGAACCCTTGGACAATGCGTACAACGTCTGGTAGCTTATTATCCTGTTAAAATATGGCTGTGGACAATCCTTGAAGGTAAAGAAGGACAAGTGACTGCCTCACCTCAGAGATGTAACGCCGGCTGTTCAAAGTATCGACAATGCATACAAGAGGAGTGCGAGATTGATATCCAATACCGCCCCATACCATAATTCTCGGTGCACAACGCAGCTCTTCAACATCCTCTCTCCACGATGTCTCCAGACTCAAATGCGACCATAGTGGTGTTGTAGACCGAATCGTGACTCGCTTGTAAAGATAATTTCATTCCATTTTGCCGTCCACATCCTTCTTTCATCGCACCATTGGTGGCGGAGACCTCTGTGATTCTGCGTCAAGGGTAGACGAAGCGATGGATGACTTATGAGCAAACCACTCTGCCGTAAATGGCATCGAATGGTACGCGCAGGCACTGGATGATGCGTTACAGAATTAATGTGCTGCGCAATAGTTCGTGATGTGGCGGAGCGATCCGTCACCATGATTCGCACTATTTGCCTGTCATCACGTGAAGTGGTGAAATGAGGTAGATGCGATCGAACACGTCCGTTCTTCGTACCCTCCTGCATCCTGGCGATCACATATAAGCATTGCACATTATATTGTTTGGTTTCATTCAACACGACTACCGAATTCTCTGAAAGATAATCCACAATTTTAGTAGGCCATTATCCTTCTTCTGTCGAGTTCGGAATTTTGATGAAAAAAATGATCGCTGTTTTCTACAAAACTAATTGATGGGTTTTTTTTTTAAATCTTAAGAAATAAACAATTGTTGAACTTGAAATCGTTGAAATCTCCAAGCCTTAAATAGCGTGTTGAAGTGGCGCCACAGCCACGCGTGATGTGCGTCTGCTCAAAAATTCTAATCATTTGGCTATGTCACCTCCGCTAATGCATTTTGTGAATTTCATGCTAATTCTTCCTTCAGAGTGTTGCATTTCCGGTGGCCAGCAGTGTCTTTTATAAATGAAGATAAAAATAGTAAGATAAGAGAAAAGTTATAAATAGAAAAGTCCTGTACTTATCTAGAAACTTGAAAGCTCCGGATAAATAAGTCTAATTTGTACTAGGATAAAAATACGTATGTAATGCAGTTCGTTCACACAATACTTATGCAGTAGGATAAAATAGATACGAAAAAATAAAGTGCCAGATCAAACCATTTAATTTTTTATTGATAATTTCGTCAATTATTTTCCACTCTGTTTGAATTTCCGCATAAATAATACAAAAACTGGTTTCAGTGTACACTATCAGCGATCCGTAACTGCTTTTTGAGCAGTGAAGGAGAAATAGCACCTCTTACTTTGTGTACAGGCAATGGTGCCACATTTTAGAGTTCCAGAGATTTCTCTCGGAAAGCGTGCGACATACATGCAATGGACTGCAGCCGCCACCAGCGAATGCGATAGATCTTCTGTTGGGTAAGGATTCATAGTTACTAAATTCTGATTGTGAGTGCGATCGACCATCATTTTTAATTTTTTATATTCGTGAAAGGTCCGATCATCGGTCTAGATAACACAACCTTTCATCCCTTTAGTAAATCAATAAAGTGATCACCAAGCATGCTTGTGAAGTAGATACAAGAGATTTCGTGTTAGGTTTACCTACTAACCGAGGTATATGCTTTGCACCCCAGGGCTTTCAATGAGAAAAGCAGCTATAGACACAACAAGCCTTGGTCTTCATTGAAGTTGGGCCACAAGTATTTTAGTTTTATACTCTTGAAAGTATAAGGAAGTAAAAATATGAAAGAAGGTTAAAATATGCTTTTATGTACCAAATAATGATAAAATGTAACATCAAAAAATTTTCAAATTATTGTAAAAATTTATTTTTATGTGTAATATGTATACGTCAAACTACATTTACAGTGATACACGAAAGTCTGCATACACCTTTCAAAATTAACAGAAATTTTTTTATCTCAACTACTTACATAAGAATTTGAATTCAATATAACTTAAATTGATTAGAAACAAAAAATTGATGAGCAAAAACAGTAGTTTTTTTATCGTTAGACACAAAGTAATAGGAAATATTGGAGAATCTATCATTTCGCAAGTCACGAAAGTGAACATACAGGAAAGTCTACGTTTGAAATTTCCATATTTTAATATTTAATCGGTCCACCTTTTGAATTTAAAACAGCTCACATACGATTAGACATTGAATAGACCAGTCCTTTGGTTACTGTGCAGGGGATTTTTTGGCATTCTTCAAGCAATGCTTTTTTAAAATCGTCTTTGCTTTTAATTTGCCTTTTTCTTATATTATACTTCGTTCTAGTTCATCTCATAAATTTTCAATAGGATTAAGGTCAGGGATTTTAGGAGGAGAGTGCAGTTGTCTTGGGAGTGTTGTACAACAGCCATTCCTTGACACCACCAGCTGTGTGCTTGGATCCTGATTTCCTTGGAATATCCAGCCATTTCCCATGCCTAATTTTCTCAGTGATTGCTTCAAAATTGTTTTTCAATGTATTCAAATAGACAAAACGATCCATAGTGGTTTCTATAAAGACTAAATTGCCAACACCTGAAGCTGAAAAATAGCCCCAAACCCTCATTGAACCTTCGCCATCTTTTACTGAAGGAATTAGATTCTTCTAACGGATTCCTTCAGTAAAAGATGGCGAGATTCATTATTAACTCTATTCCGGGTTTTCACCAAACTTTTTGCTTACTATCCCAGCCAAAAATATTAAATTTAGATTCGTCTGTAAAAATAACTTTGCCCGGTAATCGAAATTATCGAAGATGCGCAAATGCTAATCTTTTGTCTCAATAGACTTTACTAATGAGAGTTTTTTATGTAGAGTTCTGCTATCATATCCTTCTTCTTTCATGGCTCTTCTAACGCATCCTTGTTTCATATCAGTTTATTTAACCTTTTCAAGATGTTTGGCAGGTCTACTGCAGTAGTTTTCAGATTATTACGAATTGTTCGAATGATTTCTCTTTTATCTCTACCGGTCAATTTTGGTGGTCTACCAGTACCAAGCAAGTTTTCTGTAGTTTTTGTCAAATTATATTTCCTTAATGTTCCTTGCACTGTATCTCTACTTCTACCTATAATTTGACTTATTTGGTTGACTGGTTTTGCCTCATTTTTCCATTTAGTAATCAATTCTCTGATTTCTAATGATGTTTTATTTCTTTTAGTTGCCATGTTAAAATTAATAAAATAAATTTCAAAAATGTCTTCTAAAGCTTATATAAAACAAGACACAATTCTTACAAATATGTTAAGACAATAAAAAACTGGCCAAATATCTGCAAAAATCTATTTAAATCCAACTGTATGCTCACTTTTGTGAGTTTGAAAAACGCATATTTTTAACTTAATCCGAAAATGATTGATAATCTTAAAATGTTTGATGTCCATTAGACACATAATGATTCAAATGCATACTGAAAGCTATACGAATGAGGAAAAGAAATTTATTTGCATTTTATTTCAAAAAATGGGGAAATTTTCAAAGGCATGCTGACTTTCTTGAATTGCTGTATGTTCTTAACAAACATTAAATGCCGAAGGGATGACGAATAATAGTTACTGCATGTTGTGAAAATTATCTTCAAGTGAATCATCTAAATATTAACGTTATGAGTGCAGTTCTACTGGGTGAAAACTTTAAGATGGTATATATACTTCTTTTAACAAATGAAAAGAAAATTCACAGCAAAAATTCAGATAATAATTCAAAAATACGTATTTTGAAAAAAAAAAATTTATTTCATTTGTACACATTATATGCAAAATATATTGATTGAAATGAGGGACTTTTTCAAGTTGTTGTTCAATTTTTCTTACTCTTTTGTTCAATTAAATAAAATATTTTTTGAGTTAATAATATTATTCACGATTTTTAACGTAGATTTTCAAAAAAATTCAAACTGAAAGTTTAAAGTTTCTCAATTATTTTCTTAATTGAAGTATTAAATTCGATTTTATTTTCGTAAAATTTGAAAGCAAGCTGAAGTAATCTCTAATATGCTATACTTTATTTTTGAATATTGAAATATTATATTGATAGAATAGTTCTAATGTTTTACATTTATGAAGCAAAGAAGTATTAATGATAGTGTACTCTTGTTACATTGGTAAAAATTAACAATTCAGGTATTTATGAATATCTATGCCATCTTTTACTTTTATTGAATTAAGATGTGTTTCAGTACACTAAAAAGTAATATTTGTGAATATTGTTAAGAGCAAACCGTTAAATTCGTCAATCACTTTTTTACAAAAAATTTAGAATATAAATAATTTGGAAAATTTACGTCTTCTAACTAATTTCAAATCATGGTATTTGGAATTTTTTTTTCTTTATAAGGTTTTTTATTATCAGGCATTTTTAATTTTTTAAATAAAGCCATTAAATATAAAAGAAGTTTGAAAATGTAGAGGGGAAATTATAAAAAGAAATTCGATAGCTTGCGAAAACATCTGCGATTTGAAAAAACGATAGGAAAAATTTGTATTCATTTTACTGTTTTCCTTCCCTTTGCTATCTTAAGAACTACTACAAGAAGCTCAAGATTTGCTATGCAATATCAGATGAATTTGTCAGGTATTAATCGCTGATTTTTATACTTAAAATTTTGTTTAATGCGGTAAAATTCTAGAATTAAAAGTAATAACGATTTATTCGGGTTCGGTGTAGAATCGGGAATCTCATAATTTGGCGATAAATATTTGCAATAAAATTTAATTTCTGATAATTCTGTTATCTTTATACTTTTACTAACGTATTTTAGGGTTACTACATTTTCTCACCTTTAGCGCTTTGAGTGACATAATTATTATAATGTTACTATTCATTTCACCTTGTTGGTTCGTTTATTACTATGTGCAAACGTGTGATATCGTATATTTTTAATTTCTAAACGTTGAGCTATTTTAAAGTTGGTTTATGATTTTAGTTAGACATTTGTTATATTTCTTTTTCTAATGGTACTATTGTTAATATCTTTGAATTTTTCTACCATTGATTTATTAATTTCGTTAGATAATTCCTCTATTGTTTTTCTTCCAACGAAATAGAATGCCTGAAAAAATTAAATTCGTGTTTTTTTTAAATAAAGCAAAAAGTAAGACAGATTAAATAATAAAATGATTGCTCGCTGTGTAAATTAAGATTTGATTAGTTATCGGTATGTTTGTTCTATTTGTGCTTCTTTAAAATATTTTTAAATGTTCTTCTTGTTTCTGTTAGTAGAGATGTGCGTGCGACAACACCGTGAAAGGGTTTGTCGGGAGAACGGTGTGAAATTTCATTGTTGCGAGATTGATGGAGTGAAATCGAATGAAACGTTAGCTGAGTAATGTTTGCAGAGAAGTGTGCTTGAAAACAGGAGGTAAGATGGGTATGTTTGGACAGAACGAAGGAGTGGCAGATGAGTGCGTTGAAGAACAGTGACTGATAAAACAAGAGACTGTTGGAGATTATTAAAAGGAAGATTATGCTTTAGTCAAAAATTATTTCGCATTGCTCAAAATTTTGTGATTGATTAAAGAATGAAATTTTTCATCTGTTAACCATTCCCGCTTTTTGTCGATCTTAAAACCGGCGCCCACACAATTGAATAGGGTCCCAAATCAAATGACATTTCGGGCCATATTGTGTCAGGCAGTTGTTCGATTTACACTTCCTGGAATTCCCATGGAGGAGGGGTTCCCAGAACACCGAGGAAAGCAACGCGTTTCGGGACTTTCTCCACTGCATTCGAAATTTCAGTTGACCGACGGCGGCCAACTAGGTTAGTGCTTGAATTTTGGCTTACTTAGTGCATCCTGCTCCAGCTATGAAAATAGGGAATAATTATTTTATTTCTATCTTTCCTGAATTTTTACCTGTATTGTGTTTTTTGTTGATTATGAAAATGTTGAATAATATTTTTTTAATATTTTTAAAGATTATTGGTAGTAAATAAAGGATTAACTTAAAATTATACTTAAAATGTGATGAGGAAATTAAGGAGCGGTGAATATTTCGCGGCTGAAATAATATTTCTCATTGGTTAATTGCTCCGATCGAATAGAAAATGCCGCCGATAACCGTAGGTTGTAAATCCGAAGGAAGATGTAAATTACAAAGGTCTTATCTTATGAAAACTATTTATTAACTTAGTTACAGTAACTTATCGACAGGTATGGTAAAGTTAAATGAGTTATGTTATATGATAAACATTGTGAAAAACAACTAATTTTACCTAAGAGTAGCTTTTCTGTAGCTGCAGTGGCTATTTTGTTGTTCACAGCTTAGCGTAAAAAAAAATTGCCAAGAAACCAAGTGGTACCCTGTTGTACAACTTTTACCATTTATTAATATGATAAAAATATAATCGAAATCAGTATGTAATGCAAATGATTTTAATATAGTATCTTATGCTATTAATAAAAGTTATGTTTGCAACATTCATATATTTCGGTATCTTTAAAATCAAACTGCTGCAATATTATTTTATTTTTTTATACTACTTAGGATATGCAAGGAAAATAAGCATGGACAATTTTAATAATGAATTTTGTGTTTGGCTGTATTTGTAGTTCTAAAATAAAAACATTAAAAAAGTAATTAAAGAATAAAAGAAAAGAAAATTTTTAATGTTGGTGTTAGCAAGGTAATAGTTTTAAGATTCAAAATATATTATTTGCAAATATTTCAATTAATAATTTAGAACTTTAGAATAAAGGTGAAATTCTATGAATTTGTGTTTCGCTTTTCATGGAATGATTTTCATTGAAATTTAGGTGAAAAATTTGTGAAAATTTAGAATTATGATTTTTTTTTTTAAGCTTTATTTTTGTTTTTTCTATTATAATTTTTCATTATATTTCTATTTAATTTAATCCTGGTGTTAAACGTACACCTATTATATTTCTTTCCAAATGAGTTAAGTGAGTACTATTGAAAAAAATATTTATATATTTACTTTAGCTCTTTGGATTTGAACAATATTTTGTTTTTATATTATGATACTCTCCAAAAGTGAATGAAATGGAAGCTGACGTGGCATTCTTGAACTATTCTCAACGAACAGCAAAAAAACTTCTTCAAATACATTAGAATTTGACGATAATCTTTCACTAACTCTATTATTAGCATCTGAATGCGGTGTGACAAATTTTTTTGATTTTCCTATGCCCTGAAAATGACAAAGGAGGAATTCCGAAACGCCCCTTTCATTTAAAAACTGAACTAAATCAAATTATCATGAATCCATACGGTATAACCGAAGTCATACTTACTTGTCATGGGAAAATGTTAATTAAAACAAATAACCCAGAAACTGCCACAGAGATTAGTTGTATGCGACGTATTCTTGGAGTTCCTGTAACTCCGCAAATTCAAAAAGAGAGCGATACATCAAAATTTCTATCAACAAACATCTCAATAGACTTGGAATCAAACCTGCTTGCGGAGGAAATAAAAAGAAACGAGTTAATAGTATCAAATATAAGACGTTTCACTAAGAAAGGATCACCCGAGCTTTCTGAAAATATATTTATCACCATTTACAGCTTCAATATGCCAAAAGAAATTGGTTTATTCTACTTGCGATTAAAAATAAGACTTTTCGTTGATAAAGTTCGCCAATGTGGCACATAAAATAAATTCTCCAATCCCACTAAGCAATGCAAACTCTAATATGCAAACAATGCGGCTCGGCACATTAACACAAAACATGATCTTCTAATACAATTATATGTGTAAATGCAAAGACAATCATTCAACTAATTATTTTTCGTGCCTATCTCGTCTTGAAGAAAAAAGATTTCTAAAGTTCAAAGCAGAAAACCATTTATCATTCATCGAGGCGAGGCGACAATTTAAGTCACCTTAAGATTCATTCGCTGGAATTATCCGTTCAGCACAACCTAGCGGGATTAATCAGACAGAAATTGAAGAAGGTATCAATAAAGCAGTATCCAGTGTGACACAATCATACAATAACATATTATCGATACTGGCTGCATCTTTCGAGGCCAAATTACCAGCTCTACAAACTAGACAGTATCAAATGATGACAAAAATGTTCTCGTTAATAAATAACACAATTGAAACATTTGCATTAAAATCACAGGAACACCCTGAATCCCCTAAACGAAAATCTACCCGAAAAAATTCTGGGCTAAGATCTTCCCAAAATAAAAATGGGTCAAATACTAACTTAATTTCAGAAATATTCAAGGATTTTAATTTCGGATTAACCTCTGAAGCCAGTCAAACAATAAGTGAGTGCTTAGCCATGGAAAAGAACCCTAATAGCCCTCCATAGCACAAATACACAGGTACTACTTTGAGGCGCTTTCAAATTTTCTCTCTTTTTTATAATTTTCCTGTATCTTCATGCATAATAAGTTTTCAGTTCTATCCTGGAATGCTAGAAGTATTTATAACAAGCGCCCATATTTTAAGTTATCTTATTTTACTTCAACAAGTGTTATTTCTATTCAAGAAACTTTTCTGAAAAAACAAGACCCTTTCTTTTTAACCAATAAAATTATATTTCGGAGTGACAGAGACCGTGGTCGGGGAGGAGATCTCCTAACTGCCATAGATAAATCATATCCAACTCAAATATACAACCCAACACGTCTTCCAGGTGAAGGTCGAGAACTTTTGGTAGTAAAAGTATCCCTTTCTTCTTTAACGCTTTTTATAATAAATGTATACATCCCTACTGGAAAATTTTCAAGCGATTGGTTAAACAGTATTCTTGGAGATTTCAACGTTCGACATACCGATTTTGGGAGTCTATCCAAATCTTCCTAAAGTCTTGAGTTCTACGATTGGATACAAGAAAGTAACTTTTCCTCTTGAATACTAAAGTTCCGACGCATTTTTGTCCACATCACAACCCATATCTTATTGATTGCTGCATAGTCTCGTCAGATATCATTCATTTGTACACTATCAATACCCATCCAGATTCGTTTGGTAGCGATCAAGTACCTATGAAGACGTTTATTTCTATCAATGGTAAAAACCCACAATGGCGAGCGCGGATTCTGTGGACTAACTTTTCTACTTCATTTAACCAGCAGTATAATAACAAATGAGAAACTATCAATCAATTCAGTGATATCTGTCAACATAATTTAACTAGATTTCGAAAATGGCAAAAGTTCCCGTATAAATCCTACCCTTCTTGGTGGAATTCAAAATGTAGTTATCTATTAGGACAAAAAAGAATACTTTGGCGTATAGCCAAAAGGTCTTGTATCGTGAATGCATGAATACAATATAAGAAAATTTCAGCCGAACTCCACTCTTACCTATTATCCTTGTCTCGCTGTTTCTGAGAGAAACTGTCTCATTGTCCAGTCAGTCCAAAGATATTTACCGTATTCTAAAAAGTCTTCAAAATAGAGTATCCATATGTACAGACTCCTACTTATATATATAATGGAAGGATCCAGAGCAATAACTGACGCTGTCGCTCAAGCAAATCTTTTTGCAAACTATTACTCTACACATCCTATTTCTGAAGGAATACCACTAGATTTCAGCACAGACCTCAAGTTTTCATACAACCAAACTTTTTCATTGACAGAACTACAGAAGGCAATTACCCAATGCAGAATCACATCAGCTGGTCCGGACAAAATCTCGGCAAAGATACTTCAAGGCATAGATCATAATAACCTTAACTGTCTTCTACATATTACAAATAAATCATGGATAACAGGAATAGTTTCAGAGATATGGAAAAAATCTAATTATAAAATAAAAAATCTAATCTAATAATCTAATTATAATATTAAAAAATCTAAACTAATTATTATCCCCATTCTAAAACCAGAGAAAATTTCTGATGTCATCAAATCCTACCGACCTATTTCTCTTACTAGCGTTCTTTGTAAAACTGTTGAGCGCATGATTATAAAACGGCTCACCAACCATATATATTCCTCACCAATCCTCAACAAAATTCACCACGGATTTTTGCCAAATAGAGGATGGGACAGTATATAATCCATCATCCATCATTGAATTATATATGCTCGATCCTCCAAAAAGTTTATTGTGTATGTCACTGTAGATATTGCAAAAGCTTTTGATTCAATACGGCAGGATGGCCTAATTTTAAAACTATTAAATACAAATATTAAAGGTAATGCAGCACTATGGATTCATAATTTCATCATAAATCGAAGTTTCCAAATTAAATGGAGGGATGAGGTATCAGACCAAATGTTCTTCCATAGGGGTGTCCCTCAAGGAAGTGTATTATCTCCTTTTCTTTTTACCATATTTATGGCATACATTTATGAAATAATTTCTGATGGCATTGAGTGTTATATTTATAAAGACGACATAATATTACTGTATAAATTTACAAACCTAGAAAAATTAGAAATCAAAATGACAAATGCTCTTATCAAACTACACGAGTGGTGCCAACAATGGAAATTCCTGGTGGATACTCAAAAATGTTCCGTCATTAATTTCTGGACAAGGAGGAAACATTCACTTTGTTTATTAATCAGCAACCTATTCGATGGAATCAGCATATACGAATTTCAGGTATGTATTTTTCACATAACTTGACTTCCCGGCATCATTTCATACAAAAGAGACAATCCACTTTAAATACGTTGAATGCCCTGAAAGCAATTGCAAGCAATAGGTGGGGTGCACGAACATTTCACCTAATAAAAATAAACCAGTCTTATATTGTCAGTGGGTTGGATTATGGATGTCATATATTCGTCACTGCCAGTAAATCAGACCGGAGAATCCCAGAGACTCCGTATCACGCCGCTATGAGAATTGCTACAGGACTTTCTAAATGGACATCCATTCCAATTCTTCGTCAAGAAGCCGGAGTTCTTCCTTCATCAACAATGCGTGAGATACTATCCTTAAGATTCTATGTACGAAACATTTGCAAATGGAAACTATCTCCTTGTGCTATTTTGTGGAATAAAATTTTATTCAATCACATGAATAGTGGCCAACCTCTGGCTATCAGAGCAAAAGAATGGTTTTCTTCTCAAGGAATTCAAATGCACTAATTATTAAAAATCCCAATTTTAATTCCTCCGAGCATAATTGAAGAAAATCCAGTAAACGTAATAATCAAATACTCTGGTTTGCCTTACCAGTCGAAAAATATACCCAAAGATATATTATATGTTATAGTTTTAATGAATATTATAACTCTATTTGGCAAAACTATGTTAACATTTTTACCGACACTTCAAAACAAGGCTCAAACCTGGGAATTGCAGTTTTCAATTCTAAAACCAATATATTGATATCAGGTAAAATAAACTCTCTTAAACTCAATATTTACCGCAGAGGCAATGGCTTTGCTTACTGCTGAATCTAAAATTTGTGTACAGACAGAAAGATATATAATCTTAACTGATTCATATTCATGTCTCAAATCTTTATCTACTTGCAGTCAAACATCTCTTGTTATCATTCATAAAATAAAAGAAAATTTTTTATCAGTACTGCAAACTTGTCAAGAGATACAACTAATTTGGATCCCGGGACATTCGGGAATCCATGGAAATGAAATAGTTTATTCTCTAGCAAAATCCGCAATTTTCAGCCCTTGTTGTATGAAATTTATATCTCCCGAAGACTTTGGACATTACATAAGAAAAGCATTCCAGCTTAAGGGATTAAACAAGTGGGAAAATAGCAAATATGATTCCAATTTCTCAGACTGGATACCAATAAGCTAAAAACACTTACTCTATTCCTAATCTCGTTTAGAAAATATATTGCTATATAGGGTCCGTACCCGAACCTATCTTACAAAATCTGTTCTATACAGATTCCACATGTCCCCCACAGACCGTTGTCTGTGTGGGAAGCCTGAAACAATCGATCATATTCTATTATCTTGCCCTTTATATAATGAACCTAGAAATGATTTCCATAAATCCTTGGGAATTGGAGCTTTATCATTTTCTTGGATATTTGAACTGTCCGTAAATCCAAAAGTAAAATCTCGAGCTTTATGCAAATTCATGAAAGGGGAAAAAAAAAAAAAAAAAAACCTACAGATTTTTACATAATGATAATACGTCATAAAAACGTCATCTAGTGCTTATCTATCATTGGAGAACTTTTGCCTCTACTTATCGAAGCAGAGCCATGTTGTAATTCCATGAAACCTGTCCGCTAAGTACAAATTTAGATCCGGCGACTTTTTATCAAATACAGCCATGAACAATCAACAATAAGAATCAATCCAACAATACGATACCAATCAATCAACTATTTATAAGTCTTCTCTCCTCAATGCGAGCTATACGCAACTTTAGCAGAGCTCAAAAACTGCCAGCCACAACCCAACCCTTTAGAATTTTATTAAATAATGAAATTTTTCAAAATTTTAATCGCCCTTGCCGATTTAATTTAACCATAAAGTGGTTGTTTTGTCATTTCTTTTTCATTTGGCTTTTTCTGCAGTCAATGTGTTAATGGCTTCTCAAACTGATGCTCTGCATCTTATATAAACAATTGTTTTATTAGCAGAATGAACTTCAACAAGATGTTCGATGGTTAATTTCGCCTTGTTTGCTGCCACTCGAAGAATACAATATGAAAGCAGGCACCAAATGCGTCGACAAGTTGTATTTACAACGCCGCCTCAGTACGATTTGACGTGGGTGAAACGTTATCTGATGCCATGGATATTTTAAAACGATGAGAATCGTAATAATGTGGTGTACTCAGGATCTCAACTGTAACGAAAGAAACATTCATTTTATGGTTAAAAAATTATCTTTGAAAATTCTTAAATTGGAGGAGTATATTATTTATGTAGTGATATGACGTTCTTCTAGGTGTGTCTCGGATTCCAGACACCGTTTTTAAGCTGCCCATTCATATTCGATATAGAATAAATAAATTTTGCTAAATAAAATTATCTGAGAATTAAATAATTTTTTTCAATGCCCACTAAGTTTTTTACCTTTTAACACAATGGGCAGAAGTGATAACACTTGTGTAATAGAGCAAGTAACTGAAAGTGGTTGTACCCTCATGATCCTCAAAGTGACGAGTCTTCGCATTTTAGAAGTAGGCATTTAGCAAAAGACCCCAAATGCCTCCCCAAAGGCATTATTTTACTTGAAGGACATTGTGATCACGATCTTTGAAACATTGCCAACCGATTACGAACAGGACGAGTCTTTGGAATCGGAACTTCCGATAAAGAGAATCAATGAATTAACCAATGTCAAAAAATTTTGTATATTAAATCATTTTAAAAAGTGTAATAAGTGTTAAAAAAAACCATTAAAAATGTTGTTTTGTGCTTTTCCTATTTTCAAAATTGTTTGCTTTGAAGTTTGTGCATTCATGAATACTGAATGCGGAGTCTACATTTTGTTTGAGTTTGTGCTCATCAAAACATTTTTAAAAGGCTGCATCACGTTTTCCGTCGTCGTAGACGTGATGCGATGTGGACAGTGCATAAACAGGTCGCTTCACCCAAAGGCGGGAACATGAAATGAAAGTAATTTTACCCATTTGGACGCGTGCCGTCGCGCGAAACAAGCCGTTTTCTTTTATCAAGTGCGAAACTTCAGAAAAATCATTTTGCTTGAAGGAGGCATTGCAGTTCTGCCCATCCTTCATTCGCGGTGGGCGGGCAGTGACAAAGGATGTCTTCATGGGGCGGTGGTTTTTTTATGCTCCTGCAGCAGGGCGGACGAGATGAAAAACGGTAATGTATGAATGGGCGGTCGCCCGAGGTGTTTCTGGAAATAGAATACTCATCATGCATTCCCTGAATTTCGGATCTGGCTGGAAATTCTTTGCTCACTGAAAACTAAGTTTATCATATCGCAGTAAGAAATTTGCTTCTGATTACAACATTCCTATGCGCAATCATGAGACGAAAATTTGTGTCTCAATGAATGATACATTAAGTGAAACTGTATACATAGTAACTTTAAAAAATCGTTTATTCCAGCATTTCATATATTATAAAAATTTAAAGCTTTTTGCTTAAGAATATTTTATACTGTATTGAGCTCAAGTTGAATAACTTTTGAAAACTATAATATTAAGAAAGAATTATAACAAAAATGTATTTTATGAAAAATGTCATAAAATGTGACCAAAATAAAAACAGAAAAGCCCTTTTATTCCAAGCAACATTTATTTAATATTTTGAAAATAATATTTGATAGTTTCATCTTGTTCATCTGAATAAATATGATAGTAACAAAATCATCGTGTAATTTCATTAGAACTAACGATTTCTAATTATTATATCTCTGACAGTAACTGTGCTACTAAATATTTTGTCAATATTTTTCATATTACATTTGCGTTAGGGTAACTGAATAGTAAAGAGTCATTATAGTTTGCTTAAGTTGTCTGTGCTTATCTCTTCAGAAAATGATGTGCTTTATTGTTAAGATTTAACTTGACTTTTGTACTTCTTCAGGGAAACTATGGATATTAAAAAAAATTGTCAATTTTCATCCAAAACCCTAATATTTTCTCTATATTTACGCTATGAATATTTTCGTGAGAGATCATCGGCCTAGGCCAGAGTTGAGCGCAAATTGGTAGTACGGGAGCAGAAGACCTCCTCATCTCTCAACCACGGCGACTTGGTGGTCTTTACGATCTGTTGAATGTGCTTCAGCCACCTTCCGACAGATCTTCGGTTAAGTTGAGATTTAAACCGATGTGAAAAAAATCGATAATAAATAAGAATGAATGGCATGTTTGGTGACCAAAATGTTTTGATTTATTAATTGTTTTAGATTGTTGTATCATCTCAGAACATTCGGTTCTCACACCTTGTGAATGAACGCGCACAAATGTACTTTCAGCTGTCTCACGTGAATTCCCGCTCATTTCAGCTTTGAATGCTGGAGCGCCTCATCATTTGTTTTGTAGTCATCCTTAACGGGAATCATCTGTTGTGTAACCAAGGAAAGGAATTGTACTACTTCCAATAGATGCAATTATTATTTTTTTTCAGCGTTCTCTCCCCCCCCCTCTTTCGTCATGGATTTTCCGAAGACGTTCAAGCGTGTACTATCTTTCTACCACCTGAACAGTCAGTTCCTCCGTGTCTGTTTATTGGCATGGAAATGTAATAAGTTCCATTTTCAACGTTAGGAAGAAAGGCACGCGCTTTACTGAGAATGAGATACACACATAAAATCCTTAACACACATCTGACATGGATAAATCTGTTACTATAGCAATCACGAGCAGATGGATGTATAACAAAATCTTAGTTATATTCTATATATGTAGATTGCTTTAGTATTCAAGATAGTAACTTGTCGAGAACTGTAATTAAAATAGACAGACAATTGTAGGATCCAAACTTATGTTTGAACTCATAAATCCGATTGAAGTAGCATGGTTTTCCGTGGGAGATAATTATAAACCTTATAAAATGAATCGCATTGTATAATATATACATGAAAAAGATGCGTTTCGTTGTACGAGCTGTTTTTTGTATATAAACTGCATATATTTTTAATTTAAAATATTTTAATTATTTCCATAAAATTATTTTTTTATTTAAAAAATTACCTTAAGGCCAATAAAATTTCTTTCACAATTATTTTCTATGTTGATGTTAAGTGAAATTTTATGCAAAAAAATTTAGTTTTAAAAATGTTCTTTTTTTAATAAATTAAGTTTACATTGAGACATATTTGATTCAGGCTGTTTCTTGTCCTTGCTGATGAACAATTGCTTGTTGATAGGAAGCGTTGCTCTTCAAAAGAGAATCTCAACAATGAAAAAAGCGATTGATTTTTCTATGTGTCATTTAATAAATTTCTAGTATTTTGCAAGCATTATGTTCTATAAATAATTGAGAATGCGTCACAATAATAATGAAAACTGCATAAGAGGCGTTAAAGCGGATTGATCATATCTCCCGAATTTCGGACTTTTTCTACTTATCAAGGTTTAGAGATCGCCAAGCACTGGTGGCTTCATCTTGTTCACTGCAAACGACTTTAGAATTGAAGAATTAGAGTAAAAGACTCGGAGGAAAAGTTCAATGTACAAAACAATTAATGAAAAATTTTTGTTTCCTCAGAAATTTAGAAAATTTGCTGCATGATACATATATTTTTTTCTGAAATTCTATTGCAAGTGAGGTTATGTCTTTGCAAGGTTTAATGGCATATAGGACAAATTAATTCCCGAGTTCCATGTTCAATGAAATTTATAATATAAACTAATAAAGCAATTTTTTTTCACAATTGGCTTAATTAAGACAATAATATTTATTATTAATTTATTAGTAATTTTTCTAAGCGAAAATAAAAAAATAAAATATTTTATAAATTATCTAATTTATTGTATTTTTATTTTAATACATAGTACGCAGTATCCAACTAAATATAATATAGTTATAATTATATGATTATATATATTTCTAATTATTTATAAGAGCGAGGGGGGGTTCTATATATATATACATATATTATACTATAAAAATTATATTGTACTTAAAATATTACTCAAGTACAAATTTAGTAGAATTTAGGGAAAACTCAGTTAAATATAGATATAGCTTACCAGACAGACTGATTATGTGTGTGTGTGAGGGGAGTAAGTTATTTGGACATTTTTTTAAACATCTGTGATTAAGGCTGCTGAATCTGCGAGGAGGGTTTGCGGTCAGTAAAATGACGTCGTTCACGTATGGCAAGAGATAAAATCAAGAAAAATCCAAGCCATAATCTAAAAATAGGTGTAAGAAAAAGCAGAGATGAAACACCTTTTTCAGTTGCTCAATGGTGACTGAGATGGAAACTGATACCCTTCCCTCTGGAGAGCATCTTCTAAGCAAGGACAGTAGCCTCCCTCCCATAGCTGGTGGTTATATTTCTCATTTCGAGGGAGTTCACGTGACTTATTACCGCAAAAATATTAAATGAAGGATATAAATAGGGAGAGCAGATATAAAGAAGAAATTTTTTTATTTTATTTTTCTGAAGATTTAATCATATTGATACGAGGTTATGTGTGATAAAAATCGTGACCTTGAAAAAATTAGCATTTCATTCCCATGAATGAAGAAAAATTGTTATGCAATAAATATGGGGAACATGTCATGCCATAAATGCTTTTGTTAGGGTCACGCATTTCCTGTAAGATCAACCAATTGAAGCATCGCTTGTTGATAGTAACAGTAACTACATTGGATTGTTTCAGCCACGTGGGTTGGCATTTATCTGTGATGTCCAATATCCTTTCTCGTTCAATATTCTGGGTGTGGATGAGGAAAAGAGGGCACCAGCTCAGGTATCGATCTCGTCACTTGACCGTGGTTCATTGAGTCGCTTGAGATACCTAGACACTCGGTGATTCCAAACCCATTAACCTTAAAATACATCCTGGGCTAACTTGACCTATTATGGTTTTATGTTAGAGGTCCAGTGGTAAGTACCTTCACGCCGCTTCCCATTAAAATCAGCAAAGTGAACCATCGTTAATGATTGGGAGGGTGACCGCGAACCCTCCCTCACTCTCTTGCTGGAGCTCCATAAATTGGGGACGTATCCATGTTAATATGTGACGCCCAAAGTCCTTCCACTGGTATGACATGGATATGAAGAGCAAGGTGCCATCTCAGTGTGACGTCGTCACTAGACCGTGATGCAAAATGACGAGTCCCTTGGCGATGTTAAGTATTCCAAATCTGTATGTATGCTTATATGTTAGGTTCGCAAAAGAGACCATAGAATATAAAAAATACTGCTAAAAATTAATTTCTTGAAACTTTTACAGAATTTTTCTCAAATGGAACTCATTTCTCAAAGCATAACCACTCAACGATTTTTAGTTTACGAACGCAAGCGAAGGAAATAAAGATAAAAGGGAATATGCTTTTGTTTCCTCTTGTTGAAATAAAGGGAGTTGTTTAAAAAAAATATGAAGAAAGCGAGTAATATTCAGAACTTAAATCGTTTTCATATTCTTTAAAGTGGTGGACGTTAAAAAAAACCATGAAAAAAGGAATTAATCCAAATCAACAGAAAACATTATTTACCTTCAAGGATGGGGGAGTCAACAAGAATCATATCCCCGCGGATGAGATTCTCAGAAAGTAGTCGACCCCCCAGGATCAAACGGAATTAATTCTGCTCATGAAGTTTTCTTTCCACAGAGAAAAAGGTTTTTAATTCGCGTTTTTTTTTCTCTTCACTCCAGACCTTAATTGGACTCTTCCTCTTTCTTTTCTGACATTCCCTCCCACCCCTTCCTGCCAGACTTGGGATCAGAAAGTTGGTCCTCGATATTCGCAAGGAAAGAAATGAAGTTATTTAAGCGACGTGAGCAGCTTTGCGAATTCCTTTTTGTTTCTGGCTGAGATTTGTGTCATATCAGTTTAATTTCTATCCTCGGGAGTTGATACATCATTTGATCCAATCGGGGACTTTTTTACAGCTCTGGACAGTCTCCCAGCGAGATCCTAATCACCACTCTGGTTGGCGCATTTTCTTTCATGCTGCCAGTGGCACATTAAGGTATTGAAAGAGAAGAATGCGCGTACTTCTACTCATAATTCCAATACAAATTTTATATGAGAAAATTTCCAAGCGAAACTAATAACATTCGATACAAAAATCATTACAAAAATTTTTTGGTGCATTAACAGAAGCATTAGTAGGAGAATTTGATATAACCGTGAATTGAAATCAAAAATTTCATAGAAGTTAACATGGTAAAAGTAATCAAGGCTTCAGAATAAAATGGCAGGAACATGTATTTCGATTTAAGAATAAAAATTCTGTTTAAAAACAAATTTTTTGAGTTCTAGAAAGAAACAGATAAAGAGGAAAACTGACAACCAGGTGGAATTAAAAAATGTTAGAAAGACCTGAAAGCCGCATATCGAAGAGATCAATAGGGGGTCAGCTGACTTAGATGGCTATCCCGCGGCTGCAGTGCTTGGAAAGAAATTATTCAAAGTGAACAATGCATCTATCATTCCACTAAAAATTTCAGAATCTCCAGAACCCCAATTACAAGCGTAAATTAGAAGAATAATGATTTTTATAAGCACAACTTTATTCTCAATCAACCGAACTGGTAGCCGAATGACTTTTGCCTTCGGTTCAACAGTTCGTTGGTTTGAATCCCACTTTGGACTGGAATGTTTGTAGTGGTTCGAAATCAACTTTAAACCTTTGGTTTTATCTAATTAGCTCTCGTGGGACAAAAATAACGGCAAAAAACTTTTATTTATCAGGGATAAAGTGTGAGCGTAATCACGGATATACTGGAAAATCATTGGATAACTTATCGGTCTGGTTGGTTTCAGAAAGTGGTGAGCTCGAACCAAGTTTCCTCTGAAGGCTTGGCAATTGCTAGGTCATGCTTTCAACATTGCTTCTCGAAATGGTAGGTCATATTTTGGTCTTTGATTTTTGATAACCCCGCACCTTTTTATGAACAGCTGCTGGTCCTTTTATTGAGATGAACAAGTGCAAAATCATTGACATATACTCTAGCAATATATGGATTTATTACGTATACATTCACATTATTATATGTCATTTCACAAAGAAATACAAATTTTAATTGCTGCTGGTCCTTTATCGAGATGAACAAGTGCAAATTCATTGACATATACTCTAGCAATATATGGATTTATTACGTATACATTCACATTATTATATGTGATTTCACAAAGAAATACAAATTTTAATTGCTGCTGGTCCTTTATCGAGATGAACAAGTGCAAAATCATTGACATATACTCTAGCAATATATGGATTTATTACGTATACATTCACATTATTATATGTGATTTCACAAAGAAATACAAATTTTAATTGAGTGAATGAGTTCCTTAGAGTGTTGGAAACTAGATAACTCTTAAATTCAGTAATCTATAAGTTATTTTGTGATAAAAATTTCAAGCGTTGATACATATACAGAGAGAGATATCGATACAAAGATTGATATATATTTTAGAATAAATATACTAAGGACACAGAAACTATGAATCAAAGCGTCGTCAAACATTTTAATTTCTAACGGATGTTAACTTCATTCATTCACATTCAGTGTTGTAATCCGGAAAAGTTTAACATCCTCCCTGCCAGACGCACACGCGTAAATCAGTATTCACAACGCCCTCATTATTCAATAGGGGCTGTCATTAAGTAATGGGTCTTATGGACGGCAGCCCTGGTGATATCCCCCCCATGTCGAATATTTGCTGGTATGCGAGGAGACAAGTGTTGAAATGCAGCTGCAAGAACTAAAAATAAGGAATTTTAAATCCACGTGTATCCGTTGAGATCTACAGTCTGCATATTGTTTTATGCACTGACATTCATGGGGTTCTGGTTGGTTTGGGCGTCGTTCACGTTATCGGTAGGGAGTGATTTCGAATCCATTCTTAAAACCAAATATCCATCCTTCTCCATTAAATTCAGCTCGTTAAGTAGAGTATGTTCACAACGTCCTGAAATGAAATGATACCTCTCTCTCTGTGCGCGCGTGTGTGTGAGGTAGATAAAATATTAAGAGGCCTTATGCTGGATCCTTATTTGTAAATGACAAAAACTCTCAACAGATTGCCTCTAACTGGTAAAACTCGGCTCAGTATTAGATTCAGGGAAGCATAGTGACAGCTCACTCATTCCTCTTCACGTGTCTATGGTGGTCTTTTAAGTTAGGGCGTTGATTTCTTTTTCGAATTTTGTGAGTTCGAATCCTGACTAAACCTGACTGCAATTCATTAAATATTTGTAATTGCAATGACCTGCAAGTGACTTGATGCCACTCGATCAAGACGTGGGGGGGGGGCTTCTCATAACTGACCCCCGGCTGCTTTCACATAACTAGTAGCCACGCCCTCCGAGCTAGGCGCAGGGATGCTCACTTCAGCAAATATCCCTGGCACATTTATTTTCTATAAGTGTCTTCGTTTGCGGTGTAGAATTTAAAATACTTTATCCTGTTTTCTCTCTATCATGCAAAATCGAAAAATAATACAGGAAATATTCTTGGATGAAATACCGGAGTGAAAAATGCTTATAAAAATAAAAATGAAATTCAGTTCTTAAAAAGATATAAAACGTCAGGGAAAAAGGAAGTATATTGTATGAGCATAAACGCAGGCGAGTGATCGTCATATTTAACAGCTTGGAAGAGCATCGCCCTCCGCCGATAGGAGGCGGCGTCCTTAAAAACCAGCGAAAGGAGACATTCTGAATCAGCTTAAAAAGAAAGGCAGCAACATAAAACATCTGAAAATTATGCTTTTTTCATATTTTTATGGTCAGTTAAGTGTGATGGAAATAATACAAGAACAGAAAGAAATGTATCGGTGAGAGTGCTTAATGGAAAAAAAGCGCCTTTTTAAATTGAATGATAAAATACTTCGGTATCTTCATATCAAAATAAATGATGATTTAAAGAAGTGAAGAAGTCATTTAGATAGTTTTTATTTAATTTAAGTGTTTCCTTAATTGCATTATGCATTTTTTCAAAAAGCTCACATTTAAATAAGAACAAGCAAATATTTCTACATATTATATTAGTTTTGATTTTTAAAAAATGCATATTTTATTAGTTATTTAGGCAAAAACTTTTTGTAAAAATTCTTTCTATCTATTAAATGAACGCCTTAAAAAAGAAAAAAGAATTCGATTTCCTGATAATTTGTATAAAAAAGAGAACGTCATTTGAATAAACCAAAGTAAATATTTTGAGTTGTATACACTAATTCTAATTTTAACGCAAATATGAATTCATAAAATTTTAAGCAAAATTTACTTGTAAAAATAAAGGAAAACAATGTTCAATTTACTTAACGCAAGGATTTACTTGCGATATATTCTGATGGTAGTCGTTTATTTCTCTATATTGAACTCTTTTACTTCCACTAATAGACAATACCGAATAGTTTCTTTTTTCCCGAGTAAACTGCAAATAGAAGTCAGTTGTCAATTGTTTCATACGCTGGAACCAATGGTCTTAGCCAACAAGTTTCAATGTAGCTGATTTAATATGTATTTTATTATATATGATAAAAAAAATAACCATATCATCAAATTATTTATTTTTACAAATCTAATTAAGTATATTGTACCAAAATGATTTATAACATTTTATTTCACTATTTGGATTTATAATTCCAAGATAGAAAAAGTGGATAGCAGTATATTATTCGGATCTCTCCAATTGAATCAAAGAGGATTTGTTTTTCCTGTACATGAACCAATTAATGAAGGTCACCTGAGAATCATAAATGCCAAATACTAGGACAATAACGTTGCACAAATCCTTGCGAACTATTAAATCACCCTGTCTTGAAGGGAGATAATGTGATTTCTATTGAAAACAAGTAGGCAACGAAAATGTTTGTAAATGGGAAGTGCAAAGGATAGTCAGGAATTTAGAGGCAAATGATTAAATTAGAATATTCACTAGTATCTTCACTATTATAATAAAAAATTGAAAAGACTTCAATTCGTATCAATATCGAGACATTTCCTTGCCAACTAATCTATGTGAAGTGGGTCTTTAAGGGCACTGAGTTATGTTTGTTGGAATACGATGGCACTTTTGTGGTGTCACTCCTCATGAAAGGAGCATTTCATTTCATTCCTAACTTCAGTTTGTTTCAAAGGATACAGATTTGTTTTCGTGTTTCCCCAAAGACTCAAACCAGACGATAAAGAAGTCCTCTCTCCTTTTTTTTTTTTTTTTTGTTTTGCTTTTTTTTATTAATTACAATCGATTACAATTTTCGCGTTTAATGCTATATAATACAAACTTTAAGAGCTCCAAAATGGAAAATTTATGTAAAAATTCTTAAGAAATACAAGTTTTTTACCCTTTTACAAATGCATCATCATTTGCCATAATTTTTTGGCAATCGTTTATAAATCTTTACTGTAGGAAAAATTGTAAATTACTTTACTATCAGCGAGATCTGTACCATTTGGTTGTTTCATCCTCCTTTTGCATAATATTTTGGCTATTGTTTGAAGCCCCATTACAAAAAAAATTATAATTGTGTTTATATTACAATCAAATTCTCTCCCGTCACCTCTGAAATAAACGGGGTCCTATTTCTTTCTCTACGACTTTATCTTACAAAATAAAATCATTTAATTACTATTTTATTCCATGTAACAACAAATTTCATCTCTTTGTACATTAGTCAAACAGTATTTCATAATCAAATTGGGTTGTTATCATATTTACCAAGTATTTCTTTTCAAAACTTTCCTTTATCTAAACTGCTTGATAAAATGTCCATTCTTATATATATTAGTACTCTAAAAATTTAGATTCTAATATATTATGATAATTAGTATTCCCCGATTACGTTTTCATGTAGGTTTTTCTGAAATTTATCGCACATCAAAAGAAAAATTTGATTTTGATGTGATTTTTCTCGATATTTGACGTAATCCTTAAGTGATAGAAAATATGAACTGCTAAATTTTTTGCATGCTCATTTAGCTGCGATTTATGCTTTTAGCGGATGATAACTTCTGCAGTATACATGGAATCCAACAACTAAGAATAATCAAGGGTTCGACATACATTTTTGACTGCATAAAAAATGATTCTTGAAATACAGTTAGACAATTTTTATGCAGGAAATAGCAGCTTTACTATCCTTGAATATTGAACACAAAACACGTTCGGCTTTGTCGGGTTTTGAACATATTGTTGGACATTGAATCTTCGTTGATTTTTTTTTTAATTGGTTCCTATGATTGTTTTGGCAGAGTTTACTAGAAAGCATTTGCATATCTCTTGTCTTCATATGCGACTCTGTATGTGATAGGGTTTAATTTTTGAACAATTTTCTTTTATTTCAAATTGCTTTAGATGATTTTTTTTTTTTTTGACATTAGAATAATCCTGTTATTTATTTCTTTTACTACAATGTGAAAAAAAGAAAGGGCATTTGTTGGTTTAATGAGGCATAGAATATGATACAGACGTTTCATATAACAAATATATATTTCTTTTCTTGCATCATAAAATTGAATAGTTTCTATTTTTTTTTTTTTAAAGCAGTCTCACCAAAGACCAAATTTTGAAAAGTTTTCATTTTTGGACTTTTTCGTTATTTCCAACTGTTTGGTTTTTACTTGCAAAAATGTTTTTCCTAATTCAGATTCCTTGTTATTTTCATCACTCTGCTCCAATCGACTGTCATGAGAACTGTGCATTTCTTCATCAGATGGACATTCACTGGGTTGATCTTCTGAAAAAGATTTCATTTCAGCATTAGAATTTTCAAACGTTCCATCGCTTTTTCGTTCACTGTCGATTTACTTTTGAACACTATTGTGTAAAGATGAAACGGTTAACGAATGTACGAAAACAATTTACATCACGAAATTGAGCTACTTCTAGAAGAAATTCTGGTATGGGGCACAGAGTCTCATATCCCGATGGGATATGAATTCTGAGAAATGATTACTACAAACGAAAAAAGAAAAGACAGTTCAAAAATAACAATGCTCACTTCACACGAAGTGTCCAATAGGAGAATGATTGATTACAGATAAAAAGTTTTCCCGGGCTTATTGATTTACAATGCATGGATAACTCTGTGCCCAGCATGACCTCCAAAGTAATAAACTCAAACAAATGAGTTATTCAGATAAGTATTTTTCTAATTAGTATTAAGATGAACATAGAATTCACTGTTACTGGGCAGCATTAACTTAACTGAAGCTTTATTGTATTAAAATCGAGGCATTATTAATAAGCAGAATTCTTTAACATAAGGAATCTAATTACAATGTATTGAAAGAGTTGTTTGCACACATTTTAAGGAATCCTGACTTTCATTTAATTTAACATACCCGCTCATTTCTCCCGAAATACAAAGAGTATACCCGCTCATTCTACCAGAAATACATCCGGTCTTTGGTTCAACACTTCGCAGTGATTCGAAATTTATTTTAAACTGTATCTTCCGCTCTAAAGAATTCTGGTGAACCACAAAATAACTGTTGAGCGACAAGGAAACGAAACCCGTGAAATTTTTACTATCTTCTTATTCATCTTGACTTTTATAACCTACATCGGTTATAAAAGTCAAGATGAATGCATTTACGGGAAGTGTTCTTGACAGTTACTGGCATTTTGAGTCCAAGGAAATTAATTTAACTACATTATTGCATGAAACAAAATATAAAATTGCAGTGCCTGATATTACCTTATTCTCGAGCTGTTGTAATCAATCCGCAAAGCAGCTAAAAATATTCTTTTGTATGCCAATAAAACAACATGTTATGGAGTTTGCTTGCACGTTAATCCCTTCTCCAATACTTATAAATCCCAATAAAGTAATTTACTTTCAGTTGCTAAATCGACCACTTTCCTATCACCGATGGAGTACTAGTACCGTTCCTCCCGACAAAACACACATTTGCTGGAGGCTGAGTAGTTTATGAGCCAAGTTTATGCCATCTTCCAGCTTTTGGCGAGGCTAAGTGCCAATAGTGGAGAAAGAAGCAAATCAGCCTGTTCTTGATTCCATTTACTTGATCTATTCACAACACCGAGAATTCATTTGCTTTCCAAATGCGGCAGTACAATTCCTCTTTTTCAGGCTCGACATTTTTTTTATTCTGTTGTCTAGTTTTTCAATTTACTTCTTTCCCGAAATCTTTTCTAATGCAAAAAAGTCGGGATTTTAAAGGAAAAAGGAAACGAAATCAAAGAAGAAAAAAAACGACATATATTTATCGTTTTATGTTCTTTGCAACAGTTTTGGTATTTTTACTTGTTCTTTCATTAAGTTATGTCTAGTAGGGAGACAAAGCTTCATAGGCAGAACCGAATTCAAATATTTTCTTTTCTCCAGAGGTCGGATTACAGCCTCGAGGGAATTAGAAAAAAGGAAAATCTGGCGAATAAATAGAGAGATTCTCCTTTTTACGTTTCGCCAACACGCCATGAGGAATGAGAATCTAGAAATAAATGTTGCTAAAACGTAAAAATATTCGTAAAGAATGATTTTCTGAAGTTTCTTCATTTTTTTCCCATATGGTATTTTAAACTCGGAAAATTTTAGAATTTCATTGTAAAATGGGTTTAAATTTGATTTTTTATTCAATAAAACACAAAAAATTCCAGAGAAACTTGCTTAACAAAATCCAAAATGTAATTTTATAAAGAGAATTGCCCTCTTTTCAATTTATATAAAAATGTTTGGCCCGTTTTACTTCTTCATGCTTTCTATTTTATTTATTTATGTTTTGTAGAACAATATGCTTCAAATTATTCAATTTATAAAGTTTTATTAGTATCTTTTTTTTAAATTTTATTTAAATCAACTTTGTCACTATGTGTTAACACACATAGTGACAAAGTTGCATTGCATTCCTTTGCATTGAATGCTGAAATTGAACGCGGGATATACAGCATTTTGCTCTTTTTTGTTTCTCTTCCTCTTTAAGTTCAAATCGCATTCAAGCAGCTTAGAAGTATAAAAAATTTTTTATAAATAACTATTTTAATATTTCTTTCTAAAATGTCCATATAAATATAAAAATACACCTTTTCATGATTTTGGAGGAAAAACAATTATTTAAACTAAATTTTTATTCTTTTTTCTTCTAATTTGCTTAGCAATATTAGAAATCATACATGATAAATATATCCATGATTATTATATGATTTATGCACAAATTATGATGACTGCTATTTTAAATAAATACATTAATTATTTTTCTTATCCTATATTTTTATATTCTAAGGAAAATGTATTTTAAAATATATTTTATTAAAATATATTTTAATAAAAAGAAATTATTGATATCATCTAAAACAACATGAAAATAGTAAATAATTTATTACTGAGTTTCTACCTTATGAGTGGCAACGCCCCATTCAAAAGTTAGAAAGTCATCGCATTATTGAAAAGTTTCTCTATTTACTTGTGCGCAGTAATTGTTTTCCATGATTAAATATTAATTAGTACAGGTTAAATATGCTCCGTGGAGGTCATGTAAATTTACTTTTAAGCTTCTGTGTCTAAATTTACTTGAAACTTAATTAAAAGGTTTCAATACTGGAAACTATTTAAATACGCTGTGTATGCCAGTATAAATATTGTCAAATTTGCTAAACACAAAACTTTTATTTTCAATTATTTACCTTTATTATATTTCGTGTCATTCGAAATGAGTTCTTAAAAAATCCATTGTTTGTTAGTTGAAATTGTAATTTCGAACAAAATAGATGGGGAATCCGTGAAATGTATTTTTAATTTGACTTTCTTAAACGAAAAAATCCATTCGCTCTCATTTAATCCTACTTAAAAATAAACTCTCGTTATTCATTGAAAAAATGCCAATTTGACAATTATATTAGAATGCGAAATGATTTAATAATTAAATAAAAGTGTGTAATAATTTAACAGTTAAATAAAGTATGAAATAAATGTCAACTATAATTAAAACGATTTAATTGTAACACTAAAACATGCACATCTGCATAAAATTATGTAACTTAGAAAAGTTTACTCAAAATAATAATAATAATAATAATAAATAAATAAATAAATAATAAAAATTGAAACAATATTAAATTCATTTAAATAAGAAAAAATTGCAAAAATTTTGTATAAATTGCGTTATAAATTGACTTTGAAAATAAAATTGTTTTTGATGGAATTCAAATTATATTTTTGATGAATGATGTACAATGTTTTCCTCCTGAATAAGCTCGTGTTTATTTATAAACAAATTATTGAAAAAAGCGGCGTTGAAGGCGATAAAAGCCGAATAAAATATTTCAAATTCGAATAGTTATTCATTGCTTGTTTCAATATACTTTTAGGCTTTAAATTATAAAGATAAAAAGAACTTTTTCCCCTTTCTTAACTTTTCGCTGTGTAGTATTTGTACAATCTTTATGTAAATCGTTTCCTATAAATTTCTATCCTATTCTTTCAGTTATTTTGACATTCTTATTTCCATACATAGTATACAATTGTTACAATACAATTTTATAATTACAAGTAACGTGTAATGTAAACTGCAATATCTGTATTGTGGATTAACAAATGTGATAT
Organism: Latrodectus elegans; assembly: GCA_030067965.1. Taxonomy (NCBI): domain Eukaryota; kingdom Metazoa; phylum Arthropoda; class Arachnida; order Araneae; family Theridiidae; genus Latrodectus; species Latrodectus elegans. The sequence goes on from CM057822.1 coordinate 105,009,506, forward strand.
TTCCTGTTTAAATATTCATGTAAATTATGAATGAAAAACATTCAACTTTTTTGTTGGGAAATATTTCTAAAATGTTTAAATTTTTTTGCAGTGTAATATTCGCACAGTTTTCCATAAAAATATTTTACCAATTTCTTCTAGTTATTTTTGCATTCTTATTTTTCACCAAACAACGTAATACACAAAATGAAGTGCATGTTACATCTCCTTTGTAATTTGCAGTATATAAATACATGTAATATACAATGTAAACCACAATGTCATTTTTATAGTTAGATTATTACAGATGGAAATCAACAAATTCGATAATTTCTGTTTAAACATATTAGTAGAATTGTATATCGTAAAAATGAAGTGCGACTATCACATTCTTAATAATTATAATTAACTCTTCTAAACTGTATAATTTTTCGTAATCATCTGCTTCAAATCGAAAAAGATATTTTATTACAATTATTTGGTGGAGTGCGACGCTTGCCGCGTCCTAATCGTTATCGATAGGTAGTGAGTTCAGAACCTGATCCGAATGAAAATTACTCATGTTCCTCATGCGATGGCTGGAGGAAAGGATCCCAATGTCTGCTGTGAGAAATCTGAGAGTGGAAAATCAAGTATTGATGGTCTTCTGCTTGGTCCCTGATTTCAGATGACAGTCATCCACTTCCGGGACGACGATGTCACACACCAGTGGGTACCCCACTGTATAAGCTGTCATCACTCACTCCCACCCCTTGCAGTGCTGAATGGGGATGGCCAGGATTTATCGGCATTCATTCTAGTGGACGCGATCTCTACCTGTTCCAGTTCGGAGGTGCATTACGCCAATTTATGCAGATTCGTTGAGAAGAATTACTTCAAGAGCAAAAATCAAACAATAAAAATTGCATCGCAAATTTTTCTAACAAAAACATATGTAATGACTTAATTTTCTACATGTATCAAGGCTCTATAATGTAGAAGCTTATCTCCCTTTTATGTAGTAAATAACTTACTTCATCAAGGAAGCAGTGGACTCCTTAAAGTACAGAAAATCTCTTTTAAATACATTGCATCCAATTTAGATAAAAGAATGTTTACCTCGTAATTACCCCTTATGGTCTCTTCAATTAAATATAAATTAATATTGCAACCACATGATTATAAACATTTAAATGACCGCGAATTTGAATTTGGAAATTTTTGCGTATGGAAATAGCTGTGCAATTCTACTTTTCTCACAGTGTGAAACGTAAGGCGTTTGCGTTCTGGTAATTTCTTGAGATCGGAACAAAGAGCTTCTCCTCATCCATCGGCTCAACAGAGCGCCCCGACGAATTTACAAGGAACCGCGTGAGTTGCTTAGAATTGGCAAAGAATATTTGAAATTGATGTAGAAATGCGCTCAGAATATCCTTTTGAGCCGGTCTCATATCATTTTCAAAATATCTTAAGAATTGCACGAAGTCGATGCAGCACTTTGTATCCAAGTTGCAGCTTTAAGTGTTGAGATGCGATTCCCTTACAGATATTTGATAGTATTTTAAATTTTTCAGAAAAGTATTGCAGTATAATAAATATTGTATTAGCATTCTACATATTCTATGCTCTGCTAAACTCATAATTTTTTTTAAAAAATGCAGATAACGATTGACATTATAATCTATTGAAATGCCAACTCCCATCATAATTTTTGGAAATTTTCACTCTTTCTCTCTCTCAAATGAATAAAAAGTTTATCATATGAACTAATTGAAACAATTTTTTCTAACAAACAGAAATATATATATATATATATATATATATATATATATATATATATATATATATATAAATGTTTTTTTTACCTTTTTTTTATTAATTGTATGTATTTAACCAAAACATTTTTGAGTATTCTTCAGCCGAAGATGACATATTTTTATATCTAAAATTATTTTTTTAAAAACTTAAACTAAAATAATAATCTTTCAAATCTTGTACCATAATAGCGAGATTTGAAAAAATTTATTAACGGAGAGATTTTTATTTTATTTTTTTTTTTATTATTATTATTATTATGAAAAGATTTTTTTTTTACACTATAATTAATGGTGAGATTAACCAGAAGTTGTTTTAGTGTTCATCCACAAAATATGACAAATGCTTTCTATATTTATTTTTTAAATCTTAAGTTTAAATAAGAATAAAAAATATATTATTGTGCTATAAGGGTGAGATTTGGTGCGAATTTATTTTAAAAATTTAATATTGAACCCCATTATGGCCAGATAAAATACTGTAATTTATGATCATGTATATTACTTTAGAAATAGATAAAATTATGAATGAATAAAGTTGCACTTTAACTTGTACATAAAATTGCACTTAACATACTTTCCAATTTGCTTAATGTTTCTCTCTGAATCAAGGAAATGAAAAACGTGACTGAATGGAGTAAGATTATGCCTTGATATATTATAAAGGTTTCCCAATTGTATTAAAGTAAATAATTATCAAAACATAGTTACTTTCATGTTGATTTCATTTGCTTATGGCAGTATTTTTTCATGCATACGACGAGTATATTTTTTCATGCATACAATATATGTTTATATTTCTATGATAGGGTGTTGTGACATACGAGGATTAATATTGTGTGTGCTCATGAACCGGTGATTATTCTTAATCCCCATTAAACTCGATAAATTTGTGAATACCACTTTTACTGCTAAATAAATATAATCCCCAACTTGTGATTATAAATGTGATAAATCTCGAATTTTTTGTTGGGAAATGATATTTTAATATGAAAAAAATAATTATTTTCAAGTAGTATTTCGTATTTAAAAATTTGTAGAACATCATGGTGTGTAAGAATAAAGCTTACAATGATCTTTCAACTAAATAATAACAGTGGTCCATTTGTAGACGTTCATTTCAGTATGTATTTTAAGACAGAGGTATTAGCTATAGCATAAATTATATATCTATTGTAAAAGGTATTGAGAGATACAAAATGACCAAAATTAATAAAAAGTAAAATAAAAAAACTCTAGCTTGTTATTTCAATAAATGCTTTATTTCTATCTAAACAAACATAATTTTAAAATAAATTGTAACCTATTCTTAAATATGAATTTTATGTTTTGTCCATTAAAAGGTCTGAAAACAATTTAGATTATTTGAATTTATAAAAACACTTCATGTCAAAACAAATTGAAACCTATTTTCTAAAAAAAGTATTTAAATTTCCTTCAAATTCTTATTTATGTACATCGGGTTATTACATCACTTAGAATTACAGTTTTCCAGATATTTTACATCAGATTTGCCTTCCAAGCACGTCCTTCCTATCACTGACTTTCAGAAAGAGGATTTTTTTAACTTAATCTAGAAAATCTACAAGCATGATAAATTTTTCTTCAGCAATTGCGAATTGATTTCTCGTATTCCACTAAGAACATTTTTCTCGTTTTGTTTCAAAAAGATAAATGTCTCCAATAGCATCGCTAATAAATTTTGAGGATTACTTTTTACTCTTTTTACGTCTGGTATTCCTAGTTGTTGTGTGTCCACAATATTAAAAAAAAAATTTGAAATTTGAAACTTTTAACATCTTTTTTGACAGTGATTTTTAATTATCTTCAGCACTTTTTCTGCCTTGTCAAAATATCTATCAAGTATTCTTATTCGAAATCACAAAACTAATTGCTGGTAAACAGTTATTTAGCAATGGTAAACAGCTATTTATACAAAATTAATTGCTGGTAAACAGTTATTTAGCAGTGCATCATTAATTTTATCATTTGAACCATCGCTTATTTCGCTACTGATTTTATGTAAAGTTTTATTTCTATTAAAGCTTGAATTTCCTTTTCGGTTCGAAAACATTTGATTGAGTTCTTCGTATAAAAATTGACCTGACCTTATAAACGTTTTTACTTTTATGTATGAATCAAAATGTATCCTCCTCCTTTCCATTTCTCTTGAAGATTAAATGAGGTGGGATAAGTTCTTTGTCGTGCCATTTAGAAATAAGTTTTCAAGGAGCGTTCGCAAAGTGAGTGAAAAAGAAGCAGCTTTCTTTCCACAGGAAATAAAATGTGGCACATTTTGCAATAAGGATAAAAATGTCATTTCATGAAAAAGACGTTCCTCTTGAATGTTAGCGCACATGCTAATATTCAATAGATATAATATAATGAAGTATTATAGCAAAATAATATTTAGCAATAAAAAATAGCAAAAGCATTTTTCTGTTTAGTTTTGAATACATTCCACGTAAAGAATTGAAATGTCTTCTTTAATAGTTAGAATTCTTTTCCCTTCTAAAATGAGAAGGATAACGAAATTGCTTATTGCATTTTGCAGTTTCGTATTATCATTTGAATATATTTTGATGATTAGAAACAATATTTTCTTCGATTTAATACGATTATGCAAGAGCAGCGGCAGGTATGAAAATCATACATAATACAATTTTTGTTTGTTATATTTAGATTCTTAAATAAATGTGATAAGTATATAATCGTCAGGTGTTTGTTAAAAAACGAAAAAAGTTTCAATCGAAATGAAAAGAAGAAAAAGCAGAAATAGTTTGAAAAAGAAAAGTCGTGCTGCTGCATAATACCAGAATATCCACTTTTCAGCATTGCAAATGGGGACATGAAGGACACCTCATAGAGGGGGGCACCCATGGTCGGTTTACCTTAATTGCCTCGAAAACGAGTACACATATTTATTAGCAGGGTTCAAGAAGACCCCTAAACTTGGCTTGCCACCCGTAAAAGTATCATTTGACATGACTAAAATGGTGACCAATGCATATTTGGCTGCCCAATATTCATTGATTTTCGATTGTGTCGGAATTCGAACTCGCTAAGAACGAGCGCCCTAACCAACCAGGCCAACGAGGCCCAAGGTGATTGAATGATGGAAGTGATTTTACTTTACAAAAACAGATAATTGAATTGAGGAGCTATCATTTTATTTCGTTAAAACATAACTATTATTCATACATGCAACTCTAAACAAAAAAAATGAAAAGTATAAAAATTGATGCAAAAAAATGCTAGTTACACTAATTGTAGTTTGCTATTACATTTGAAAGCAACCAGACTAAAAATTTAAAAAATATGCATTTCTACATCTCAAATTTAATGAACTATTAGAAACATTTCTAATATTGCAGTTTTATTTATTAAACCATATTATTTACATGTAACCTGTTTGATGGCAGATTTCGAGTCATCGCCATTTAAAACTGTCGACGTAAAGCATTTCCTCCGGAACGGAATTTGTGCGTTCAGTTATTGCATCGCATCCGAATGACATGCATTCACTTTCGGCATGCCTCAGCAAAGCGTTGAGAGCGGCGTCCATGCAGCAAACGCGCTCCCATGCCGACGGCCATCGCTGGACGCCTTCTGAGGATCGCGAACTAAACCAAAATCCGCTCTTTCTTCTCCGTGAGCCAGCATCAGTGGTCTCGAAAATGACGCTAATGAATGGGCGTTGAGAGCGGCATTCGCGATTGGCCCCCATCTGAAAGTGACAAAATATTTCCTGATAGATTTTTTGACTGCTCTCTATGTACATCAACTGTAGAGTTTTGAAAGAGTGCTAAAGTTTGCTCTTAAAAGAGAGGCTACTGTATCCAAATGATCTCATTTACCTACTCTAACTTTTCGCTTGTTTCTTAAGAAATGCTTTGATAATTAAAGTATATAGCAAACATTATAACTTCAATGGAAAAAATTTAAAATTTACTTAAAAGGTTTTAATATTTTCCAAGAAAATTAAAAACTCTTTTGGGTTTTAAGTAATAGATTCATTGAGGTTAATCGAACATGGATTTTAATACCTAATTGTAAATTAAATATACAATTAGAGCCGCTAAAACCATATCAGAAAATTGTTTAGTAATACAAAATGCATTAAATTGTATTCTCTCGTTAAATAATGGCGACACTTTACTTTTGCAAATTAATTACTCTTACATATTTTATTTTTACATTAATATTAATGGGGTAGAAAATTTAATAAAAAAATTATAGAAATCTTCTGTGAAATGCGATTTATGATGTAAACAAATTTTTTTTTCTCTTAGTTGAGCAATTAAATGTTACATGAACTACATGAAGCGTGAACACACATGGTGTTCACGCTTCATGTAGTTATACAAAAAATAGTAAATAATATAATCTATATAGAAGTATAAAGGGTCGTTTTCAGTGAATGCTTTTATTCACACTCTGTCCGATATTTTAGATTCAGCTAAAACTTATTGAAATAATTAAAATGCTGACTCCCAGCATCATTTAAGTTTAACCATTTCTATTTTCTAACGTTAAGTCTTTAAAAGAAAACAAAATGTTCATTACATGTTTGTATTCTCCATATAATAACAACGGAAATTTCAATAAGGCTTTTTACATCTGCAAAACAAGATTTTGTGTGTTCATTTATTGATAAATTAATTTTCTCCTAGATTTTGAGACCGCAGTGGTACGGTTCGCAAAGGCGTCGCTCACGTGACTGGAAAGGGATTGAGTTCTGAATTTGATTCAATTTGAAAAGCCATCGTGTTCACTAATGACAACTGAGGCATGTAAAATAGGTTTATGTCCTTTCATTGGCAGGGCGCGGTGTTTAAAAAAGGGTGCAGGTTTTGATTGATTGAATTGGTGTATATTAAGACATAGAATGGTATTAAATGCTATTGTCTCCATTATTCCAGAAATTTAATTTCTATTTAGAATAAGTCTACCAAGATATGGAATCGTGAAAATCTTCTTACATTTGTCCGATTATTCACTATCATTTGTAGTCTTTCCTTGGTAGTCAGGTTATTGGCTAAAAAGTTCACGTTCTGACACTTCTTCTTTTATTTGCTACAGTGAACATATTTGACACATTTCAGATTCTGTTCAATTGAAACAATGTAAAAAGGCATTAATATTCGTGTTATAAATCTTGCAAAGAACACGTCCTCCCATCGAAAGATTCACACATAGTACTCCACGCTTGTATTTTTCCAATAATGTTATATTTACTAGATAAATATCTAGAGGCATGATTTATGTAGTTTCTGTGGAATCCCTTCAAATCTTCGGGTGTAATCAAAGGAAGATCTGTTTCTGTTACTGATTCAGCTAATTTATCAGCCGTTTCGTTTATAGAAATATCGTTGTGGGCCAACATAATCTTTAGGAGAGGAGAAAATTTTGCTGTTTCTCCTCTCCTAAAGATTATGTTGGCCCATTGGCCCAAGTCAAAATCTCACCTCCAACAAGTTGGAGGTGAGATTTTGACTGTGCTAGAATATTAAGGCTCTGTAGAAACAGATAGATGCGTTCACTAGATTTCATAAGTGATGGGATCATACTTTTTGTTTGAGTTAGCCAATTTATTCGCTTATCAAGCTCTGTTTTTAAGGTCATGTATATCGTTTCGGATATTATTTCTTTTATCAATCAGAACTCCGAAGAATTTAATTTGATTTTTCCACTCAGTTAAATCACCGTTTGTGACCATTTATATCTCCTTTGTGCTTGGATATATTGATTGCAGAGCATTTTTCATTGCTGATTTCCAATATTGACACTACATATTGATATTATGCAAAGTATTGAAAAGATTTGTTTTTAATATATATCAAGGCAATCATGAGCACCGTAAATAAGATTATCATCTGCGTATACTAAACCTTTGATTCCTTGAAGTAAAGTCTCAAAGAAGCCTGCTATGAATATTGTGTACATGAAGAGAGATAAAATTAACATCTGTAAAACTCCCGATTTTATATATTGGATGGAAGTAAGACAATCGCCATTTTATTTGAAAAGAGAGATTTTTTAAAAAATTCATGAATTCAATATGAATTTTATATGTAATATTTCCTGTAATGCCTAGGTTTAAGCATTTTTGAACTAGGACATCTATATAAACTAAGTTGTAAGCCATTTGATGTCTAGAATAAATTCCAATCATGAATATTTTTTATTATTAGCTGCTTATCATACCAGTACACGTCTGCTCTCGAGACTTTACATCTCGATTTCGAGACTTTACAGTACTTTAAAAATACAAGACGACTTGACTGTATCTAGCGACTTTTCGGTCGGCCGAAAATAGGCGTTCGATAATATATAACAATCGAAAAAACTCTTGTATTCATTGAAATTTATATTTTTATCACATAAAAGTATCGCATAAAGTTACATCACTCTTTCTACGATTTTCTTTTAAATATTTCGTGAAATTACTTATAAAACTCAGTAATTATATATATATATATATATATATATATATATATATATATATATATATATACACACACACACACACACACACACACACACACACATATATATATATATATATATATGTATATATATATATATATATATATATATATATATATATATATATATATATATATATATATATATATATATATATATATATATATATATATATATACTTGAATATACATCCAAACAAGAATGCTAAAAATGATATTTTTAAATCTAAAAAAATTAAATTGTGTAAGAATGTTACAAAATTTCATACTTTAAATGAAAAATATATTTTTACTGAAAAATATAATTAAACTTAACTATAAATAAAATTTCAAAAACATTAACTATGATTGGCCTCTTGAAAAATAAACTTCATGAAAATATTTATTTATCTGAACTTTTTAAGGTAAGTACTTTTAATTGCAGCCCCATTTCTATTCATTTATTTTCTCAACGTTATTTTGAAAATTGACAAAAAAAAAAATTGTTTTTGAAAATTTTTGACAATTTTTTATAACTTAATTCTTAAATGCTAATATTTGTTTCTCTTATCATAACGATAAATTAATGTGACGATATCTTATCTAATTAATTAAACTTCTTAATTAATCGTTCAGCGTAATGATCGATTTCTACGTGTAATGAATGCTCTTTTCTAGATGAGCTGATGTTCATGTGACTCTCATTCAGTTTAAGTAGGGAATTTTATTTTTCATCGTTAATTAATTTTTCTAACTCTGAAGAATCCACTCTGCATTCTGCATTGATGACTGTTCAAATGGCCCAAAGAAGTAAAATAAGAAGTTTTGCTTCTCTCCTAAGTAAAAATATTCTGGACATGCTAGAATATAAAACTAAATTTTAGAATCTAGCTAATTCAAAATATTAACTTTTCTAATTGCTATTTTTATTCTGTCATTATAATTGAAGAATTGCTTTTCTATTCCATTTTTTAATATCATTTATTTATTTATTCTAGCAAAATTCATTTCTGAATATTGTTCGCTGCCAAGTGTGTGAAATGTAGTTATATCATTGCCAACAATGCGACCTTGAATGAAATCCGTTTCGCAACACAATTTTTTAAATTGTGTTGAAAAAATGAGATTATATATATATGTGTGTGTGTGGGATTGAAAGCGCCATTCACATGTTTGGGGTGACGGACATGCAGAGAGGAGAACGACGAGGTGAAGGACAAGAAAAATCGCGATGACGCGAATTGATATTGGACTAATTTCGGATTTAATGTTAGATTGTGATTAAATATATATTTGTGTGTGTGTGTGTGTGTAAATATGTAAATAGCTTTATCTTGTTCTTTCAAAATATAATTATATAATTTGACATTTATCGGCTCTATTTCCCGATAATGATGGCACAACCCATATATATATATATATATATATATATATATATATATATATATATTGCAAAAAATCAATATCATTCACTAACCTTATGATCGCTACTTCTTTTGAATTTTTTTAAAATTTTAATCCCTTATTTTGTACACAACCATAATCTTTGTAAATTTTTATTTATCCGCATGATATCTCAAAATTTTTGTGCCTGTAACAAAAACTACAGCTACCTGAAAATGAAATTTTCTAACTTTGCCTTCTTTATTTCTTTATGTCCGCAAGAAAGTTATGCATCGTTATTTGACAGTAAATATTTTAAAGACAGGCGCTTCTAAATAACGTAAAAGGAAGACGACGCGATAAATTAACTGAATCGAGATCTTTAAATATGCTATGAATTTAAAGTAGGCGACGATCCTTAAATATATCCGCGTCTAACTGCAGTTCACATCTGGAACAGAAATTTACCGTCGCTCCTCGACAACATTTACGCGTAGAAAGAGCAGGGTCTCTTTCTCGACTGAAGTGGGAACTAATTAACTCAACTCCACTCAGCCCTGGAAGCACTCTTTCATTTGAGCGATTCGCTACTGGAAGAGTGCTTAAGATTTGCCTCATTGGAAGGCTGGGAATTTTTCTTCCTTCCGCTAACGCCCCCCCTTCCCCGAGGCAGATTTGTGGAATTGAATTGAAATAAAATGTTCCTCGATAAATATTGCTACACAGATAGGTTTCACTGGGCAGCACACCGTAGAAAATACCCCACTTTGATTCGAGGCCATCTTGCAGGGTTCGACGGGGAGTTTAGGACCTCGGTTTAAACGGGCGCCAGATTACTTCTTAACAATGCTAATAAAGATTATTTTACGTACAATATCAGTAAAACATTAAAATTAATTTTTTTAGAATTTATAGATTGTATATTATTAATTCTATATTATTCTCAGTTAATTTTAATTTAATATTTTATTTAATTTTTTTTTTCGTAAAATACCTGGCTACTAAAAATATCCTCCTTTCATCTCAGCTTCTTAAAGGGGGAAATGGATTTCTTATGTTATACTGTCTGTCACAATAAGTCTCGCTAAGTTGTCTATTTCTTATGTAGCAGTAGCAACAACGCAAATCCAGTTTCGAAATGAAGAGTCAAAAGGAAATCTTTGACAACATTTACAACATTGACAACATACCATCGGTTTACAGAACATTTTAGGAATAGCATGAGGTACTTATCTGAATAACACCAATTCGTAACTCTTAATCCCCATTTTGGATGGGCAGCTCTTGTCCTTGTAGCAACCACCACTTGCTCTAGGCTATTCTTTTGGCAGACACACTATAGGCCATCTACTGGATGTACCGAAATTTTGTGGGTTCTCACAATCAACAACCAAGCAGAAGATCCCCAGCTTTACTTGCAACTCTCAGAATTATTATTTCATTTGGAGGATATTACAACCACCACTTATTTTACTTGCCTCAGCCTTCCGGCAATAAACATAGTGGCTCTTCTGTTGAATTTGTATCTACCTCGACAGAGGTGTATGCAGGAGCTTAACATCCATCTCCCGTTGTTCAACAGTGGCTGAAGCAAACCGATCTTCTGTTCTGAATCCTACCACTAAGCCACCACTAGGGCTCTGTTGCCTGTTAAGTAAAGGAGTCTTTATCGGAAAGTAGTGAGTTCTGATCTCAATTTTACGAAGATCCGTCGTGCCACTAAAATCAGCCGGAATGAAATGCTCCCTTATATGGATGCAGGTCAAGATAGCAAGTTGAGTATTGGAGTGTGTTCAGCTTGCTTCAATATGATTAAGATTGTTACCCGACTGCTTCCATCGCACTGAGCCCAACTTTGGCTGAGTATAGAGAAGTATGTTGTACTTTTGCAATCACAAGATCACGGAAAGAATGTCTATTTAGTGTACTTGTCTGTTATGTGATTTAAAGTTCTTTGATTCTAAATTCAGAACACCATTTTGCCCACAAATCGATTCATAAAACTTTTGCGTACCTAGAATTCACTTACTGAATAAATATTCAGAGTTTGCTTTAAACTTGCTTAAGACAGCAACTTATCCATACATTCAAACCGTGGAAAATATAGATTTTGGAATAACTTGCAATTTACACCTAAATTTGACGTTTTATTGATTCTCTTTACATTGGAATTACATTATTTCCTGAGAAACTTGCGCGCTGAATATATAAAGTAACTTTTACAAAACAATATTAAGCACTTTAATAAAAAAAAATTATAACTTTATATTTTAAAAAAAATTATAGTCTTGAATTTAGATTAGATGTATTAATTAAGTATGTATATTTCATTTAAGTTTTATCTATGCATATTTTGAGTCCTGGCGTTGTATAACGACAGTCAAAGATCCCTGTTGTTTCTTCATTTTGACTGTGATATACTATTAATCAGCCAACGATATTGTTAATATCTTAATTTTATCATATTTTATATGATTATACTATAAATGTGTTACTTTCACAATATAGAAATATGTGCGTTAAATCTTCCTTAAAATTACATATTTATTCATCCTGTAGTAATGTCCTTTTAAATTATATTTGTCATATCATTTTATTTCTTGGTTGTTAACTAAATTTAATAAGAGAAGAACTCAGAATTTTCTAAGAATTATTTTGTCTTACGTTTTTATATGTTTTATATTAGATATTTTCCATCAATTTTATCGAAAAGACTATATTTTATATAAATATCAAAGAAAAAAACAGAGAACATTTTTCGCTTAGACAAGTGATTTCCAACCAGACAAATGATTTCCAGACTAGTCACTCAATTTTAATCAGAAACTTAAACACCTGTTTAAAAAAATTTAGCTGTGTGTATAGGGGTGACGCAGTTTTTAATGTTTGAATAGTAGTTATATATACTCTCTGCGTAAAATTTATTAAGATAGATTCGTTAATGAATTTTAATTATATATATATATATATATATATATATATATATATATATATATATATATATATATATATATATCCATGATGCAATTAATAAAAATTCATAAGGTAGAACAAAGATTAATAAAATAATTTTATATTAGAATTAATAATATAGAATAAAAATTAATAAGATAGATCCTTGATAGAATGATTAAAGTAAAATGAAAATTAATAGGATAGATTCATAATAATGTGAAATGGAAAATAATTAGAGATTTTTGATAGAATTAATAAAATGTAGAACGAGAGTTGACTGCACTCAAAAATGAAGCAGTCAGGAAGAATTTATGGCAAATGGAATCAAGCAATTTAATCAAGAGCAAGTACAAGAGATCTTCGAAATTGAATCCCCCCCTGTTCATCTGGAGAAAACTGTTTTAAAAACTAAGGACAACCAGTATGTGGACAAATAGTCCTATTTTAAGGGAATTCTTCCCTCTGCTTGGGCTTCATCCGTTACGTGGCTGTGTGGGAGTGTTGCAGTGTAGGAGCAGAGACAAACCAGATGATTCCGTTACTGGACCATCTACACTAAATATACATTGTCACCGTGGATCACTAGAGGACGCTGCGACCACTACCAATTTAATGTGGCTTAGTCGCATTTAATGAAAACGACAGCAACATGGGGATTCTAACTTATTACCTATAGACAATGAAAAACGACGCCCTCACTCAGACTACCGTGGTCCTCATTTTATGAGCGCGTTTTAAAAAACAACTCTGTAAATTAACATGGAACCTTCGACTGAGCAAGAGTAACTATGCGAAGTACATTAGTAAATATCTGACAATAAACTGAGACTTGCTTGTACTGATGGACCTCATACACACTTTTTAAAAATGGACTTGACACGCTGAGTGATTAGTAGAGTGCTTGGAGAAGTATGGCCTGGTTATGTTTGTCATAACTGATTTTAAATCACTTGACGTCAACTGTAAATTTTTAAGAGACTGAAGTAAAAACGTACGCGATTACAGTTAAAATGTTGCAATGCTTTCTCCTGATAAAGTTACAGGTTTAAAAAATAATATATGAAATAAGAGTTGGAGAAAAATGAATGAATAATTTTTTCAATAGTTACAGCTTGTGAGAATACTTTGTAACTAAACGACAAAAAGTAGATTGATAAGATTATTACAATTATTGGTGGATAACTGCATTTTTCGTAAAATAATTTGACAACTGAGCTTTTATGAATACTATTTTTACAATAATTTTATTCACAATCCTTCAATAAGTTTAATCATAAATTTAAACCTAAGAGAAGTATATCATGAATGAAATTATTTTAACAAAAAATAATCTTCATCAAACTTCAACTGATTCATTATAATTTTAAATTGCAGATACAAAATGCAATGTATAAAGATGAAAGATTAAATAATTTAAATCATAAACTCATAAAAGAATGTTTTATTACATTTGCAATAAACGAAATTTGCACATAAAGCTTTATTTGGTAACTTTATAAGTTTGCTATAATGGAATTTAACATTATTATTAAATTTTACATTTTATTGCTTGTATAATATCCTTACACCAATAAGTTTATTTTTAGAAACCTTGAACCATTTTTATAAAGTTTAATTTCATGCTGCCCTATCCGAATGTATTTTCATACAATTATTTTCCTTCCGTAGAGAAAATCTTCCCCCTCTTTCTTTCATGTATTATTCTAAGTTGTGATCTGTCTTCGGTTCAATAGTTCATGGGTTCGAAATCCACCTTGGATTAGGTGTTTGTAGTGGTTCGATATCAACTTACGTAGGTTTCGACCCAATGAGTTTCCGAGGGCAAAAGGTGACCACTGGGCAATGAACGAACCGACAAAGCGGAATCTGAGAACTTTCCACACCATTCCATTCGCATCCTTTTAATTCCAATGAATAATTATCATTCCTTAGTGGGAATTTGGGTTGTTAAAAGAAATTATACTTATCATAATTATGACAATATTATGCAATATAGGCCATGATATTTCATGCTATGCAAAACTCTATCTGGGAAATTGTACACATGGAACAGAAGACATAAATAACTGACTTTTGGGACTAAACAGCAGATTCATACTGCCCCAGGGGATTCAATGAATTAATCCAAATCAGAAAACCTCACAAAACTTCATGACTACAGTTCGTATCGCATAAAGTGGTTTTAAATTCCTGAAAAATGTTTTATTTATTCATATAGAAAAAAAAATTTTTAATCAACTATAGGATATTAGCTGTAACCGTTCACACGTTGCTGCGTTTGAACAAAAAGGCAGTTTTAATACCTCGAACATAATTTATTAATGATCAAATGTATACAATACATCAAAATGAAAATTAACATTAAATTATCCCTACATATATGTCTTTCGAATGTAACATATGTACAAAACATAGATATACAAAGTTGATGGTAGAATAAACATGCTTCTTCGCTTGTGATATTAAACAATATTGCAAACGAATTTCAATCGAACAATAGTTTTGTAATTATTAAATATTATCATGAAATGAATGATGATTGATGGTGAACTTTATCTTAGTAGTGCTTGTAAAAATACATTTTTTGTTTTCCTATCTGCTACTAGAATAAATAAATAGATACAAATAAATTTGATGATTTTCCAACTCTTGAACACACAACGTAGAGCTGTCCATGTAATCCACATAATTGCAATGATTGTCCCTGTGCTTTGTTAGTGGTCACTGCAAAGGCTAGTCGTATAGGAAATTGTAGACGTTTGAATTCAAAATGAGTATCCGTTGGTATCATGGTAATGCGTAGTAGTAGTACATGCTCTCCTTGGTGTTTTCCATTTTTTTTTTTTTTTTTTTTTTTTTTTTTAATTTTCAAAAACTTTTCTAGGGATATATCTAATAATTTCCCAAATTTCATGGTGATGTATGGTTTTCGAATCTATCGAGTTCAGACAGAAAGACACACATTCATTTATATATGTACAGAGAGAGATTACATTTTGAGGCAAAAAATGTTTTAATATATTCACTAATCATATACTAACAACAGAAAAATGAAATGAAAATTTCTTTTTAAGTAATATTCTTTTGAAAGATAAACTAATTGTAATAATATCAAAATGTAGTTTATATAATTGAAGCTTCCGCGTGATAAATTTCTCTATCAGGAAAAATAAATTCCGAGATATTATTTCATTCTTTTTATAATTTATTAATTTTCTGCTAATAATGTTTTAAGACAAAAAACTCTTTAATCAATTTATTAAAGTGTAATAAGAACAAAAACATAAAATAAAAAACTCTCTCTTATTTTTCTTTATAATTTTTTAAACATAAACTGCAAATACGACAACATGTAGTTCACATAATATTACATAAAGAAATCTTTCATGTAATAAATTTCTCTATTCGATATCGTGAAAAGTTTGACGTGACAACAGTCATTTTTTTAAATTAAAATACTTCTTTTAATTTTTTTTTTCCTTGGGAGTGTGCTGCACTTATTCCGACCCCTTCCGAATGCATAGGAAATACGCTTTCTTTTTTTGTATCGTTTAACTCCTATTTTTCATTGCCGTTTCCATGGTTACTTCTCGACACCACATTAGTTGAAATATTTCTAATCCAAAATAAGTATTGACGAACAGTTTGGTTTCTTACATTTTATACACGCTTTTTGTTTCCCTCTCTCCACTGCTGTTGTTACAGATAAAAACCTTAGAACGTGCTGAACTCTTTCTTGAAGACGCCTGAAATGGAATAAACTTTCGTCTGTATCATTAAGCAGAAGTTTTCAAAAAGTATTGAGTGTTGCTTTTACTATGAGTATGTTTAATTACATTTCGTGATAACATAGAGGGAGACATGGAAGTCGTAAAGAATTACTTTCTCCAATACTCGATGAATTCCAGCCCTTTTATGTATCTTTCCACAATTTTATTGTGGTTATAGTGAAACGACAGCGTGGTTGTCATGTTTATGGCCACCGCAATGCATCGCAGAATCTTTCCTCAGAGATAGACCACACCATTATATTAAAAAAAAATATTCATTTAAAAAAGACAAAAATTTATTTGTCACGTTCATTTTTCACAATCACCAAGTTTAGCGTCAAGTTGTTTAAATTTATGCCCTTTCACGTTGCTACATGAAAATGTCTGCCGAATTTAAAATAGCGGAACGTGGCTATTAAGGAGTCCCATTCATTCCCTGCCTTATCGGACGGACTGCTATCTCTTCCTTGCAAATGTATGTGCTTATTTATTTTAAGAAATGTAAAAATGTAATATATATATATATATATATATATATATATATATATATATATATATATATATATATATATTTTTTAAATGTTTTCTACCTCATGAATTAGGGTATAAATGCTGGAACAAAAAAAAGTTGGGTTGCTTTTCACTTGACGGTCATTATTTGCTCAGGTGGACCCCATTTTGAACAGGATATTTTCTTTAAAGAGGATTTCTTACAACTACAAAAGAACAATCCTGAGGATAGATTTGAAATCATGTATTTTCAAAACGCTAAATGTTCGGCTGACAGCTCACCGACGGAACAAAAGCAAATATGAAAAATGAATATTAAACATACCAATTATTTCTTGAATTGAGTTGAAAATTGACAAAGTAGCTTTTATTTAAAAACAAAATTTTTTGAAAACCTCCAATTTGTAAAAGGAATTCTGTATTTTGTTATCAAAAGACTAGGGACCAGCCTCATAAAACGGCATTTTCTTCTTCTTGAAGGATGAAACATGAAAAAATACGTTGGTTTAAAATGTTAAACCGTTTATGAATAAATAATATTATCTTTTAAACTTACTCATAGTATAATTTCTCCATACAAAATTCTTAACTTTGTTTTAATTTGGACATGGCAAATCAATAAATTCATAAATCATTATTCATAAAAAATAAAATTTTTATCCTATTTCAAGTGAAATCATCCTTCTTATGGGATAAGAGTATTGATAAATAACACAAAGGAAAAACAACCAATAAACTACGCTTACTCCGTGAAAGAACACAAAAACGCAAAATGAAAGTAATCACCAATTTAACCTTGATCTTTCCTTATTATGTGCAATCTTTTCCTCACATTAAAAAATCAATCCCAACATGCAGTGAGACGGAAATTTAACACTTTATTTCAATCCATCCATTTAAAATCATTTCGATTCTTTTACAGGTTCGGAAAAAGAATAACAAAACATAAATACTATTTATTTAAGGTTTACTCTCTTAATTAAAATCAAAATTGAGGATAGATAAAAAATTCTACTCCAAAACTTTTTTTTTAAAATAAAAAGGATTTTTTTTAAATAATACTGTGTTCGTGTGTTATTTATTAAACCAAATATTTTTATAAAATTGGGAAATTTAGTAAAGTTAATTTTAAGAAAACGAGAGTTAATTAATAAAAGTTGAGAGTTAATTTTAAAAAAACGCATTTTCAGAAAAATAATTCAGATTGAGGTATTAACAGTGTTAATAAATAAACAAATTATTATATAACTGTAATTGTGTGTTAATTAGAAACAAAAATTGGATTGTAAATGAGAATGACATCAAACTACTTCGAAGATTTCTAATTTGGAATCTTTTCAAAATGTTAGGAGCACTTGAAATTCCATACTCGATTCTGAAATCACACAATGTCTACTGCACACAGCTCGCTATTTCTTCAGCTTAATGTTCCTTTGTATCTCGAGTAAAGGAAATCCCACAAAATTTGCAAAGGAATAGTTAGTGTCCGAAGTAATAACTGAAAAATTGAATGGAACAAAATACATTTTTGATAAGTTCATTTCTTTAAATGTTTGTAGCAGAATACTTTTAAAATGAATTTTAAATCTTAATAAAGTTGTTCATTGCTTGCAATTTTTAATTTAACCAAATATCTGAACACAAAAGTTTAAAAAATAGCATTTTTTCCAGGAAAACTTGAGTGTTTTTTTTATAGCTTTTAATTTGAATTTCGGATTTCTGTTAGCAAAATATTTCTTGTTCAAATGTAAAATATTTCATTGATCTTTTTGTATATTACACATAAATCATTATTCACAAAATATTTTATAAATTAATATATGAACAATTATCAATAGTTTCGAATTACACTTAAGTTTGTAATGAATATAAATTATGAATAAAAAAGTAAATAAAGTGTTAAGTATATAATTAATATTCAAAATTAAAAAGTGTAATAGAAAAGGAATGGATTTCATAATTTCTTGAATATATTTTGAATAGTCATCACATTTTTTTTTTGTTTCTAACATGATACATTTTTACATAAAAATTAAGATAAGTATATTTATGATCAGCGATATTTGTATTAACACTATTAAAGAAATACGAAAATATAAAAATAATTTAAGGAAAAGGTAAAATTAACTAAATTTTTAAGACTATTTTCAAATTTTGTAATTTTATTGTAAAAGAAATAAACAACACAAACATAAGTTACGAAACAAACACCAATTTTCCTTAAAATTTAAAACATTTTTTCGATGATTATTTTTATTTTTCTAATTAATTCTTTTTTTCATAAAATGAAATTTGGTCTGAAATTGAGTGAATATTGTTCTCAGAAAACATTAATTAATTTAGTACAGACTAACAGTACAATATTTTAATACATCTTTTAAGGCAAAAATTTGAAAAAAATTACTAATGATTTCCTTCATTAGAATACTTACACTCAAAAATTATTATCCAATCGCAAACTTTTCAGACATAATAAAAATGGTACGCTTTCAATAAAACCATTTTAATTCAATTTATTTGAACATAAACATGAAAAAACATCTTTTCTTTACACCAAACGATATATCCATGCATTCATTGCAATGAATCAGAGTAGGGAATAAAAAGTAAGAATTATCTTCCTCCGGTGGCATCAATTCTTTCTCCGCGAAATCCTTCTCAACCTATCCACGAGTCAGAGGGACTAATTTGCTTCTCCGATCCGTGGAGTTTTAAATTGCAAATAACACAGGCGAGAGTAGAATTCGATTATCGCCTGATCCCAAAACATTTATAATTGGGAATCAAAGAGTAAAATGCGTTACATAATGAACAGTGAGGGGGGGGGAGTAAAAAAAAATCAATTATCGCTCTTTCTCTCTCGGTATCGCGAGCTGATAATTGAATGATACCAAATCGCGGGTTCTAATGAGATGGAAATGAGGCCAGCAAAAAGCTCCTTCTCGTCTCGTTCCGCCTGTAATCAAGTGAAGAGGGCGCCTGTAGTTCAACCGAATCATTAGTCGGACGATTATGCAAATTTGCAAAGAAGCTGTTGTCGATTGAGCAAGCTCCCCTCCCGTTGACAAAGGAGGTTTCTGTCGCTGTATGCTTTAGCTTCGATGAAACTAACTCGACCTTTAACCTTTCATTTAACTTTTCCATCATTGATATTGTATTGTTTGTTGCGGATTCTTCCAGACACATGCCAGTGCCAATAATGTAGATTTTTGAGGTATTTGATGATCACTCGGAATATAATCACTTGAAATGCTTGATCTTTTACCATTCTTCCTAAGCGTTTCTGTCGCTATGTGCCTCGACGAATCTATCCCAACCTTTAACCATTTATTAAGCATTCCATCTTCGATTCTGCATTGTTTGTTGCTAATTCTTTAATTTGACTTTTACATGTAAGTTATAATAATATAAATTTTCCGGTATTTGATTATTATACTTAGCAATCTCTTGAAAGTGATTAAAATGAAATTTAACCATTCTTCAAAGTTGTTTCTGTCTTTGTGTCCTTTACCGAAGACAAATACGTTCTAACCATTACTTCTTTTCTTAAACACTCCATGAGTGACTAATAGCAACTGTATTATTTGTTGGTAATCTTTAGATTTGTTTTAGGCATTTTAGAACCAATAATGTAGATTTGGCGAAATATTTTTACAGAAAAGAATTGAATTCCTTAGAAGAGTGTTTTGCCACTGTGTCTTTTACTCTGGATACTCCGATCGTTTACCATCGATCGTTCACCGTCAACGATTAATGACATACATCAGTTGCCGTGGCTTCTTCGATTCGGTTTATACATGCTAATGATGTAGGTTTTTGTAGTATTTGGAGATGAGTTGGAACATTCTCTTGAGACAGATGACGCTGTCGAATTTTCGCAATGATTCTTTCTCTCAAAGAAAATGTCCTTTGTATTTTATTAGGTATTATAACTGTAAAAAAATTTTTGCTTACATCAAAGTATTTGAATGATGAAAATGTAAATGTTTCTCATAAGCAAATAAAATGACAGGGTTTCAAGTAATGTACATAAACTGTGGAAAATGAGAAAGTATTTAGAAATCAGGACTATGTGCTCCAAGTAAAGTATTACACTTCAGTATTCTTTTAGTTTACTTACATAAATAAGTTTGATAAATGAGAAATCAAGTAATTCCTTTGTTTTTGTTGAGTTAGAAGAGTAAATTATATGTTTTGTATGCATTCGATTTTATTGGTATTAGTTTACATAAATAATATACATATGTAATTATTAATTTTATAAAACTAATCTTTTTATACATAATACAATTTAGCAATCTATCATTTTTGTTTCAGCGGTTTATTAATTTTTATACATTGGTTTTATTTTTAATAATTTAAATAATATATAAAATTTTCTTGTTTATTTTCCCATGTTAAATTTCAGTAAATCATTATACGAAATGAATAAAAATATTTACGAAAACGAAAAATTTCTTTGCTATTTTTTTCATCTACGTTTCTAACCGTTATCATAGATGGAGGGAAGTTTATACAGCATTCTATTCCAAGCTAAACTAAAGTAATTTATTTGTTTACTCACCATTGTGTAGCCACTTCTTGAATGCGAGGAATCGTTTTATTTGGACCTGCAATTTGATTCCAATATTTGACAGTTGGAAACACCTTTTGTGGTAAGAACTGAACTGAGAAACTAAAGAGAAAAATTGTTCGTTAAAGGCTTACAACCGGGTACCATAATTTAATTGGATGATCAAAATCTTGATTTTTTGTCATTATGTCTACATATATTACTAACAAGGTGGCTGTAGCCACTACACAGAAGTACCAATATTACCAGATATGAAATTTTGTCTCCAAAACAAGCGGTACCCTTTGTACACCGAACGCAATCATTTTAAATACTTGATTAATTTAAAATGCATTAATTTTTGTAAACACTGCATCAGGACGCGAAAAGCAACCAAAACAATTCATGACTTCGCGATACCTTAGAGCAAATTATTTTTTCAATCCAATGAAATTATTATGAGTTGGAATCTGAACTATGAGAAAACATTAAAATCTCGCATCAAAAAATTCCTTTAAATATTTTCATACAAATGAATACGTGGACTTACAAAAATATGCATATAACAGTGTAAAATTGAAATGTTAAATATGGGATTATTTTTTTTTACATCGTTGGAATTTACAAATTTATATGTGTATATAATTGTATTTTATTATTGTGTTTATCTTTTAATATCAAATCTGTGTCTCATCACGATAAACACTGAAAGTATGCATAGAGTTTGTTGGGAAATTTTGCATTAATTACTTAAGGGTAGAAAGCAATAACATTAAATTTTTTACGTATACATTCTTACTGATACTATGCCAGTGAAGCATTTTGTGATAAAATTTTATCTTGAAATATTATAAACAGTGCTACTGGTATTAATATTTTATTTTTAGTGAATAAAATGCAAATTTTTACAAAACCATTGCAAGTTTATTCCATTCCTCCTGATTTTCAGAAAATATGGAAATTATATACTATGACAATCTAATTAGGTCATAATTAAGTTTCTCTGTTTCTTAAGATGCAAATCATTGTTATGTTAATATGTGATTCAGTTTCAAAATATTTTCCTCTATGCCAAAAAGATGCAAAATATCAATTCGCCTGTTGGTTTACAAATGGAATATTAGACCCAATTGTCTGAAATGTATTTCTGAGTTTCAGTTCGGGAAATTATGCTGATCCTTGAAAAAATTGTCCAATAACCAACATGAAGTGCCAATTCCAAAAATGCAGCTGCCTCAAGCCATTATATACTTCATAGTATGAATTTGATCCAACAATTTAGCATGAAATCCTAGGGGATTCTAAAATTAAATCGAGACTTTGAATTCAAAGATTATTTGGCAATTCTGGAAAATAAAAATTAATTTTTCTATAGCCGCATTACAAAAATCCAGCAAGGTATCCATGTATAGAAAACGATTGCATTTTATATATAAGCTTGACACATAGGGAAATTAAACTACCATCAGAAAATGAGCTCCTGTCAAAGTTGGCAACACTCAATATCGATATTAATATTTGCAGGAGTGAAAAAATTGAGGGTGAAAGCACCCAGGACAAAATAATTTGCTTCTTCATAATCCAGTAAATCAGAGTAGCAAATGTGTGCGCATCGGTCCTGTACCAAGTTCAGAGTTGAGCTTGTTTTGTGGGAAGTCATTTTAAGACCCGGATACTTAACCTCATGATTATTTCACTCAATGTTCTCCTTGAGTGAACACGATGGATCTTCATTTCAGTCAGTAGATTCAAAGTCAATAGTTTTTTATATTGAAAATGACTTCATCCATCACTACAGACTTGGGGACACTCCTCTCAGACACCACATTGTTGTAAAAGACGAAATATCTAAGTCCTTGTCTGGAAGAAATCATTTTTCACGAAAACGCCGTACCTATACTACCCAACATGAAACTGTCAGGCCTCAACTCTGCGCTAGGTGCAAAGAAAAATGCTAGTGCAACAACTATCATTCTTGAGAAAGATTTCTTTCAGAAGTAAGGCTTCATAAAGCCTTGGGTTTTTTCCCTCCAGACTTTCATATTTTTTGCGATTTCTAAATGGTATCTGAGGACAATGATTTAACTCGGACAAGTGCAGACTTTTCATGTCTGCGGATTCATCAACGACCCATTTTTTTCGACACGAGTGGAATTAGTTGTCTTGTCTCCTAACGAGTAAGATACATTATTGATTGAGGCAATATCTTTTGAATAAAACATACTTCACACACACACTGTCTATTTGTAATGAGTGTTTGGTTTTCATTTGATTTTATTTCATATGTCTATAAAGCAACAAATACTCTATAAATTATGAATTCACAATATATATAGATAAATTTAATAGCTATAAATCAGATTATGGAGTCTAATAAGTTAGGTCTACACAAAATAAGCGAAAAATCTAATACATACTAATTAGTAAATTATTATTTAGTAGAATGTTTAAGAAATTCACCTCAGTACTCCAATAATCAATATAGAAAAAGAATTGATATCATTACTTTCATATTTGGAGTAAGCTATTAATAATGGGAAGTTTTCAATGTGTACGATATTAAGGAAATAATAGTAATAAATATTCATTATAATTTGAAAAGTATCTATTTAATAAATTCAATTTTTTAAATTAGGACTAGAGTGTTTCTGTGTAGGATGTTTCCATCGTGGAAGAATTTGATGAAATGAATATTTATTAAACCGGAAAAATATTCAATAAAAGGAATTTTCCCAAATTAACGAAGTTGTATCTTTATAGGAAATTTCCAGCATGCAATAATTTTTACATTGAAATAATTGTAAAATGATCTTTGTATTCCAAAGATATTCGCTGCAATGAAAATTCCATTGCAATTAAGCTATTTAAAGAGAAGATTGAAAATTGATTATACTGTTATTTTAAAATAATAATAATGTATTAAGATCGTAGAGAACATTTTATATCGAATATTTTTCGATATCATAAATTTTCCCATTGATATTTCGTGATTACTGTTCATATTTCCTAATGAGAAGTTTTGTTCCTCTAATAAGAGTAACGAATAAATATTCAGTGAAATAATGTCTAAATAGTTCATTTCTTCTTTTACAGGCATATGGTGTTTGAGATTAGTGTCACTCCATGTCCCCAATCCGGTAGTAGTGGGTGATGCCATACAGCTCCAGTGTGGTTTTGATCTGGAAGGAGACACCCTCTATTCTATAAAATGGTACCGTGACGATGTTGAATTCTTCAGGTTTGTTCCTCGGGACAAGCCGCCTGGACAATTTTTTCCTTTGCAGGGTGTTAAAGTGGACGTGAGTATATACTTTCCTATATGTCAGCTTTATTTTATTAATTGTGTGGGTGATTCAAGAATAGAGACACATTTTCCGTTAGTTGACAATGTAGAAAGAGAATGCATTTGACGGAAAGAGCGCATTAACATTTTTTATACAAAAAATTAATTTACAAGGAAAAATCCGTTAATATTTTCAAAGGTTATAAAACTCAAAAATATTATCCGAAGCTAGAAAGGATTTGTAAGTTTGGCATTGATAAATGACAAGATTTTTTAAGATAAGAAAATTAAAAAAAGTAGCTCACAGGTGGCGCTGATACGGATGACTTATCTGAAAATATGTAAAGGAGATAATCGTATAAATATTTACACTTTTGATCCTGATCTTCGTTACATGCCATGTAAATGCCTCAACGGTTCAATAGCCGCTGCCTTAGCGATCAGTATTTGGAATATCATTCATGATTCAATGAAATGAATAAATATTCATTATTATTTCATCAAATTTTTCCATGATGGAAGCATCCTAAACAGAAACACCCTTGTCCTAATTAAAAAATTAAATTGGAAGGGGTCTCTCAATGGGTTGCTGGTGAGTTGGGGACATTCTTAGTCCTTCTGCTGAAGTGGCATGAATGTGGAGAGATGAGTGTTAGATCAGGTGTGACCTGGGGTCTTTGCGGATAGGCGATTTTTTCGAATCTGTTGAACTTAAGGTACAGCCTGAGGCTGGCCTGCACATGTATGTGTGCTTTGCTTTTTTCCATGTTAAAGAACAAGTATGCTGAGTGGGAGAGTTAAAATTTTGTTCCGATCCTGCTTCACATGAACCAGGAATCAGCGACTGATGATTTGCGTTTACGTTCTTTGGAAGTCACAATTTATTGTAACTTCCAAAGAACGTGAAGCCTGCCTTTAACAGCAGCAAGCCTCGTAAAGACTGTTTAGCTATTTGAGGACCGCATAAGGCAGTCAAGTGTAAGGTAGAAACGCTTTGGTTACATTGCAACTGATGTTGAAGCATTAAGATTGACTGCCAGATGCCTAAACGTACCACAGTTTCGATTTTATAACATTATTTTTGTTATTTGCATGCCTTTTTTCACGTGTATAGGAAAAGGGCCTTCTTAATTATTTATTTCATGCCTTGAAAACCGGGACCCATCAAAACTGCAAACTTGCAAACCATTTTCCATTTTGATTATTTTATCGGATTTTATGAATTTTTAAAGTGTCTTACGGATTTTTTGCCCAATTATTACATTTATAGAAAAGCCTTACTTAGCTCTTCTTATATATTTCATGAGTTGATTTCGCACTTTAATGAGAAATCCGAAAAAATTTTCAGGATTAGTACGGCTCGTACGTTGAACTTGATGGAATCTCTCAACAAAGCTGGAGCTCCCTCAGAACCCGTCTTTCTTCTGACTTGATTGAGAAAATTGAGAAAATATTTACCGTCTGTTTTCTCTATCGCCACCATTCTTTCTTATTCTCCCTATTTTGTTTCCTCTCTCTCTCTCTCTCTTCGCTTTCTTGCTCTTTCTCTTTCTTTCACACCACATGTTTTTCTTTTTAGCTATCTCTCTTTCTATTTCACTCTCACAATATATTTTTCTCTCTCCTTTATCTTTTCCTTTCCTCTATCTTTCTCTCTCGCTCTTTTTTCTCACTGTGCCAGTTATGTTAAAATTTAATAATCATAAAACTGAAAAAAAGTAATTAGATTCATGATGACTTTTACAGTTGTAAAATTGATAAATAAGTTATATATCATTTCCTTCAATGATAAACTATGTGAAAAAGTGGAAATATTTTTCTATAAATAGTTCTAAAATTTTGTTTATTATTAAACTGCAGATCATTTTTTTTATTCAATCTATTATAATTGTTGTTTTCTCACGTCAAATTATTTTTTACTTCAAATTAAGTTCAAAATAGTATCAATATGCCAGAAAGTCCCTATAGAAATGTAAGACTCCCAATATTGTAACACATATGCTTTGAGTTTTTAATAAAACAAGTTTAACTTTTAGGTTTTCGCATATCATCCTTCAAGAAAACAAAATAATTCATTTCCTTTGAATTTTCCTTCCGAAAGATCAGAGGAATGAAAATCCCCTATTATAATACTTAATAGTGTTAATAACAAAAACACATTTTTTTCAACAAAATTATAGACACTTTATAAATTTAGATGTTGCTTCCTGTTACATTTTAATGACTTCGCGTCTAGCTCTAAATGGCTTTATTTTTTAAATAAGATTTGAAAATTCAAATATAGGGAAAAGTATCTTTTATAAAATTTGTAAATAACATTATTTTTTTAATAAATCAAAATAACATCGGTATGTTATAACGGTATTTAAGTAATTTTTAATTAAAAAAAATTATTTTGTAGAATAAAATATAAATACTTTATGAATAAATATTTGACCTTTCATACAATAACTTTTTAAAATATTAAAGGTTTTTCTTGATACTTTTAGAATTGTTTTCGTCTTGTTCAAAGCTTCATTTTCAGTATTGGCATTATGCAATACGATTTACACGTTTATTTCTTCTTCTGATTAATTAAAACGCTACCATGAAATACACCAGACATGATTGCACTCTTCTCGATTATTCCGACTATCGTGAAATGATCCAGAAGAGTATTATTTACTCAATAAGAGTTCAACTGGAAATATCAAAATTAAAAAACAATCAGAATGATAATTTTTCAAAACAATAATAAAAATGTTATTATTCATAAAATGTTTTTAGCTTGACGTATAAACATCAAAACACAATGAAAGCTAAATGATAGTTCATCCAAATAGTCCGCAAAAATATTTTAATTCCATAAAAATAGTTTTCAGTTAAAAATATAAACATTAAAGCAGCATAATTCGAATAATAGTTTTCCAGACAGTGCAGAAGAGTATTTTAGTTCCTCATTTGCAGCTTGTATTTGTAAATGTAAGCATTAAAGAAACAGTTCGAATGTTAGGTCTTCCAGAAGAATATCGTTGTTCTTCTGTTTTAATTCGAAATATAACCATCAAAACAACATAGCAGAAAGATGTGCCAGACAGTCCACATTTTGTCCCACAATAAGATTTCACTTGAAAATATCAGTATTAAAACAACGCAAATAGAATGATAGTTTTTCTAGATAGTCCAGAAAAATAGTGTTTTATTCAGAAGAGCTTATTGGTAGACAGCAAAAGCAGGGTTTCTTTTCCAGAAGAATTATAATAACTTATATTTTTTTAGTTGGAAATATCAATATTAAAACAACACAAATAGAATGATAGTTTTTCTAGATAGTCCAAAAAAATATTATTTTATTCGGAAGAGCTTATGGGTAGACAACAAAAGCAGAGTTTCTTTTCCAAAGGAATTATAATAACTTGTATTTTTTCAGTTGAAACAACAGAAACAAAATGTTAGTCATTCCAGACTATTATTTTCAAAATGAAGACAGATAATGAATGTTATATATTCTCCAAAACTTCTCACGCTTTTTTTTTAGGCGCTCAGAAACTGCTAACTGGAGAAGACGAGAATTCGAAGGCCATTGTTGCAGCGGAGGGGAGTAGAGTTTGAGTAATCGCCTCCTCCTATTCATCTCGATTACTTCACGCGGCATTCCTGGCCCTAATGGATATTTATAATCCTCTCACCGTTCTCTGTAAATAAGAGGAAAGTTTTTGAATGAATCGTCCTCGAAGGGGGCAGCACAAATCAATGCATGCTTTGAACGCTTCAAAATTTTCTTAACACCTCGTAAAGGAGACGAGAACGCTGGAAAATGATCCATTTTTATCTTTGCATGCCAGCATAATGCTGATTAAAGATCTTAAATCACGCATTTCGGAAGGCTCTTAAACGAAATATTGTTTCATGGAAATATTGTTCCGTCAAGTTAGACAATGGATTGCCGTGATAACGAGATGCGATGATGAAGCGATTGTGGAGGTTCGGTTGGGGAGTTAATGTAGTTTCTTTCCTTTCCCGTTTTTTTTTTTTTTTTCTTGGATAATTTTCCCAGAAAATAAAAATCTCAAAGGTAATCAGAATTCAAATTCAAAATACGATCGATTAAATGAAAACTTTTAGCGTTGAGTACGATTTATTGATTCTTTTAAGTAAATAATATATTTCTGTTTTTGTGATATCTTTTAGATTGATATGGATATTTTTTTAGTAGTTGAATTTATTTACCTAAATTCGGTATAAAATTAAAACTGATAAATTTCAGTTGTATGAAGAGTCAAATCTGTTTTGTGCAGTTTTTTATGAGCGATGTATGAAAATTTCAGTCAAATTTGGACATAATTGATGAAATTTTTAATATAAAAGAAAGGAATTGTTCGGGTATTTCTTTCTTTTTTTTTCCATACGTACATATTTCATCACATTATATACATAATGTGCCAGCCAGTTACACTGCATATGTACTGTTACCTTAAAACAAATTAGATTTATATATTTAATACTTTCAAGTTCTTAGTTTTTTACAGGTCTCTATAATTTTTTTAATCACTATCTTTCTTTCTAAGATACTTGCGCTACCTTTACTAAGTTCGATGTACTGCTTTGCCTCCTATCGCTATCTTGATTGTCTTGCCTTTGATTTCATTTTAAAAAGAAATTCCTAGTCGTTTCATTGCAATGGAATGACATAAAAGACATCAACGAATCGTGATGTCTTTTATGCCATTACAATTTACCTCATGAAAAGTACTTTTTAATTTGGTTGCGAAAACTATTTCAGACAGCTGTAGTCTTAAAGTTTTGTGCGATCTCTTTTATGCGTTTCCTGTTTTGATGGTCTCATCCACGACACAAAAGTAGGTTTGAGAGTATTGTAGTTCAAAGCGAAAAAGTCTTAAATGCTTTAAAATCCATTTTTTTCAAAGATATAAAAAAATAATCAATGCATTTCATTTTATTATAAAAAAAATAATAATAATAAAAAAAAAAAAAACGTGTTCCTGAGATGAGAAGTTGGTCATCAAACATTTGAGTGTGGAATACTTGCTTGCTGAAGGCCAAAAAGAGATGCGTCCTGCACCAGGCGCTTAATGGAAACCGATCTATTTCATTTGTTTCTTGACTCCAAGGAAATGCAAGCATTGCCTCAAATAAATGGTCTCTTTGCTTTCCAAACCTAATTTGTTACTCGCTCGAAAACCATATCATTTGAAAAGCATTTATAAATTTGAATGATATCTGAAATCGAAAGAGTGCATTCAAAACAAATTCGGGAAAGTAAACAACAGATTATATGTTAAGAACAGAAACAATTTTAATAAACACAAAACGGTACACACATTGAATAAATTACACATAAATTCATGGCAATCAATTATATTGAAGAAACCTAAAGGAACTTACAGTTCCATCGGAAGAGAGGGATTCATAGAACCTTTCCCTCAATCGAAACAAAATCTAAAGTGTGATGAAATCATATTTAATAATAGGCGTGACCGCGTCATCTA
Organism: Latrodectus elegans; assembly: GCA_030067965.1. Lineage (NCBI taxonomy): Eukaryota > Metazoa > Arthropoda > Arachnida > Araneae > Theridiidae > Latrodectus > Latrodectus elegans. The sequence continues at coordinate 105,039,687 of CM057822.1, forward strand.
TTCAAACTTTTTTCTTCGCACTTCCCACCTGAGCTCTTTATTGAGTTCACTGATTAAAATTTTAAATTGAAAGCTAATACTATTAAACACGCACATATAACACACACAATGATTAAAAATATGAATTATAAAAATTTAAACTAAAATTACTTGCACATAAATGACAACATCAATAAATTCAAAAGATGTATAAAAACTTGCGACTCCAATAGACAAATTTTAAATCTTTCATATAAGATTCAAAAGACTGCTTGTGTTTACTTTCAATTTTGATAATTGTATTAAAAAGTAAAATTTTGTGAATTAGAGTCTCTAAAATTGTAAAAATTATTTATAATAGTTCTAAAGTCTTATATTTATTTTAGAGGTGAAATTTGCTGAAATAAAAAGAAATGAAATAAATTTAAAGTTCATACTGCTCAAATTTAAGATTCCAATTAAAGTTCAAGAAAAGGTAAAAGTGTTTATAGTTTCAATGTGTAGGGATGTTGTGCTGCTCTTTTTAAGGCTCTTCCAGACCTACGTGAGAACTTCTGTTGTCTTGTCGCCCCACCTGGTGTTAGTTCTCAAAGCTTGTAGAGGAGAGTATCCAAAACAATATTATTGGTTGAAATTGCTTGTCAATCAATCCTTCGAAGTTAGCGAGTCTGCCAGATTTGGCGTGTTATATCGTGAAAAATTAAAGTACTAACGCCATAAAAACAGCCAAAGAGAGAGTTTTAAATTTGCTCCTATCAGATGTTTATCTCAAATTACCCCCAGGGTTCTTAGAATAGGGGTGAGAGAAAGTGGGTCAGTACAAATGCTCAACGAACTGACACCGGAATTACCTGTTGCTATCTTATGGAAAATTAGCTGCCAGTGATTCTAAAGAAAATATTATTTATTTATATTTTAGAGTTCGGCTTTTTTATTATTCGCACAAAAAATATTAAGACAAATTGCAAATGTTGAGTGATTTTACAGTTACTAATTAAAAGGTCAAAAATGATTATCAGAATTCAAATCAAACCTAAAATACTATATGAATGATTAAGAATATTTTTTAGGAGCCTTAGTTCACTTTGATTTTATGAGACTAGATCCATTGACTTAAGATACTTTTGAATATGAATGCAACAAATAATTAAAAACTATTATATTCAAAACAAATTCAATATAAAAATATTTAATTTTTTTAAAATTTTTTAAAAACTAACAAACACACACTCATATATATATATATACACTACTGGTCATTAAAATTGCTACACCAAGAAGGCGACATGCTACAGACGTGAAATTTATATGAAATAAAGAAGGTGCTTTGATATGCAAATGATTAGCTTTTCAGCGCATTCAGACGAAGCAGGCGGCAGTAGCGACACCTAGATTGTGTTTAAATGAGGAAATTGTTCAGCCGGTTCTTCATACACAAATTGCATTTGAACGTTGTTGCCTGGTGAAAAGTTGTTGTGATGCCTCGTGTAAGAAGGAGAAATGCGTAACAGCACGTTTCTGACTTTGATAAAGGTCGAATTGTAGCATACCGGGATTGCGGTTTATCTTATCGCAGTATTGCTGCTCGCGTCGATCGAGATCCAATGACTGTTAGCAGAATATGGAATCGATGGGGTCAGGACGGTAATACGGAATGCCATGCGGGATCTCAACGGCCACTTATCACTAGCAGCCGAGAAGACAAGCATATTATCCACATGGCCGTAATGGATCGTGCAACCACGCCACGAGCCGTGAGTCAAGAAACGGGGTCGTTTGGAAGACAACAAGTGTCTGCACGAACAGTTCGACGACGTTTGCAGCAGCATGGACTCTCTGCTCGGAGACCATGGCTGCGGCTTCCCTTGACGCTGCGTCATAGACAAGAGCGCCTTCAATGGTGTGATCAACGACGAATCTGGGCGCACGAATGGCGAGACGTCATCTTTTCAGATGAATCCAGGTTCTGTGTACAGCATCATGATGGTCGCATCCGTGTTTGGCGGCATCGTGGTGAACGCACCCTGGCAGCGTGCATTCGTCATCGTCATACTGGCCTATCACCTGGCGTGATGGTATGGGGTGCCATTGTATACACGTCTCGGTCACCTCTTGTTCGCATTGACGGTGCTTTGAACAGTGCACGTTACATTTCTGGTGTGTTACGACCTGTAGCTCTACCCTTTATTCGAGCCCTGCGAAACCTTACGTTTCAGCAGGATAATGCCCGACCGCATGTTGCCGGTATTTTACGGACCTTCCTTGATACGGAACATGTTCGGCTGTTCCCCTGGCCAGCACGTTCTCCAGATCTTTCACCAATATAAAACGTCTGGACTGTGGCATCGTGTTGAAGCTGCATGGGCATCTGTACCTGTACATGGAATCCAATCTCTGTTTGACTCAATTCCCAGGCGTATAACTGCTGTTATTACTGTCATAGAGGTGGTTGTGATGCGTACTGATTTCTCATGATCTATCCAACCAAATTTTTTGAAAATTTAATCACTTGTTATATTTCTAGTATAATATATATGTCCAATAAATATCATTTTGTTATCTGCATTTCTTCCTGGTGTAGCAATTTTTATGTCCAGTAGTGTATATCTATATCTATCTATCTATATATATATATTCTAATTATATAAAAATAGATGAAATGTATTAATAATTACAGTTACAATATATATTTTTATGAAAATAACGTTACGATTATCTATCTATATATATATATCTATGAGGTAAAATAGTAATTAAAATAAATCTGTTAATAAAGTAAAGAAATGCGCTTGAGCAATTCACATTTCATGAAGAAAAAACAGAAACTATATATATATATATATATATATATACACACACACAAAAACACTATATACAAACACAAACATACAAATTCGTATAGTTAGACTTTTATTTTTTGGATTTTAATTTTTCAGCTTTATATATATATATATATATATATATATATATATATATATATATATATATATTTGTCTTTCCTTTGCTCTCAATTATATAAGTTGGATTTCTTATGTCCATTGATCTAGGATAACGTGGATCGATTAATTCTGGCAAAAGATAGTCAAAATAAAAATCATTTAATTTAGTTTTCATTTGTGTCTCCCAAAATGCATCATGTCTAAAAATATGTTCAGTTTTAATTCCTTTTGGGGACCAAATGGCAAACCAACAAAAATTCTTTCACTAATGTGTAATTGTCCTTGGATTTGATAGTAAAATTTATGATTTTTATTTATGCCATTAATTTCTTTTGTTTTTCCATCTTTTTGCCAGAAATTGAATTTAGATTTCTTTATAAATTCATTGGGATTATATCGCGACATGTATATGGGCATTTAATTTCAACATTACCCTCTTTGCCAATTATTCCATCTGGCGTGGCAGCTAAATGAGGCAAATTTTTATCTATGAATATCCCACATGGTTCTATTTTAAGTCTTATTTCTTTTTCTAGTTCGAGAATGGAAGTTTTTTCATTAATAATCCCGTATAAAATTGCTTCATTTTTACGTTAGAGTATAGTATTGTTTTTACTAAATTTTGGCATCCTGTAGAGGGTAACTTCCGACATACAGCACCAAAATTCGACGCTGTCAATCGAATTCTTATTTCCTTTCTCCAAACAGCATTCTCATTGTTAAGTACAGTAGCGCTTTCTAAATCTTCTCTTTCTTTCAAATTAAAGGCTAGATTAGTCAATAATTTTGATTTTTTCCCCTCGTATTCATTAGATGATAAATCTGGCTTTTCAGCAGCTGGGCCATAATTTTTGTCGGGAGCTGGAAAAATATTTGCTAATTTCCTAGGCTTTGATTTATTTTTTGCTTTATTTAATTTATTCTTTTATTTTCAAACTGCTTGCAGTATTTACCTGGGCTATTTTCGTGAAGTGCTTTGTGCATTTCTATATATTTTTTTTTAGTATTGTGGGAAAAAACTGAAACATAGCAACTTGTTTGGTAGGAATTCTTTTGACAATAGTTCACTCTCTTCCCACCTGTTAACTTGGCAACAATTGAATTAAATTGTTCTACAATGTTATTATAAGCGTTATACAACAGACTTTTGCATGCAGGGCTAAGGACTCTAAAATTTCTAATATTTTATATAAAATAACATTATGTTTAAAATAGACTAATTTTACAGAGTTTAATTAATGAGAAAAATATCCATATACATTTAAAAAAATAAAAGTGTTGAAATGAATTTACGAGAAATTTGAATTTTCGGAAAACAGCATTCAACATCAATTGAGAAATGCGTCAAGGTGAATAATATGTTCAACAGAATCTTGCGGTTGAATAGTTTGGAATGACTGTATTAGAAAGCTGTTTGGAGACGGTATTGTACTGCGTATCCCATCTTAGTGACAACAAGGTGATTTATGATTTAATTATTGTTGTAGCCATACAGAGAAAGAAAGTCGTTCAATCACATTATTTCTAGACTAGTCAGTCACTTTGAGCGTATCTAATTTATTCTCAATTTCCTTCCTGATATTCTCTCTCAAGCATTCCTTCTCGAACATCAATACTATAACTTCATATTTTATATCGCCTTAAGTGCTACAGGATATTTATTCATTCTTTTGATATTTTATTACTTTTATTCCTTTTTTGTCAAAAATAATGTCATTTGCGTTGCGCAGGATGATATTCTTCTTAAATAAATTTCGTGTTAAATGAAAATAATCAAAGTTGATTTAAAAGTACATATCATAGCTACTTTTCCAACGCTAATAAACAAAAATCTAACATGCATTATTTACAGATGCCTTTTGTATTTCATGAGTGAGAAAAGCTAATTCGTCTTGCTGGATTTGGAAGTGTTTGCCAACCACATGGTAAAACAGCGGGAATCATATGGGGAGAAGTTTTTCTCAGAAATTCCTCCTGCTTCAGGTTACCGTAGTGAAGTAGAAAAATCAGCCAAGTTAGGCGTTGAAAATTTTCCAGTTTCATAGGTGGCGTTGTGTACAGAGGTGGATTTTCAGAAATAAGAATGAGTTTGATTTGTAATCAAAATTCGTATCAAAATATTAATGCAATCAAAAATATTTTTAGCTTAAAACAAAAAAAAAATGTTCAGTTTGTAACTGTACAAAGAAAAAAAAAAAAGAAATATCCTTAAACCATATTTTGCACAACCTCAATGAAATTAGAATTTGGTTAAAATTTACTCGGATGGAAATATTTTGACATTTTAAAAATATTTGAAAAAATTTTAAACTTTAAAAATGGACATCGATGTGACAGTAGCTCTGTTTTTTTGGAATTTGCAAAAAGACCGAAAGTTTCTATCATGAAAATAGCACTTGTGAAACGTTAAAATATTATCCATAGGATTAACATAGGATTTGATTTTCCCCAACGGAGATCTACCTGGGTCTTAACAGTACATTAGCAGTTTTTAATTAGTTAGAACAAACTTTGTTATCTCGCTCAATATAAATTTTATCGATTCTGCCTAGTTTTCAAAGTAACTTATTCTTGATGTCATATTTATAGCACAACCCCAAATCTTAGCTCACTTTGAGGATGAGTATTTTTCAGGTGATGAACAGGAGGCTCTGCTGTTACCATTTTAGCCCCTATTGCAAAGTCTGATATTTCTTTCTTTTCAGCAACGATGATCATCTCTTTGATCCATTTTCTATCCTCCCTCCCTCAAAGTGCGATGAAATCACACATAATAACTGACGACAGCATCATCTATTCAAACTTTTTCTTCAGCTTCGAATATAATTGTGTTTCTGCATGAAAAAAATGATGGGTCATTTACTGGTCACCAGTTCTAGAGCAGAAACTCACCTTACAGCAATCAGCGTTCCAGTGAGCACTATTGGCAAACTTATACTTGTCATCTTTATAGTAAAATTTAACCTGAACAGTACATTTGATAATCGTAATCTTTCCAGTGACTTGTACATTTGATTTCTTCCGTGCTGAAAATAGGTACCTCAATTTTCACAAAAAATGTTGCGTTTACCAAGAAAAACTAACGAGTAGAAATAGAGTGTTTCTTAAAAGTAACCAAAAATATCATTATAAAGCAATGTTTAAAGATTCGTTAAGTTTGTTTGATTCACAATAATCATTTTTTGCACATGATTCGACCATATGCTTCACTTTAATAGTGGATTCCAAATCACTCGAAATTATGTACTATATTCCTGACTTTTCTGGCTTTTCATGGCTTACAGCATTCTAATATTGGTAAATCTCTATTGATTGGGTAAAAATCTCTTAGTCTATAACCATCTGAATATCCTGCTATCATTTATAGATATCGGAACAATGCCTAATTTTCAGAACAATCTCCTTATTAAAATGCTTCATTTAATAGAAATGCTTTAATGTGAGAATCCATTCATTCATTGTTAAGGGGTCACATTTGCACACTTAAGACAGGATTTTGTATTCTCTGCAATTTGGACACAGATTTCTCTCCAACCAACTGTAGTTAAACATTAGTTTGCATTTTAACTCATTTTAATTAATATATACAATTTATTATAAGTTGTGTAGGATTGCATAAAGAATAAATATTTGAACACAAATAGTTTGTATTAGTATGATAGTTAGTCAATATTAATCATAATACTTAAATTGATAATCGTTAAGTATTTGTCATCGATTTTTACTTTCTATTTTACCAAATATTGATTTTAATAAGTCACTCTTTTATTTCTAATGCGTTAACCATTTTAAATATTGAATAGTTGATACTCATTTATAACTTTAGCATTATGTTGGTGACTTAAGATTGCTTATTTAAAAGTCTGACTTTGAGTATATTTTTGTACAATTTTTCTTCACATGCAATATTAATGTCTGAATATGTTTGTAACTATTTCCCTTTTTATATTCAGTATTGACATTATTGGAATATCGCTTAAATTTTTGTTTTCTCATGCTTCGCAAAATATGAAACGAAAACAAGCTCAAAATTACTGCTAGCTAAAAAATGTACACGAGCTATGAAGCAAGCTTCTTTTATATTATTCAGCCAAAGGACGTGAAGTGAGAGCGCTGCTGTATCATGTTAGCAAGCGTCTTGAAGGAGACCTCAAAATATACCAAACAGAATATAAGGAAATGGATTAATCTAAAACATAGCTAAAATAATGGAAATCACGTTTCTGGTTTTTTAAAAATTACAACTAAGGACTTTATTTCCCATAGTTAAACAATTTCAATATAGCCAGGTACAGAACAACAAGTCTTAAAACTGCTTTAACAAACTAAACCAGATACAACAAACTAGTAAAAACAATAGATAATGTCTGACGATCCTTGTAGTAGCACGTGTTTTCATTTGTTTTAATTTATGAAAAATAGTTTCGTAACCAATGGAAATGAACAAAGTGGAATGTGTACTACTTTATTTCATCGGAAAATCTTTGAAAGGCAAAGAAAAGTGGCAAATTTTTAATTCATATTTTTTAAGCAAACAATCGCTTAGAAGCTCCGTCTGACAGCTTCAACAAATTGTTTGCTTTTAAAAGAACTACCGGACTTATCATGGGAGGACTTCTAAGATATTGTGCCACACAGAAAAAGAACTCGGCATCAAAAATTTAATGGAGTGGAAACCCCTTCTTCCCGGCTACCGACTCCAGCTGCTGAATATTTTCTTAGCGTGCTTCGGTTGACAACGACTTCGGGGAATTGATTATTATTATTCCACGATGGGTTATTTTTCGCTTGGGGTACATATTTCAAGCCTCAAAGGTAGTGTACCGTACCGAGATGGCAAGACAATTGAAGACAATTTCAATTTACTTTATTGATGAGAAAAAATTTTAAGTATACATAATTTTTTCTATTTACATAAATTTCAATACAACTTTCAACTTAATAATCATGACAATATCATTGGCGGACGCCGCCACAAGCCAACACTCCCTAAAGACAAGGCCTGTTCACCGCTATGATGAGTCATCCACAGGAGGCTGGTTGTTTCGTCTCCTTTATGGCGATCTAAATAACTTACTTTTTACTATGTATTTTAAATGAATCACGCCACATGGAGTTATTTAAGTATTTGATAAATCAGTGTTTGATAATTGTTTGGAAAATTTTAACATTTGTGTAAATTGATCTAAGCTAAATTATTGTAATAAATAAAATAAAAACTGAACAGAATTTTTTCCTAGATCATTCCTTTATTTAAATGATTTAATTTAAAAAATGTTTCAGTTAATTATAATAGTACACTTAAAAATTTTAGAATTTAAGAAAACAAAATATTTAATTTGTCAAACTAAGTGATTAGAAAATATAAGAAATATAAATAAAATAGTACTTTAACAATTAATTTTGTAATAACAATTAAATTTGTGTGTGTAATTCTTAGGTTAAAATGTTTTTTTATAATTATAATAAAATGTTATGTATTTTGTTTCATTTGTTTTTCCTAAATTTCCAATTTTATTATTTTTTATTTTATCAACCATTATTTGTAGTTTGATAAGATTTTTAAGTAACTTGTAGAAAAAATTTATGAAATTATTAGGATCATATTTGAAATATATTCCTGCTACATTTTTCTCTTAGTTTAAAATAAATTTATGATATCACGTAACACAATGATTATACATTTTAAAGTTTTTCACAATAATCATTTAATTAAACATGATTTGTATGATTTAATCTGATAATATCAACATTACTTGGCGTATTAGTATTAAAAATGCAGGCATATATTAAATCATTAATATCAAAAATATAAAAAAATGATTTTTTAAATTAAATTTGTGGCCAAATAAAAACATTCATCTTTTCCATTATACAAATAACCGGAGTAAATGAAACTATTGTTTTGATTACATTATTATTTTTTTCATAAAATATCACATAAAAATAGCAAAATTTATAACTTGCTCAAATAATAAAAATAGAATAACGACAACAACAGTATATATATATGCTTAAAATAACTTTATTAAATACTAAAATTCCACAATAAAATTTATTATAAATTAATATCAAAATGTAATTAATTTGTTTGGATATGCAAAATAATTTTTTTGAAATAAGCAAAATGTAAATAACAATGTAAGTTTAGGGGAACATCAATTTTTAATAATTATATACAGCTACAAAAAACTCTTCCCTGAAATTTATATTATTTTCCTAATGTTTGTAATTTTCTTTTGGATTTTGAATTAAGGAGTTTTTTACTTATTAAATCATTAATTTTTCTACAATAATTTTTGAGTAAAATATTAGTAGAAATTAAAACAATATTTTTTATTAAATCATCACTGTCATGTTTGCAACATTCTTAAATTAAATTAATTTCAGCCAATCTAGGATTTTTTGATGTTACATTGCTTGCAATAAATCTATGATTGTTACACTTCAAAAAATCGTTTTCATATTCAGAAGATAATAGTTTAGAAATAACAGTATAATTAAAATGAATTATTTTGGTGATTTCATCACAAGGATATTTTAAACCACCCCTATCTATATTTTTAATTAAAAGATAGTTTTCACATTCATCGTCAACTTCGCTTATTAAATAAACACAGCGCATTTCACAATTAATTTTTTTAAGAGAGAATGGACGCAATAGCCTGCTATGTATGTTAAAATAGTTAACAAATGAGAATATTTTTTAAGTCATTTGAGTTTATTTTCAAATTAAACTATAAATTAAATTAGTAATTTTTTCAAAATTTTCTAATACTTGTAATAGTATATACTTCTAATACTTGTAAGCTTAACCACATAATTATAAAATAACATGAAAAATTTATCTTACTTTTATTTTTGGTACAGTATTTTCAAGAATAAAATTTTTTATATTTGAAATTTAATATGATACAAAATAAGACAATATGAATAAAGAGAAGATGTTTGTAAAAATAATAACTGAAATTTTTCTATTTACAAATCCTAATAAGAACATCAGCATTCTTATGCAAAACCCCCTTTCGCTGGATTAATTCAAAATTAAAGGGCTGCAATGCTAATGCCCAACGCATTAACCTAGGGTTTGAACTAGTATTGGAATTCAACCATACTAATGGGTTATGATCAGTCTCAATTCTAAATTTTTGGCCGTCTAAATAGCATTGTAACTTTTTTACTCCCCAGATGATTGCAGCACATTCTTTCTCTGTGGTACAGTATTTTTTCTTTGTTACTGTAAATTTCCTACCAAGGTATAAGATAGGATGTTCTTTTTCCTCTTCATCCAAGTGAGAAAATACTACACCGATTCCTTCATTGGATGTATCAGTTTGCAATATAAATTCTTTTTCATAGTCTGGAGCGTATAACATTGGTTTTTCACTCAGTTTATTTTTCAATTCTTTAAAAGCTGTTTCACATTCCTCCGACCACACTATCTTTTCTTTCCTTGGCTTCCCTTTTAATTTATCTGTCAAGGGAACCGCTATAATGGAATAATTAGGAATATATCTTCTATAATAAACAGACAAATCTTTAAAAGCCCGAATTTCTGTTTTAGTTGTCGGAACTGGAAAATTTTTAATTGCATCAATTTTTAATTCTGAGGGAGTTCTTTTACTTTGGCCAACCATATGACCTAAATATTTGATATATTTCTGAGCAAAAACACATTTAGAAGGCTTGATCTTTAAATTTGCTCTTTCAATTCGCCGAAAAACATCATCTAAATGTTTAAGGTGGCATTCCCAAGAATTAGAATATACGGCAATGTCATCTAAATATGGAATCGCAAAAGATTTCATCCCTTGTAACAATTCGGATATTATTTTACAGAAAAAATATGGTGCATTCTTTAAGCCAAATAATATTCTAAGTGGTCTGTAACAACCAAAATTTGTTACAAAAGTCACCAATTGTTGAGCTTTCTTAGTGAGGGGAATCTGCCAATAGCCTTTTGCTAAATCGATTATTGTAATAAATTTAGCACTTGAAACAATTTCAATCCTTTCCTCAATATTAGGAAGTGGGAAATATTCAGTTTATGTAATTTCATTCAATTTCCTGTAATCAATACAAGGCGTTGGTTCTCTATCAGGGACTTCTACTAATATCATGGGAGAACTATAATTAGACATTCCCGCCTCAATAATTTTATTAACTGACATTTTATTTATTTCAGTTTTTAAAATTTCATTTTGTCGGGGTGACATACTATATGGTCTGGCACATACTGGTTTATTGGAAATTAATTCGATATGGTGCTCTACAATATTTGTTAATCCAGGTTCATTCAAAAATATATCAGAATATTTACATAGCAATTTACTTAAGATTCGAATCTGTTCTTTACTTAATCTCTCTTCTAAATTATTTTTTGAATTAATTCAGAACAATTAAAATATTTGGGTTGTTTTCAATAAATGGGAATTCAATTTCTAAATCTGAAAGATCTTTCATTTCATCGAACTCAACAAGATTTATAACATTGGATCTACTGTATTAGGGCTTTAGAAAATTCACATAATAAAATTGTGATTTCTCTTTCTTATTAGGCAAAGAGACAATGTAGTTAGTATCAGAGATTTTAGATTCAATTGTTCCTGGGCCATGCCATTGAACAGCTAATTTATTTGCAGGAGAAGGTGCAAAAACAAGAACTTGGCTCCCTTCTTAAAATTCTCGTTTAACACTGTTTCTATCATAATAATTCTTTCGCTTTTCTTGACATTCTTCCATTTTTTCCACAGCTAGATTTTGACATCGTTTTAGTCAATTGATAAGATTTAGAACATATTCAACAACAGAATTTTGCTCTACTTCGGGCTTTAACCAGTGTTCATAGAGTAAGGTTATTGGTGTTCTTAAGTTTTTTCCATAAAAACGAATTCTGCAGGGCTGAATCCGGTTGACTCGTGAGTTATAATTCTTAATGCAAACAAAGCTGCATGGATATGCGGCTCCCAATCGGGATAAGATTATAAACATAATACTCTAAGAATTCGTTTTATAGTTCTGTAAAATCTTTCTACAGGATTACTTTGTGGATGATATACTGAACTATGTATTATTTTTATTCCAAACCTCTCAAGAAGTTCTGTAGTTAAAGCGCTCATAAAAGAAGTTCCTTGATCATGTTGGATCTGTTTAGGAAAGCCCATTCGGCTAAACATTTGAAGCAATGCATCAACAACTGATGTGGATGATATATCTTCTAAGGCAACAACATCTGGATATTTGGATGCAAGACACATAGCAGTAAGAATATATTTTTTCCTTAAGGTGTGACAGGCAAAGGACCTGTAACATCTATATTTATCTTTCTAAAAACTTCAGATATTATTGGTTCTACTTTCATAGGAGCTTTCTTTTTCTCTCCAACTCTTTCCCGGCTCTTTGACAAAGATCACAGGACCTTACAAATTCTTTTAATTCTTTGTTACAATTTGGCCAGTAAAAATTTCGAGCTAATCTGTCTTTTGTTTTTGTAACTCCAAGATGAGAAGATATACCTTCATGACAAGTCATTTTGAGTTTTTCTCTGAACTCCTTAGGAACAACTAATAAAAAATTTTCATGTCCTAATTTATCTACTTTTCTTTTAAGTAACAGTTCATTTTTTATTACATGATTTGTTTTATTGACTTCTCCTGACTCGATACTCTTAGCCTGTTTAAACAATGGTGTGAGATATTCACTTGTTCTTTGGTATTCTTTGAATTTTTCTTTATCAATTTCAAGTATGGAAACTTGAAATTGATAAAGAAAATATCTTTCGACTGAGCTTCTGGTAAAACTGCTAATTCTTCCTTATCCACAACCTCTTCATTGGAATTTGTATTCAAGCCTTCTTTTGATTTGTTTCAGTTCATCTTCCATACTTTTCTGACTTCTAGTTTGCACATTATTTATCTCATCTGCCAAATTCATATTTTCCTTCTTTTCTTCTATTAATGAGGTTGTTCAGCTTCCTAATAGGTATCTACCACGATCCAATTCATTTGCAATAATAGCAGCGCCTTTGTAATTATATATTTCCTAATTCACACTCCAACACAATTCGTGCAATTGGTAAACAAGTAGGATACAAATCTAAGGGTTGTTGTACCCAAACATATTCACCAGTCATATCATTAGGCAACACATACTTCCTATTAACAATATCTATTGTGGCTCCAGTATCTCTCAAAATTTCACATTTAATTCCATTCACTTTCCCAATAATTTATATGGTTTGAGTAAATCCTTAACCATTTCTTCCCCTACGTTATTTATAGAATTAGGGGCGTGTCATCACGTTTCACAAACCTATGGAACGTGAAGTTAGTGAAAAATTAGTTAAGTGAATGCTCATTAGGCTTTTAACATTTCAGAAGCGGGATATTTATCGCCCTTTGATGCTTGTTTTGTTTTCTTCTCCGATATCGAAACTCGTATGTATGTGAATTACGATTAAAAATAGGAATACGCTCCTTGTAAGTAAGGATTAATTTTGGATGAAGAAAAAGGAAGAATTTATGACGAAAACGTGAAAACTACGAATTACATCAACACGGAATAAAAGAAACGAAAATACGCAAGTGAGTTATCTTTTATATTTTTTCGCTTTCGATTTCTGTAAGCTCTAAAATGACTTCATTTCTGGCGAAAGGCAAAATGATAGATTTAATTATTTTAGCTACTGAATTAGGTGAAACCGTTCCCCAAGATTGTAAGATAATAGATTTAAGGAACATAATCCTTAGTTCAAAAAATTATGAAGAATAATTTGTTAAAGTTTTATTGGATGCTGGATAGTATTATTGAAGATCGCTTAGCCCAAAAACAAGATGAGGAAAAAAGCGCAGTTCGTGAATTTGAGTTACAAAAATTACGTTTACAAAATGAAAATGCCGGTAATGCGAATAATTTTGATTCAGAAAGGTGCGATTCTTGCAATTTGCAACATCTTATGCAAAAATATGAAGTGAATGAAGGTGATATAAGTTTTTATCTTATATTTTATGAAAGACAAGCGCGACGAATGAGTTTAGATAAAGCTCATTGGGTTTTCCATCTCTTAGGACTTCTACCCTATGAAATAACCCAGTGTATTGCCCGAGAACCGGACGATAAAGCAAATGATTACGATTATGTTAAGGAACTTTTATTAAAAAGATTTAAATTAAATCCAGAAAGATTTCGGCAGAAATTTTGTGAACATTCTCGTATAATTAATAATACATGGAAAGATTTTACTTTTGAGTTACGAAGTTATCTTAATGAGTGGTTAGATGGTCTTAAAATTACTAATTTAGAAGATCTTAAGGATTTAATTGATACAGAACAGAGTTAAAGAAAAGTGTTTCCCCTACCATTCGTAATTACTTCATAGATGAATGGACCTATTTTATTAATCCGGATAAATTAGCAGCAAAATTAGATTCGTATGAGAATGCTAGATTCGGAATAAAATCTTGTACTAAAAACAAAAACGCGAAATTTTTTTGAAAAAAGATATTATTTTGATAATTATGTTAAAAAATTTAATGATCGCAGTAAAAATGAAAATTTCAAAAATGAAGTAAGAGAAAACTGCGAATTAAAAAAATTTCCTAAGAATGAGTGTTCTTATTTTAAAGAAAAGCGTAACACGAATTTTAGTTCTCGTAATGATAAAAATAACATTAAATGCTTCAACTGTAATGATTATGGGCACATTTCTAAAGACTGTCCAAAAGAAAGAAAAATTTCAATTTGTAGAGAATGTGGTGAGAATGGACATACCCAACGGCATTGTTTGATAAACAAAGATAAAAATATAAATTATTTTATGAAGGAAGCAAAAATAAATAATTCTGAGCATTCGATAAGTAGCTTAATAGATATGGGATCGAGCATTTATTTTGATAAAAATTCAGTAGCAATTAAATTAAAACTGAATATAATTCCATTAAAGAGAAAATTGTTTGGATTTGTCTCTACTGTTGCATCTGCTTTCACACTTGGAAAAAGCCAAGTGGAATTAAAAATCGACGACGTCAGAGCAACACTCAAAATATTCATTGTGAACGATGATACTATGTCGTTTGACCTAATTGTAGGAAGAGACTTTCTAGACAAAACAGAAATCGCTTTCGCCCGAATTGGCTCCAAATTACACATCTGGTATTCGAATAGTATTCCGTTTACTGAAGCGGAAGTCGAATCGAAACATCAACAAATAAAACTAAAAACGGAAGAAACTATTATAATATAATATTAGAGGGAAAAGAAAAAAATTACGATTCTGTTTTTGAAATTAAAAATGGTAAAACGGTAATTCCTATTATGAATAATGGCTCGTTTGATGTTAAGTTAAAAGAAAATAAATGTCTGAGTATTGTAAAAGATATATCGCCGGATTGGAATTTTAAATTCTGAATGTATTCTTCCATTTAATAATCTATGTAATGCAATTGAAGATACAACATACACTGTAAATAAGGATAAATGCGCGATTAAAATAGATGATATTAAATTCGAAGAAACTATCTCTTATGATAAGAAGTTGGAAATTGTGAAATTAGAGTTAATGATTATAGAAATTGTTTTGTCATGAAAATAAGTGAGTTAGGATGTACTACATTGACTAAAATGGAAATTAATGAAGTTCCAGGAAGCAAACCAGTTTGTTTACGTTGCTATAAAACAAATGCAACTGACAGAAGCTATATTAAAAATATTGTTAAGGAATGGAAAGAAAACAAAATAGTTTCCGAAACAAGATCACCTTATGCCAGTCTAGTATTGTTACTTCGAAAAAAATTGGTGAGGGTAGACTTGTTGTAGATTACATAAAATTAAGTAAGCAGACAATTAAAGATAAATTCCCTTTGCCCAGAATTGATGATTTATTAGAATGTCTTGGTGAATGTAATATTTTCACGACATTAGATTTAGCTCACGGTTATCTCCAAATACCACTAACAAAGGAAGATAAGTTAAAAACTGCTTTTATTACCCCAGATGAAACAGGTCAGTTAGAACGTATGATTTTTAGTTTGGCAAATGCACCTTCAGAATTTCAGAGATTAATGTATCAAGTATTAGGACCATTGTTAAATATGAAAATTTTGTGTTATTTAGATGATATTTTAAAACCAGCAAAGAATTAGACTGATATGATTGAACGAATAAAAGAGGTATTTATCTAACTTTGATCTGCTAATTTGACTTTAAAATTGTCAAAATGTGAATTCGGTAAAAAGGAAGTAGAATTTTTAGGATTTATTGTTAATAGAGAAGGAATAAAACCTGGAATGAGAAATATTAGATCAATAAGAGAATTTCCAACTCCTAAGAATATTCATGATATTCGTAGATTTTTAGGTTTAACTGGTAATTTTCGGAGATTTGTGGAAAAATATGCGCAAAAGGCAGAACCTTTATCACGACTCTTGCAAAAAGAAGGATCTTTTAAGTGGGAAGAGGAGCCAGAGCAGTCTTTTCGATTATTGAAAAATAGCCTCAAAGAGCAACCTGTGTTAGCCTATTATAACCCTCAAGCTAAAACGGAAGTACATTGTGATGCAAGCTCTAGTGGTTTAGCAGACATGCTTTTACAACAAGCACCAGACAATAAAGGGCGGTTGGTTTATTGTGTCAGCAAAAAGACAATCGAAAAGAAGTATCATTCAAGCAAGTACAAATTGATAGCCATTGTGTGGATTCTCGAAAGATTAAGGCAGTATTTATTAGGCATAAAATTCAAAATAGTGACAGATTGTCAAGCACTGATGTCATGAATGCAAAGAAAACAAACAATCCTCAGATTGCATGATGGTGGAATTTAATTTAAGAATTCGATTTTGAATAGAACATAGGCCAGGAAAGAAAATGGCTTACGTAGACACAATGAGCAGAGCTCCAGTTTGGGAATCAGAAGATACATTGACATCCCTCATCAAAAATAAATTAGAAGTTTGTTTGACTTTGAGTGAAGATGAACAAATATTGATGATACAGCAAGCTGATACAGAAACACGAAAATTAATAGGAATATTCAGAAAAAAAAGATCATGATATAACAAAAGCAGAAAAACAGTTTATAAGAAATTACGTGCTTAAGAGAAGCCGATTATTTAGATGCATAAATGAAAATGGAAAAGAAAAATTTCTCTATGTTATTCCAAAGAGTATGAGAACAAGTACAATAATCAAACTCCATTATCTTATTGGACATTTTTCTGTTGACAAAACTGTTAATAAGATAAAAGAATTGTATTGGTTTCCTTATATGAAACGTTATGTACGAAGGCACATTTCAAAATGTTTTGAATGTTTAATAAACAAAACGCCGTCAGGAAAACAGCTGGGCTTATTAAATCCAATTAAAGCAGGTCGTAAACCTTTTGCAGTTATACATATGGATCATTTAGGACCTTTTGTTAAGAGTTCTAAAGGTAATGAAGAACTTCTGGTCATGATAGATAATTTCACAAGATTTGCCCAATTGACTCCTGTAAAGAGTACGTCAACATCACATGTGCTGAAGGCTCTGAAAAACTTGTAAGCATTTATGGTCTACCTGAGAAAATAATAACAGATCGAGGAACTTGTTTCACTTCGCATCAATTTCAACAATATTGTGCTGAAAATGGTATACATCATACACTCAAATGTACGAAGCGACCATGTGCAAATGGAATGGTTGTAAGAGTTAACACAACAATATTGTCTACTATAACAACTGGTATGGAGGATCAGAATCACAAAGATTGGGGTGTTAAAATACATGAAGTTGAGAGGAATTTGAACAACTTTGTAAACAAATAAACGAACAAGACACCATTTGAATTGCTCTATGGTTATTTTCCACGATTCAACGATGGAATTTTGAGAAAGTTAGCTGATGAAGAAGCTCAGAGTTGGCAAGATCCATCTATAGTGCAGGAAGAATCTCGAAGACAAATAGAAGAAAGTCAACAAAAAAAAAATGAAGAAATATTATGATAAAAAGAGATGTAGAGCTATGATGTTTGAACGAGGAGAGATTGTTGTAATGAAAAGAGCTCCGAAATCTTCAGGCCAACCGACGAAGACACAATTTAAGAACCGAGGCCCTCTTATTGTTACCGAGGTATTGCCGAACGTAGTCTACCGTGTGACTCAGCTGGAAGAAAAAAGGAAGGCCCTTTCTACGTAACAACAGCTCACATTAGTCAACTGAAACCATGGATAAATGAACCAGATTCGGATGAAGATACTGATGATGATGACTATTCTTTGAATAGCCCAAGACGCAGTCCACTCGCAAGGACTAAAGCTGAATGGTGAGATCTTTCCACTTTTATTTAAGGAATAAATTGCAATTAAAAGGCTTATCATAAACTATTGACTCTAAAAATAAATAACTTTAAAGATTATTTACTGTATACTGAAATATTCATCAAACAATGTGAAACTCTGTTAAATTTATTCTGTGAATGATTTAATAATCCTAAGTTCATTTAACTTCTTGTAAACTTTTGTTGTAAGTAATTTTATTGGAATTTAGAATTGTATTAAGAATTACTAGTGAAAAAAGTGTATATTATATATTATTATAGTTTTTTGTTAATCTAACATAATAATTTTTATACTTTTAATGAAAGATGTGTATTATTAATGATTATAATTACAGTATTTGTTTGTGTGAATGAAAAATAATGTTAGTTACGTAGTTAATAATTTTATTTAATCTGCTGTTTTTAATATAATTTTTTAATGTTAATATTTGCCGTATTAATTGGTAATTGAGTATTATTATATCAATTGAGGGCAATTGTAAGGTCAGTCTGGCCGAATGTGAGAACTGAAAAATCGCCACCAGAGGGCGAACAAAATATAGTCAGTTAATGTACGTCGATCAAGAGAGGCGGTAAGAGAATGACGAAGCGCAATGTTCAATAAATTTGTATTTTCTTTTAAACATCCTGACATGGCTATATGTATAAGTAAACTTAATGAAAAATTAGTTAAGTGAATGCTCGTTAGGCTTTTAAAAAAGAAAGGTTATCTCAAATTCTTCTAAATAAATCGTTTTAAAAAAATTCTTCATCACATATTTACTCAATATTTAAATAAAATGATGAAAAATTTAAAGCGTCCTATTATCCTGATGTTTTGTCTTCTTTTTCATTTTGCTTTTTCTTCTATTATATAGTCAACTTTTGGCTGGAGTGAATGGAAAACGGCATCTCAAACAGACGTTTCAGTCTTTATATAATAAATCGTTTCATTAACAAATAAACGAACCCCTTTTATAGTTAATAAAAGTCAGTAGTAAGAAATGGTGAATAAATATCTTAGATAATACTTGTTTGGCATAGTATACTTGCAAACATGACCATGTTTTAAATTCATTATTTTAACAATAACAGCAAAAGGAGCTGTTGAAATCAATAAAGAGAGTCCCCTCAATTGCTTCTTTGTGCTCCTATGTTTCTGAGTGCAGTCAAAACAGCGATATTGAAACCGCAACCCAGCCCCCTGGACGCACTTTTCTATGCTCCAATGTCATTACTTGTCTCTTTTCAAGTTACGTTCCTTATCGTGCTCCTTAAAGTAGAGAAATAATCACTATAATTGTGAACTATTGTTTAAAGAAACACAAACAGATTATTCAAATGACAACTTTATATTTGGTACGTAGTTTTACTATGATGAACATGATAGTAGCGAATAATCGGGTTATTTGTCATCATTTTCTACTATCCGACGGGTTTCGCACTTGCATCCATTTTTAAGCCTTTAAAAGTCACGCCTTAGTCTTTGCAATGATATTTGAGTTAATTTTTGTTGTTGTTGTCGTGTGCCAGCTAGGCTGGAAATTCGGTGTGAGCTGCTCCACTTTTCCAACTGAACCGTATTTGGTGTGGAGCCCGACTTCTTCCTTATACACACATGCCATAGGGATCCGTTTATAGGGTAGGCAACCATTCACATATCATTCATACAAGGAAAGGACAAAGACATGATAGATAGAGAGAGAAAGTACATCCATGCCTGAACCGGGATTCGAACCCAGTACCTCCCTATCTGTAGTCAGGCACGCTGACTACTAGTCAAGTTGGTCGGCAGTTCGTTTTCGTTAATTAGACCAAAGGAATTCAAAACATTAATGCTCCTTATGATTTTTTGAAAAATTTCAGCTGGATTCAAACTCCAGAAGCTAATTATTGGGACGAGCAATATTCAAATTACTAATGCTGAATTTTAGCAGTATTGAAATTACTATTTCTAACAATGGTAACAAATTTCAGCAGAATTCAAATTTTCAATGCTAACTTTGTAATGCATTTCAGCAAGATTCAAACTACTCTAATATGCTAATTATTAATTTCAATAGATTTCAAATTACCGGTGTTAATTATATCTAACTTCAATAAGATTGAAACTTCTAATGTTAACTATTGGGAAAATTTTTTAGCAGGATTCAAATTACCCGTGGCTCTTGAACTATGATGGCTAATTTTAGTATTTACATGTGATTGAGGTGAATTTTACATTAAAGTCTTATAGTGAATTATTTGTGATAACGTGTATTGCCTTCTCTTCCTCAGTAAAAATATAGAAATATTGTGAGACTTGAACTCAAATGAATTAAAAATCACAACAGAATGATATTCCTTATGCTTAGTGGAAAATACAATTTTTAATAAAAATAACTAAAGCAATTAAAATTTACAAATATCACTAAAAATTACTTTTTTCGTACGCGAGATTACTTTCAAGAGAGAAATATATTCTGCATGGAGCAGACATTTTTGACGTCTACTTTGCTTTACTTTGATGCCTAGTGACGTCAGAAGTTATGATTTGTGCTTGGGCTTATCGCGTTTTAAAAAAATTGTAGGCACCCACCGACAAGAAGGAAATCTAAAAGCTTCGGACGTTCTTACTTATGCAAATTTGCTTAGGAAATGTAAATATAAATGCTCATTTCTCTTCATCGTTTAACAAATGCTGTATTTAGATCTTTCATTCTGAAATGCGCGCTGACTTGGAGAGCTCTGAAGGATTGCATGCCAAATAATCTTTTAGCACATTTTTGACGAGTTTTTCGACACACTCTACAAATCTGGAT
This sequence comes from Latrodectus elegans, assembly GCA_030067965.1. Taxonomy (NCBI): domain Eukaryota; kingdom Metazoa; phylum Arthropoda; class Arachnida; order Araneae; family Theridiidae; genus Latrodectus; species Latrodectus elegans. The sequence goes on from CM057822.1 coordinate 105,060,696, forward strand.
TTCCTATTATGTGAGAATAAAATGTCTTCATCATCACTCTATTGTGGCAACTCTTCTAATCGTGTATTAATTTTGAATATTTTGTTTCAACTTTCGACATTTTCATTAAAATTCTTTTGAAGAAAATTCAAATAAATTTACTTTTTTAAAAATCAAAATATTTCGTAATTTTTTTAAATTTATTTTTATTTTCTTTCGTAAATAAAAAATCTTATCAAAAAATTTTCCAACATTAATTTATACAAAATTCCCAGCATCAATTAGAATATTTTGCTTTAACTTAGCATTTACATTAGGATTCTAGGGAGGATAGTTTAAATAAATTTTCTTTTTAGGAAAAAAAAAATTTAAATTTTCATAATTTTATTTGTTTTCTATCATTGATTAGAGATTTATTTACTTTATCGAAAAGAAACAATGAGGTAAGAATTACTTTAGTTTGGCAAAAATATGTTTCCAAAATATTAAAAAAAAAAAAAAAAAGAAGAAGAAGAAGAAGAAGAAAACACGCAGAAGTTTATATGGTCTGTTTATCCCTGAAAATTTTTTTTCAGGAATCAATTCCATACGTTATTTTCGATGCCGAATTCATTACAAAAAGAATCTGTGGCGTAATAATAACGTTAATTTTTTTATCATTAAAAACACCAAAAGTCTTGTAAGGCATGTATGCCTTCGAGAAATACCAGCACGATTTTAAAAAGGTATTCATGTCGAGACTTCCTTTTCGCTAATGTAGGAAATCCCACTTTTGTAAAAATATATTAATCAATTGCTAGATGGGCTGATCAGAGGGATTCGTCTAATCCCACATACACTGGGCTCAGTAGCAAGTGGAATATAACCTGTGGGATGGTTCAGGATTTAGCTTGCTTTGCTTTGGCGCTGATTATATCTGGTCAAAATTACTGTTTAAGTTGTATGCACGCCACTCTCTATTATAAATTTCAAGTTGAGAAAAATGAATTGAAGTGCGTGTTGACACTTCCACCCACCTGTTTCTCATGGAGAGGGTGTTTGTGCGCGCGGTGCCCTCCTCCTTGATGCGCAGCAGAATGAGAGAGATTAAAGTGCCATCGATTTTTTAATAGAAGGGGTGCCATCGGTTTCCTATAATAGGAAGGCGGGCTTCAAAGAGAAAAGTAAATAAATAAAAAACAGAGACACTCCAAAGAGAAAAATGTGATCTGACACTTTTTATCAAGTGCTTTTTTCCCTCCGATCCCTTATTTGAAGTGAGACGGGAGTGTTTGAGACACGAACAGGTTTCTTTCATTGTTTTCCTTTTCTCCTGCAGGTACGGTTTTTTCCCCCCACCAAAAAGGGAAGAAAAGTAGTTCTGGAACAGTAAAAGATTGCTTTTTCAGTATTTTTGCTCTTTCTCTGTACAATGGCGATAGAGGATGAGAAGTGTTTATTGTTTTTCAGGTGACTTTTTTCTTTTAAACTCTATTCCGTATTGTGAGAGTATGAATTAACTTTTTATTTCACTGAAATATAAAAGTTCCACTAAAACTTGCTTTTGTGCATTTTCTTTTTCTTTTTGTGCAATATATAAAATTTTCTCTGAGATTGGGGCATAATTAACAAAATTATTAATGAAAAAAGAAGCATTTAGTTTTTTCTCGATTTTTCATACGTATTTCATTATATTACACAGATTTAGTCAAGTATATTACGCATGTATTGTTACCCCAGTACTGACACACATGCGTGAACTATGCTTAGAAATTCAGTTATGTTCCAAGTTAAGGACTGGCCTCTATCATTTTCTTTTATCATTATATTTATTTATCTTTCACTTTAAATATTTGAGTGTTCGTTTGCCTGATTTGTCTTCCTCGGATATCGCAATCCTGAATGGACTTGTCTCATGCCTTGGTTTCGCATAGGAATGCAATTCCTACTTATTTCGTAAGATTTAGCGTTATTTTCTGTGTAAGAATTTTTTAGGTTCCTATTCACCGCATAAAAAATACTTTTTTATTGTGGAAACTACTTTTTTGTCTCTATACCCGCGATTGTTATTTAATTTTTTTATGTGATCATTATCGACAGCACAGAAACATGTTTTAAAGTATTTGCATGCCAGAGAAACTTTGGTAGATGGGAGAAAACTTAAACACAATTTAAGTAAGTGGCTGACCTCGTTTCTTAGTGTCTGTTTGTGATATGAAAGGATTCATCACTCTCGGAAGCCACAAACACAAAGCATGCTTGATACTCCACTGAAATTGAATGAAAGATTTTCAATTTCAATGGAGGGAAATTTGTTTGAAAATCTCAGGGGAAAACACTCTTATTGTTTAAGTCTTTTAAAATTAATAAATTTCAAATAATTAAAATTCTGCTATGAAGCTGAATATTGTATTATTAATCTAATCATTTCTGGATCACGAATAAAATCAGTTTTGTAATCTAACTTAATTAAAAAGGCTTTGTTTAATTGTTTGTTTCACGGTCATAAGGTGTAATTAGGTCTAGATCTACAATTTAAAATGAATTCTGAACCACAATAAAAAAAAAAAAAAGATGATATACGAATCCACAAACCGTTGACCCGATGTCTTCAGAGCTAAGCGGTAGGCTGTCAGCTCTGCCGCTTACGATTGTGAAAAGTTGTTACGAAACAATTGCCTGCAAAGACAACTGAATTTGAATAAATTAATTGCAATAATTAAATTTCAAAGTAAACGACAATTTGCCTTTAAATGTTTTTGTTTCATTTTAAATGGATTTTTCCACTTTTCTTAATTACTTTTTGGGAAGCATGATTAAACTTCTACACAGTAAAGAGAAATGAAACGTAATTTTAAATGAATGAGCATCGATGCGAGTATCTTACTGACGGCCCGCTGCATGGATGGCAAACTCTTTATCTTTAAAATTCCATTAATTTCTCTGTTCTTCCTGAACAGTTTATACTAGGACTTACAAACCAAGATAATTACTTTAGAAATAATAGTATTAGGCAGAAAATAAATTTAGCACAATATAAAAAAATATTAAACCAATATTACAAATAATTGACAGTGAAGAATGATTTTGAAATACAGATAAACCCTGTTTTCGTGCGTGCGCATCATTGCATTATTTCAGTTCAGTTGGAGTGACCAAACTACTAATGCAAAATAAAACGCCCATTCAGTTCCTTTCAAAGTGTTTCATCCCATTACATAAGTCCATTGCCTCTGCTGCTTATGTAATTTGTTCCCCAACACATACTAGATTTGTGTATCCAGTGTTTTCAAGTTTAGTACTGATCATTATAGAACTTTTCTTATCATTATATTTATTTTACCTTTCATTTAAAATTCTTGCATTATTTTTGTTAAATTCCTGTTTTTGTTTTGCCTGAGCGTGGCGTCCCTGAATGTAGACTTTGTGCCTTGATTTCGTTTCATAAAGCAATTTGTAGTTATTTCGTAAGGTGCTGCGTGATCTTCTACGTGATTTTTTATGCACCTACTATTCACCTTATAAAGGTAAATTTTAATTGCGTTGCTAAAACTATTTTTTAAAACTATTAAGATCTTTCGTACATTTTTTAACGCTTTACTTTATGCAGTCCCTCTGCAAAACAAGATTGACAAGGTTCAAGATGTAGCACCAAGAGTGTCGCTTCATTTTGTTACACCTCAAACATCATTCCTAATTGGGCGGTTCGCGTCAGATTCCTGGGGAAGCACCTTTAAGCGGATTGTTTCCCGAGACTTCGATCCAAATTTCCTGTGTACAAAAAGTTTTAAACTTCTGTAATTAAAATATTCACTTAATATTATATTCATAAGTTATACTATATTTAAATATTGAATACGATGGCTCAGACGATATCAAAGTTTTATTTATTTGAAAATAATGACCATAAAGGAAATATAATGATCTTTTACTTGGGCGTCATTTATTATCCGAAGGTTATAAGTTCGAACCCCGACGCAGTCAATTTCGTTCGCTAAGGAGATAGTCACTCGCTTTCATAAATGAAAGATATAAGAAAAATCATGGTCGTCATGCCTTCAAGGTGAAATAATGTCTCTGAGGGTGGTTAAATATTGGAGGTCTTCTGTTAGATTCCTGCGTCTAAAGCAAAAGTCCAACCATTATAGTCAAACTCTGGACTGGGCGCAGGGAAGTATACGGATGCATAAATAGGGCCCTTCTTTTGGGAACGCGTGCACTTGATCTGGAGGGTTTTGTATGTCGACTGCTCTACATCAACGTCTCATTCCACACACAATTGATTGAATTCTTCTTTTCAATTTTCAATCAAAGTTTATCGCTGAAATTATTATTTATTATGGACAAATATCCATCTATAATAAATACGGACTTTGCGAAAATTCTGTAATAATTTTACTATTTATAAAAGATTGTTGAGAATAATAACGAAGTTTAAATCGCATAAAATTTCTAATTTCCGTAAAGACTTTACACTAACTTTTTCTTACAATGAGAGTAAAATCTATATTTTTTCACAGAAAATAATTAATAGTTGTAAGAAGAAATGAATAAATTATGTAAAATATTTTAATGTAAATTATTCTTCTACTTAAACCGCTAAATCATTTGATTTATTCTACATGATATTGAAAACAACTAGATAAATTTATATGATGAAAAATGAGTAAATTTTTTTTGTCTGCTAGACTAACAAAATGGAGTGTGCTGCTCCACTTTTTCAGACCGAATCATATTTGGTATGGAGTCCGACAGCTTCAGTACACACATGCCATTGGGACCCGTTTATAGGGTAGGCACCATTCACACAAGGAAAGGACAAAGACAGGATATATAGATAGAGAGAGAGAGCGAAATTTTATTAATCCATACCCGAATAGGGATTCGAACCCAGGACTTCCCTATCTGCAGTCAAGTACTCTGACCACTAGACAGGGCACTGAAGCTTAACAACAGATGTTCTTGAATATTAATTTTATTAAAGTGGGTTATGTATTCATAACCCACTTTAGTAATATTAATATTCAAGAACATCGAATTAATAATCAAGAACATTATTAATAATCAAGAACATCAAAAACATAATATTCAATAACTTAATACTTACAACTATTAAAATACTGTAGGACTCATTTAAAAACACATATTAATTATATTGTTAACAAAATATAAATTAACATATTAAATGCTATATTATTCTCAAAATATAAATTAACACATTAAAGTATTAAAATATTCCATGAATAAATTAAGTATTTTAACTTACTGTTCATATTAACATATTGAAATAATCATTTTTCTATATTTGAAAAATGTTTACAATAATTTAAAAATTCATAATCAATTTAAATTTAAACATTTTTTATAAACATGATAATGTAAGAAACAATATTATTGCCTTGTTTTTGTATCCATAAAATGTTCATTACTGTTAAGGTAAATAAATGTATAAGGTGAATGAATATAGTAAATTTGATCAAACTCTAGGTTACGTGTTTCCAACATACAGTTGAAGGTTAAAGGACTGAAGTTAAAGCTTGTCGTCAAACTGTTGCCAACGACGAAATGATGTTATTACAATTTCATCAAAATCTGGCATAAGACAAATGCATAAACATACCATGAATGAATCATATAATGGTTGATAAAGCTCTACCAAATCAAGAACTGATCATCTTAAACTTTATCGCTTTCCGAATGCCGCTAAACATCGCCAATGTCTCCAATTGTTTCGTACCCTGTTTTCATAAAAAAAGGAAACAGTATACATATTTCTAAAACTATGAAAGATATAAATGGCAATTTTTCTCAGCATTTTCAGACTTCTACTCTACAGAAGCTTGTAAAATCTAAAAGCACCTATCTAAGAGCTTCGAAATAAAGTTCCTTTTCATGCAATACAAGCTTTGTGGGATTGAGATTTTTTACTATTTAAATAAATATATTTTACAACTTGATTCCCATTGTAATGGTTTCTCGTTGTAATTGTTCCACATTGTATTTTGGAGCATGTCAAATATCCTTTTGAATCTCGTAATATATCTTCTGATTATTTTGTAAATGAAGGTTTCTAAGATTTTGATTTACAAATATTTCACCTTATGGATATATTGGGAAGAAATATTGACCTTAAATAAGGCTTGCTATTCGACTGAAAATAAAGGACCAAATCTTATTTTTATCAACTTGCCTACAGAATTGAAGTGATGCTAGGATTTTGTTGGAAAACCACGTTTGAAATAAAATAATGAATGAAACAACAAAGCAATAATGTTTTCATTTTTCTTAAGTTACAGATTATTATGAATAGCTTTGACGGCACATCGTCGACAGCTTTAAGAGCTGAATGAGTGTCATTTCAACATAAACCATTCAAATTACAGATAAAGTGACGCATTTACATATCGCAAAAGAGGAAACCCACATGAATGCAGATGGTAAAACGCAAATTCTATACCTTGTTGTTCAAAAGGGGGTTGGGATAGAACGCGAAAACTAGTGATAAAGTGCATCTTTTACCTCTAGACATCGGTGAGCTTAGATATGCAACCATTTTAATAAATATAAAAGAAAATTTAAATTCTGATATTGTATCAAGCAAATGTCGCATAGATATCTTTTTAAAGCATGGAACGGCAAAATGCCGTTGTAACCTTCATCTGGGGAGAACTTCTTAAAAACAATTTGCCATATTCACGTGTTACCGAAGAATTCTCCGACACGCAGAAAGCGTCAGTTTTCTGATGCTGCTTTCGAACTGCTCTGAAGAACGCTGCCCTCGGCCTGCAGAGCAACGAGCAGTGGACAACCTTGCTGCCAAGTAAAGCATTTTTAGCGTCCATTATTTAAACTGCCTTTAGGGAAGATGCTCTACAGATAGTGTCGCGAGGGTGGGAACCCGACAGCCATGAAGCACTCATCCCAGCAGACTTCCAAGGCCCAGTATCCAACTCCCGCTCTTTAACAGTTACTGGGATCAAACTCAGATACTTCGCTCTGGAGGGCACTCTTTCAATACTCAGTGAGTCGTGCTAATCGTATGAATAGTTACCAATGGGGATTTGGAAACAAGACAATAGAGATCTGAAGTTGGGGATTCGAACCGAATAAACATACGCCAATCATTCAGAATGGCACTCCATGATGAATCAATTTCGTCACGACTCATGCATACGAAACCTTGTAATATGCAGTCAGGAGAGAAATCAATGACGGAAGTCTTTGATAAATCGATGCAAAATATACTTTTTTATGAAAGCAAAATGCTCTGCAGCAAAGTTTCGTTATTACTTTATAAAATCATTTACACTACTCATCAGCCCTTGCACTAGTGATCGCTTTTCTGATCCCTACTTCCCCAGTTCGCAACGGAGCGTTTTCCCGTGGGAGGGCGAATGGCTGAATCGTTCCTATCAATTCTCTCTCCTTCATAAATGAATTACACCAGATAACCTGTCTCTATTCACTTAAGGCTACCGTTTTTCTCTCCTGACGACACGCGTCCGCTCGCGGGTCCGGCTGCTGGAGCGTGACCGCCGCCGCCGCCGCCCTCCCTCCGATCAATGTCCGTCCCCAAAGTCTTAATTATTTCGTTTCCTGTCCGAACATGATACGTGAAACCGACATGTACATGCTATCCACATACATGCACGCGCTACTTCTCTCTACCCCCTCCCTCCCTCCTTACAGCAGAATCTATCGTTCGATAATGGCTCACTTGCGTGACGTCACGTTTAAAAGTCCGAAGCGCCTGGAGATCTCGCTTCTTCTGAAAGTTGCTTTTAACCTTTTGGCAATATGACTGGGAGGGGGGGATGAGGGTCATCGACTTCGATGCGATGTGTGGGAACGATAAATTTTAGAACTTTTGAATCATTAAATTTTTCTGAGTAGTCAAGTTAGAACCACTTTAGAGAAACGCATTAATTCTCTTATTAAATTCATAAAGATTTTTCAAGATTCATTTCAATATTTTAAATAGATTTCGAATTATTTTTTTAAAATTTGTATAAAAATTATTATTTTTACTTTAATGTTTCATTTACAAACGTATGATTTGTGTAATTAATAATAATAATGAAAATTTTCATTATGATTCATTTTCAGATGAAACGTAATTTTCATATAGGAGTAACCCTTGTATCTGATGATTCCCTAATTTTGTTAATTTATTTTAAAAAATGCTTAATCCGTGTAAGAAGTAAAAACAGGAATTTACGTTAAAACTATTGAAATTCATGGCTAATATGACTTTAATACTTTATTTAAAAGCGTTAAATCTGTGCAATAAGTGATTTACATTAAAATTGATGAAATCTATATTCAACATTATTATTCTAATAGGGTAAAACTCAAATTATTCGAAACATTTGGGTCCCCATTCGGATAATTAAAAATTCAGTTTGTTGGATTTTTCGAAAAAATAATCTATTTTAATGAATAATTGTAATTTGAAAATGGGTGAAGAAAACTATCTATTTTTAAAGAAAAAGGACTTTTAATCAATGGAAGACAACACTGTTACATGTTGAGCTACCTACAAGTGCTAGTACATTAATACAGTGCTGCAGATGGAAGTCATTGCTTGCTGAGCATCATGGTCAGAGCAAGGCTTTTCTGGAGTCGCCTTACAGTGAGAAGATGTGTGTGGTCACACAAGGGTTGATGCCCCACCCACTTGATTGGCAAATGCTTCTCCAGCTGATGTCTCTGCATCCACTTGAACAGTCTTCATCAACCCTTTCAATTAGTTGACCATCATTTGCAATTTAAAATCTGACTCATAATCCATTCTCCTTTATCTGCAACACTAACTTCTGAACATCCAAGAATTTTCAAAAGAATGCTTTTGAACTCTCATTCTTATCTTCTCTTACCTTTTCTTTTATTTCTTCTTTTTTCTTAAGCTATTCTTTTCCATCTCTTCTTCAGTCTTTTATTAATTTTTAATAAAAGACTAATTATAACATCTCTTCTTCAGTCTTTTTTAAGAATTCCAAGAATGATTCGGATAGCCAAAGTTGGAATAGTTGAAGTTCTACTGTATTTTATTCGAGAATGCTTAATTGGTAAAAGAAATGACAAAGGAGATTTCATTAAAGTTGTTCAAGTCCATGTGTTATATTGTTATTTTAAAGCTTTATATAAAAGTGTTTCATCTGTGATAAAAGTCCTTATTTTACGTTTTTATTTTAACACATTGTGTTAATGTTGTATTCAAAAATGTTTAACCTGTGTAATATACGACAACCAAACTGCATAACAATCAAAGACGAAAATTTGCATTAAAATCATTAAAGTCCATGTTTACTTTATTACTTTTATATATTTTATTCAAAAAAATATGTAATTTGTATAACAAATAAAAACCATAATTTACACTTAAATCGTTTAAATCCATGTTTTCGATCCTTAATTTAACATTTTCGTCCAGTATTCTATTCATTAGTGTTAAATCTGTGAAACAAATAACAACGACAATTTACATTAAAGTTGTTCAAGTCCACACATCTTACATTTTCATATTAAGACCTTATTCACTCAAAATATGCTGATAATTGAATAAATAGTAGCAAAACATCATTTTGGCTACAAGTAAAAATTCGCTTGAAGTGTTCCTGCAAAATTTCTCCTGCTAGGAATATTGAGGGGGTCGTGACACACACTACTCACAAGTTCTTAATGGTTAAAATCACAGACAAAAGTACTACAGATATGAATCGCATCATATCAGCTTTTCCAGGTAAATAATTTATCTAACATTTTTTCACTCCAAAACAAATTATATATTTATTAACACACATTAGAGGAAAATTTAAAATCTGGACTTGTGTTAAAATTTAAAATCTGGACTTGTGTTATAACGAAATTATTCTTTTTTTATAAGTATCTGTTGCAATAACATGTTATTGAATAAAAAAAATAATACAAAAAATTAATTTGAACATTTATTTTTATTTATTTTATATCAACTGATGTTCATTCATTGCAGTTATTACAGACATACTTTTATTTATTTACAAATGCTTGAAATAAATCTTTCAACACTAATGCTACACAAGTGTTAACCGTGCATCTCCTTCCTAACGTTTGTCACGGCAGGAGCAATAGAAATATTGAACCTGAATGTAGCAAACAGATAAATTAAGCGACATGGATTAACATGTTTTTTTAATGTCTAAAACACAACTTGTATAAGCTGTCTTCTTTCTAATTTATTCACTCACACAATTCTTTGTGCTTTTCTTGTTTTAGCATTAAGTAGGAAGAAAAAAAAAGACATTTATTTTTTTTCGAAAGAGAAATAGTGAATTCGTTGAATGGATAATGAGGAACATTATTCTTTCGAAAATAGAACGCGGCATCCGGAATTATGGAAAAATAAGATTTCAAGAGCCCGACCACGTGGTTTTTCCATACAAAATTATCAATATTCACAGTAAGCTGCAGCAGGTACGGGAGTCTTTTTTTGTTGTGAATAAACTCGCCTGTTGTGGAAAAAAATAAATAAATTCTGTATTGCAGCTAACATCTGTAAGCGCATTTTTCCCGCACGGATGTGAAAAAGTGCGCCATCTTCTTTCAACACGCGCCACCAAAAATTGGCTTTTCTGTAGAACGCAATGGATACAAAGGAAAAGAGCCTAGAAAGATGTTTTTTCCTTTCTCTCCCTTCTCTCTGGGGAGTTCAGGGGGAATATTTCTCTCCCTCCCCCATGGTTTCATTTTTGTACTCAGGGATTCTTTTTTTCCCCTCTTTCTCTCATCAGCAGCTAGTGGGGGTGAGAAGTGGATCTTCCGACCACACGTAGGAGGATTAAGAATCGAATGGGATCAGGAGAGGGAAGGTGAAGACATATTTGTCTTTCCTCTCAAAACAAAAGGGATTCTCGCGACGCCCGGTAGGGGGACCTCCTACAAATTACGCAACCATTTCTCCTAAGTGAAAAGCAATTGATATATGCATATAGCTATTTATTCCCTTGTATGCAAAGTTTTCATTAGTTGAATAAATTTAGCTCAATACAGTGAAAACTTATAAATGAATAACTTTCGGTTGGAGGTCAACCGGGAAAGAATTCTCGTTTTCGGTTCTCCGCGACAAAGAGGCAAAATACATTTCTTCGAAGCTCATTCCCAGCCTTTTTTGAGAACTGTTGATGGAGTTGTACTTCTGCCTTTTACATGCACTTCTTTCACGGTGTGTGCTTGGGAGTTTTCTGGATTTCCTCCCATGATGAGGTGAACACAGCCCTCTGTCTATGTAAAATCCACCCGGAAGGCAACTCACCAGGTAGATGTTAAAATGCCTTACAACAATGGTCCACTGGAGAGTATCAAAAATTAAATCCATTGCAAAAATAAATATATTTGAAGTTTACATAAAATTGAGTACAAATAAATACAGGAAAGTAAATTAAAGTAGTTTTGTAGAGATTCTACTTTAAATTAACCCACATAACATTTATTAATTTATAATTTGTGCATATTAAATTCCTCTAAAAGCACTTGCTGAATGTAAAACCAAAATATTTCTCTATCCGTAGATAATTGATCTGCCACAAGCTATAACGTAGAATGTGACAGTAAATAAATAAATGTTTGCTACAGAATAACAAAATTCAAAAACAGCAAATCGTACGTGTTTACTTTTTCTAATTTCTTATTAATCAGTAAATAATAGATTTGTGGCTAACGTTTAAAGAAAAACAGATGATTTCGGGTGAAAATAATTTTAAACTAGAGAACTTTGATATGACTAAACATATTTTCCTGGATTATCTTTATGTATTATTTTAACACCGCTCGGTGGACATCTTCGTTGCCGAATGCTTCACTGAGACAATCCACCGCAAAGTGCCTCCAGAGAGTACTCTTCATTCAGAAGGAAGTTATTTACTTGTTGCAAAATGGGGAAGTCATGTGCATGTATTATTTATGTATATATCCTTTGTATGAATATATATATATATATATATATATATATATATAATTAATCTCTACAGAAATAAAGGATTCTAAAAACACTAAAGACGCCTATTTTTAACAGATGTACGTAGCTCTTTTTCGACGCTACAGAAGGCGTTTTGATATCGACCGGGTGATCCAGGCACAGTGTGTGTACGCACCTGTTACAAGAGATGAAAGCTCCCATACACCCTCTTTGACAGGCGTGCATGGTTAGGACAGAAGCGCAGCATTTATCTCCTGTAATTCAACAGTGGCTTGCATTAAAACCTAGCTTTATGTACGGTACAACTGTATCCTCCTTTTAAGTGACAATGAGTTTACCTATCTCATTCTGTCACTATTAATTTTATATTTTAATTTTTATCACGGTTACTCTATTTATGTATGTTTGGTATAGATTTATACTAAAATTCCCACGCCTATGACTGAACTCGTAATAAAGACAAATCTTAAAATGGAAAGCGCTTTGACATCCTCACTGAGAAACCTAATAACGGAAGTCCTCTTACAGAAAATTACAACTTATGTGTTTCTGGGTGAAAGAGACATATCCATGTTGCCTGGGAAAAAATCAGAATTTTTTTTATCACGTACACAAACAAATATGCATAGAGACAGCAAATTCTCAGCATTGATCTTTCTGATTCAGAAGTGACTCATCGATGCCAGGAAATCCCATTGCAAAGGATATCCCTGGCCTGTGGTGAAACATAATGCCCAGTGTGCACTTGCATTCATCGTCGAAAGCGATCGGAATGCGTAGTCATCATTTACATAACAAGAGGAAGGAAGTGTCGTATCTCGACTTGAGATTCAATAACGTTTATGGGAGCAAAGTGTGGAACCGGATAATATCAGAAATATCGTGAATGCTGGAGTCACATGCTAGCCTGAGGCTGCTGTTAGGTATTTTGTCGCCTCCATTTCTTCCGTTGGGACATTTCATTGTCGCAAGGGATAAAAATTGGAAATTTCTGAAGCATCCACTCCGACACACCTCCATGTGAAAGCGAAATCCTTTAGTGATTGGATTCGTTTCCGGGAGCTCTTTCTCTGAAAAATGCTGCTCCTTCCCCGCAGTCCACGAAGAGTCCAAGTTTTGTTCTGATGAACTGCATTCTCCAAATGTCATGTAACTGATGAACGTATAAAACAGAGATTGACCTTGTACGCAAACATTCTCTGATTTTTTTTTTTTTTTTTTCTCAGTGATACCTGGACTGCGGAAAGAATTCTACGTCATCCGATACCATCGCAGCCACCACAATGGATTATAAAGCGTAAACATTATTAATAATTAACGATTTATTAATGAATGCGCGTTTTTTAGATATTTACAACTAACATTAAGTACCTTACACTTCAGATTTGCTCAGCTGTTACTGATCAGAAGTTGGCTGTAAATATTGCATTCATCTCTTAAATTACTAATATCACTAAGGAAAGAAAATAGTGTTTTTTAATACAAACCCTTTTTCATATTTCCAAAAAATGTAAAAATATTTTAGTTTTGATTTGGATGGTTTAATCAGATAAATTTGAAAAAAAAGAAAAATACCATAAATGTGTCATTAGAATGTTAACAATTTTCACAGGATTCAGTAGATTTTTAAATTCTCTCTCAATGTTTATAGTCCTTTATCCAATTTTTTTGAAGTTATTTTTCTCAATTTTTTTTATGTTATTTTTCCTTCTGAAGTAATATCCATTTTTTATTTTATTACGCAATGACACAAAATGATTTACGTCGACGTTATGAATCAGTTTCCGTAAAACTCCATTCGTTCGCTCATTCATATCCGTCCTGCGATTTCCTTTCAAGACTTTCTTCCCTTGGCGAGCCGGTAGTATACGGGGGTCTTGAGGACACTTTAAAAATGCAATATTTTTTTCCAAATAAGACCAATTTTGCAAGTTTTTTAGCTGTTTTTTGATAAAAATTTGTAAAAATAAAGCATTTTCCATTTTTAAAATTTAAACAAAAAGTGTGTTTTTCACTAAATAATGACGTCTTTTTCACTAAAATCTACTGTATTTTTAGTGTTTTTAAGTCATTTGATGAAAAATAGAGTTTTTTACACTTTCAAAATTTTAGCAAAAAAATTTGACCTTCCATTGAAAAAATGATCACTAAAAAATGCAGTATTTTTATGTTTTTAATCTGTTTTTTTTTTTTTTTTTTTTTTTTTAATAAAAATTGAGTTTTTTAAGCTGTTTTATTATAAAAATGTGTGTTTTTTGGATATTTAATAGATGTTTTTTTAATAAGAAATGCAAGGTTTTTTGTAAGTTTTTGAAAATATAAGATAAAAGCCATTGTATGTGTCTTTTTTCTTTTTTAAAGATAAAGATTTAAACTTCTTTCAACTCGTAATCATAATATTAATCATTTATCTTAGCTTTGTAATTGAATAGATAATTATTTTTATTTATCTTTTTAATTGCTCTTTCATATAAATCAGCATGGCAAGAATTTAAGTAAAATTCTTTTTCATTATCGTTTACCTCTAGTTTTGCAAACAATGAAGATCCAAATTTTGTTTCGGTTTTTTTCAAAGATATCAAAATGTATTTTCCAGTTTCTAAATCTCTTAATTTAAAAGCTTCAGGATATATATTCTTTTTGATGTTATTGAATTCTTCCATTTATGATATTTCATTTTTTTAAATGATTTTACATTTTCAAAAATAGTTTCTGAAGATATTTATTTATAATGTAATAAAATGTTTCATATAATAGATCAAGTGCCTTTTCTCTTATATCTTTATTTTCAACTTTTAAAATTAATTCTCTTATTTGATCAATATATTTCATTATTAAATCATCAATTCCATATCTATCATGTATTTTATTGATTTTATTTAGCTCGTTAATTAATTTTGAATTCTCTATTATTTCTTCCCTAATATCTAAGTATTTTATTTCTTCCATTTATTACAAACTATTTTTTTAATGTATTTCTTATACTGACAACATTTATATAGAGTGCACATAGGACCTAATATTCTAGAACATTTAGGTACATCAATGTCAACAGCTGGTATATTTTATTCTCCAAATATTTCTTTTTCAATTGTTCTTCTTTTATAAACAAATCTACCACAATATCCATCATATGAATATTGAATATAATTTTTAACATTTTCATTACTAATCCATAAACTTTTATCTTCTGAATATCTTTTAAATCATTGACCGTGAATTTCATGAGTGCATTTACAAACAATTTTCATTTCTTGTCTTGTTAATTCACAATTGGGTATAAATATTTAAATTGGTTCTGTTAAATGTGTCCAGCTAATTTCTCTGATGATTTTTTTTATCTGGAAGGATAAATCCTTAAATATTGAATATCAATGATATATCAGTCATTTTCTTTTAAATGCATTTTTATAAATAATTTAAAAAAGATATAAAATATGAAAGATGCAAAAAATTATGAATAAAAAGCATTAAAGATAGAAACTACGAAAGATATAAAATATTGAAGATGTAAAATATGAAAGATATTAATATCCAAAAGGAACTGTGTTGTAATCATCCAATATTTTACGTTTATCAACTCCAAATCCTTCTTTGTTTTTATACTTGAAATATTTCTATCTTTTTCGATTTTAAATTGGTTGATTTCTACATCTAAATAATCTGTTTCACCAGTTATTATTTTCATTCTGTTATCAAAATCTAATATCGTTTCACTTTGATACGACATTTTAAATCCTTTAACTTTACTACATATATCACCATTATTTAATTTCTATCCATAATCTTTACTTGCTCCAGCTATCCAAGATTTTATGTATTTATCATTTCCCAATTCATCAATCCATTCTCTTAACATGCATCCAGTTTCAATTTTGTCAGTTCCATCATCTATATAAACAATATTATCAGTATCATAGTAAATCACTATATCTTATAACTTAGATAACATTTTATATAATCGAATTCTAGCAGAACTAGTTGTAAAAGCTGCTATATATACATTGGTATTGAAGTTATTCTTTTCAAATTTATCTTTATATTTATATGACATTTCAATACAGTCATCATTTAAAAAATTCATATTTACATCTTTAATAGTGTCATCTAAAAGGATTCTATAAAAATCTTCGATTTCCATCACATATTCAATTTGTTTCATATTAATTTTTTGACCAAATTTACCCCATAAGGAATTCAAACATATTTTGGCTATAAATCTCAAACCAGGATTTTCTTCGATTTTATCTAATTTGATACCTAATTTTTCTTTAACGACTTGCCTATATTTTTTTTCATTTTTGAAATTGTTTTTCCATTTATCACATGTCTCTAATTTTATTTTTAAAAATGTTTTAGCATACTCTGTAAATAATTCTTTGGTTTTAATTTCAAAGTACCACACTTCATAAATATTTAGTATTTTATCTATCCTTTTTTGATAGCTAATTTTATCTCATCAGTTAATCAGTTGTCTAAGTTCCAATTATACATATCTCCTTACCATCGTGTTTACATTCAGAATTCCTTATCTTGTAACATATTTCGCATTTTCTCTTTTCTAAAATTGTTTTGAAATAGTTATATTTTATTGTTTTTGAACATTTTTTACACCAAGAAAATATTAACTTTTCAGCTTTATAAGGTAATACTGGATGATATAATTTTCTAGGTGGAAGCACTTTACATTTGATTAATTCATACCATTTTTTATTATATTTTTCAGGATCAAATATTTTATCAGGATAACCAACTGGATAATAATCAAAGTAATTAACTGTTGGATATAAAGAACATACATCAATATATTTGCCTTTCATATTATCTTTCATTTCATATATTAATTTAGTTGGTTCACATCTTCCTCCATAAAAAGCATCTCTTGGATTTGAAGGTTCAATAAAATCTCTTTTCCATTCTTTTTTCATATATTTCTTTATATCCTTGTTATTATCAAAATCACATTCCCAAATATTAACTAACTCATATCTTGCTTTATTTATTCTTTTGTTCAACTTTTTAGTTTTTTTTATATAAATCATTCATAAGCATTTGATTCACAGAATTTATTTGTGTTTTTGTGAATCATTTAGGACATCCATGCCAAAAGCATCTTTGAAATTGGAACATTGTATTACCATAAAATCCATCAACCTTATAATATTTTTTTACCTAATTTTAATTTTTTCTCTTCACCATTCAAAGCATGTTGTATATTAATATTTTCTTTTTGAGATATATAATCTAACCAAGTAATTGATTTTTTACTGTATTGATCACTTTGAATTACATCTTCATCAACATCAATTGTATTCTCTTTCAAGAATTTATCTCTATAAATTGCCATACATAAACCAGCTAAAGTTACATATTTAAAAGGATCAACATTCATAATTTCTAAGAATAATCTTCTTAATTCTAAACATCCTTTTTTCAAAATATCTACATCAGATCTACAATATTTAATGGATTCTTTTTTAAAATCAAATGCTTCATGTTTTACTGAATCATACCATTTATTAAATTTTTTCCTTTCTTCTTTAATCATATTATCATACCCATAGTAATATTTTTTAGGATATTTACCTACATAATTTTGATTATTTTCAGTGTTATAAAGATGAGGAAAATAACCTTTTGCTAATTCAGTTAATCCAAAAGTTTTAGGAAATTTTTTAAACACACACATTGTAAAATTAATTGAATCTACAAATTTTATTTTATAATATTCAGCATTCATAAAATTAAGCTTATTACTTTGATAAATTGTATATACTTTGATATTATTTTCGAAACAATATTTCGCTAAAAATTAGAAATCAAAACCTTTACCATAATGAGCTATAACTGTATATCCATAATGATATTTATTAAATAACCATTCACAAAAATCATATTCATTATTGAATATTTTTTCATTACCATCAAAATCATGACATATAACTAGGTTAATTTGTTGCTTCAACATCAAAAAATAAGTATTTTTTCAGTATAATCATGTTTACATTGGACACACCAATCCTTTTAATTTTTTATATTTTTACACAATTACCTTTACACACACCTCCGTTACAATCTTTTTTCTTCATAAAACATTTGTGATCTTTGTTAACCCATTTCCAACAACTTTTACATTCGTATTCACCACATTTGTGATCCTTTAATTTTCTTTCGTATGTTTTTAATATACGCTTACATTTTAAACATTACATTTTGAATTACCTTACAAACACTCAATTCTTTATTATTTATTCGTTTATGATTATCAAAACAATTTTATCCCTTAAATTTTCTAAAGCAAACTTTACAAAATATATCATCTCAATTACAATCAGATTCACTAACAAAACATCTGTCACATTTTAAGGGACACTTATGTTTATTTGTTTTTCCATATCCAATTTGACAATAATCCCAATAATTATCCTTACCTAAAAATCATGTCATTGATGTAATTACATTGAAATAATTCTTATCTTTATACATAAAAATGCATGTACATTTTCGTATATATTTACCACTTTATATAATCTGATTACCATTCTCTCTACATACTACATTGATTTGAATACCTAAAAAATTTTCAAATATTTTAACCTCTTCTAGGGTACAAATTTCTAATGGTATATTACATAGTTTATGTAGTTTTATAGCTAGATTTTTTTGTAATACACGACCTTTTTTTATATATAAAATTTTCGTTATCTGTTAACATTTCAATATCTAATTTCTAGCTTAATAATTCAAGATTTTGAATGGCTAAAGATACTACTATTGATCTAGCTAAACATAAATTATCATTATTTTTAATTTGTAAAATACTTTTCTTTTTAACTGGATCAGTTTCAGAATATAATTTTAAATATCTACCACCTTGAGGTAATTCAATTACATTAAAATCAAAAATGCATTCAGTTATATCAAACTCTTTGCATTCAATTTTATTATTTAATGTTTCTAAATATACATTATAAACATATTTTGTATTTATCATTACTGGATGAAAAGAAGTACTTAATTTAGGATTATAAACAATTATATCAAATTTACCATTTACATTTCCAATAGCTGTTTTAAATGTTTTCTTTAAAATATCATAATAATTTTCAGCTAAAATTTTAGGATCCTGTAACTCTCTCTCTCTCTCTATATATATATATATATATATATATATATATATATATATATTATATAATATAATATAATATATATATATAATATATATATATATATATATATATATATATATATATATTTCTATAAATTTTATATTTTTTAATATCATCTCTAGATTCGATAATCTCATAATCAGGTTTAAATAACTTATTCAGTTTTACTTCTCTTTTTATTTTTTTTTATTTCTGCAGGTTCAAAATCTTTCTTATTTTTATTAAATTTTAAATTATATGAATCGAATAATTTTTTAATATTTTCTCTTCTCTTTGTATATTTAATAAATAATTTCTTTTTACGATCTAAATAATCAGAAGTCTCTAAATCTAATACATTTGTTAATACTTGCTTATAATTTCCAGTTTTGCTAATATAAGATGTTATAGATTTAATAATATCATTCTTAGATTTATTTTCTGTTTTTAAATCTTTTATAACATTTTTCAACTTTTGAATACTCAAAGCATTTTCAATATGAACAAAAGCCATAATTCTATAGAAATAAAAATGAAAGAGTTTTTATTTCTATTTATTAGAAAGTAATTTTTATAAAGGTATTTTAAAAATAGACTTAAAAAATCGACAACTAGAGCTATCAATTTATTTAAAAAATATTTTTATAAAGGCTTTTGAAAAAGATAAAATAATTTTAAGGACATTAAAATTTAATATTTAAAACTTCATTAGTAGTTATAACAGCTGCTAATAATCTTTTATGTTTATTTGATTTCTGATGTCTAGCTTTATGCCATTTAGTACAATAGACTCCACATTCACACAACACACGTTGTGAATATTACGCATTAGAACATGAAATACAACGAGTCATTATTTTCTTTATGTGCATATAAAATTCTTCTTCATTCTTTTTTATTTTACAATCTCTACAAATCATATCCATTTTTATGGTTTATTTTTTAAGTGGAAATTGCAATTCTGATAATAACATCAATTTTAATGATATTAAAATTGTTAATTTTAAAATTATTGATTTTAATGACACCGTATTTCACGGCGTCCATAAAATTATCGTTACTTTATCTCTTTTTCTTCTTAAGTGATTTTTAAGTAGAAATACTTTATATTAATTATGTTTTGAATAATTTTTAAGTAGCCCTAGTTTGGGGCTATCTATAAAATAAGAAATTTCTAATTATTTAAAAATGCTAAAAACTCATTCCATTCATTTTTATTTTCTTTAACTTTTAAATTATTTTCTATTCCAAAAAATTCACAAATCTTTTTCATGATATGCAAATATTTTATAGTTTTTTCTAATAATTAAAATTTAAATATTTGTAAAACATTTCATCAGCTTGCAATGTAAAATTTAAATTATGATTTAATTTTAATTGTTTGAAAAAATTTATCCTACTTACATATCTCTGTTTCAAAAATGATTGAATATTTATATTATAATAATTTTCATCTCCTGAACTGTCCTAAGTAATATCTTTCTTTTCAATATTTTTAAAAACTTTAAATATTGATTTGGTACACAAATATTACATCCTTTATCACTAGAATAATATATTTTTTCAGCTTGAATAAAATCATCCATTTATATATTTTCTAATTTTAAAATATAGATGGAAGCACTATTCCTTGAAAGACTGTTATCAGTTGTAAGAACAAAGTTTATTAGATAAAGTTATTACATAAACCCAATAAAAAGTAAGTGTTACAAGTCACAGTTAATGTAGTGGTTAGAGTAACAGCATAGCAAGAATTAATCCTGGGTTTGCAAGGGTTGGCTGATTTCCCATCTCTGAATTTTGAATTAAACCTTTTTTATCTATCCAACTATTATATTTTTCTGGATAATTTAACCATTTTACAAATAACTTTTTTCCTTTCTTTTTTATTATTTTTTCAATTTTATATACATTATCTCTTTTATCATATTTAACTAATTCATTCTCATAATAAGTGCCTTTAATTTCTTCGTTGCTTAAATATCTTATTCTATAAGTAATTGGATCTGTTATTAATACTTCAGATATTATAAAAAATTCAGCGGTAAATGTAGAATGATAGCCTCTTGTAGACGTTTCTTTATATTTTGAAATTCTTACTTTAACACCTTCTTTAAATTTTGGTTTTTTGATTATCTTTTTAATATACAAATTATTATATGCAATATTTTCATTTTCTTTTTCACTTGCTTCTGTTGGTGTCATTTTAATAGATTATTATAATTGTAAACTAATTTATCAAATACATCTGTATATCTTCTTGTATTATTAGCTGCTAAATATTTTCTTATTTTTATATTTAAAGATCTATTAAATCGTTCAACTACTGAGCATTTAATTTCTGTATTATATGTACCAAACCACTAAATATTATTTTCTGAAAACAATTTTTGTGTTAAAGAAGATAAGAACTCCAAACCATAATCAGATTGAATATTTAACGGTTTTCTCTCTTTGAATATATTTTTAAAAGCATTTGATACCTCTTCACCTGTTTTTCTTTTAAATGGAACAGCCCACGCATATCTACTAAATATTACTATAACAGTTAATATGTAATTGATACCATCATTATATTTACTAAATGGTTTTATGAATAATAAATCTGCTTGCCATTGATCATTAATATCAGATACATAAGTCCTTTTTTTAATTTTTTATTAACTGGTTTTATATCTTGTATATACATCTTGAGTATAAAGAAAATCAGTAATATTTTTTTGAGAAAATTTCGTTTTTCTTTTCAACACATTGATACCACAATATCCTTTTAAAGGATCATAATATACATCTTTCAAAGTGTCATCTGTTTTTTTTAAAGAAACACTTTTCTTTGAATTACAATTGATATCCATTTTTGGATGCAGTAGTTATAACATCTTTACAATCAGTATGAGTTTTACATTTTAAACAGTAAATGAGTGAACCCATTCCAAATGTCTTTTTTGCTTTAATGATTGGTTTAAAAATTCCTCTTTCTAATCTTTCACGAATTGTAGGATTTGGAAATTCATCTAATTCTTTTAACATGTTTGTATCACATATTTCATTTCTTGTTTTAGTATCTTTATTTTTTAAATAACAAATATCATGTCTATATGCAGTTTCATCAACTCTGTTAATTGGTTTGCTCCATTCTTTGTATGATAAATCTGGATTTAACCTTGTTTTTTCATGTAGTAATTGAGTTCCAGGTCCCGTAAATGAATGTCCAGGTAGATGCATTTCAAATGGTAAATTATTAATAGATTTATTAGTAACACCTTTTCCATTTTTAAATTTGCAATTCTTTTTTTACACATTTATTTAGATATAAAATTATTTATCAACATATTTATAACCATTTAATTGTGTTTTGTTTACATATTTTTCTATAGGAAAATATTGTAAATTTTGAATATATTCATCTTTTCTCATATACACTTCTTGTTCAGTCAAACTATTTGATTTCAATAAATTTAATAACTGCTTATAAAATTTATAAGCTTGTTTGTATTCACTCTTTTTAGCAGAGATATTTAAAGACTTATCAATTATTTCAATGACGCCTGCTGTTACACTCAATGCTGATAAGGGAAGAAAAACGAATCCAGATAAACCAGATGCGCTGAATAAAAACTTACTAACTGATAATGAAACACTCAATTTATTCATCAATTGATAAGACTTTCGATAGATATAAACTCTCTTTTCCAAATATTCTTCCATTTATAAAGGCTCAAAATTTCTTCGATATCTCATATTTATCTTTACTAAATCCAACATAAAGAAATCAAAACGTTTTTGAATTGCTTTCCTGTATAATTTCTTAAATTCTTCATTAGTAAGATTTCCATCAATTTCTCTAATTATCTGTTGGATTTCTCTTGGTTGTAAGCTAAAGAAAATAAAATAATTACAGTTCTTTCTTATATTAATAGGAGTAGAATAATATGATTGACTCAGATAAATAATGGATGCATTTTTCTTTCTTCCTGTGATAAACAATTCAGCTATATCGCGCGCTTTGATTTTTTTCAGTTATACTATCATTAAAAATTACTAGATTTTTCATACATGAATCTAAATAATCTACTTTTATGAATTCTTTGGAATCGGAATAAGATAATACTTGTTCTTTTTATATTTATTAAACAATTTCAACAATAATTCCTTTCTCTTTATGTTTTTACAATTTACAATATCTCCTCTTTCTATGTCATCAAACTTTGTAAAATTTTCTTGCAATGTAATATATTTTAGTTTATAAAAATCTTTAGCACATACAAACAAACCATCAAATTTCAAATAATCATAATTACATTAGCAAGCAAATCAGTTCTTCCTGATCCTGAACTAAAGTACAATTAAAAGTCTAAAAGGATGTTTTGGTAATGAAGGATTTTGATTTTCATCTGTAAATTCTTCAGGTTCGTTATAGTCTTTTATTTTTATCATTTGTTTATTTTTAAACTATCTAATCGGAGTAAAAAATAATCTACTCGTTGTAAAAAATAATCTACTCGCAGTAGAAAATTATTTACTGATAAATAAATGGATATTATTGAACGTGATAAAATAAAAAATTAAAACAACAGATTAGAAATTGTGATTAGAAGAATTAATAAAATTACATTCTGAAAAAAGGAAAAATAATGAAGTTAAACTTGAATCCGATTTAGATATTGAAAAAACATTAAAACAATTTCATAAACCAGTAATTAAAAAATTGCAAGACCAGGAAATTTCAAGAAAACAAAATCTTGAAAGTATTCAATATTCTATAAAAGATATAACATAATGTCTTTTTCACCTGAACATTGAATCATCTAAGCATTTGGAATTAGACTATTCTTCAGATGCTGGAAATTTAATGGATAAAGCTGAAGGAATTACAAGATTGAATTTTAATAAAGATTTAGATTTTGATTTACTCAAAAATGAAGGATTAGATAGAAATGAAGGATTATAAAAGACTTAAAGGAAATTTAACTAAAAACAGAAATTATGAAACTAGTGAGAAGAAAAAACGAAATATACAAGATAAAATAAATGAAGCCGATTCTAACATGAGTGGTTTAAAAATGTATATAAAAGCATTGAATATTCTTAAAGCAGGAAATGAATATATAGGCAGTGGTATAAACAAATTAGATGAATTGACAAATAAAATATGCAAAGGCTTTAAGTCTAAAAAATTATATAATCAAATAATTATTATTCTAAATAAACATTTAAAAGAAGGAACATTAACAAATGATTATGTAAAAGAATATTATAAAAAATCTTTACTTTAAATAAATGTATGTAACAAAAAAGTTTATTTGAGTGATAAAAAAAAAAATCAAATTTCAAAATTAAAATCTGGATAAAAAAAGGAGAAGTTTAATTTCAAATAGATGAAAGTAAAACTCCTAATAATGATTTACATCTTATCAATACACAAATCAATCAAATTGCAAATGGTAAAAGAATTACAATTAGTAAAACTCAGTTACAAAAAACTGGAGGATTTTTACACCATTCCTGATTCCCATTATAACATCTTTAGGTCTTGGAGCTCTTAGTGGTGCAGCAGGATGGATTACTAAAAAATATTAGATAAAATTTCAGGATCTGGAATTTAAAAAAAAAACGTTATGGAAAGGGGGTTTATCTTCCCTCGGAATATCCAACAAAATAATAGAAGAAAATATAAAAAATGAAAAAGGATTTAGAGGTAAATTTACTATAGATATGCTACCTAAAAATATGAGAAAATTTGGAAACGGAATTATTAATTTAGGTGTATCTACAGGTAGTGGAACTAACTGGGTTTGTTATTATAATGATATCCAATATATGATTTTGTAGAATATTTTAGTCCCTTTGGAGAATATGACTTTGAAAAAATAAAAATAAGAAATGATTTTCTTATCAAAAATATAGTCAATTATTTAAAATCTTCAGGAAAAGAAATTCGTTATAATTCTAGATTTTTTACAACAACCTACATCTGTAAAATGGAGTTTATATTGTATGAAATACATAACTGAAAGAAATAAAGGTAAATTCCCTATTGATATTTTATATTCATTTACTCAAGAATCTAGTATTTCCAATGAGAAAATTGTTACTTTTCCAAATGGTCATTACAGTATAAAAGGTTTGACTCGTTACGTGGTTAAAAGGTTTGACTCGTTACGTGGTTAAATACTTTAGAAGTAATCCTCCAATATTATTTGGAATTATAAAAGAAAGACAAAGATTTGCAATTAAATTGAAACATCAAAATTGATTTATTCAAAGGGGAATTGTACAAAATTTTAGGATTTGAAGCAAAAATATATGAAGACGAAGAACAAGAAGGTTAATATGTAGCAGATATAATTAATGGAAATGATAATATTTATATTCATTGTGATATAGTAAAATGGTGCTTATATAAATCACTTTCAATCTGATGTGATTTACTCATTTACAACTAAAAATCCTCCTGGAAGTTTATATTCAAAAGAATTTGAAAACCTATATTTTTCCAGTTAAATCTGATTCCATACATAGAATTAGAATGAAAATTACAAATCATTGAAGTGAACTAATTGATTTAAATAGACAAGAAGTACAGAATAGATTTATAGCTAAATAAATGAATTAACATACATTGTACAGAAAGAGTAAGAAAATAGAAGGAAGTGGTTTTTTTTCTGATTTAATAGAAAAAGCTAAACCTATTATAGATGAAAAATCTAAAGATTTCATAATAGAAAAATTAAATGAGATTTTATCAAAAAAGAAAAAAACATGGTGCAGGATTTAAAATTTTTTTATCCTAAGTAACTGAACAAAATTTATGATTTTAGTGATACCAGTTGTTATTATAATAACGAAATTTACAGCTTTGCATAAGAATAGAGATAAAGATAATCCATATGAAAATGCTACATATAATTTCTTTATAAATGGTACAAAAGCTAATATATTATATTCTGAAGGTTATCTGCAACAAGAAATTAAAATTGTAAATAGAAGCAGTATAAATAATGAAAATATTACTTTTGTAAATGGTGGTTAAAATAATTCGAGCAGATTAACAATAGGAAATACTGAAATTGAATATACTATTAATTATAAAGTAATCATGAATCAAGTATTAGGATTGATAAATTTCACACCTAATTATTCAACATCGGAAGCTACTAATATGTTTTTTTTTATATGGATACTTCTGAATATGCTGACAGAGATAATTTCAAATATAATGGAACTTTGGTTGATGCAACGAAAATTGCTGATTTTTATAACTTCAAAATGAATGAAAAATATAATGATGGGTTTGCAAAAAGATGGAAATCCACTAAAGGGAATCAAAGTGTAAGAATATGAATACCATTAAAATATATATTTGATTTTTTTCAGAGAATATAGAAAAGTACTTACAGGATTTCAAATTAAAATAGAAATTCAAAAATGATAGCAAAAATATGTTATTTACAGATATTTAAAATCCTCATTTCAAAGCATTTGTTTAAGGCCTATCTCTCTGGTTACCATATCTTAGATTTAAAAATTCAGTTGCTGTAAAATTCAATCAACTAAAATTATCTGATACTCCTATAGAAATAAAATGTGATCATTATAATATTATCAAATCAAATTTATTTAATAAAAATGCTAGTGGATATTATAATATTCCTGCAACATCTGATGAAGTTTTAAGTTTATACGTCATTCCTCAATATATTAAAAGAAATAAAAATACGAACCAAAACAACATGATGTTTGATAACTTGGATATGACAGAATGCTGGTTAATGATTAATAACATAAAAGTTCCAACAGTAAGTTATTTCATGGATTTTAATAAAAAACATTATAATCGAATATATATAGCTCTTTTTAGAAGCAGGAATTAACAATATAAATGCAGAAACAGGTTGCATGATATATTATTCAAATTTTAGTAAATATCCTATAATTTTTTTTAATCTAAAAACCCATGAAAATTACACAAACCTGAATAATTTAATGATCGAATTCAATTGGAGGTTAAAAAATAATACTACCAAAAATTACCTTTTCTACTTCATTTTGAAAGAAAGAAACAAATGCTCTATGAATGTGAAATCTGAAGAAATAACTATGATTAAAACTTTGAAAGCATAATGAGCTTATTACATTAATAAATGACAGCTTATTATCCTTTGTTTGATGATGAAATAAAAGGAGAACCTCCAGGTGTAGGATTTAAATTAACAAATGTTGGAAATTACGATATAGAAAAAAAGAATTTAAGAAATGTAAATGAACCAAAATTATTGAATGATTCAGCTACAAAATTTTATGTGGATAGAATTCATGAACATTTTAAAAATGATGTTAGAAATTTATCGGATGCTTCTCTTATTCATTCACAAAATGATAACTATAATGCAAAACATAAAAGAATTTCAAATGTGTCAGATCCAAAAGATTTACATGATACAGCTAATATGAATTATGTGAATAAAATTTCACAAGAATTAGAACAGAAAAGTTTAATACATTCAGCTCAAGGTAGTTTTGATGCTAAAGATAAAATAATTGGCAATATAAAATATCCTGTAAATGAAAAAAAATGCTGTTATTATACGTTACTTTGAAAACAATGCTTTAGTTTTGAAAGAAAATGCTTTTGATGCTAATTACAAAAAAATAATAAATATTCCAACTCCTACAGATAAATACAAGGTGTGTAATAAGTATCATGTCGTCAGAAAAACACTCATCAATAATAAAAAGAGTGATAACATATTAATAAAAGATAATTATGGATTATATGTACCTTCTTTAATTAAAAATGGTGTATATAATTTTGGAAATGTAAGATTAACAAATGTTGCAAATCCTGTTATAAATAAAGACGCAACAAAAGAATATGTCAATTCTCAAAATTTTTATGCTACTATTAAATAGAAATATGCAACATATCATATAGGAGGTGTCAGGCCTGTAGAATTCAATTTAATTAGCTCTGTAGCACTTATCTGGTTTAATAGGAACAAAGAAATAAGTTCCTTAAATAGCTCAAAATAATTTATTACAATTAAGGGTACAATTTGAGCACAACACAGATACATATACTACAAATAAAACAAAATTACATCTAAACACATAAAGTTAAAGGGAATAGGGTAAACATGAGAGTCATATGGATATACGTCTCATTCCTACGGTTGCTGGAGAGGGACTGACTTCCTTGGTGATGACGTCATGGGTGGTGCTGAAGATATGGGCGCTACAGACTTCTCTGGCTCCGCCGACGTCCCGGCAAGGAGACAGGATTGAGGTTAAGGTTGAGGTTGTCTACGGGGTCTTCTCTACTTTTCAATGGATACACTGGCCCTTTATCTCTAGAGGATTGTTGATAAGGCTTCAACATACTGGTATGGTAAGTACCGAGTACTTGATCAGGGGCAGCAGGATCTGCAACATCATATGTATTTGGGGATTTATTCGTTAATATAATATAAGGTCCTTCACGCTTGGGCATGAATTTTTACTTGTTTTGGTTTTGACTTGCTCACGGGATGTAAAGTGATCCAAACTTTATCACCTGGTTGATAATAAACGGGTCTGTGCTTCTTGTCAAAGTAATTCTTTTCAGCATCTTGCTTTTGCTCTATACGTTCTCTAATTATGGGTGTAAATCGTGCAAATTCTTTTTAAGTAAGGTGTTATCTCTGCGACGAAGTTATCGTTATCAATGACAGCTCTAATATCATGATTGACATCGTCTGTGGTTCGGAAGTTCTCTTCCGAACTGAAGGTAAGCTGCCGTATGACCTGTAGTAGAATCACATTTTGCGGTGTTTAAAGCAAAACGTATCATGGGTAGTTTGTCCTCCCAAGTATCATGTGAGTCACCAACTAGAATTGCTAATTTGGGTTTTAGATCTCGATTTTTACGTTCAGCAGATTTGCTTGAGGATGGTATAAAGGTATAAGATCTTGCTTAATATCTAGGATCTTACAAGTTTGTTGCATTACAGCACTGGACAAATTGTACACCGTTGTCGCTGATTAGTCTTCTAGGTAAGCCATAGCGTAAGAAGACTTCTTCTATCAATATTTTAGAGCAATTGATAGCTGTGGCATCTTTTAGGCAAAAAGTTCGACCCATCTTGTACTTGTATCTTCAACAAGAAAAATCCATTTTTTCCAGCTGGGGTCTCTGGAAGAGACCAAACAAGTCTATTGCCAGCGTCTCAAATCTTTGTGAGTAAATAGGCGTTCTGAGTAATCCAGCAGGTTTCTGGTTGTTAGATTTGTACCGATTACATTCAGCACAATCTTTCACTTATTCGGCGATAAACTTTCTCATACCAGGAAAGAAATATCTAGAAGCAATTTTATGATACGTATTCTCAGCTCCACAATGTCCTGCCGTGGAGAATCATGATATTGCTGTAGGACACGTTCTCGTCGTGACAAGGACAACTAACTGTGCTTCTTCTGACTCTGTTTCAGGCGAATATCGATACAGTATTCCCCTGATCTGGCGAGATAACCTCTTACTAGTCCAATTTACATAATTTTCATCTTTCCGTCCACTTTCAAAGCAGTCTATGATCTTTCTTACATCCTCGTCCTTCAGTTGTTCTTCGCGAATGTCTTTAGATTTCCGGGATGGTAAATCTATGGAAATAGTGTTGAAGTTACAAACAAATTTGTCCTCTGTATCAAATGGTCTAGACAGAAGATCTGCAATTACATTAGATTTTCCTGAGGTAAAGTATTTTCGGATGATATGACTGGATTTGAAGAGCCCATCGAGCTAAGCGTCCGGATGGCGATTTAATACTCATAAGCCACTTCAAGGGTTGGTGATCTGATGCAATAATGATTTCTTGATTTTCCACATAGCCACGGAACTTCAAGAGCCCATACTACCGCTAGTGCTTTTCGGTAGTTGAATAATTTCTTTCTGCCCAACTGAGCAATCGACTGGCATATTCAATCACATGTTCTTCCCGGTCTTTCCTTGATAAGGACTGCTCCTAGAGCGTAATTACTCGCATCAGTTCTTATGAGGAATGGTTTAGATCCATCTGGCTGAGACAACACAGGTGGTGAAATCAGCCGTCTTTAACTCTTCAAATGCTTTCTGTTCTGTATCACCCCATGTCCATTGTTTATTCTTTTTAGTTAAGTCACTAAGGGGTCTAGCAACTTCAGAAAAAATGGGGAACATATCTCCGGAA
The DNA here is from genome assembly GCA_030067965.1 of Latrodectus elegans. Classification (NCBI taxonomy): domain Eukaryota; kingdom Metazoa; phylum Arthropoda; class Arachnida; order Araneae; family Theridiidae; genus Latrodectus; species Latrodectus elegans. The sequence continues at coordinate 105,090,956 of CM057822.1, forward strand.
CCAGGAACATGTCTGTAAGAAGGACTGAACTTCTTAACACATTTTGGTGTTGGAATTTTTTGAATAGTGGATACTTGTCAGCATCTACTTACACCTTTTTCAGTTATCCAATGACCTAAATACTTCACTCTGTCACAAGAAAATTGCACTTGCTTCTATTGGCATTGAGCTTAAATATAGAAAGTCTTTCAAACACTTTTCGTAAATCTGATAAATGTTCATCAAAAGTTTCTGATAAGATAATGATATCATCAAGGTATGACAATGCAAAACATCTTTGAGACCAGATCTAAATTTATCAATGAGACGTTGAAAAGTTGCGGGTGCGTTGCGCAAACCCAAAAGGCATACGTAAAAATTTAAAAGTTCCAAATGGACAGATGAAGGCTGTCTTCTTGGTCTGATTCATGAACTTTGACCTGATGATAACCAGATCTTAAATCTATCGTAGACATGTATTTCTGTCGACTTGGCCTCAGTCAATAAATCATCCATTCTAGGTAGTGGATAGTTATCCGAATAGTCGTTGAGTTTAACTTGCGGTAATCAACACACAATCTAATGGTACCGTTTGGTTTAGGTACTAATACCACAGGACTTGCATAAGGAGACTCACATTCTCAATTATTCCTTCTGTTAGCAAGTGAATCTAGCTCTTTCTTCAACAACTCTTTCTTTGCAGGCGTCATTCTATATGGTGGTTCAGCAACAGGTAGGCTATTTCCAGTCTGTATTCTATATTCAATAAAAGGAGTAGGCTCTCCTGGCTTGAAGTTATTTTTCAAATTCTTCCAGCAATGAATTTAATTTGTTTCTGTTGTTCTCTTGTCAAATGTTTTCCTTCATCATTCCTCAATTTCACGGAATTAGAGGTTTCTGAAATTTCAGCAGGCATATCAGAGAAGTTAATTTCTGCGACATTATTACTTTGCAGTACTTACGGTTTCGGATGGTTCACGATAAATGGGTAATGTCTGTGTGGATATTCACTAAAATGCCAAGTGCCATTCTGATGTTACACACCCAGCAGCCTGAGAAAGTCAGTGCCAAGCAATGTTCTATTGCTCTAGCGTTTGGTAATGCAACAAATTTCATACGAACTTTCTTTCCTCTACATTAAGATTTACGACTGTTGACAAAGCTGGGACATTTCTTTCTTTTCCATCAGCAAGTACCATTGTAATATTCTTCTTTGAAATTTGAAACCTTTCTTTTTCAATAAACTATAAAATTTCTCTCCGCAATGGAATTTGATGCACCGGTGTCGGCACAAAAAGCTACTTTTTCACCACAAAACAGTTAAAAATTGAGCTGGACAATGAATCTGAAGATTGTGCGGTATACAACTTTACACCATTAACAATTGTTTTAGCCTCTCTTCTTTTAATTTGTTGCACTTTTGGACACTTAGACTGAATAAAACCAGGATTACCACATCCATAGCAATGAACAGAAAATCTTCTTTCTGGCTTGTCTTTAGTAAATTTTGGACTTTCATAATTGGAATATTTAATTTTGTCATTTTCCCTAGAAATAGGAAGCTTATAGTTTCTCTCTGAAACAGATTTAACATAGTCTTTGAAGTTTGGCTTCTTAGCAAAGATAGGTGAATTTTTCTTCATTCCCAGTCTTACATTTTCATAACTGTCAAGCTTTTCTGCAAGTTCTAAAGGATCATTCAGCTCTGGACCATTGATCAACAAAATGTTCTTCTTAACCTCTGAGGTGTTCTTTCTTTAACTGGTCAGCTATAATTAAGTCTTGCAATTTCTCAAAAGTGACGATATTTAATTCTTTACCCATCCTTCGAAATACGATTTAATTTCAAAATAGAAGTCTTCCATGTTACTTGCACTTTTTCTATGTTGAGAACATCTGCCGAAACTTATCTGAAGTAAGTCTAAAACGCTTCAAGAGCATCTCTTTCGCCTTTGAGTAGTCTTTAACGTCCTCTTCATTTTCTTAGCAATTAATTGATTTATTTCGGCTGGCAATGAGCCTATCAAGTACGGCATCCAATTCATCTCAGGTATATTCACTAATTTTAATTGACGTTCAAATACTGTCAGATAAAGTCCGATTTCATCTTTTATTGGGATTAAATTTTGGGAGAATTCGATTCAGATCCCAGTTTGTTTTTCTCTGTTTCACTGGATGGATCTGTGGAGGAAAGTACCTTCTGAGCTTCCACTTGAAGTTTTAAGCGTTGCAACTCATACGCTCTCTCTTTTTCAATGCATAGTTCTTTTTCTTTGGCAATTCTTTCTGCATTCAGCTTGTTTTTCTTTTTCAAGCCGTTCCTCTATTATATTAGTTAGCATATTTTTCACCAACTCTTCATCATAATCTTTGATTTGGTTATGATATCTTTCAGTTGAATTACTTTCAGATCATCTGCTACCCCTAGCCCCATTTCTGTAAAGCGAGGTTTCTCAGATCCTCCTTTTTCCTTTCCCAAGGAATGACATTTTTTGCAAGTGTTTTTATTTTAGTTAAAACGAAATTTAAACAACATCAGTCTTAAGTACCAGATTATGTTAAAATATAAATCTTTTATAACTCTAAATATATATGAAATGTAACTTATTACTATTTATTCAAACATTAATTGCAAATAAATGAACTCTTTAATTATTGTAAATAAACCTGAAATATTCATATGATATTCACCATAATAAAATAATCAAATCAAATAAACCTGAAATAATCATATAATATTCTACCATTATAAAATAATCAAATCAATTTTATTATATTAATCTTACTAAATTTATAAAGATTCGCTCTTATTTTATATTTCAATTCAAACAAAACCGAAACAAAACATTTCAAAATTCTATCATGAAACTTTTATTTTCTCTTTTCATTTAAAACTCTATACTATCGTTTTACAATTACCAATAATCACTCAATGTACCTTTGTTTATAAATTATATTTTATCAATACTTCAATTCCAACATTCAATAAATCAAAATATATTAATAAAGATAACTTAATCATATGCATTCAAAGAATATTTTATATATAAATAACAAAATTTTCTATTAAATTTTTATTTGTTTAAATTTCGTCAATTTCTAAAATATCTATTCTGATTCCTTTTACCAAAATATTAATAATATATTATTTTGTTATCTTAATATATAACCTTAAATATACATGAAAAACAATATATTTTCATTCTTTATTCAATGAAACCACTTACTAAAAGATTAAAACACAAAATTCCAAACAGAAAGTGAATGAGGAAAAAATAAAATAAAATAAGCATTAATATATACTGAACTCTCATAGCATTCATAGATATTGAGCGGCTAGACAGAGAGGCATTTATGAAAACAATAACAACGGTCGTTTGCGGCGCCTTGTTTCGTGTTTAAATCAAAACAAAAGTATCATCACATGAAAACGCACAGTCATCAGACATTTAAATTCTGTTAGCTACACAATTTTAAAACACTATCTCACCGTAAAGATTGTTATCTTCAAATATTCAGAATTAAGAAATATAATATATAAGAAATATATAATATTCAAAAGTAACAAATATTTTCCTTATTGTTCATAATTTTCTTAAAATATAATTCACGCACACATACTATAATACTTCAAATATAATAATAAAATAAATGTTTCTTTTTAACTCAATATTCTACTAAATTTTAAGTATTTAATAAGATATGAAACATATCTACCAAATCAAACAAATAACTATACTGCAAGTATTAATACTGTTCTAAATTCAAGAACATAAAATAACACTTTTATCGAAACACAACAACTTATAAAGAAACTTTTTATACAGTTTTATATTCATAACTGCTTAAACATTAACACTCATTAATTACTTCCTTAATTGTAATTCTTCACAAATTAATTAGGAAATATTAGAAATATAAAACAGTAACAAAACTTATCTCGAATTCGCAAATCAAAACTGGATAATCCAAATGAAGGAGACACTCCACTCCAGTTGAACAACAAAAGACACTCCAATCTCGGATGAGATTATATTTTGCATTAATCCATAACACACAACACATCAGGAGGTAACCTGTAAAATTTTGAGTTCCCCTCCAACAACAAGATTTAATTCTGGGTAGAATTTTTAACAGCGAAAAGAAACTCTAACTCGGGCCTCACGTTGGGCAGCCATTATTTTTTATTGTAGCACTTATCTGGTTTAATAGGAACAAAGAAATAAGTTCCTTAAATAGCTCAAAATAATTTATTACAATTAAGGGTACAATTTGAGCACAACACAGATACATATACTACAAATAAAACAAAATTACATCTAAACACATAAAGTTAAAGGGAATAGGGTAAACATGAGAGTCATATGGATATACGTCTCATTCCTACGGTTGCTGGAGAGGGACTGACTTCCTTGGTGATGACGTCATGGGTGGTGCTGAAGATATGGGGCGCTACAGCTCTAAACTACTGCAACCTGATTTAAAACTAATAACTAATATGCATATGAAAATTACAATTTTTTTGAAATCTGAAAGTCGTACACATAATCTTTTAATACAATTACAAATTGGAGCAGAATTTATATTTACTAGACTCTTAACAACTGATACCGAATCTGTTACATGTTTTACATATGGTAAAAGAAACGATCGTGTTAAATTTTATCAATTGGTAGTGATGGACAATCAAATAAATTAAAAACTTTCTTGCATATAAATACATACTTGCATACTTCTAACATTCAAAATAGATTTTCTTTCAAAAAAATAAATAAAACATGCAATGGCTTTTATCTTATTTTTTCAAAAACTTACAAAATTTTTTGTTATTTTAATATCTTTTGTTTTTATTTTTAAAAATCCTGTATTTGAATAACTACATTTTTATTATCATTATTTGACTTAAAAATAGCATTTTTTTTAGTTAAAAAAGTAAAAAAAATGGAATTTGAAAAATATGTGAATATTGAAAGTTGAAAAAATGATGCAAATTTTTGATTAAAAAGTTTAAATTTTGAGGTATATACATTCAAAAATGCTTAAAAATTGCTTCTTTAGGGCAGAAAATTGTGTGTCCTGAAGACCGGACATATACTACTCGAGCTCCTTTCAAGATATCACTGCTACGTCGCCAAAGCAGGAAGATACAAATACTGATATCAAAGCAAAGAGAATGAAATTGAGTAATTTAGTATTGTCCGATTCATTCATTACAAAAGGTTGTTGATGAAGTGTAAACATTTTTCACATTTATCCATTCTATTATTCGAATTTGTTAAAATGAATAGGTCTGCATATTCATGGGGTAGGAACTCTTTTATTATCCTGTTGCTATTGGCGGAGCTCTATAAATATCTCTTGTGTTTTAAAAAAGAAAATGAACTGAGAAGCAAGGTTAATACTCGCAACATTATCATGTACGTAACCAACGAGACAGGAAATCGAAATTTTAGTTTACATTAATTGAAACAAGGCACTGAACAATGAAATGTCCCATCGTTTGGACTTCTCAAAGGCCTTCCATTTGGACGTCGTTCTTTGGCAATTCACTCTTTGTGCGGACCTGGGACCTACGGAAGTGGTTTCTGAACCGTTGCAGATCCACAAGGCTGAATCATTCAACTGTGCCAAAAAATATTCTGAAATTACAGTTACAACGCAAGCAAGCTGCTGTGAATAAAATAATAAAAATTATAAAATAATACATATTAATGAAAGTAACAAGCACTAAAATTAAATGATTTTCGATATAAACATTTTTTAAAATGAAAAATATAATGAATTTAAGAAATGTAACCACGCTTTGTTTAATCTCACTTATGATAAATTACTAAAAATGATTGTTTTATCGAAATTGTACATCAAATTACATATTTTTAAAGAAGGATAATAGAAATATTTTTAAAGAATAATTAATTAAATTACTTTAGGGTGAATCATAAACTTCAATTTTTATTTTAATCCTTACTTAAAATATTCGAAAGATTTGAGAAATGCTCGATTGCCGATCAGAATAAGATTTTAAAAAAATTACACAACCTTTTACGTTATTAAAAGATTAGACATAGAATGTGAACAATGTAAAGCTTCGCTGATAATTTTATTGGATGTCAGCTTGTCGGACTCTGTGACTCTAACTATTCAAAATTAATTTTTAGCGTCAAGAAGAGAAAATTTCATTTAAGCTTTCGGAAGGATAACTGACTAGATTATTTCAATTGCGCGAAAAATTAGCTCAACACTCGACAACAGATAACGCTTTTACCAAGAGTAACTGTTCAAAATTCGTTCGGTATAAATAAATAGCCCCTATTCGCGAAGTTACTACTCCGTCAATGAGGGCAGAAATCTTACTAGAACGGTGTCAACAATTTCGAAACCGCTTCAAATTAGAAAAGCGAACCAAGGTGGTGTATTTTTCATGCTTAAGTTCGAGAACTTTTAGCAAAATAATCTGCAATTAAAGGCATTAAAATCATCGCCTTTTACAAACATTGTAGAGCGCAGATCCCGAGTTTTCCTGCTTCGTAATGAGACCTCATTAATTAAAACAGGTGAGAGGTGTGTAAGGGGCGAGGAAATTCCAGGGTATCGTGTTTTAATTAATTGGTCCCTTTGTGGAATTTATTGGCATTTTTCTTTCCAAGCGACTCTCCAGAAGGATTCATAACCTGTGTATTGCTGCTGAAACTATTAGGAGGTATTGATTGGGCCTTTGTCGACACAATAATCGCTTCCAACCGGTAAATAAATTGAATCGGCGTTTTAGCTTTTCTTTGGCAGTTTGGCAATACAGAGACTAAAAATATTAGAAAGGGGATTGGTTTCTAATATGGAAAAATAAAATTTTAATAAAATATATGTTTTGATAGCTTAAAATTAGGCTTAGAAGAGCTTAAATTTAAATTAAGTTGAAATTAAAGTCTGGATAGATTTTTTAAGAAGATAAGGATATGCTTAGGTATAAATATATATTTGATTGGTTATAATTTAGTTCAGGCTTAGGATTTTAGATTTTACATTAGGTTAAAAATATTAAAAAGTGATTCTTATTTTATAAGATATAAATTTTTAGTGTTGATTTAGAAAAATATACATGGAGAAGAAGTTATTTAGAAATTTGCTAAGGCGATGACAGTATTAAACTTTATAAGAATGTCATATTGTGAGAATGCGAGCTCAGAGAACAGCTCTCCTTCATGCATCTTCTTTCTGAGGAAGATCAAGTGGAAGATTTAAGAAATGATGAGTGTGAGGATTTCACAGAAATAAAATAAGAAACTGTGAAAATCCATCACTGGGAATGGGATTGAATTCTGAAGGAGGCTTTCTGTGTGTGTGTGTGTGTGTGTGTGTGTGTGTGTGTGTGTGTGTGTGTGTGTTTTAGAAATGACGGGTGTGAGGATTTCACAGAAATAAAATAAGAAACTGTGAAGATCCGGGAATGGGAGTGAATTCTGAAGGAGGCTCTCTCTCTGTGTGTGATTTAGGAATGACGGGCGTGAGGATTTCACAGAAATAAAATAAGAAACTATGAAGATCCATCACTTGGGAATGGGAGAGAATTCTGAAGAAAGCTCTCTCTCTCTCTTTCTGTTTGTTTAAGTAATTTCATTCTTTAAGTAATTGACAAGACTTTAATTTTAAAAAAATCTGTAAATATAAATTTTTAGAAGATCTTTAAATTGGTTCTTAACAGAATTTGAGATGGTTGCATGAATCGTTTCAGTGTTTATAGTTAAAAAAATTGCATCATATATTGGAATAGTATTACTCTGACCGAGATGTTCTGTAAAAGATGAGATGGAAACTTTCTTTCAAAATAATTCAATTAACTGAATTTTTTATTGTCCTAATTGGTTCGAAAAACTGGAGTTTTACTCAAAAATCCGGAAGATTTATATTGTAGTTTTTCTCAAGATCTTGATAAGTAAGTGAAATTGCTCATCGTGGCCAAGTGGTAGGACTCTGCTCTTTCTTTATACAGAAATGGTTCGATCTGAGACAGTGGGGTATGAATGTTGTGACACCTTAACGAAAGAAGAATGTCATTAGATTTCTTAAGAAACCAGAGGAAATGGATGTTGCCTTTCTGTGTGTCCGCGTCAGCTTGGGTTTGCGACGGATGAATGTCACTCGTGAGAGACTTTGTCTGTGAAAACGTTTCTGAAAAGCAATTCTCTGGTTTCTTCCTTGGCGACATTGTCTTATGAAAGGCAATTTTTTATACAAACTTTGAGTAATAACACATTGTCCTTCTTAAGATTTTTGATTATGACAGACATTAAAAATTATACCAATAATATACATATATATTTTTAAGTCTTTCCCTTCATGATTATGTTAGATATTAAATGAACGACTTTCCTTTTTAATTAAGACCATCAGGAAGTAGGTAAAATCGATTAATCGAAAAGTCATGTTAATGAAATAGGAAAATAATCCTAATAATTTTTTTTTCATTGTTTTAATATAATAATCTAAGAAATGGTATATATAAATTCATTCATTTATTTATATAATAAATGAAGATTTATTAATGATAAGACGATAAATATTGAGTTTCGAACAACACACCGAATTCAAGTGGATATACTAACTCAAATCTATCATGCAACTTTTAATTTGTATTTACTCTCTCATTTTCGGTGAAAAATTCACATGTGCAGTCCTAATACTATGTCGAACTGCAGTGGCTAACAGAGTACAAGTTTCTCGCAAAAAATCATTTAAAAAATTTTTACAAGAAATCCATTTTTTTCAAATAGCAGTTTTGTATAGTAAAAACACCTTTTGAAATGAAAAACATTTTTCTTGCGTGTTAGTTTAGTTTATTAGTTTTTTCCCCCATCCTCATCAAATTACATCAAATTTTGGAATGCGAGTTGGGAACAAATTTGAATGTAAATTTAAAGGATTTTCAAAATTTATTGCCTTACAGTTAGAATCTCCCTCAGAAATTTGAATCAAGAAATGCAAATTTTCCTTGAAGCGATTTGCTTCATTGTAAAGATTAACATACATTAATTATTTTAAGATTCTATATTTTCAAAAAAATTATTACACATATACACATGAATGATGATATGTAAGAATTACAATCTCCCGAAGTTCACACGCACATTAGCCTACACTGTTCGCTACCTTTGGTGGCACAACATGTGTCCAGACGATCATTCCATGCATTTTGAAGCAAACTTTAGCTGCCCTTAAATGGCCGAAAGCACATTTTTCTAGCTCGGTGTCTCTTCTGAAACGTACTGCGCACCTCTCTACAACAAGCATGATCAGGTCACACTTTTTTTCTTGCTTTTCTCCCGTTTCCGTCCTGTACTACTTCAAGCTACCGGAAAGATAATTAACTCGTTATTTCAGCAGCAGTACACAGTGTAGAGTTGGCGAATGTGTGTCCCATTGCTCTCATACACAACTTTTGCAAATGTGACCTCAACACCACAGCATTGTTTGCATCATTGTTCCTAAGAGAAAGGTTACGCGTTATTTAAGTGCATGACATAAAAAAAATACTATTTGAGTTGTTCATACATGCATGTTAAATTTAGAATGGTTCTAAGTGTTTTCAAACAGCCGCTTAATGGTATTTCATTTATGGAAGATCACGGAATTCGAAGAACATTTAATGCCGATTTTATAGTTTAACTCAATGATTGCCTTAGAAACAGTTACCTATTAAATAAAAGCATTTCTGAATAACGCGAATGTGAATGCAGCAAAGTTGATCCATGCATGAAGTCAGAGGGACCTTTATCGAATATAATTATTTCTTTCCAGGTTGATGCTGATAATTAATTATGCATAAATTACTTATGTAGCTGTACAAATTTATTTCCAAATTTTTAGAGACGCTGTTTAATAAACCTAATTTCATACATTATTAATATTTTGAAATATTTAAAACAATAAATATGTATAATTAACTAAATTTATCATATGTCAACTATCTTTATTTTCAAATTCTTGTATAAGATTAAAAAAGTCATCAAAAGACAGAAGCAATTAATTTAGAGAAGATTTATCAATTTAAGTATTATTTAATTAGTCATACACCAAGAAATTGTTGCATCATTAAAAATAACAGATATTTTATATTAGGCATATAACATATTAACTAAATTTCAGATTTGAATTATTTTTACATAACTATTCTGTAACTTCTTGTAAGAGATAGACTTAGTCATTTATATTGTACTAATACATTAAAAAATATCATCATCCCATATTTTTAGCATCAGATAATTCAACTCGTTCTGTTTGATTCACTAAATGTTAGAAGAGATTTGCAAATGTCTTAATTTAAGAAAATATATTTTATTCTTAATTCTTTACAAAATTAAACGACTATTAGTTATGCAATAACTTCAGAGTTTTTACGAACACTCATGATTTTAAGAACAAGTTACTTATCTTTATGAAGTTCTTATAGACTCAATGAAATTTTGCTTCCCATTTACGAACTAAATTTTAAAAAATATTTTTTTTTCGTGACTACATTTTCTTTCCATTTTCTTTTACGTTTCTTTTTTATTGCACTATTTTTTTTCAAATTCTACGGTTAAAACACTTCCAACGACGTTTTAATAAAGAATTAAATCCTTCGAAGCTTGGAGAATTACTCGCATTGCTTGCACAGCAACTAATCCGTCACATACTACATCAGATCCGATTGAGCAGTACGGGGAAGCTACATACACTGCGATACCCACAGTCAAGGACTCTTTGATTCTATGCAGAGGCATCAATCATTTTCATCAACTGGATCAGCCACTGATTTGGTCATCCTCCCACTCATTTCAATCGCTTGACCTTTGTATAATAAATTCTTTTCTAAATAAATTTCCCTGTGATATCCTTGATTCTGCTTGTTGTCCATTAATGTATCTTCAAATAATATTATTTCAAAATATCATATTTCTAGGATTTATAACTTAGATAGAAAAAATAATGTCACTATCAGTAGCTCTATCATTGATAAAGAATGGTACATTTTTAACTATACACAGAACTGTATTATCTTAATTATACCTACAAAACAGAATTATGGTTATATTTGCTGAATTTTGTGGACAACAGTAATAAATTCAGATGGAATTTAAATCCACTTTTTCTCACTTCTGATAGATTTTCCCCAACACATTAATTAATCCCTTTTTTTTTTTTTTTTTTTTTTTTTTTTAATTAAAGTAAACTTTTGGACTCGCATCTTTTGCTACACATCGCATGCAGAATCTAATTTATCCCAGTAATTAAATGGATAAATTCTTATGGCAAAAACATGTCTGTCCTAGATATCAAAAAAAAAAAAAAAAAAAGCTGTTGAGATAAATACTAGGATCAATAAAAGCATTTTCATAATAAAATGTGAAGATAAAGAAATAGGTCTGAGACTAATTTTACTAATGGAAGAAGAAACAACTGAAAATAAATACTAACTGCGCCGGGTATTTTTTTTTAAATAATATTTTATTTTTATGCTTCTTCTCGTATTACAGCACTGATAGGGGATCCCTTTTTTAGCTTAAGTGAAGGAAATGCAATCAGTTTAAAACTAGAGTCAAGTCCTAACTTAAATAATTATGATTAGGCGTAGATAATTATAGATTCAAAAATAGGGAATAATTTTTAAAAAATGATAGTGGCTTTTTATGAAATGTTAAACTGCTGTGAAAAAAATAATTGTTATTATTAAATATGTATTGTTTACTGGAGCAAGAATTAAAGAAATGAAATTAAGATTAAAAGGAATGCCTTAAGCGCTAAAGAAATTCCAAGAAACTACATAGCCAACTCCATGTACACATAACAAAAGTAATTCCTCTCATTAGATACAGTATTGCATTACAATTAAGTATACTAATGCTGGAATATGTTTATAAAACGAATGTTCGTGTATTCTCCACAGGAGGGCGCCAACTTTCTTAGCGGTTTCTTAATGAAAAATGCATCTTAAAAGAATAAAATGTTACTTTCATATTATACGCAAATAAAGAAATTTTATGTATTAGCTCTTTATTAATTTCTTAAGAATAATTCCTCTGAGGAGATGATTTTTTACTATCTTTTTTTGATAATATCGATACCATTTTTGCGCATCTATTTCTATGCAAAGAGAATCTCAAATGGTGCTTTGTAATAATAATTAACATTATTTCAGTAATTTTTAAAAAAAGTTTTGAGAAGAAACAATTGATAGAATCTTGATAGATTGCTGAATAAGTAGTTCTCATGAAAGCGGATCTAAAATGTTTTAATGATTTGTTAAAAGTCAGGCTTCAATTGACTGTTTAACTGAAGAAGCATACATACTGTGATACATGTATATATATACATATTTATGTAGTTAAAAAATTTTGTTACATTGTTATTTAGAATGTTAAATTAATGTGATTGATATTGTAGAATGAATTACCATTTTGTTCAAGTGACATACATTATTGATTTGATGTCAGGTGAATTTACCTCACAGAACAGAGGGGCAAGTCTCTCCACTCACCATGTACGCCTGTCAGCCAGGGTATCATTTTTCAAATAAAAAAGGTTACGTAGAAGAAGCACAAAGGCTACTAATAGAACTTGGCGAAAAACACAATCTATAACTCTACAGGATTCCCGCGCATACAGACATCACAGGTAATGAAGAACATGATAAAACTACCACAGCTACGACTGAAGAATGCAGTCTTAAACAAAATACTAAAACAGTGGCAACTAGCGTGGGTAGAGTGGGACACAGCAGACAAAGGTAGGCACACGTACACCTTCTTCCCAAAAGTGAATACAAAGCGATTGGTTGGTCTACAACAATTGGCACAATTCTTTACAAGGAACCGCCAATTCCCTACCTTTGTTCACAGGCTAAGGAAAGCCACTATAGCAGACTGTATATGCGGGGAAGAAGGAAATCCGCAACACTACGCATTTGACTACCCACCAACATCGTCTCAACATCTTAATAAACCGACAGACGCGAATTTGACAACATGGAGCAACTTAACAATCACAAACAAGATGGCACAAGCTAAACTTATTAGTATAATTAAAAAACCAGAACTCATTAAATCGGTGGCCAAAGATGTGGATAATGAATAATACTTCCAGTGCTCTCAGTCATTTCACACACATGCAGACATAAAACAAACACAGCATACCTCACCGTACTGAGGAATAGAAGGACCACAAACATATACCGAAAATGGCAGCCCTCACGATCTTGAAGAAAACAGGCATGCCTCACCCACTTGAAGAGCACACCACCTAGCAATGGCGAATGGACCAAATCCCCGTATGTGACACGTGAAGGGCACTGAGAACCACAAGAACCACATACACTTGAAACTCGGAAAAGATGGGACTCAAGCAACCTGATCTTGACAAAGCAAAGAAAAAGAATGGAAGAAGATGAAAACGGTGAATGTGCGTAACACACGAACTAAGTGATAAAACGTACCGTCAAAAATACTAATCCAGGGACTCATGACAGATGATAGTCGGCCACAATAGTGGTTTCTCAGACGGCATTCGTACCCACAATAATGACAACTCCATTAAGTGATAAGCTTTGATCTAAAACATAGACTTTCATATGGAAGGTGGGAGCAACAACGCTAGCTGAACCACAGGGTCAGCGAATCGGAACCCGACCATGTGGGTGCGAGCTTTACTGCTTCGTGGCCAGAAAACACCCCGTGACTATCAGCCCAAGACTCAACAGAGACTAGCTGAAACCATCTGACTTACCAAGCAAGTGAGGAGTAAGCACTACCAAGACCAAAGACAGACGTTAATGGGCGGACTGCGGTTTTCCCTGTAACAGCAGTAGAGTTGCTCGGGGTGGGTGCTAGAGGTTTTCTAGGTTTCCCTCTACCTTCACGAGAATGCGGCCCATCTTCCAACAAAGTCCTCTTAGAGCGAACTTCACCCCAGCCCGCACATGTAAAGGTGAGGTCCATTGTGTTGTGAAAAAATTTAAAAAATAAACGTGGGGAGTGTGCATACACGTTGGAATGATAGAGAGGTTCGTCTGGTTTGTTCTGGTATCGAACCCACCGTCTTCAGGAGAGACCAGAACATCGGCCAAGCAGTGCAACAATAGGTCTGAAAACCAGCGGCTGCTGGAGCGGTTGTGTTTTCCCTGCCAGCGAGAGTCTGTTGATCCTCCTGTGATGGGTTTATTCCACGCTGAAGGACAATCAACGCCTTAAACTCTCTTCGCGAGTAGGCATCTGCATCGAAATAAGAAAGGTTGAAGTATTCAACCAGAGACTCTAAACAGACGTTAGTCGGCCACAACAGTGATCTCAAACGGATATCGTCCCAACAGTAGTGATAACCCCAGCAAGTGTGGTGCATCAATCTAAAATAACATAGACTTTCATGTTGAGGAAAGGAGTGCCATCGCTTGCTGGGCCACAAGGTCAGCGAGTGAGGCTCCAACCATGTGAGTATGAACATTGCTGCTTCATGGCAAGGAAGCGTCTAATCGCGACCATCAGGTCAAGAAACCACAGAGACCAGACGAAACCACCAGGCCAACCAGGCAGGTGAGATGTAGGTACCAATAAAATCAAAGAAAATCGTCAAATGGTGGACTGTGGCTCTCCCTGTAACAGCAGTAGAGTTGCTAGTTAGATCGGGGTGGGTGCTAGAAGTTTTCTAAGTTTCCATCTACCTGCAGGCGAATGCGACCCATCTTCCCACAAAGTCCCCGCTCATGTAAAGGTGACATCTACTGCGTGGACCTCAACTCGCGCTCGCGCTTGGGGTATGATGTGCACAAAAAACTAAAATAAACGTGGGTAGTATAGCATACACGTTGGGTTAATGGAGAGGTTCGTCTTGTTTGTTAAGTATCGAACCCGCCGTCTTCAGAAGGAGAGACCAGAACATCCCCCATGAAGGGCATTAATGAATCTGAAAACCGGCGGCTTCTAAAGGTTGTGTTTTCCCTGACCGGCGAGGGCCCTGCGATCCTCCTGTGATGGGTTTATTCTTCACGCAGAAGGACATTCATAGCTGTACACTCGCTTCGCGAGTAGGCGGTCCGCCTGCGGCGTCGAAATAAGAAAGATTGCTACCACCTATCCGATCCAACTACAGAGAAGAGCTAAAGACTCTCCAGGTTTACCGGGTAAGAAGAATCGGCAAACATCAAGATTAAAGACATCGTTAAAAGGTGGACTGTAACTCTCCCTGAAAAAGCAATAGACTTGCTAGTCAGCTGGTGGTGGTTGCTAGAGGTTTTCAATGTTTCTCTCTAGCTGCACGTGAATCAGCCCACTTTCCCACAAATTTCAACGTCAGAGCATGTGACCCCAGGCCGCACTGCGTGTGTCTGACTTCGCGCCCGTATTTGACGTGTAATTTCATTAGACTGAATAAACAAAGGAAGTGACAAAGGATGCATACAGTTGGGTTGGTTGAGAGGTTTGTCTGCTTTGTTTCGGAATCAAACCTACCTGTCTTCGAAGACAGACCATAACATCGACCATGTAGAGCAAAGACTCATCTGGGAGCCGAATGCTGGAACGACTGTGCTTTGTCTGCCCGAATGGGTGGGCTCCGATGATCTCCCTGAAATGTGTCATTTCACTCAGAAGACATTTCACATAGCCTTACACTCGCTTCGCGATTAGGCTGTCAGCCTTCGGTGTCGATATAAGAAAGGTTCACCAATCATGGTAAAAACACTTGTTCTCGTCCGATCACCGAAGTCAAGGAGACAGGGTTTTCTCCTTCAGACATAGCATCTGTGCAATTTGCACGCATATCTTTGTCGAAAAAATTTTGAACTATCTAAGATGTCATTTATAATTGAAGATCACCGAAGTCGTCATCGGGCGCTGTTAGTACTTAAGAGGTGATCGATCACCTGGACCTTTTCAGCCTTACATTAGCTTAGTGAGTAAGCTGTCCACCTGTGGAGTCGAAATAAGAAATATCCAATAAACATTTACGTGGTGAATTCCGATTCTTAGACGTTACAAAATAAAATACACCATCTTTGTGATTTCTTCTTTGATAACCCCATATCTTTATCAGTTTTATTTCCAATGCAACAAAAACTTTTAACTACTGTTTGGCACATTTGATATATAAATATAAATATATATATATATATAGGAAGAGAGAATATCGAGGAGATGGAAGAAGACGTTTAATTTGATCTTGTGATGTGTTGGAAAATTAAAAACTTCGAATTATAATTAAGATGTTATCATGTGATTAAATATTCATTTGTAAATAGCTTTTTCATATTTTATTCCATTATTGTTAGGAATTAACACATCATTGTTTAAATAATTTAATTAGAGTTCTGGATAAAATAAGAAAAAGCTATTTACAAATGAATATCTAATCACATGATAACATCTTAGTTATAATTCGAAGTTTTTAATTTTCCAAAATCACAAGATCAAATTAAAAGTCTTCTTCCATCTCCTCTTCGTTCTCTCTTCCTTCCGGCGGCAGACTCGATGTGAATGGCCCTCTGGTGGCGCTTTCAATCCCACAATCGGCCATTCTGATGACAATAACCGACCTCAGCATTAGTCTAGAATAGGAACTTCCTGAAATAAAAATGAATAGGAGCAATTACATGTGTTCAAGAAGAAAACAGTTAATTAGTGTTGTCAAACTCATCTTTTTAATCGTCATCTAAATGATCGTTATTGTTCCTCCAATCTGAAATTCCGTTGTGGAGGATTCCTTCATCTTCTTCTGGTTAGAGAACCGGTAGCTGCATCTTCACTCTCGTCATTGGCCATCTTCAAAAGGAAATGTCTTGAACACATGTCGGTTACTACTCTTTTTTAAAACATGAAAAGGTAACAGTGTGAAATAAAAAATTTTTAGTCCTAAAAAGTAGCAATTCAGTGGGTAAAAAGTCAAAATCAGGAGTTTGTCCTCATCGGTGTCTTATTCTCCTCCTTCATCACATTTTAAGTTATATTGGGCCAAGCTTTTGTGTACTTAGCTCAAGTACTGGTAATCATGGGACCTCCGGTAAGACCAATTTTTTGATCATTGTAGGTGTCGTTGCTTTTAACCTTTATTATTTTGTTAAGGCCTAAATATTTGGGTTTTAACTTGAGACCAGGACCTTGTTGTATACGTTAAATAGCAACAATATCATATAATTTGAATTTTCTTGCTAGTTTTCTTCTTAAATTATAGGTTTTGCGGTTTTCATTTTGAACTTTTAAAACTTGTTTTTTAGCTTCTGTTGTCTTCTTAATCATGTAATAAATCGGGTGGAACCGGTTGTCTTCTTACTCATGCGTCTACTAAAGAGTTTTGAATAAGAGTTGCACCATAACCATCAATCCTGGATCCTAAAAAGCTCTAAACAACTTTTACACTTTTTTTAAATTAATTATATCTTTCGTTTTATTTGTTGACAGGTGTAATTTACCATTTATTATTTTATAGCCTACAAATTCTATTTCACGGTTCAAAAAATTACATTTCTTAAATTCAATTCAAGTCCATACTCCGACGTTGTTTGCAAGGCAAGTTTAAGTTTCCTAACACCTTCTAACACCTTCTGTTTCGTTTTTATCACAAATAAGTAAGTAATCCATGTAAATCACTACAACACCTTCTTTTAATAATTGTCGAAACACATTACTGATGTATTTTTTAAAAGTACTCGTTGAATTAGTTAATCAAAATGGGCACTACAAAAACTTATATTGATTATCGTGGGTAATAAATGAAATATATTTGCTAGAATTTTTTTCAACGTCAACCTAGAAGAAACCGTTTTTTAATCCAAAGTTGTGAATACTACGGTAGAATGTAATTTATCTACTACGTCATCAATACCTGGTAGAGGGAAATGTTCACAATCCGTTTTCTTATTGAGTCGCCTGTAATCAAAACAAAGTCTGTGGGAATTATCTTTTTTCTTAACTAATACTACAGGTGAAGAGAAATCGGAAGAACTATTACGAATTATTCCCTTAGGTAAACCATTCTTCAATTTAAGCTTCAACTATTTTTTTCTCAAAAGGTGGTAGTCATAGGGGGGGGGGAGGAGAACAAATAGAGATTTCATCAGTTAAATTAATTTTCATCTTAACATCACCAGTTTTAATTTTATTAGGAACAAAATTTTTTATTAATGTATGTAGTACTGAGCACAATGACTTACTTTTAATGTGACTTAAATCAATTTCTGATTCATCGTTAAGATTTACAAAATTAATTAAAAAATTATCTATTTCGTTCTCATTAATGTGAAACGATACTCCATTGTTTGAGACTATTTAAGTACCTTGGTTTATAATATCAGTTCCTACAATTGAATCAAAACTTACAGAATCATCATTTATAACAAAAATATTTGTATTAACTTTCAAATTATCAATTTCAACTTCAGCATAAAAATAACCTAGTGGCTTAATTGATTTCATTTCTAAACCAGTCAACGAAATATTAGAAGATTGTAAGAAGCTAACAATGTCTTTAATTTTATGTAATAAACTCTTTTTTAAAACCGTTTTCTGACTTCCAGTATCAATTAATGAAGTTACATTCAAAGTACCAATTTTAACATCCTTAAGAATTAAGCTTTCAGAACTGATCGCATTTATTTTTGGTTGATCATCAATAAAACTTGTTTCTTTTAATTTCGGACATTCCAAAGCTTTATGCCCAAAAGATTGACATGAAAAAAATTTTAAATCCTTATCTTTATGTATACAGTATTTAGAAATATGTGAACGTGAACCACGATTATAACACATTCTATTTCTTGAATCAAAATTACCATAAAATTTTACTCTATTCATATTCATATTTTCATACATAGAATTGAATTTATCATTAGATTCATACCTTGAATTATATTTATCATTACCATCATACTTTGATTTATTTTTATCAAAAGAATAAGATCTAAAATTTTCATCATATTTAGTTTTCATTTTATCGAAAGCATATTTACTCTTTACTGAATCACTTTTCATTACTTCGTAAACTTTAAGTTTATTTTTAAATTCTATTAAGTTTTTGCATCCGTATGAAATAATTTTATTTGCATGTTTATCATTAAGTCCTTTAATCACATAATGTGTTAACGCGACGTCATCAGTTTTTCTTGAGTGACAAAGTTCTTTCATTTTTAAAAAATATTCCTGAACGGATTCTGAATATTTCATTTTCCTTTTAATTAGTAATTCGTGAAGATTTGCTGAATTTATTTCAACGGAAAATTCGTCGATCAAGGCATTTTTTAATTTTCCCCACGAGTTTATTTCCTTCTCTGTTCTAACAAATAATAAGGCATTCCCACCAAGCGATCTTTTAGCAAAACTAAACTTTTGTAAATCTGATAAATGGAACAGTTTCGATACATTTTCAAATCTCTCAATGTTTTCATGCGACTCAGCATTAAATTTGGTAACTGCGCTTTCGATATCAGCACAAAAGTAATATAAATATTTTGAAAATCATTCTTTTTACTAAGTTTATTAGCAGAGTCACACAAATTTAAAGGAATATTTTTATTTCCACATTGCAGTGGAGAATCTGTTTCGCCTTCATTTTTCTTTGTTCCATCTACATCTGATTCCGACAGACAGGGGTCGCACATTCCCTCAGCTAAAGAATTCAATAAACACAATTGCTCAAATATTCTTTTTTCTATTTCAGATTTGTTTCCATCGAAGGAAGTATTTAAGATATTAAAAATTGTAATTAATTCGTTCAAAGAAAAATTATTTTCTATAGATTTTAATTCCTTTTTAAATTCTTCACTTTCAATGGCAAACTTAAAACCAGGAATTTCTCTTATACGCTTTCGATTTGACCGATCTCCGTCAGAATCGAAAATAAATTTATGTAGAACTTTTACTTTGCCTGCGACTTCATGATGTGCAATGCAATGCGTATCTCTTTGATGTCATTTAACTTCATAACTTCATCTTTGAATTAAAAAAAATTCTACATACCATTTTCTGATGTTGGATGACAATCCTTGTAACGGTAGTATCCAAAGTTATTAAAATATTCGGAGTACCAAACTTGAAAATTGTGACACGTTCATAAAATAATTAATAAATTTTTCTTAATTTCACTATCATAACAATTTCTTCAGAGCATCCTCATATCAACACGTATGTCACTTCTAACTCCATAAATGTGAGTTCACTGAATTCATTGTCTGGAATTAAATCATTTAAAAATTATTGTATAAATGATTTAATTATGGTTCTGGATAAAATAAGAAAAAGCTATTTACAAATGAATATCTAATCACATGATAACATCTTAGTTATAATTCGAAGTATTTCATTGTCCGCACTTTCGATTTCAATAGTTTTTGATGGGGAGGGTGAGTAGGGAGATGCTTGGCGCAGTCTGAGAACCGGCGTTTTCTTCGTAGTATTGATACTTACTTTTGTGCGCTACTCTGGCACGAGAGTTGTTAGCGAACTCAGATATGACTCCTTTGTTAATTAAATGTGTTTGTTTTCAAAATTTGGAGTCATTAGTTTGATTCATAACAAACAATATATATATATATATATATATATATATATATATATATATATATATATATATATATATATATATATATATATATATATATATCAATAGTATTCATCCTGATGAACAACCATTATTAGGGTCGCATTCTGTTTCGAGAACTATAAAGAGAAAAATTCCAGTCTGGACTTTCAACAGTGTTCAGGTATCGAATGAAACATACCAAAAGTTGCACATTTTTATGGAGTGATAATTCCCTTAAGTAATCAAAATGCCAAACACGAGTGTCATTAGATAGTTGATATCGTTGAAGGAACGAATGGAGTCTCTTTTCAAAAATTCCTTAAGTCATTTTTATTTTGCTTTCTGAAACAACGATGCCCCCCTCGAAGTCTTCAGCTGAATCTGCAGGCCTCTCATACAATGAAGATTGCATGCGCCGCTGGAAGAAAACGCGCGTTAACGTTAAGGTATGGTGAATGAAGAGGCCAAAGATCTGCCATGTTTGATCCACCATTCATTCAAGAGGCAACGAACTGAGCTGGATCAGTTGCGTTCATCGTGCATAAACAACTTATTTCTGTGGATGGGAGTGGGAGCGCCTGAAATAAATCACTTGTTCTATGAGGATGAGGCTCTGGTCATATGATCTGGCATGATGCAAGGGTACCATATAAAACAAGCGTAAAGAAAATTGCATCCAGGGGACCCGATAGGAATTTAATAAGTCACTTCGTAGGTTGCACGTTGTTGGCAATGGAGAACTCACGTAATCCACTCGATCAGTGAGACCAGTTTTTGACCAGTGGCTTGATGCCTTTCTACTATCTGCCTCTCAGAATAAAATGCTCTACAATGCTCGATCGTAATTATATTGTTTTCGTAAGAAAAAATACAATCTCCTCACTTCATTTGTAAAAAGAATTTAAAAATCATGTTCAAGTATGTGTATGTGTGTGTGTTTATATATATATATGTGTGTGTGTGTGTGTGTTTATATATATATATATATGTGTGTGTGTGTGTGTTTATATATATGTGTGTGTGTGTGTATTTATATATATGTGTGTGTGTGTGTGTGTGCCATGAATGAAAAGCCATATAATTTGATTTAGCTTATTTTTCTCCTGTTTAAAAAAGCTTCTTTAAAATAATTCAATCGACAGTGAAATTAAAATCACACTTTAAAGTAATATTTTAGCACTTACAATAGCTAGCGTTATTGAAAATGAATGTTTGTATCAGATAATTTTGTGTCACAAAATAGTAAAAATGCTATTAATCTTTTAAAATATATATTAAATTCTTTTAATTAGAAAGGCAACTTTTTCCTACATCTTGGAAGGTTAGAAAATTATTAATTCCTTTAGAGATATATTTCTTTGAGTTACGAATGTCTAAATAAAGTTTGATTTTTAAAAGGATTTAAGTTTTGCTTTCATCGTTTGAAGGTGATATTTAATTTACTACAAAAAGTTTTTAATTTTGTATCTGGCGTAAAATCATCATAATTTAATAGCCCTATAAACCAAACACATAGGACTTGAATCTTTCTTTTCTCACATTTTATGCAAATTTTTAATTTCTGTCAGTGTTAATACCTTTCTGTAACTATCGGAAACAATTTGTTTTTTCTCATACAACTTTTCTCATGTGCCAATACTAAATGCACATCAATCTATGTTCTTACACAACTATCCATTTATAGAAAAAAGATTTTAGAAAATTTACATTTTCTTGCTATATGCTAATGATAGTTTAAAAGCATTTATAATTGATTAACATAATGTTCTTTATTAATCATTCTAACAGAAATTTCAAAAGGAAATAATTCTTTCCTTTTAGACGCAGAATTTAGACGGTGTATTTTGTTTAGCTAATGTTAGCAATATAAGCAATGATAAATTATATATAACCTGATTTCCTTTATTATTTATTACTTAATTATCCGGATTAAGGATAAAATATATTATTTGAGATATTTTAGCTATTTATAATCATTTAATTTATAAAATTACTTTAAATTTGTTTATTTTTCACCTAAGGGATTTATCATTAGTTATATCAGATACTAGTATAAGTATGACTAGATAAGGTATGAAATGTTTCATTTAAATCCTTAACTCGAGACTTGTGTGCCTAGTTATTTAAAAAAAATACCTAGTTATTCTATGATTTAATTGAAATATACACTTAAACGGTAAATTATTCCCTTTAAAATGAAATGACGCAATTGCCTTAAGTGCGGGATGCATCCTAAAATAAAAGGTAATTGCAGAATATAATTTTTCACTCTGAACAGTGTTCTAGTATTGAAATCGAAAACTGAACATCTCTTCCACGCCATGCAAACAGGTTGCGAAAATATCATCTTGATTTCCACTTAAACTGCTCGAGCTGCATTTCAGTATCATCCATTGCCTGACGAAGAACTTGCAAGTAAGTTTCGCTGAGAATGGAAAGCGAAATAATTTCTTTCCTTAAGATGCTTGTCAACAAGAGGAAGAAAGAAGGAACGTTTCTTCCTCCTGAAACACACTTCGATGGCCAGAATTCAGAAAGCGCCGTCCTTTTCAAGACAGTATCGCCTTTATTGGCCTTTATTTAATTTGAAGATCGCATTTTTCTTCGGTATTAAATTCGAAGACCAGTATTTTTGACAAGAGGGAGAAGGGGTGGAAGGAAAATGTCGCGAAAAGACAGGTTTTTCCATTATTAATTCGATTTGCTCCGAACGGAAGAATTTTTCGATAAGTCTTTTTCCTCCCCCACGATGTAATGTTCGACAAGAAGATGTTAGGATAACAAACATATACAGAAGGGGAATTTCCTTTTTTTTTTTTTCTCATGTTCTTATACCTTTGAGAGGACATTTTCCAGATTTTTCCGGAGAACACTTTTAAAAAGAAGGAAAGAAGTTGTTCACTGTATTGCGAACTTTATTAAAGCGGAGAGAACTAGAAGAGCGAGACGGCATTCCAAACAAGTCTTCCATTTCGTTCTCTTTATGGAATGTTGTTGACCGTACGATTTGTTAACCTCCCCTGGGTGAAATGTTTACTATCTCAATTCACTTCAGTTGATTTGCGTAGAATTATTTATTCTGCTCCCAATATAAATGGTTATTCATTCAGTATAATAAGTGGTAATGACATTTCATTTGACATTTGATTCAATTACAGGACTGCATCGAGATAAGCTGCTTCTGTCATGCCAGAATTAAGTACTTTTTAAGACTATTTTTTGTTATTATGGGTGTCTCTGATGTAATTAATACAAATAATGAAAATTGTTTTCTGCAATCATTTAAATTATAAATGTAATGTAAAAAGAATATTTTCTGTTGTATAATTTTGTTTAATACAACAGCGAAAGTAAGGTTAGAAGTCATTGAGGGGCATGAGATCCTCACTATATACTAAGAGGACAAAGAAACTTTTTGTGCCATTTTGTACGAGGAACCTTTTTGTAGCAAGTTCAAAATTCAGAATTACCCAGCTCTATCTGTAGGGATTCCATCTTTGTTTATGAAACCAGAAAGACTTTAAATGGAGCTGAGGAGTATTTCATTGAGTATACCTAGAAGACTCATTTGAGTAAGGGAAAGAGCATCGCATTCGTGTAAAATGTTAGGCGCTATTTTTTCATTCTTGAGACACTGCCTACGAACAGGGTCTCTGTGAAAGTCTCATCGCATGAAGTTGCTTTCTTTATCCTGTCTTGCTACTACTAGCTCTTGCTTTACCTAGGCGTGGATGTGAACTAAAGGTTAACCTCTGGTACCGAAAGAGACATTTCTATTCCTTCAGTTGATTAATCTAAATCTGCTTATTGTGGAAAGACGATCTACCTCTGAGATTTGAACTGCACTAAAAGCAGTCGTTTAAAATCTCAGGAAATAAAAAGTGCACCTAGTATTGACGATTCTATGGGTGACGCAAGATAATCAAGCAGTTTCCAAGACATACTAGAGGCACCAATCTGATGATATATTTACAATGATCGCATAACACCAAGGCTATGATAAATGTATTGGATACCTTACGAAATGTTCCTTTAAGAAAAAAATAAAAATAATATAAAAGAGCATTTGGGTAACCACCATCTGACGATATGCTTGGTAGACGCTCAGCCTCCGAGAAGAATTTTACAGTTATCCTATATTGTCCTTGTTCTATTCTAGATCGGTTTTTTTATCACTCAAGAGTCATATTTTGTACATGAAACTCCTTAAACCAAAACCTACAATTTAAAATCAAGTTGGAATTACTACAAACAGCCAAGACCATGGTGGAATTGAAGCTAAAATACTGATGAACAGAAGACACAGCGCTAACTATTCGATTGGTAGCTCAGCATATCTATGAAATGCTCACATTACTGTAGAAATATCTTCAAATATTTATATTTTATCTTCCAAAAAATTTATATCGTACTTAAGATGTATTTAATGATTTCATAACTTTATTCCCTCTTTCTTATAATATTACATAAATCAGGCACTGTCATAACAAAATATGACTTTCTTGCGCTGAGTGGGGGTGATTCCATAGCTTACTAACAATGATGGTTCACGTTAACTCCAACTGTATCCTAAGATTTATGGGTTTGGAATACTCCTGAATCAACAAGTGCCTCGTAATTTTTAACCACGGTATGGTGGAGAGGCCACACCTGAGCTAATACCCACCTCTCCTTACTGACAAAAAACCGGGGAAAGGACTTTGAACGTCACAAATAAACATAAAAACGTCTCCAAGGAGCTCCATCAACTCAGTGAGGGAGAATATGGTCACTTACCCAACCTTAAGAGGCAAATGGTATTTCAGTTTTCTGATCTTAAAGAATGCGACTTGAAACTACTGTCACACATGAGCTCCAGATGACTCAACAAAAGACCATTGTGATCAGAAGATTTGAAAATGTTAAAAATTCTGTAGGATTAAATTGTCTGCTCCTGATGTGATATTACATAAAAGAGAGATTGAAAGTTCAAATCTCGACTTTATTACTTGACAATGAGGCAATGTTTCGCCTAAAACAAGGAATTGTTCACTTTTTCGACACTACAAGTGAAAGAACTGATGGTACATTTGTGTAGCGTGATACCAGTAGATGTGCCAAATTCATTGTGTCTTCGTAATTTGGAAGAGGGTACAAGAAAGATACCCCTATCCTTATTTGACCACCTCCAGATGCGTTATTTCACTTGGCGGACACCGTGACGATGACTTAATTTATGTATCCAAGCAAGAACCATGTAAAACGACGGATCTTCGGGTACATCAAGATTTGAACTCACTAGTTTCCGACAATAAGAACGGCATCCTAACCCACCAAGCCACTGTGACGAGTAAAGCAAATTTTGAAATTTTTGATTCTCCGTAATGGTTTCCGTCAGCAAAATTATCAGATGGAAATTCGTCATAATAACATAACCTAAGCTTCAATTGCGATTAATGAGTAATTAATGCAATTATAAATCTCAAATATTTTATACAAATTTCTTTTACATTGGAAAAATCAAAAGCCATTTCCGTACATTTCGCAATCTTAATTTTGATTCCTATTGAGCCCTAAATGCGGTTTATGTTTACTTCAATTTGATAAAGTCGTTTTGAGAATTCTTTTTAAAAACAATTATTTCTTCAACGGACATTAGCAGCATGGAGTTGTGGTACTGAAAATGGATTTAAATTTAAATATGCACAATCACCCTCCATTTCTCAACCCCTTTCTTACATTCACAATATTGAACTAATAATAAAAAAACTATTAATTGCTAATTTAAATTATTTTAAACTAACAGCGTTTTAACTAAGCAAATATGTAACAGAATTAAATAAGTATCTAAAATAATAGCATTAAACTGTGCAAATTGTAAAATATCTCTAAAAATTCTAGATAATACTCATAGAACATTTTACCAACAGAAAATTAAACACAATACTTATAATAATAATAGCATACAAATGAATTCTTCGTTAATTAAAAAACATTTGAAGAAAAATATGTAAAATAAACAAATGATTACAAATTGCAAATTTCACATTATGATTATAGTTTTTTTCTCACAATAAACGTGATAATGCGTCAGCATTGGGCATTTTAGCAGCAGGGCATTTCATTATGATGTTAAATTTTTGCAATACAAAAGCCCATATTTACAGCCTAGAAGATTGTGGAGCATATCTCGTTTAGTAGGGTAAAGGATTATGATCTGTAAAAAATTCTATTTCCGTTCCAAACACATAGGATTCGAACTTCTTTAGACTCCACACAATGGCGAAAGCTACCCTTTCGATCGTCAATCATTTTTGTTGAGCAGGGGTCGATTTTTGTCTAACATATGCAACAGGTTGCATATTATCATTACATCTTTGTGATAGACATGCCGCCACACCAATTTGAGATGCATCAGAGTGTATCACTTAAGGTCTTCCTGGTATCGGTGAATAAAGTTGAGGAGCCTGGACCAACGCCCTTTTCAACAGATCAAACGTTTCATCATGAGTATCAGTCCATGGAAGATGATCAGGTACCCTCTTTTTAGTAAGTTCCGTAAGTGGAAACACAAGTTTGGAATAGTTGGGAATGTACTCTCTGTAATAGTTGCAAAGGTCTAGCACACTGCGAAGTTCTTTCTTTGTTGTTTGTCTCGGTAAATTTTCAATTGCTCTGGTCTTCTAAGGATCAGGTTGATGAGTACCAGAACCAATCAGATGTCCCAAATATTTTATTTTGGGCTTCGCAAAGAAACACTTTTCAAGGTTGCCGATGAAGTTTAACTCTGAAAGTCTTGCCAAAACTGTATTTAAATGTAAATGTTCTTTCCAATCGCTGGAAA
Organism: Latrodectus elegans; assembly: GCA_030067965.1. Classification (NCBI taxonomy): domain Eukaryota; kingdom Metazoa; phylum Arthropoda; class Arachnida; order Araneae; family Theridiidae; genus Latrodectus; species Latrodectus elegans. The sequence continues at coordinate 105,118,290 of CM057822.1, forward strand.
ATATTGCTATGTCGTCAATATATGCTCTTGAGAAATCTCTATATTGATTCAAAGCTTTGTTCATTTCACATTGAAATGTCAATGAAGCATTCTTTAAACCAAAACACATAACTTTAAACCGATATTGATTTCGATGAGTCTTGAATGATGTGAAGTGCTTACTACCTTCTTCCATTGGAATGGCTCAATATCCCTTTTCGAGATCTAACGTGGTTATTACACTACTGGCCATTAAAATTGCTACACCAAGAAGGCGACATGCTACAGACGTGAAATTTATACGAAAGGAAGAAAGTGCTGTGATATGCAAATGATTAGCTTTTCAGAACATTCAGACAAAGCAGGCGCCCGTAGCGATACCTACATTGTGTTTAAATGAGGAAATTGTTCAGCCGGTTCCTCATACACAAATTGCATTTGAACGTTATTGCCTGGTGAAAAGTTGTTGTGTTGCCTCGTGTAAGAAGGAGAAATGCGTACCAGCACGTTTCTGACTTTGATAAAGGTCGAATTGTAGCGTACCGGGATTGCGGTTTATCTTATCGCAGTATTGCTGCTCGCGTCGTTCGAGATCCAATGACTGTTAGCAGAATATTGAATCGATGGATTCAGGACGGTAATACGAAACGCCATGCGGGATCTCAACGGCCACTTATCATTAGCAGCCGAGAAGACAGGCATATTATCCGTATGGCCGTAATGGATCGTGCAACCACGTCACTAGCCGTGAGTCAAGAAACGGGGTCGTTTGGAGGACAACAAGTGCCTGCACGAACAGTTCGACGACGTTTGCAGCAGCATGAACTCTCAGCTCGGAGACCATGGCTGGGGCTTCCCTTGACGCTGCGTCATAGACTAGAGCGCCTTCAATGGTGTGATCAACGACGAACCTGGGCGCACGAATGGCGAGACGTCATCTTTTCAGGTGAATCTAGGTTCTGTGTACAGCATCATGATGATCGCATCCGTGTTTGGCGGTGTCGTGGTGAACGCACACTGGCAGCATGCATTCGTCATCGTCATACTTGCCCATCACCTGGCGTGATGGTATGGGGTGCCATTGGATACACGTCTCGGTCACCTCTTATTTGCATTGACGGTGCTTTGAACAGTGCGTTACGACCCGTGGCTCTACCCTTTATTCGAGCCCTGCGAAACCCTACGTTTCAGTAGGATAATGCCACACCGAATGTTGCCGCTATTGTACGGACCTTCCTTTATACGGAACATGTTCGGCTGTTGCCCTGGCTAGCATGTTCTCCAGATCTTTCACCAATAGAAAACGTCTGGCTAATGGTTGCCGAACGACTGGCTCGTCACCAAACGCCAGTCACTACGGTTGATGAACTGTGGCACGTTGTTGAAGCTGCAGGGGCATCTGTACCTGTACATGCAATCCAATCTCTGTTTGACTCAATGCCCAGGCGTATAACTGCCGTTATTACTGCCAGAAGTGGTTGTTCTGGGTACTGATTTCTCAGGATCTATCCAGCTAAATCTTTTGAAAATTGAACCACTTGTTATTTCTAGTGTAATATATTTGTCCAATAAATATCATTTTGTTATCTGCATTTCTTCCTAGTGTAGCAATTTTAATGGCCAACAGTGTATGTTGGCTCTTCCAATTGACTGGATCAATTCAGTGGCCTCTTCCACTGGAAAATCATCCGAAACTGTAACGGAGTTCAGGAATCGGAAATCCACACACAAACGAATTCTTCTATCCCTTTTATTAACGCAAACTGTCGGATATGCTATTTCCGAGTCACTTTCTTCTATCAAACTTCTTCAATCTATTTATTCATCAACTTCACTTTTAAGAGATTCTGGAATACGATATACCAATGGTCTTTTTCTCTCTAGACTTGGCTTAAGCCGAATTCGATGCTGACCAACTTTAGCAACTCTTACATTACCACTAAAGAGATCTTGGTGTTTAAGCAAAAGTTCACCCAATTGTTTCTTTTCAACTGGTTGTAGATGGTCAAAATCAACCTTGTTCCAATTTATACAGGCAAAATGCGAATTTGGAGTGGAATAAATTTCCCCAAATTCATGGTCTTCCTGAAAAATAACACCAACGGCCAGAGAACTAGGACAATATTTCCGAATCTTGTTCACATGAATGTCTCACATTTCCGTCTGGTAATTTCACTTTATACGAATGTGGTGACGCATGCTTAACAATTTCACCAGGATCAGTCCATCTTGCATAAATCTTATTGGTAGAGTCAGGTTTTAAAAACACTACCTGTTCACCGACACTGAAGTTTCTCACTGATGATCTTTTATTAAAATAGCCTCCATAAGCTTTCTGTTTGTTCGCAGCCAACAAAGATGCACTTTCAGCGGCTTTTCCCAGTTTTACTTTTAAATCTTGTAAGTAGTCAACAGCTGACTAGGACAGGGTGGTAGGTACTCTGAGTTCACCTGATCAAGACGATTTAAGGACGGCCAATGTACCTCGAGCCTCTCTACCATAAGGAAGTTTAAACGGAGAGATACCAGTCGTCGTGTTTGGAACTTCTCGGTAGAAGAACAGGAAAAATGGTAGCTGAAGATCCCAACCTCTTGGATCCTACCGTATGATGTGGTGCAACATATCTTTTAGCACACCATTCCATCTTTCCACTAAACCATTCGAGGCAGCATAACCTAAACAGGAGAATTTAGGACTCGAACCAATACGCCTGTGGAATTCTTGCGTTAGTACGGATGTGATATTAGTCCCTTGATCACTATCAATAACATTGGGTATACCCGTTCTCGTGAAAATGTTGAGTAACGCCTCGCAATTGCGTTTGGCAGATAACAATTTCAACGGCACAGCTTCGGGCCAGCGATTATTTTAATCAACAAGACAAAGAATGTACTTGTGTCCTTTACTAGAGGGTGGGTCTATAGGCCCTATTATGTCAACATTCAATACTTCAAAAGATAGCTCAGGTCGAGATACTGGAGTTATGGGCGCTCTCTCGCCGATTTAATGGTAACTTTACAAAGTTGGCACCCTTTACAAGTTTGGACAAATTCTGAAATATCTTTATTCATATTTGGCCAGTAAAAACTATATTTGATTCGCTCTTTAGTTTTCTTAACTCCCATATGTCCCCCGAAAACAGATTCATGTGCTAATTTTAATACTTTACTTAATCTACATTTTGGTAAGACTAAGTGCAAAACTGGCTCACTAAGAATTTTGTCTTCATGGTAAATCAATTCATTCATTAAAACAAAATTACCTTTATTTTGTTTTAATTCCGCGTGAACTTTTTCTAACGAACTACAATTAATTTGTTCTGCCTTTAGTCCATAATAATCCGAAAATAATTTAGAATCAAGAATATCAGATTCTTTCTCTATTTCCTCGGAACTACAGTCTTCCCCTTCCGACAAAATATTTTTTCCATTTATATGTTGCAAGAAAACACCTGCAGATTCTTCTTCTAACAAACCCATGATTTTCTTTATTTTCCTCCTTAAAAGAACTCTCCTGATCCGCCAAAATAAGAGACTTATAAAGAAACAGTGGTATCAACCCACCCACATTTAGCTTATCAGTCAGGGCAACTACGCATTTTACGGGATGATTTAACGCGGTATCCTTATTCAGTGACACTGTGGCTCTTATCATTTTCGCCTCAACTTTCTCCCCAAAAGCAGAACTTAAAGTAATCCTTCCATATTCCTCATTCTCAGTGTCAGGAAGCGGTTTCGAATTACAAACAAAAATTTGCGTCCCCGAATCTACTATGCTGTTCAACTCCTTTCCTCCCACGTACACGGACTCATACTTCAGACGGCAAAGGTCAACTGAGGGATATAACCTTTTGGTGGATATTTCAGCTACCGCTGCGTTTCCTTTAACTTTCTTCTTTGAATATTTTTCCCCACAATTTCTCGCCAAATGGTTTTCTCCGCATATGTAACATTCTACTTTTTTATTTATTTTAGCTTCCTTCGACTTAGGTTTTGCCTCTTCATTCCGAAAGTGAGGTGCTGTATATTTAGAATTTATTCGCGTATTGCGATTATCTTGGGTATCAGATTGTGGTTTTTTATAATTTGGGTATCAGTAAACGATTTTCCCTTCGATGCGAAATACATATCACGTTCTTTCTCCATTTGTATTGGTTTAAACCAGTCTTGCTCTTGTTTAATGTTTACATGCATCGCGGTTTCATTGTCGAACATCTGGTATAACTATTAGTTCATTTAAAGCATTTATACATTTCTTAATCTACAGTATTGCTCCCAATTAGTGGATAAACGAGATGCGAATTGCACATGTGTCTCGCCTGACATACGATGATCTTTCCGGAAATTTTGCAAGCAAATTAAAGGTGTTGGTTTATATTCTTTTAAAAAAAATTGCGTTTTTCAGTTAATCATAATTATTTATTTCCTCATCTTTGACGTAAATTAGGATATTGACGGTTTTTCTTCCAGAAGGTTTAATAAAATTTTCCCTTTAAACTCATCGGGTACACTTTTACTTTTAAAAGACCTCTCCAAAGATGAAAAGAATAAATTCCAACCTTCTGCTCGTTTTGGAATTGGTAAGTTTAATGTTCGAATACTTTGAATGTAACTCTCAATTGATTTGGGATTACTGACTATTTCCCTATCATTATTACATTCTCGCGCAGCGTTCTCTAATCTAAATTTATTTTTTCTAGTTCAGCATATATTTTGGCTTTTTCTAGATTTATTTTCTTTAATTCGATTCGTGCTTCGGCATTTAATCTAGAGCTGTCTGACTTAGATCTTTCTAATTCAGTTTTTGCTAGCTGTTCTTCCCTCAGCTTTCTATCTGCTATTACGGAATCAGTGAATTGTTCTACAAAATCTTTATCATTTTTATAATACGCACTGTTAATGATTAAATTTCTTAAATCAATCCCTTTCATCTCAGGAGTCACTGACTCCCTTATCTTTTCTGCAATTAATTTAAGATCCTCTTTTTTAGCTCCTCTAAACATTTTTAAATTCTTATATTTACCACTTTAAAATTAAAACATAACAGTTTTAACTACTCAGTGATATTCATAAAATATGTCCAAACAAGTGAAAAAGCAGAAAAAAAGGGTTGCCTACCTCGTTGTGCTGTTTGCTTTCTATTCATCTATAAGATGCTGTCGTCTGCGCCAGTATGGTCCCCTTTTCGTGGAACTTTGATTCGTGTGTAAATTCTTATGAATAAACAGTCTGCTTGTTTGAATGACACAGTTTATTGAACATAAAATTGAATATATTTATAAGAAATGGATATACAGAAAAATTACAACCGACCTGGCGCGTCAGTTGGAGGAACACTTCTCCCTCTTCCCTTATTTTATTTTTTCCCTTGAGGTGAGTGAGCGACACGCCCTCTGGGGAAGATGTCTGAACACTACAATTCCTATAGTAAGCATGTAGTAGGTAATTCGGTTCTTATTATTGGCCCTATAGCCTTAACACTTTGAGAGTGTTAAACTTATATTTTTGCGTCAAAAATAACGATAAAAGTCGCCAAATATATCACCAAATTTTGCTAAGCTGCCCTAAGTTTTTCCAGTTCTGAATATGGATATTTTTACAAAATAAGCAAAGTAATAATTTCATAAATATTAAACAATGTTAACACACTAAAGCGAGTAATTAAAGAAAAATATAAAAGTTCACAAAAATATTTAAATAATTGTACCGTATTTTCTCAGTATGAGGATATTGTCAAGAAATATTAGAAAGACTATGAACTAATGACTTAAGCGTGTGTATTAATTGTTTGGCATTTGTAAAATAAATAAATAGCATTGCATATAAGGAACCCTGTTATGACATTTCTTTCTTAAAATTGTGGCTTTTCCTCAATTAAAGGCTCATAAAAATTAGCTGAAAATATTATCATATAGTAAAGCGTGGAAAGAGGTTAGGAAAAGAAATCCGTAACACATGCGTTTATGCTAACACTCTCTTGAATAATACTTTTTAAGTGTGGTAACAGCAAAATTAATCTGTCTTTTTTATATATTCCCATACATTGTGACTTCTAATAGACAATGTTAGCCTAAATAATTCATTCGTTTTGAAGAAGCTAAATTGTCAAACTCATACACGTACGAGAGGCAAGAGGAAAAAGAAAAATCCACCTTTCCATTTCGTATTCCAAGTGACGAAACGAATCCATGATATTTCCGATCGCCGTAAATATCGCTCCCAAATGACGGGAAAGCAAAAAGAAAAGTGTTTATGCCTTAAATATGATTTATATTCGTATGTCTTAGCTGTGGCGTGCACTTTCATGAAAGAGTCTGGTACATAACCGCTCTGTAAATAAAGCATTTCGTAGTAATTCAAAATGTTTGGAATAAGCTCAATGATCTAAGTGTCATAACACCTAATAAGTGGGAGGTATAAACTATTCTTACCGCTATTCTGTGATAATGACATTGTGTGGTGGTTTTCATTTATCTTTCATATGTATATGAATATTTTTTTGAATATATATATAGGCTTTTCTGAAACGAATGAATCATTTATGCTAACCAATGTAATAGGGTGTGATATTAAATGCAAAGGACAGAAACCGTGACAATTCCTATGCTGACGTGTATTTATAGCTAATGCGAAGAATACACTGAAAAAAGTGCAGACGAAAAACCATATTTATTTTTCTCGTGAGCTCATTACTTTTAAGAGAATTAGTGTGGGATGGTTTCTGTGTCCGCTTTCTTTTAGAAGCTTTGATGAGAGAGAATGTCTCGATGCTGGTGTGACTGCTTCTTCAGAAATCCTTCCCCCCCCCCCCCAATATTTTCTGTCGGTACAACACAAAAGGACACGATAACAGCAGAAAAGGGAAATAAGGAAAAAAAAAAAAAAAAGCAGAAAGGGAAGAAAAAGAAGGTAAAAACACTATTACCGCCGCCATGTTTTCCATCCTATTAAGCGTCGCGGAAAATCGATCCTCTCAAATAAACCCAGGTAGGAATTAAAAAAAGTATCGTCGGGAGAGTGCCAGGTTAAAGCGATTGGCCTTGCCGTACTCCCCCTATCTGTGAAGAAAATTGAAAAAGGAGATTGAATGGAGTGAAAAAAAGCAAAGGAAAAAGGGGGAGTCGGGCTTAATTAGGGAAAGGTTGTGAAAGTTGAAAGTTCCGCATTGATTAATGAGGTCGTGTTTTTCCCCCTCTTATTCATTGCAATCTTATTGAAAGAGCCTCTAATCTAATAATGAAGAAAGGGTTGACAAAACGGAGGGCTTATTCCATTTTTTTTCATGATATGTTTCTCAGTTTGTTTCTCAGCAGTCTCTTAAGTTATTTCGTGGAAATTTCGCATGGCAACATTATCGAAAAAATACTTAGCGTAACTCTTTAGAAATGTTCAAAAAAGCTAAGGAGGAAATATCTTGGTATTAATTTGGAAAGCAGCCCTTAAATTTATTTTATGAATACAATCTAGGCATGTTTTCTTCAAGAGATGAGCGATTCTTTCATGAACATGTTCTTAAGAATCAATTCCTTCTACAGTGCAACTGAACGACGATTCAGTATATAAAAGAACACTAGTTCCTGGAATTCTCCATTTTTTTTCAGCTTTAGATTGAAACCACCCATGTTCCACATATACGAGATTCTGTTCCGTGATCGTCAGTACAGTATCGCCAGTTCAACTGTCCGTGATTCGTCAGTACAGTATCGCCAATTCAACTGTCCGTGATTCGTCAGTACAGTATCGCCAATTCAACTGTCCGTGATTCGTCAGTACAGTATCGCCAATTCAACTGTATTCTTCACGTCTATTTCGATTTTCAACTGCATTACTTTACAACTTCTAACTAAGTCACCAGTTCTTATGTGATTTCCTATATATTCCATTCTTTTAGAGTCCCTCTTTTCTTTCCCAACCTTGTGGCTTCATGCTCCCAAGGCGCAGGTCCGATTCTCGGGCTGGGATACGTTGACTCCCATTGCAATATCACACGACAGCCTTTCATCCCTGTAATAGGTTGATAAACTCAGCACCAAGCATGCTTGGGAACTAAACACTAAGGGTTTTCGCGCGTTTGGTTTATCATCTAACGGTACCTATGCTTCTCACTTTTGGGGCCCACAGTCTAGAAAGCGGGTATGGGCTCTTCTTTAGTTTTTTTCGTCACATTATTTTAGTTTCTTTCCGGTAACATCAACAGTCAGCATCAACTCGTCATCTTTCCTGTCAATAATTTTTAATTATAATTGTAATTATGTCAAAATTATACGTAATAATTGCATAAAATTGTACTGATATTATAGTAATTTTTTTTAAATATTTAATAAAGACTTGTTTATTTAAGACATTTTATTTGTATTGCGATCGCCAAGTCCTTGTTTTTAAGGATGATGAAAACTTTTGATGCAGACCGATTGCGTGTAAGCCGTCACCAGATTGCCGAACCGTCAGTCATTTAGCACTCTGTACTTGGTATCTATAATTTGTAGATTCAAATTCCATCTTGCGTTTCGAATTTAAAAAATTTTCGGAAATCCACTTTAATGTGTGGGTTTTGCCATAATTCCCATGCATTAGGTGAGCAATGAACGAAAAACAAACCAAAACTTCATAAAGCGATTGATTTCTGTTTTATTAAAAGTTTCTTTTTTCTACTATTGGAGGTTCAGGAGCCAAACTGTCAAGTAACACAAGGGCTCTTTATACATAGATCTACAGTTTAAAAGGGAGTCCGAGCCCAAAGTGGGTTTCCAGATTATGTACTATTGCACCGAAAGACAACAGTTCTCGAAACCCAGTTCAACTGCCAAGAACCGAAATAAATCCATAGTATGTACTCGAACCTGTTTTTTGTGCTTCATAGATGCAGTATAAATGAATATGCGTAAAATATCGCACAGAATTTACGTGTACAATTATAAAAAATGGTTTGTGCTGCACAATAAAAAAGTATCTATGAGGAGAAAAAGACCGCTTAAAAAAATCCCCACGTAGAAAATAAGTGAAAGCCTTAAAAAGTTATTAGAAATTTCTCTTTAAAATGAAATCAAAGCACAAGTCTCGTCCATTGTGAATAAAGATACCCTGGTAAACCAAGTCAGAAATACGAGATTAAAGAAAATAATGTAAGAACTTTAAATAAAAAATAAATATAACTGACAAAAACTATATGAACCAGTACTAAACTTTGAACTTGAAATCATATATATATATATATATGTATAATCAATATATAAATTGAATTTTTAATTGGGTAACTGTGGAATGTATGTGTAATATAGAGTTAACTGATAGAAGTGATACTTATGAAGTGGGATGAAATACATACGAAAATGAAACATTTAAATCCCAATAAAATAATTTCATTTTTTGTTGATAATTCCATCCATTCCAATCTAAATGAATTTTCCATTTACCTTGCAAAAAAATTGAACCAATAAATATTCGTACAAAAAATCACCGCACAAAAACCACTTTGTTTGTTTTTCTTAACGAAAAAGATTTATAAATGTTTATTAATTACTCTCTAAAAATTTTCTTATATAACGCATATGCAGAAATATTTCAGGAAACAAAGAAGGTTTTTTCGAGAGGCGGAAATTTTGCTTGTTTTCCTTATGATTTTTAAGATGCATCTCCATTATACAAAGAAACAATATCGGCACTCGTTTCCTGAAAGGAATCCAACTATGAAATGATTGTATTCTGGCTATGCTCCAGAAGATGGCGCTTCACTCTTTGGCAGTCGATAGAGGGTAATCCTCAAACGAAATGCTGTTTGTCGCATGGCATTCTCTTACGTTCTTTCTACTCTGCAAGTAAACAATGTTGGCGATTATTCTGATTGTATGGTTGAAAAAATAGCGTCATGATAAGACTATGAAAAAATGACCGTGCAGACATTTTTAAATGAAATTTAACTGAAATTTACTAAGCCTTCATCCAAAAACGTTCCATAGTTCCCCTGTTGATCATAATGTCTTTACCAAGGTGAACCATCAAACTCTAACTTTCTGTGGGAAACATCCGCTTTTTGTCCCTAGAACTGAGAAGCAATCTCATGCTGTTATATGTCTTCTTAATGCCCACTAAGGAATTGGTTTCCTGGAGAGCGTTTACATTGCTAATTAGCCATGTTCGCGAGGAAGGAAACGGGAAAACTTCCAAACATCTACTTTTACAGACATTCATATATTAGGCAACATTAACCTCCTGTTGTCTTATGTAGGCATGTCTGTATTATCAACAGCACGGCAGGGGTTGATCCCGAGAACTTGAAGAACATAGAGATCCCTAAATTGCAGAACTGTTGATTCCTCACTGTGAACTGTTTTACAACATAAATACATGATAAAATATTTTTAATGTACACTGCATATATGTCTATTGGAAAACTTTTCATGAATATCCAACTTTATTCATCTGTCGCAGGAAGGAACCCTGAAAATCTCCCAAGTGGCCACCACGACAGACGTGGATGCAGAAGGTAAAAGCGCAATTTTTCTCTCTTGTTGTTCCAAAGAGGCTGGGATCCAACCCAGAACCTTCCACTCTGAACAGCGCTGTCCTTCTATTAGGCCACGGAAAACGATGAATGAGTGTTTCGCAAAGAAAATTGACTATCTTTTATGAACTAAAAAGACAAGAATGTAAAAGACTTGATTGATACTCTATTTGGCATAACATAAAAAGCTCATTTGATAGGATGCACGGTACGCACGTTCTGAAGTATAAATGATGTGAGATTAGAATGAACGCGTAAGCAATTCCAATTGAATACAAAAATCCCGCCAAAAATTCCACCAATCGCCTATTGCAGGTGCCAACTCTTTCAGCTTTCATGAATATTTCCGAACTTGAGTTCTTATTTTACTTTCATGACCCATTCATCTGTGAACAAAGAAGCCCCTCTAATATGCCTCGCTAAGCGATGCCACTCTAAAATTCCATCCTGCTTCGACAGCTAAGGAATTTGCAGGCAACTTGTTGCCTAGGTCCTTCCCTCTTGTCTGACAAAGTGTTATCCATAATAGAGCAACTGTCTCCGGTGCATGAATATTTTAGAAAGGGCAGCCGGTCCCCTCCAGCCTGTCTTTTCGGAGAACCATCAAAGTAACTGTCTTCAGAAGAGTTCTACTTTTTATTTCTGGAACTTTTTTTTACACACTAGAAATCCATCCTTATTTATGCATGCCAAGTCCCCCTGCTTTGTGTTCCGTCTTAAAGCGCGTAACAAAGACGAAAGAAACTGCCGTTGAAGGACATATTTTCTTTTTCTCGTATTATTCCTTTTGCAGGGGATCTATCTCTCTCTCTCTCACCCACGCCGAATTTCTGAAAAATAGAATACAGATTCCCATAATCATAAGAGGTTTTGTGCTTTTTTTTAATATTTAAAATAACTTATTATTAAAGCATCAAATCATTATTAAAACGTAAAACCATTTATGATTAAACAATAGACAATTTTTATAATAATTGTAGATGAATATCGGAAATACTTGTACATAATGCATATTCATCACTAACAAAATTTTTTTGAATAAAATCATTCGTAACATCCTTAATAACAATGTTTTGAATGTGTGTATCGGTACACTTCTATGTACTGACATTTCTCATGGTGGGTCCACCTGCAAGGTGGAAATTGCTTGATGGGAGTCTTCGTCATTTAGAAGCAGAGCCTAAGCTGAAGACTCCCAACAGCTGATCTGCCAATAACCGTTTTAAGTAAATACGATAAATCTTTCGCGTAAATCAGGATTTGAATTCATTACTTTCCTGTATTGAGAACGACGCCCTAACAAACCAAGCCACTGAGGATACACAGTTGCATGGGTAAAATTCGAAATAAATACAAAGCAATATTTTATCGAAAACTCTGTTTTTCTCTCTCTCACACACACATTTATATGTGTGTGTGTATGAAAAAAAAATATTCCAGCTCATGAAAAGTCAATACTGCAAGTGAAACACTTGGATACATGATTCTACCAGAGATTGTTTTCTGACTTATTTCATTGATTATATTTAATTAACTATTGTCACCGCTTCCTGATTTCATACGGTTGTGTGTCATTCATCAAAAGTTAAACTGCATTTCCTTTGACACCTCTACAGTCTAAGGAATATATGAACCATTTTCGAAAGTAGTGGACATCAAGTCCACCTCTTAAATGTATTTCCAGAGGACTATACACAGGGAGTGGACGTATGCGCGTGTCACAAGAGAAGAAACCCCTAAGCATCCACCTTGACAAACGAGTCAGCAAGATTCAAACATTCAACAGCAGTGGAAACGAATCCGGGACTTTTTGCAAAGGCTCAGGATCGGACAGTTACAGACTTTTGCAAAGGCTCAGGATCGGACAGTTACAGACTTTTGCAAAGGCTCAGGATCGTACAGTTACAGACTTCTGCAAAGGCTCAGGATGGGACAGTTACAGACTTTTGCAAAGGCTCAGGATGGGACAGTTACAGACTTTTGCAAAGGCTCAGGATGGGACAGTTACAGACTTTTGCAAAGGCTCGGGATGGGACAGTTACAGACTTTTGCAAAGGCTCGGGATGGGATAGTTGCAGACTTTTGTAAAGGCTCAGGATGGGACAGTTACAGACTTTTGCAAAGGCTCAGGATCGGACAGTTACAGCGCAGCGCTCTCTGTCGAGAGCGCTGCGCTGTAACTGTCCGATCCTGAGTCTTTGCAATTCTTTTGATGCCGTCAAGTCATTGTGGGCAGCTCAATGAGTTGACGCCTCCTCCGCGTCGTTGCTTCTCGGGAAAACTTCTCATGATCGCAAACGAAGATAACTAGAAAATCCAAAAGCAAGAACCCCGATAAACAAACAGATAGAAGGAGGAATCAATCTCTTGTTCTTTTACAGTAGCTGAGGTCGAACCGTGGAACTTTTGTTTTGAAGGAATGTGCCGAAAAAAAGACGTCTGTGATAAAAGTTTGAGATAGGATTACGAAACTGATATGCATATGAAATGATACAATATCGTATTTTCTAATACCATTTAATGTTTTTTTTTTTTTTTTTTTGCTGAGGCTATTGCGGGTAGCGCCTTTTAATATCCTTCGCATTATTGCCTTCTGGAAAGACTTTTTCATGCACAATGGTCATATTCAAGCCCTGCCAGGCATGAAACCTGGAAAACTCCCAAGCACTCATGCCGACCAGCATACATGTAGTAAACAGAAACATAACAGTCATTTTTCGCTGTTCATCAAGAGGATGGAATGGAGCCCTGGACCTTCGCTTTGAAGAGGTTTTCTAGTCACTATCCCAGGGTAAACCTAGGTCTCATGTTTGGCAAAGATTGTTTTGAGGACGACCCATGTTTTCGTTTGTCGAGAAATGACAAACGAAAACAACAATCTAAAGGTTTGCAGGTAATGTTTGGCCGTTCTTAACAATCTTGAAATGATTGTTTCCCTTTTTTTAAGGTTTATTTTATATGGCAAAATAATTACTATCCTGATTAATAGTATATACAAATAAGTATTTTAAATGAAGGTTATAAGTTTTGCTACAGTACTCAGTCCTCACTTATAAATCAGTGGAAATCAAACTCTGCCCTGAATACTGGGTTGCCTGGTGTGGTACAAATGCTAAATATTGGGCAGCTTGTTGTTACTGTGCTTAATCGTGCTTTCTCGCCACTTCTTTGACGGAGACTCAGTTGTCATACGTACAAGAGATGAATTTATGAAATACTACTACTACTATTATTATTGTTAAATTGATAGTTTATTATGAAAATATTAAATTGAATATTTCAAGACTGATTTTATGGCAAACTATAATTAAGATAAGCTCATTACTCTTCATGAAACTGAAATACAAAATGATGCGATTGACATTGTGAACTCTTTTCTTTAGTTTCTTAAATTCCAGCTCTTCTTTTTTTTTTTTTTTTTTAAAAATGAACTTATACATAAGGAGTTAAAGTGTAGCGTTTTAAATTTGATCATAATTCGTAAAATATGACTTTTAGAAGAAATCTTCATATTTCTGAAATAGTTTATGGACTTTTTTGTGTAGCATTTTATCCAAAAAGGCTTGGCATATAAGTTGGAAAAGAACAAGGATTTTTCAAGTTGTAATATTTCTTCTGGGCTTGAAATGAGTTAATTGTTTCCGTTTGTGAAATATGTTTCAATTTTGATTTTAACGCGAAGAAGAATCGAAATGGTTTTAACTAATCTCACTTTAAAAATGCGATATTTATCTCTCCACAGCCCAAGAGTTGCATTAGAATGCTGCTGCACTATAATTTTCATGAATTACATTTATGACGCAACAAAATAAATAAATGAATAAGCAATAAATATAATGCATCATCTCAGTTATTCTGAATTCAGTTTAACCAGTTTTTGTGCCATTTCTTTGTGGGTTGCATGAACATTTCAATCAGGTGGGAACGTAATATCAGTAAAGAAAATCGAGTGCCTCATTAAGCTTTCTGTGTGTGCTTTTCCCCGTTATATTAAGTGTCAGTTATTTACATATGCAGAAATGTAATTCCAGTACAAATTAAACACCAGTAGTGCTTTCATGTTCCTAATTTAATTCCAATTCAGTACTTATCGGTACATTTATCTTTCATTTAAAATACTTGGGATAGTTAACTTCACTTTTTCGCTCTGTCTTAGTGGGATTTCGTTATCCTGAATACACCAGCCTCGTGTCATAGCTTCGTTTCAAAATACAATTCCTAGTTATTTTGTTTGGTTTTCCGTTATTTTCTACACTATTTGTATGTGCTTCTTATTTACTGCATAAAAATTCTATTCGACTGTGTGGCAGAAACTATTTTTCGTGAAGTTTTGTGTGATTCTTTTATTCCTTTTCCTTTATGGGTCCCTAAAATAGGTTTTTTACTTTTTTCTTATTACTGTTTAAGATGAAGAGATATTAATAATAACATAGAGTTCTTCCTCATATCTGAACTGAGGGTAATTTAAAAGATATGATTAGAGTAATGTTTTTTTTTGCTATTGATTTGAATAGTAATATTTTAGTTCTTTCAAATTTAAAGTGCCTACGTAATTGAAATACTCTCGAGTTAAATAATGATGTTTATGTTATAACTATGAGCGATGCATTTGAATTTCAATATAAAGTGAAGCAATTCACATCGGAAATAAGCGTGCTAGATTTTTATGTGGTTACACATAGGACTGAAGAAAAAATATTATAATCTCTCTAAGATTGTAAAAATACTTCTTTCTGAATAGAGCTTCGGCTCTTTGACCTTTATATTCATGCATCCCATGGACATTGGGTAAGGCTCGCTTTTATTATCGGAAGGTAATAAGTTCGAATTCGATTTAAACAAAGATGCGTCGTGTTCATTCAAGGTGGGTGGGCAATTGAATATCATATACTGGAGGGTATTTTGTTCTCCCTTGCTTTTAAATGACCAAGACTCCCACTTGGGTGAATTCACCTGACTGGCAGAGCCCAAACCCGGGATGGCTAAGTGCAAGGAAGTTTGCCGGTTCACACTTCATCTGGAATATCACACCGAGAGGGGAAAAAAAAAAAAAAAAAAAAAAAAAAAAAGTTACATCCGATGAAAAATAAACATGCCTTTTTAGAGCGGAAATCGTTAGTGGTCTCAAAGAGAAGGTATTGATTTTTTCTAAGTAATTCTGATTTTTTTATCTCGCAGCTCTGAGCTCTGTGCGCAACACCGTGTTCGCCTTCAGTTTGGAAATGCCGTCAATTCAAACTGCACAAACGTCAACATTTATCTGTTTTTCTAAGGCACTAAATTCTCTATTTTAATTGTAAAACAGTTTTTTACTAATTCAAAATTATATTTCTTCTTCTAATTGCTTATATATTATCCTTTTATAGCACCACAACCTACTGCTAATCAGTTGTTCCCTACTTAATTTGATCCTTTGTAATGGTTTTCCGTAGGTTCACTGTTATTATACTCAACTCCTTTTTTTACCTCATCTGCTTGGGAAAGGCGACTCTTTTATAGAAAACGTGTCATCGCATCTAAATAATTGGCCAAGCACCTAATACGAAATGCTTCTACCATCTCACAGGTGTCTCATTAGCCATACTTTTTAGACATCTGGTAATCGTTGGCGATTATCCAATTAATGTTTCTCATAATAAATGCTACGACCTTCTTTCAAATTTTGCTTTACAAGATCAATAAAGAATCTATGGCCACAGTGGCCTAAATGGTTTGAGCGTTCATATCAGAAGGTAGTCAGCTCGAGTCCAAACCCTATCAAAATCAGTCGTGTTAGCTAACGGCAGCTGAAGTGCGTTAAACCAGTCTTGTTTGCAATGTCCTCCATGTGATAATAACCCAGGTGATTATAATCACAATGTCTTCCAGATGAAATAATAATTTCGGTTGTCAAGGCAAGTAAGTCTTCTGGTCTTTTGCAGGCCCGCTGCTTCTAAATTACGAAGATACATCCAGTTTTGATGTCTTCCATTGTATACCCGCTATTTGACCAACTAAATGAAGTGCCCTCACCCCCTTCCTCAGTAATAAGTGCTGAAAATGTAGAAAAAGAATTCCACTATCCGGGCATTAAAAGAGTAATAATTATAAACTATCTTTTTTATCCAGATCAGATTTTAGCTATTTTTTTATTATTTTATTTTAAATGTTAGGCATTCTTCCGTCAGCTGAAAATGGTATAATTTAGTAACATATTTTTAGGACTCTGACCTTCGGTTCAAAAGTTTTTAGGTTCAAATTGCACCTTCTGCATTGATGTCTGTAGAATAGTTCGGACTTCACTTCAAACTGTAAGTCTCTGTTTAGCTTATCTTCATGTGCAAAAAGTGACTCTAAGCTACAAACTGTCTAGCCAATCTAAGCCATTCACGCGGGATTGGATACATTTATTTATCCATTAACTTTTTTTTATTTATATGGAATAGTAATCAGTTATGTGGATAACAGTCAAAAAATTATATATTAGAAATCATTTATGAGGTACAGAAGTGTACTATAACACACAAAATCTTTCACCGTTTATGTATTATAGTAGTCATTTGGCTAACAAATAAAAAATATGTGTTGGCGCTATAGGATGAGTAACTTATTAAAGATTTTCCATTTCAATAAAACATAAAAGAAAATTACTTTATCAGAAAAATGTATATAAAAATACAAAATGAGTTGCAAGAGGTATAGCGAATGCTAATTTCTTATTTCTGAAACACTTCTGAGCAATTTGAATTCAAAATAAAAAGCAACTGTTTGCTTTAAGCGAATTCTTCACCGAGTAATTTAATTAAATTATTTCAAATTTTGCCAAGTAAATCCGATC
Organism: Latrodectus elegans; assembly: GCA_030067965.1. NCBI lineage: Eukaryota > Metazoa > Arthropoda > Arachnida > Araneae > Theridiidae > Latrodectus > Latrodectus elegans. The sequence continues at coordinate 105,135,587 of CM057822.1, forward strand.
CTTTTTTTTATAAAATGTGAAAAAATTAACTTACATTCTTTTAAATACTTATTTTGCAATTTAAAATGGTACTAAAAAGCCAGAAATCGATCTAAAATTTTTTATCGTTTTATTCCCATCTATAGAAAAGATTTCATCCGAACCTACCGTCCAATTAACTTAATCCTTTAAGTTATGCAAATTAAATTTCCTTTTAATCTCCAACCCAGCGATTGGCAACATCCCCATGTGCATTAACAACACTCGGAAAAAAGTTATTAGCTCTAGTTATTATTCCTGTTATGAACCATTTCGCCAAAAGCCTTGGATGATTTTCATAATTTAGCATCGGGAGAAAAAGTCTACCACCCCATCACCGAATAATTACATTACTGATGAAGTCCTTATTTTGATTCTGCTGAATCAATAAATGCGTAGCTTCTGATGAAAATCCAATCAAATTGAATCCAGAGTCTCGGAGCGTTGCCTTCAGCATCACTTCTTACCGTTTCCTTTTTGATCGCACACTTCGTCTTTTGATTAACCACTTTTGTCATAACTTCTCATAATTGATAGCAATTAGCATGATGGCTCATTTAAGGCGAGAGTCGCTTTGGTTTATTTAAAACTTCCCCTCATTGATTTCTGACATTTTAGACATATTGAAGAAAAAAATGACGGATGTTGATGGAGGGGGTAGTCGGTGAACTATTTAAACGCTTACGGTAAATGAGTGATGGGATGGGAAAGATTAATAAACTGATTCCGATGTCTTTCCCTCGTTTCATTGGAATTGCGAAGGCAATTGAACAAAATGTGAGATTAAAGACGAAACATGCAGTTTCATAGTACAAGATGCAGGATGATGAACTCTCATCATTTCCGAACTGTACTTGGGCATAATTCAAACTTCTGTAGTTTCACTGAAGAAGCTGCATACAATTTCGCAGTTTTAAGCTATAGGATGATCAATTTTCATCCATTCCGAATTCGGACATATTATTCAACCTTTTATTACCTTACTCTAGATGTAACATACAATTTCGTAGTACAAGATACAGAATAATCAATTTCCGTCATTTTCAAAATGAGCAGAATTCAAGCTTTTTTACTTGACGAAATTGCAGCATACAATTTCGCATAACAAAATACGGGATGATCAGTTTTCATCCATTCCAAAATGGCATAATTTAACCTCTTACTGCTTCATTGAGGACAGTTGTTATGCTGAAAAGTACAAGATACAGCACTTCACACATGCCGACGGAAATTCTTCAGCGACATTCAGTAAGTCTCAAAGATCACCGAACCTTACGTCGTGAGTTTATTTCTGGAGCTGTCTCAAAGTGAACTTCTGCAGATATCGATTAATTGAAACAGATCATATCGTCAAGAACGCCACCGATGCTGCAAAGTGTGTCCAATAACTTTGATCAACATACTCTTGTTTGCATTCGAAATGGTAGAGACCATTTTCAATGTTTGATGGGGGGGAATGACGATTTAAAAATTTGATTAATGTTTTCAAAGAATTGCATAGCGTTATGCGTCTTTCATTTCTGTTTTACCTCCCAAATAAGGCTTTAATAGCTTAACGCAGATGTGGAAATTTTCGCCAACACTTAAAGTAAGTTTTAAATGATTAAACTTTTCTACTGTAATACACTCAAATCTATTTTTGTGCGACGAGTAGCGAATGCATAATAGAAAACGCATTTAATATCGCTCAAAAATTTTACGAGTGTAGCTATAGAAATGGCCTTTATAACACCATTATAAATCATTTTTTAATTTTATGCAGAGAATAGGGACCGCCAAAAATATCTCACGTAAAAAATTACTCAAATCTGGGGAAATAATTGGGAATTATTTTTTTAAACGAAATTGAGACATGAGGCTGGCACCATTCAAAATAGCTATCCCTCGTTAATAAAAGGCAGTAATACGAAATTATCGAGAATAATGCGAGTATTTTACAAGAAAGCAAAATAGACTGACACAAAAAAATTAAGTAGACTCATGCTAAACAGTGAACTTGAATGCATTGGAAATATAAATCTGGTTTTCTGCATATGTAATGCAACTGGCTAATCTAATGTTATGAAATATATATGAAAAATAGAAAAATCTTAATGGCTCTGATCAAAATCATTTCATTTTTTTCATTAATAGGTTTGTCAGTTATGTACAAATTTGATGGAAATGTTCATATTCTGCACAAAAAGAAATCACAGAGAAAAAGGTTTGAGTGAAGTTACCATATACGTCCGACTGAAAAGTATTAAGTTCGTTTTATAGTTCTACACATGGTGGTCCATTTTTAAGAGCCACCACAGGCGGTCTTAAAATAGATCACTATGTATAGAACTATAAAACCAGAAGAAATCAGAAATCATTTTCTTCGCATTAAAAAATGTGTGAAATAAATCCTAATGTATGTAAAATCATGTAATCATCGTGTTCAGTCTCGATTTTAATCAAGATTTATTTATTTCTCTGGGTTAGACATCAATTTTTTTTTTCATTTCTTTTTTCTTGTTCTAAATGTCTAAAAATGAGTCGATTTGAACTAAAATATACCATGGTGAGTAATCGGATGGCTCCTTTCAGGAAACAATCATCACAGGTTGTTCGTGCTTTAACCATCTGGAACCGCTGTCAAACAAAGTACCCAAACACCTGGTAATAGATACATTTGAGTTTCAATCCCTCGCGAGGACCGCTATCTGTGCCTACAAGCTCGGCATTATCAGAAGAGTTCAACTTTTTTTTAGCCTTGAGATTTCAACAGGAATAGTGACATCCCGACAAAGTGCTTGAAGACAGTTGCGAGAAAGTTATTCGTTTTCTAGACAACTATCAATTTGTCTGCCACTGACATCGTGTCACAAAAGAGCTCGGTTACAGTAGTCTTTGGATCACATTCACATTGGCCACTACTACAGTAATAGTACCATGTCTTGTTCGTCAGTTAATCCTGATTCTCCATAAACAATGATTCCCGAAGGATACAGATGCGAAAAATCCCAGGAACTCGTTCTCAAACTCACAATATCACACGCTGAAAGACACAGCTAGAGTAGTATCGGTGGCATGATTTGTGCATCTGTATCAGTTGGCGGCAGAACGGATATGCACATCTTCTCTCCCGGTTCACCAATTATTCATCAGAACCAGTATGTTAACCTATATATATGTGTCCCGATGTCTTGCTTATGGACGATAACGCAACTGTACATAGAACTCGCGTTGTCAACCAATGCGTGGAACACTGCTCAGAATGGAATGGCCAGCGCATTCACCCGACTTGAGCATATCTGGGAAATGTTCAGGAGACGCCTTTCTGCTCTGTGCAATCCTCCCGGAAACCCTAAATATCTGACAACATGTATTCTTCGATGCAGATCCACCAAGATTGATGGTATGAATAGTCTCCTAATTATAAATAATCACAACTAAGCATTAGAGGCACAAGTTAGCCACAATATTGTTAACACTGCTTATTTGAAAAATAATTCGTGTTTTCTTTCATCATTTTCGCGGCATTGTCTATTTTATAGAGCAATTTGTGAAATTTTATTGGTTTAAAAAATTGTTTTTAATTTATTACCATTTATGTGACTGTTATTATTTTTAAGATAGATTATAGTAAATGATTTACATCATGTTTAAGAATTTACATAAGTGCTGAGAGAGGCTTAATAAATGGAATTATGATAATAATTATTAAAGCGCTGAGAAATACTATGTAACGTCTAATGATATTATAATAATTAAATTAGACTTAGAAATTCTTAATAAAGAATTAACTGAGAATCACACAATAAAAAGCTTAATAATGAATTATTATTATAGTTGTTGAATAAGCGCAGAAAAAGATGCTTAATAAACAATTCACTGGAAAAGGGGGAATTAATTAAGAAATATATTATCCTAATTATTTAAATACACCCACTCTTAAGACACGATTTAAAAAGAATTTAGCGAAAAGCGGCTTAATAAAGTATCAAATGAAAAACGTAATATAACAATAAATAAAGATTTTTAAATAAACGCTGAGAGATGTATGAGAGACGCACTATAACGTTTAACAAATGATTACATTAACTAAGCACTGAGAGACACTCAACAAAGAAATAATTTAGGAACATGATAACTTAATAAAGAATTGTTATAATCATCATTAAATAATGGTAGGGAGACGCTTAGTAAATAATAACTTAATATAAAGAAGTGAAAAATTTTTTTAAAATGTGAATAGTGCTTTAATTGTAATTACACCTGAACCAGGAATGTTTTAAATCAAGTCAGCTGAATGTATTACATATTAGATTGAAAAAGTACATTGTATAATGTGTAAAACGGATTCATTAGCACATATATTTTAAGGGAAAATGATTTGAAAAAGTAAATGTTTTATGTGCTTGAACTTACCAGTAATGAGAACTATCTGATTCATTACAGTCTTAGGGTTATATTATATAATCTAGGTTATTACAAAATGTGCACAAAATTCTGCACATTGTACATTTTAGAAATCAAATTCTAATCGGATTCCGCAGAGCGCAACTTCCACAGTTCAGTCTCTTCTGAAGGAAGGCGTGCTTCTGCTCTCGACGGGTGTACTTGAGAATTTTCCGGGATTCAACCCTTGCGCTAATGCTTACTTTCTAAGAAAAAGAAGACGGCTTGTTTGGTTAGGGCGTCGTTCTTATTACTGAAAAGTAGTGAGTTCGCTTTAACCGAAGATCCTTCAGCTTCACTAAAGGTGCCATGTTGTATAGGTTATGTGGCAATGTACTCCATGAGAACTAATAGCTCTCTGGGGGTGCAAGAGGGAGTCTTTAGACGCACTTTAAAATGACTCCAACTCGGCTGCTTCCACATGATTGGTGAAGCCACACTCTGAGCAACAACTCTCTACAAACACGGTCAGTACTAAAATTCCTTAGAGCGGCTCTAGGGCTTCCCATTGAGTGGACAATATTACGATCTCTTGGGGTTTACCATGGCTCTTCAGTATCCCGGGTTCAATCTCAGCCAGTTTTGTTCAATGGGAGTCGGACGTTGTGCCTTCTTACGTCAGGCGGGGTGTATGCTTGGGAGTTTTCCGGGTTTCCTGCATTGTGATATATGAGTGTGGCCTACTGTTTAGAAAAAGTTCTCCTAAAAGGTAATTTACGCGGTACAAAAGCCTTAGACCTTTTATCTTCATAGCGTCGAAACTAAAAAGCCTTAGATTGAAAAGATTCATCGCCCAAGTTCAGTTGCAAAGAGTCTATCAGCTTCAAAGAGGGCTCAATCTCCATTAAACTCTTGAAAATGTGTAAATTATATCAAAATGTGAATGCGTCTGGTACATTGAAAAAAAAGCAGCTTTAAAGATTTTCACTGGCGCAGCATAAATAGGGAGATTTATTTGACTTATGGAGATTTGAAACCAAAAGTCAGGAAATTTCAAATTATCGATATTTTGATTATTTATATATATTTAGTACAGATATTTCAGTACGATATTCCATCGAGTGAAATCGATATTTTCGTTTGTACACCTGAAGAAGTACATAATAAGACTAATTGATTTATACCAAATTCAACTCCATAAAAAACAAGTTGGGAGATAAGGTTATACATACTTGGGCGATTTTTAAAATAAACATTACTTATATATGTTTTTAAATAAAAGCATTTTAAAGATATTCGTTGTAAATGTAAACAATTGTATATTATTAATACTTTGATCCGAAAATTTAATACAATTCATAAAAAGTAGTTAGCATTGATTTTATTAGTGAAGAATTCAGAATTCATAAACTATTAAAAAATTAAATGTTGTTAAGTACTGATGAGATTTGTTGTTAATGATTAACATTAAATTAGGAGTAGTTAAAAATAAAACTGTCATACCTTTTCAGACGAGTTTTCTGATCACATGATACGGACACCGACATTCGATGTTAAAATCGAAAACTTGATTGCATTTAATTAGAATTTTTGCATTTAATTGCATTAATTAGAATGATTGCATTTAATTTTTAAGAAGATTATGTAATCTTCTTAAAAATTATTTTTAAGAAGATTACATAATCGTAAATATCCATTAATATGATGTTGAAAGATTCAGACACTAGATGTACGCAACTCTAAGAGTATATCAGTGAATATGTGTTTCGGCAAATAATTTAAAAGACGTCTTGTTTGCACACGAAATCTCATCAGTTCATCGGGATGTATAATTTAAAGTTCCGAGCCATATTGAAAACGAGCTCTAATGTTAAGTCCATGGAAAAATTTAAAAACATATTTTTCAAGTTCTATTATAAATAGACCTTCACTTTTTGTAGTTTTTCATGATGCACAAAAATAATAATTTATTTTGTTTTGAAATTTATTTTTAAAATTTTAATTATTTTTAAATTTGCGCTCAGTAATTTGATAGTATGTTTAAAACAATAATAACTTAAAAAAGTTAAAGAATTTAGAAATTTTAAAAACAGACTTTAGTTGTAAATATATTTATAATTGAAATCAAATTTTTATTTTTACTTTATCTATGATATAATTTTTTTATTCGTATGCATAAAACTTAAATTTTTTCGCAAAATTTAGCAACGCCCGCATGGCGGATGAGTACATGGCTGTTTGAATAATCAATCCAATCAATTGCATGCTTTAGTCAACAAGCTCCTCCTCACACACTAAAATTTGAAGTTGGTATTTCGCAGTTCTAGGAGATAATTTGCATGTTCCCTTCCCTCACCCCCAGCAAACGATGTGGGTGTTCCTAGTTTCCGGTATCTTCCTGTAAAAGTATGCTTCTAAATTGGTGTTAGAAAGGACATTTCTTTCCCCCTTTACTATATAGGAAAGCTTCTGCGGATTTCCCCATGATGAATCTTTATCTTTGCAGAGTGGGCCTGCTGTAATTTTAACAAAAAATGATGGACTTATATGGGACAGTATATATATATTGACTTTAAACAGCTAAATCTATTGAAAACATTTATACATTTCTCATGTAGTGAACTTAATTCTTTTATATTTTTGAATTAATTTTTCATAAAGTATATCTACATGATATGATATTGTGGTACATATCTATAGACATTGCATAGTTCACCAATTCCATGTTTTTAAATCTTGGTTTTATAAAAACTTCTTAAAATTTGTTTTTCTCTTTTAAATTCTGTCTTTAATCCTAAGTTTATTACTTGCTATACGAATAAAAAAATTCTATCATAGATAAAGTAAAAATAAAAATTTGATTTCATTTATAAATATATTTACAATTAAAGTCTGTTTTTAAAATTTCTCAATTATTTAACTTTTTTAAGTTATTATTGTTTTAAACATACTATCAAATTACTGAGCCAAATTTAAAATAATTAAGAATTTAAAAATAAATTTCAAAACAGAATAAATTATTATTTTTGTGCATCATGAAAACAAAAAGTGAAGGTCTATTTATAATAGAACTTGAGAAATATGTTTTTAAATTTTTCCATAGACTTAACATTAGAGCTCGTTTTCAATATGGCGCGGAAGGAGTCCCCTTAAGGTGTAGGCTGAACCACTGCAGACATTCAAACCCGATCCCCAAAGTGGGAATCAAATCCAAGAGCTGCAGAACTGAAAATAAGATCATTAAGCATTCGACTGCAATAGGTACTCGGCTACATAGGTATTCGGGTAAATGCGAGTTTTTGAAAGTTTTACGAAAAACTTAAATAGTGTAAACATTTCTGTGAATGCTTTGTATTTCTGTTTAATTACTTGTTTTAGTGTATGGACATTATATTTATATATTTCATTTATAAAAATTACCGTCTAAATATCACTTATTCAGGGTATCTTGCGGATTTCATAACTGAGTAAAAGATTAAAACTTCTAAGAATCTTTTGCAGTATGTGTGGCGATTTGGTGATATTTTGCGATATTTTTGATGCCAAAATTTCAAATCAATAGTACCAGTAGGAGCCGAATTGCAATAGGAATGTTCTGGAAATTTTCAGAGAGGAAAATTTTCCAGGATAGCGGTAGTAAATCTTTATATATCAACGGGTCATTTCTTCTACAAAAATCTTTAACAATGCTATAGACATTGTTTCAAATAATTTTAACTTAATGATTATGGGGCAAACACATTAAAACTAAATATTGACAACTCATAACCCTTTTATTTATCAACAAAAATAATATTTAGATGTGTAATTTTAATTAATAAAAAAGTGTAATTTTTTTAATTAGTTTGACTTCAAGAGTAGAGGAGAAATAATAGGGTTGTAAGATGTTACTTTTATCAGAATGTATGATGAACTGAACCCTCTTTCAAACGGTTTTTAATGTCTAAAAACAATCATTCGCATGCATAAGTAGAGAAAAATGCATTTAAAATAGCATGAGAATCAGCGTCTTCAAACAGTTGAATGTGTTTAGTTTGCTGAAATTTATCAAATGACAAACCTTAGTAATTTCCGATATATCTCTAAATTGAGAAAATCTCGCTGAAAATTCTTTAATTTAAGATTCAATTACGGAAACTAATTTTTTAATAACTCTTTCTTCATCTAGTTTCTCATGTATTTCTAAATCTTTCATAATTTTTAAGTTTGGGAAATATATATTTTTTTATTTGCAATTATTTGTAGAAATATCGTTCTTGAAAACATGCTGTTTATTGTCAAAAACACGAATGAGATTTATCATGACGATAACTATTTTATTGGTACCTTGAAATTTTATATTCAGTTCGTTAAAATCTTGCCGCATGTTTGTAAAAATCATCAAATTTGAAAACTTCATAAAATCAAACACCTGTAAATATTGATCAATTTTCCCTTCATTTCACAGAAAATCTGATTTCTTCAAAGTTAACAACGTAATCTTTGAAGCATGGGTTTCAACGAGAAAATATTATTATAGATTGCAGCAAGCCGTTAAACAACGAGTTGAGTTCATACAGCAAAGCATCAAAATTTCGCTTATATAAAGCATGCGACGACGATATGTGATGAACTATTTTTGTCACTAATGACGTTTACATTAACTCAGTGGCATGACAGGGCCAATCTATTTTCATGACCGATGCTCCGGTTGGATGATCAGCCTAACGCTATTACATTATCAAAAGATATTAAAATGTTAGCACACACACAGGACTTGTTGGTGAACGATGCAGTGAAATTCAAAAATTGAATGTCCTACGTCTGTTTGAAAAAAAAAACTTATGCAACCATTTTTTGTCCTCCATATTCAGAACACCATCAGATGGTACTGAAACAAATTTTTCAAATCAGTTTTTTTTAAACATTTCTGTGAATGTTTTGTATTTCTGTTTAATTACTTGTTTTAGTGTATGGAACGCTGCAAGTGATTTTTTTTAACAGCAAAACAAGTATCCGAGTCCTTTACAGTTGTTACCAGCGTCATAATCACAAAAATTGTTCTTTGATGATGTTTCCTATGCATTACCAATGAATAACGCTCAGATTTAGTATCCACTGACATCAGTGGTTTTGTCAAAACATAGCGATATAAACTAGAGCGGAGTTTTATGTCATTTTTTTTTCATTTGATCTGTTACATTTCCGGCCAATTTTAAGATTTCTTTATTATTTTCTAGATAAAGGAGTATCTTTAATGCAGTGAATTATTTTATCTTTCTTATCAAAATCATCAAACAGTGAGAACGCGCATGCTACTCAAATTTCTTTCAAAAACGCTCCCTCTTGAAAAGGTTGCCAAGCAATGAAATTGGCACACTCAAGCAACTTTCCGCTCTCGTCTGGTAATTTTTCTCCATACATTTAGTCATAGACGTCGGCTGTTTATTTGTCCTTTACTACAGTTGTAATGAATTCATTTTGCTCCGGCTTGTCATTTTGAAAAACGGATGTTTGATGTTTTCAAATGCCGTTTTACAGACAGTATCACTATTCTAGAGCATAAAACACACACAGCTTTGCCGTCTTTTCTAATCAAGTCATATTTCTCGGTGCACCAAATTTGAAATTCTCTGGTACACATATTATCTTTTTTTTAAGTTAGGACACGTGACACAGTAAGCGTAAACATACTATGCGTCATTAACTTAGGACGTAACTAAGGTGAGACAACAATGACTGCGCCTAGTAAAGGCTCGCTCACGTTCCATCATAATACTAATTTTGTTATTTGTAATTAACATTTCAAACCATTTTGAGCAAAGGTGTACCCAGATTATTGTATCGCAAGTCATCAGTGGCACGCCTGTCACCCTGCTCTAAGGAGTACGGAACAGGTGTGAACTCCAGACCAAACAATTAGTGAGTTGAGAGTAAGTTAAAAATTCACAATTGCGTCTGGTTCCAGAAACTAAAGATTTGTTTCAACTTGCGTGAAAGCTTTATCAAGAAATTGCTTGTTGAGAAGAAACTAATCTATATTTCTGCATCAACATATTGTCGTTGTGAAGCGAAGAAAACTCGTAACAATACTATGAAAAATACTCTTGAGTTGTAAGATCAAAACATAGCTATTTCTTTATTAAATTCAATTTATGCAACAGATTCGAACTTTAAACATTTTTAACTATAGACTGGAAAATTTACCTAGTTGCATTAGATTCTTTACATTAATGTTTTTATTTCCACCTCTATAATCCCGTACTATGATTTTAAAATAAAATTTCTTTACAATTTTATTTTTAAGACAATAAATGAAAAAGCATTTTAAGAAAAAGTATGATTTTTTCATGTAAAACAGATGAAATTCCTCAGAGATATATTGAATGTGATAGAGACATATCAGATGTCTCAGAGATATTTTAAAAAAGCGATTTCTGAACACCAGTAGGGACGAGGAAGCAAGAGCTTATTTTAGCTAGAATAAAACTAGATTGGCGGTCTAATAATTAGCACGATTCTCAGTTTGAAAGTGGATGTTTGTAGTGGTTCGGAGTCACATTATAAAATGTAGCTACTAATGAAATAAACCTCCTGTCCAAAGAAATTATTGTGGAGCAGTAAACAAATCAAATCCTGCTCACAAGTAATTGTGAATTAAGGAAAAAAATTTATTTCGTCTACATTTTTCTAAACACCAATTATATAGTGAAAAAAACAAGTGCTTACTTGAAACTAAATGTAGGTGAATTGTTACGCTCTGTCATTTGGATTAATAGTTCGCAGACTCAATTCCCATTTTGTGTATGATAGTTTGCAGTGGTTCTAAATCAACTTTAATTTTCATTTTCTGGTCGAATTTTCCTTCGTTAAAAAAGTAATCATAAAGCGACCCCACCCAATCAAACCTCAGACTGAATACAATCGGGTTTTTTAGAAGACAGTCTCATCGCATTCCATTCACGATTCTAGCCCCTCTCTCTCACTTCCATGTAAAATCAAAAACAGTTTGCTCTGAACCGATCTTCAGTTATGGAGGGAGATCCTTACTGGCAAGTGATGAAGTGGCCTTAATCGTCTCCTGATATCGCCCTTTTATGGCAGCAGGTGGTGTGGACGGTCCACGCGTCGGGTCCGGCTGACAGATGGCCGCTCCATCACAACTTCCTGCTCTCGTTATTGTCTTCCGGTTATAATCTATGATCCTCCATTGTTCATCATTTAGAGCTCCCTGCGTAATTCTGATTTTGAAACATGATTTTCAAATTGCAGGGTGAACATTCATTTAATAAAAAGTTATGCTTTCAAAAGTATTCCAGTTCATTATCATAAATCCATAAGCACAACAAAATTTATACGCTCTCTACAGGTATGGTATGGTATGTTTGTCGCTCAACGGTCATTTTTTTTTTTTTTTTTTTTGCGCACGAGGGCTAATTAGACCGGGACTTACGGTTTAAAGTAGATTCCGAACCACTACAAATATCCATGCCCAATGTTGGATTCGAACCCACGAACTGTTGAACCGAAGGCATGAGCGCTAACCATTCGGCTGCCAGCTCATACGCCCTCTACAAATGTTCGTTATGAGTCACACTTTTGATGACATGCGTAGACCCGCATCGAATTCATTCCACACATTTTGCAGCAAACAACAATCATCTTTGAAACTCTGATGTCACCACAAAGTGCTTTTTGTATTGTGTTCTTGTCTGATTCTTCTCCGAAACATTTTGCATCACAAGAAAACACGAACGACTGGCATATTCAAGGATACAAAACATTTTTTGCTTCCCTTTTCTGGTGGTTCATCACTGAAAGTTTCCAAAGTATTTGCAATACAAACTTGATGATGATGGGATTATTTTAATTAGCGATTCTTTAGAAAAGAAAGCTCTTTCAAATGAAGGAATCATTTTTTCTTGCCATGTATAAATATCTAAATTGTATTGTTTATATGGAACTATGCACTTGAGCTTATGATAGAAGCATAAACGGTAGAACTCTAACATTTATAGTTTCAATTAGACATTCTAATTCGTAAATGTATATATGCTTTTGTTTTTTAAAGGGAATACTTTGTTTAAGGCGCATTTTAACATTCTCACCGTAATAACTGTCTGGTAGAACTTTTCACAAATAGTGAATCCCATTCTCGTTTTGCAAGGGAGGAAACCCGGACAACACACGAACATCCATCCCAAGAGATATGCATGAAAAATGCAGAAACGCTACATCTCCAGTAACTGAACAGTTGCTGGGATTAATCTCGCGACTTAGTGCTTCGAAGAGCTTCGACCGTGGAGAGCGCTAAAAAGAAATACTTCATCGAAAAAATAAATGAGTACAGCAATCACGCTAACTTCTGATACATTTTTTAATTTGCCAAAATTCATAAATAAGAGCTTAATTCTGTTTAGAAACTTACACAAATTAATATTATGATATTTACTGAACTGCGTTCATAAAGTATCTCAAAAAAAACTTTTCCTTTGGGTTTGATACCCTGAAGACTCATAACTGCCTCCATGGAATGGATCAAAGCATTAGTTTCTGGTAAATAACTGAAAAATGTACTCTGTAAAAGATCAAGAAACGGTAGAGCATAAGAAGGAAGAAATAAGCGTTCATAATTGAGTAAAGGCTCTACCTAAAGAAAAGGAAATAACTGAAGACGATTTCTCCATCAACGAATAAAAATTGTCACCCACAAAACTGTCTCACAGTGCATAATATCTCCTTAATGCGCGATCATTTCACACCGCTGTCTTTGGTAAACATCGCTGTAATATTTCTGAGGATGCTGTTGCTTTTACCTCTTTACCCTCCTTGTTCAGCAGTAGCGAGATCGAGAGCCTTCACTCCAGTGATGGTTAATCTACCATGAGCTTACTTTTTATTGTGAAATTTCTATTTTGATACTTTTAAAGTCCTAATTAATTAAGGAATCCATATAATATTTTAGACCAAATTAGAGACGTGTCGTGCCTTTTTAATTAGTTTGGCCTAGTATCCTGTGTCTGGAGTAGTTTAGATCTTTGAAGAAGCTGCCAAAGTCCGAGCACATAATCATATTTTAAAATTATGATAAACTTGATTTTATTTATTAGATTAACCAGTTAAGAGGATATACTACTCTGTGAAGCAACAGCATTTTCATACTACTTTCTATATCGTGACAGCTTTCACTCATTACCTCACATTAGAATACCAAAGTGGCAGCGTAAAATTTCGCGCCCTGACCATCAGTTCACAGTTCATAGGTCTGAACCACGTACATCAAAATACGAGTCTCTTGATTAGCAGATATCTAAGAGCTCCAAAGAGGTGGGGTTCGCCGGGCATGGCGACCGGATGATGGCAATCTGAGTACATGATGTCGAGTTTGATTTTGAGACAAATGGGGAATCTTGTGCTTTTTCTGCATGTAAATCCATTGGAGTGAGTGCTTGGAAGTCTTCCTGGTTTTCCTACCTGATCAAACTGCAGAAGACCGTCTTCTTTTGGGAAGGAAATGCAGAAAAGCAGTCAATTATCATGGGTGTAAAGAAAGCTTCACAAAGGGTCAAAACTGGGGCTGTCTTCTGCACTGCGCCAATTTTATCTGTGCATAAATATTTGCAAGTGTAAATAGGTAGTATTGGATTAAAGAAATTTTATACATGATTAATGTAAAAAATATAATGATAAAGCTAAAACAATTCATCAAACTGGCAGATATTTTGGAAAATTCCTTACAAATTTTTTTGCAATATTACTAAAGCTTCGACACTGAGTACTAGGTAGCCTAATAGCCGAAGGTCGCACTCGAACATCCACGGCATCGAATGCATTCCAGAACTTTCTACGGTGTTCACAGGGGGCAAGGAAAGACATTCGGAAAACTCCTCAGCACAAACAAGGCAGGCATCCAGCTACGAAATTGGAGAGCGCTTTCATTATGAGTGAACATTATTTTATTATTGAGGATGCAAAAATAACTTTCATTCATAATTTAAGTAGGATAGAAATCCTTATTTTTATCCTTGGAGAATGTTATTTTGTGAATGCAATTGTTTAAAAAAAATTTTACTATGAAATAAATATAATTTGTGAGTTAGACGTCAAAAATTTATGGCGGTGACCTCCTTTACACATTAGCAGCATTTAAATCTTGGTGTGAGTACAAATTTAATTTTACATTACTTTTTTTTTTTTTCAAATCGAATGTCGTTAATTTCTATATTATTATTCTTTTTGGCATTCTTAAATAAAGTATGAGTGAAGATCGTTTTGAGAAACAGTTTTACTGCAGGTGGAACTTCACAGCCTCCTTTGTGACGATGCCGCACATGCTGCAGACTCTGGTTTCAGTATTTTATATTCTCAAATCGGGCTTCTTTATTCGAGTTTTTTTTTTCCCCTGAGATGTTTTCTAAAAATGAATTGTTGCATGATCCTTATTTAAAAGCAGCTATTCTATTTTTGTTACATAGGAAGCGTCTGTCTAACATAAATTCAATTTTCGTTGATTTCTCGATTCAGCAGTTACACATTATTACTTTTGATTTGAAGTTATATTGAAAGGTGGAATTTATAGAATGGCATTGTTTCCTGGATCCTTATTCTCCAGGATACGGAAAGTTCATAACAGTTCTCTCTGTTTCAAATGACTCAAGCTTTGAATTGGATCGGCGCTAAAAGGAATTCGGAAAAATGCTTGGAAATTTTGTTCTTTTTATTGGATTATTTCAAGCTCTATGAAGATGCTTATTTATATAAAATAAGTAGGGATTATTAAGGGATAATATTTATCTATAACTTTTTTTTTAAATTTGACAAAATATTTTGCTCTTTGAATTTACAAAATTTTGATTTAATTGTAACGTTGCACTGGTGAATGGTTTATGTGTTATCGAGTAACAAGATTTCCATCTGTTAAAACTTTTATTACTGACAAAATTTTTATTGAAATCAAAATGTTCATAAACGCATAATTCTATTTAGAAAAATAATATATATGAACCACACATACACAAGGTAACTTAACCCTTGGCGTGCATGATAAAACTGAGTGCGTGCATGATATTCGCATACAGGTACCTATGATTTCAAATCCATACTAAACAAAGCATTTATTGATTGATTGATTGATTGATAAGAACCCCAAATGAGCAATGAATTCAAAAGATAGTGAAAATCATTCTTCCAGAAGCGTTATGGGTGACAAGTCGATAGTTTGAACGCCCCGTAGATGACTCCCGGAGCCGGGAGGACTTTTCTCGAGGATTGGCACTTGCCATGAGAGGAGAATCTTCGGAAATCCCAAGCAGCCATACACCCTCCCCTCCCCACCATCCCTGCGTGCAGAAAGCGGAACATCTCCCTTGGTTTAGCAACGGCTGGGTTCGAATCCGGGCCTTTCGTTCTGGAGGACTATTAATTAAAGTACGATGATAATGTGAATTATTAAATGGAAATTTTATATATATCTATGATTTACTTATATAAAAAATATTATAGTTAATCTAAAAAAAGCAGTTGACACTTGAAAAAAAATGCCCTTTCGCGATAACGCTTATGTGGAATTCACAAGCTGCACTGCCATTATTTAATGCGCGGAAGAGAGAAAATTTAAATTTGCGAAGCGAGTTTTTCAAATGTGCTTGCTTACATAAAAATGAACTAGCATGCAAACAAGAAAAAAAACGATGGGGGGGGGGGGGGAAGGAGACTGCGAAAATAAGGAGGAGGAGGGAGTATCGATTGCTGTTCACTTGTGAAGTCAAATTTTAAAGAGAATGTCCTTGTTATCCCCCAATTTGAGAAAAGAGAAAAGTACGGAAAAAGCATATCTTTGAACTTCAAGCTTTTGGTGCAGAACCATTCCATCGGAAGAAAACATAAGAAAAAAAGGTATATAAAAGGCAGAAACGAATTGAATATAAAAATATAGGCAAAATATGTAAAGAAAGAGAAGTAAAAAAAATAGCCACAAAAGAAAAATTTGAATGATTACCCCTTCGCTCGAGAGTCGGAAAACTCCGAACCGATTGATTTACGCTGCAACAGAGTTGGGGAAAAGTCGAAAAAAAAATCCCTTTGTTCTTTTTATTTTTTCCCCCACAGTTCTGATTTATGTACGGAAGAGGTAACAAACTGGTTGTTGAACGTATTTATTTATTTTTTTTCTGCTCTTCCTTCTGGTCTTCTTATCGGGCTAGAAACAGACTCCGTACCTTCAAACGTTCACCTTTTTCCCCTTATATAAATAGTAAAAGAACCAAAAAAGAAAAAAGGAAAAAAGAAAGAACACCCCTAAGATAAAAACTGCGACATTCGGCATCTGCTACCTTTCCCCCTCGAGCGTGTTTGGACAAAACGGACTTCAGCCTCCATTCTTCTTCAACTGTTTACTTATTTATTATTCCTCCATTTCTTTTACGAGAATCTCTTTCACTATTATTGTCGTCGGTATAATTTTTGGAAGTGTTTGACTTTTAGACACGTTTGTGACACTTGCGACATAAAATGTGGAAAGAGAATTTTATTTTTTTTATATTTTTTTTGTTACCATTGCTATTTTATTACACTTGTGTGGCTCCAAATGACTGCCTTCCGCGGATGTCCCGCATAATGGTTTTTTATGCCGTCGAGATGCAAATCCCCCCCCCACTCTGTATTCGGCCCCACTTGCTTTCCATCTGAATTTTTTACGCGTTTATTGTTTTTCGATTTCATAACACGCTTTTATATAAATATATATATAAGCTCGAGGGACATGTACCATAACATGTTGAACAACGGAATGCTTTTGCTTGTGTAGTGAACTTCTCAAACTTCAGGAGAGTGGAAAAATGTATCATCGTATTCCACATAGCCTTGACCAAACAGTAATTCAAATTGTGACAGCAAGTATAATAGAAACAAAGAATTATTTTTTAAAATTTAAATACGGTTTTTTGCTGTAGTTCTCAAGTTATTACTGTATACGTTTGCTTTAAAAGCCTGTCATTTTTCTAACACATCTGACTTTACGAACTAGCGGCTTCTCCCTTAAATGGTCCGAAAAAAGCAACGATACTTTTAATTCCCGTTTACGAGCATAAATTTCTAACAATCTCTTTCTTTCGAACTCATTATTTGATTTCCTTCATTACGTTTATTTTTAATAATCCATTGTTTTCCCGATTTCTTTCCATTTTTTTACATTATGATTGAGAGGCGGGAATCAACTTTTCCCCTGGAAAATCATAAGCCCTTCTATTTGTGGATTTATGTGCGGCTAGTGTCGAATTTTATGGTATTCCTATCAAATTTCTTTGCTCGTCATATGGCTCCCGCCTTACATCCCATGCAGCAGAGTATAAGCAATATCTTTATAGTCAAATATTTGTACAAAAAGGAGTCATGATTTGGAATCGTTTTATGAATTCGCTGATGCAATGCACTTGTTAATCACTGCTTGGTAAGATGTAGAAAAAACGATATCCAGGTCACACTGCTCTGAAGAATCTTTACTTGACGATTTGAGTGAAGACTCATCCACAAACTTGGACTCTGCTTCCGGAAATTTCATTTCCAAATTTTCTGAATGTGATGTAATTTGCACGTCCGATGGTTAAATGATTAAGATCAATACCCACATAAAGTTATTGACGTGGTTGATGCTAAAATCCCTTCAAACATTAACAATTAGCCTTCAACCATTACACTGTCCAATACTGAGTGCCAAAAGCAGAGACAGTGTCGATAAAAATTGAACATCACTCAATTTTGAAAAAAGTTCTTCTGCTGTATAGTAGGTTGTTTCACATTTATTATATAATATTTCTTTTGTTATAATACACAGTTTTTGAAGATTTATGTAGACATTTCTTCTTAATGGTTTAATTCAATATAAATAAATAAGTTATGCTATGTGAATAGTTGAGCTATATATGTATAAACTATTATCCCTTATTTTAGAATATTTGAGTGTGTGTTTTCAATCATACGTAAAAACAGCGCCAAATATTTAGACACGAGAAAAAAGTGTATAAAACTATGATCAGAACTTTATAACATACACCTGGTCTTCAGATGAAAATGGGCGTAATTTTTATTTCTAACATCAAATAGTGTATTCTAGATGGGGATACAACAGTTGGGCAAAGCAGAAAAGCCAATTTAACGAAAATAACGCAAGTTTTTTTAATGAAAGTATTATTATAATGCCCGGCTGAAATGATTCTTTCAGCGCTACTAGAGGCGGAAGTGATGACACTTTGTCTTGTGAACGCTCGGTTGGTAGACCATCGAAGACTCTGAAAGTGGGTGGGTCTTTGAAATAAATAACAAAGCAAGACGCCCAGATGAGTAAATATACTGATAAGAAAAGTTCTATAGATCTTTACTAAACTAGAAACTCTCTCTCTCCAAAGCACGGGAAATATAAATGTAGTTTACTGGGATAACTATATATATATAATGCAATTTTGGCTGACGCAAAACTTATGTAATGTGATGAAAGACATAAAAATTGAAAAACACTAAATGGCCGATCAAACCGTTTCATTTTGTATTGACAATTTCATTATTTATGTTCCAATTTGGTTGAAATTTTCAAACATCGCACATGAAAGTCGCGCTATAAACACCAATAAAAAATCAGCGTATTTATATGTCATGTGTATTGTATGAAGATCTCATATCAGTCATTTAATTTGATCTCTCTTCTCCATCGTTTCTCGGAGAATCGCACTTCTCTTTCCGAAAATAACGAAGAAGCCGCAAATTTATGGAGTGAAGCTCTTCTTTTGGCTCGAAATAATTATCCCGATTGTTCGACGGAGGACAAGCCGTTCAATTCCTTAATTAAAGTTGAATCTCGGCCATTTCCTGATTGGCTCATTTCAGGCGAGTGCTTTCTTTATGCAAATGCCTTATTGGGGATCAATTTGTTTTTGCGGATTTCTTCCTCAAAGAATCAGACTTCGTATTTTTGCCTCATTCGGGCAACTCTCCTTACAGGGAATTAAAATGATTCAGCGAATCAACCCCAGGACTAAAAACTCTCAGTCATATGGTTGAATTTAAAAATGGAATCCAATTTACAATAACTATATTTTGAGCTCTTTGTAAACGAAATGCAAATTATCAAGCTCATTTTTTGCTCCATTCAAAGCAATTATTTTACGGGTGTTATGAGCTCTTAATTGCGGTTTTTTCCTCTTTCAGGAGGAACTTGGTTCAAATGAAAATCCATTCCGACGAAGTTTATTTCATAATTAAGGGGAAATGATAAAATTATTACAAATATTTCGATTCGATGTTTTTGCTTCTCAGGCACAGTAAGCAAACACTAACTAACTTAAAGAGTACCCAACACACAGTATTGAAAGTGATAATTACACAATAAAACAACTAAAATGATAATAACACACTAAAACAACTGGTCAAGCAAAAATGCAAGATCATTGCTCCATTTACATTTTTTGTAACATTCTCTTATTCTGGTTCAAAGTAAAATAACGTATATTGCTCAAAATATTATTCCAAAATCCAACAACTAAACTTTTAAGTCCGTTTTCATTTTGCTCTGGTGATTTTTACCAAATGGACTTCTTAAAATAAAATATATCGTATTTTGACTTTTACTGTGAGATAAAACTAGAGGTTTTCTATCAAAATGGAAGGGGAAAATGTGAAAACGTGCTAAAAGGATTAAAACTGAAAAAACGTTGTTTTTGGAAATTTTTGCTGGTAATTGATTGTTCCGGGGAAATTTTCATTTTCTGTCTTAAATAAAATTGACAAAATGCGAATTTTAAAATTATTCTGTAGAAATATCAGCCGAATTACTCTCCGTAATGCTCCAATTATTTTTTTGTTAACTCGAGATTAAATTGGTGAATAAAATTATTTGCAAATGTAGCCAATATTGTACTAAAAACATTTTTATATTGTGTGTATTACTCTTAAAGTGCTTAGTTACTTAAAGAATAACTAGGTATTTCATAAAATAATTAAACAAATCAGTTTAAATATATAGTAGTTAAAAAAGCACACATTTTTCTTGGTATTCCATGATGAAATTTAAGAAAGGCTGTTAAAATAAAAAACAAATAATTTCAAAAGCCATTTTAAGAATTAATTGATCATCAATAGCTAAAATATCTCGAAGAATACATTTTATCCCTGTGATAAAATTAATAGATTAATAAACGAAAGCGAGTAAAATAATTCTTTATGGCTCATATTGCTGATATTAATTAAACATTGTCCAAATTCTGCGCTTAATTCTCTTCCAGACCTACATGAGAATTTCTGTTGTCTTGTCGCCCCATCTGGTGTTAGTTATCAAAGCTTGTTGAGGGAGTATCCCAAACATTATTATTAGTTGAAATTGCTTGTCAATCAATCCTTCGAAGTTAGCGAGTCTGCCAGATTTGGCGCGTTATATCGTAAAAAATTAAAGTACTAACGCCATAAAACCAGCCAAAAAGAAAGTTTTAAATTTGCTCCTAACAGATGTTTACCTCAAATTACCCTGAGGGTTCTTAAAATAGGGGTGAGGGAAAGTGGGTCACTACAAATGCTCAACGAACTGACACCGGAATTATCTGTTGCTGTCTTATGGAAAAATAGCTGCCAGTGATTCTAAATATTATATTCTTTATATTCTTAAGGGGAATCCTTCCTCAAAATAAATCTAGAAATGAGCTTCAGCGCCATTCAGCCCAGTTGTTTGCAGGCAGTCCCTCTTTCAAGGACTGAAAGAACTGATTGGTGAATTAAAACTCATAAACCACGCCAAAGCACCTGTTTACAAAGAAAAAATAGTTCCTAACTCAATGGGGGGGATTTTAAGAGGGGAATGAGTAGACCACTTAACCGCAATAGAGGTAAAGTGGACAATATAACCCCCCGCATCCTAATTTATATCAGCTTGTTCCCATACACATTTTCTTCACATATGTGGTCAATTTGTCTTGAAGACTGTCCCCTGTCAACTGTCCTCATTACAGCCTTGGGGTATTCCTTCCGGGAACTGTATGTCTGTAAATCTCATGAGTTAGGAAAAAGTAGGGCTGCCTCAAATGCTTCTCAAATTTGACAGTGGAAATATCTGTTGTGAGCTTTTAGTCAAGCAATGAGGGAGAAAAAGCTCTGCTTGGAGATTTTTAAAAGAAATATAGTTTGAATTTACTGTTTTGCAGAAAAGTATACAGATGCATAAAAATCTTTAACACAATTTTGTTATTATTATCTATTAAATAATCAAAACTTAATATCAGTATTCAAATCAAAATAAAAGTGTAAAATATACTCATTTTATTTTTCTTGATATAATTTCCATTTGCTTTGATCTTACGAGATTTGATTCTTTTTTAATGGGCCTTATGAAAAAGCAACAGTTGCTCTTCTCTCTAAGTACTTCACTTGTATAAATATTTTCGAACAGACAAAACTGTCGAATTTCTATCTCTTAAAAAAAAAAGAAAGAAAATAAGTAGTTTATTTATTAACTTTGGAATAACTTTTCTTGCTTTATAAAACGCTACAACGCTAAAAGTTACGGAAAATTCCTTATATTTCGCTTATAATTTCTGTCAATGATTTTTGTAGGAATGGAAAGTCTACCTCTCTATTTGCATAGGTCAGGCATCTCGACATTGTTTAATGATTTATTTCTAAGCAAACTTTAAAAGCAATGTAACCTATTACATAATCCGCACTTTTTAGTGCAGATATGAAGACATCATCATTCGTATCTGAAGAAGTGAATTCACTTCAAGAAAAATAGAACCTTAAGAATTAAATAATCTTCACTTTGGGAATAAGCAAATGATTTGTGTTTGTGTGTGAGTAGAGCTAAGCCTCTCAATAAATTAAAATAGAATGAGTTTCTCAGTAAAATCATAACCATTACAAAATACTCTAAATATTTCACTCCTTGAAATGTCGTAAAATAGATTAGGGCCTCAAATTCCATCTAAATTCAGTCTATATACCATTCTTAAATTTCTTAAATTTTCTTCATCTGTAACAAAATATCAAAGCTCCAGGTATCCAACATCAGAGCTCCAGGCTTACAGCCAAATTTATAACATCATCTTTAAAGATTGTTTTTATATTGATTCTTAGCGTATTTATTCTATTTTTAACTAGCCAAAAATCATAAATTTTTTAACATAATGACTTTATAGTGTTCATTTTAAAGTATCAAGCGACAATTTAGCTACATAATTTTCTCATCTTTAGGTATATAAGTAAATAAATTATTCTTCTCCATTACCCTTAAATTTATATTTTCTTTTATTAAGTATTTTTATATAGATTACTGTTTTTAATTTTTGTGCTTCATTTAAAAATGTTTTCTTCGTTTCATTTTAATTTCTTAATCGTTTTCACTCTTGAACTAAGCATTTTTTAGAGGATTTCAATTTCAAACCATTTTCAGCGCATAATAATCTACTTTTTATAATTTTTCAGTACTACTATTTATCTAAACATGTTTAAAGCTTGAAATATGAAAATGCAACTCTGATTATTCTTATATATATATATATATATATATATATATATATTATATATATATATATATATATATATATATGCCCTATTTGCTTGGTAGTTTAATTCTATTCCTGTTCGCACCCAGGAAACGAAAAGGCAGTTACCCTTTTCTAATTTTCGAAAATTATCTCTTCTATTCTCTGTTCTGAAAATCATAAGTGTTTCTTTTCCGAAAATTATAAGTGTTATTATACTGAGTTCAATAGTGGCATTTTATACATTTTGTAAAAAGTATTTTCGCATCTCAGTAATTTCTTTTTAAACTGATTTCGTCATAATTTTTATTTTCGACATGAAATATGTTTTAGGACATGAACAACACCAATGTTTTATACCACATATTTTACATTTTTATTATTTGGTATTAAATTTTCTTTTTCATAAAAATATTATAAGTTTACTAACAAAAGTAGCTAAATAAAGATAACAATTTTCTTAACTTCCACTTGCCTATGCTTTAGACCAAAATGTATAAAAGATTATAAAAATAAAATTATTTGATTTAAGTTTCTAAAAGAAATAAAATATTTAAATACGTACATACATATATAAATATAAATTGTAATCACATGTTCTTTTTGTTAGCAAATTAATATATTCAAAAAAATGTAAATTAACAATAATATATATAATAATGTAATTTTTATTCTATGTAAGAGATAGAATAAAGTATAATTCATGCTCTAAAGATAAAATGTGAAGGAATTTTTCTTCAAACATGTGCATTTAGTAGTTCAAGAAACGAGATAAGAATACGCTTGAGTATGTGTGTTTTTATCACAATGATGTGATAGAATTCACATCACTACAAATACACCCCTTCATTGAAATTTCTCAGCTTTTTTCTCAACAAATTCAACTTTTTGTTTCTTATTTAATTTACTGGGAAGATTAAAAATGTTATACTTTACACTTGATTATGAAAAACTTTTTCACCTGAACAGCAGTTGCTGATAGTTTATTAATCTTTTTTTTAACACTAATTTTTTTACGTGATATTTATAGCCTATTTTAACACATTACACAATTTATACAATTAAATAGTGCTATCAAGTGCATAGGAAACAGAAATTGCTCTGAAATTCTTCAGAACTATATTATCTAAAAAAATTATAAAATCTATTTCTTTAAGCTTTTTATGAAGAATAAATGTGAACCAGTATGTAATAATCTAGTGAAAGCATAATTTTTTTTATCCTATTTATTTTAAAGACTATTGAAATTTAAGATTTTTTTCGTTTTAAAATTATTTTAACTTTATTTTGCCGTATTGTTTTTTAATTTTCGCTTCGATTATAGATGAAGGATCTCCGATTTTTATTGATCGCGTATATCTGGGATAAATTATTTCTGGCAATAAGCAATCATGATAAAAGTTTCTTAGTTTATCCTCCATTTCTCCTTTCCAGAATAAATCGTCCTTGAAAATTTTTTGGTTTTTGTGGCTTTTCGGTGTCTATAGGACAAACAAGCAATATGTTTTTTTCGTTATATGTAACTGACCTTAGACTTGGTAAAAATTTTTGTGTCTTTTGTTAATGTTAACAATTTGTTTTTCTTTCGTTAAATTCCAAAATTTAAATATCCTATTTAAAATTGCTTCCTTTGGGGTATAATCTTTGCAAGAAAATGGACATTTAATTTCAAGGATACCATCGAAACCATCAGGGCTTGCACCTAAATATGGTTGTTCGCTGTCTATATATATACAAATAAGCCACATTTTTTATTGCAATCCCTAAATTTTTACGACACAAAACTGTATTATCTGCATGATTTCTGCCATACTTCATCGCTTCATTGTCAAAATGAGAATATAGCAGAGATTTAACAATATTTTCACAGCTTGTATGAGACAATTTGCAGCAAATACTTCCAAAATTGGAGGCAGTTATTCGCTTTCGCCTTTCAAACAACCATTGAGAACAATCTCGTTGACCTTTTATTGATGTTTCCAACTCTCTTAGTTGGATTTTATTGAGCTAAAGATCTTTAAGAAATAATTCCTTTTTTTTTTTTTTTTTTTTTTTTTTCAATAAATGATTCTTTTGATATATCAGGCTTCTCGGCTTTTTCCCCATAACTTTTTGTCATTTCATTTCGAAAGAGAGTTGTTGGTCTTGTTTCATTTCCGAAACGAAATTTGCTTAACTTGTTTCTTTTCTTGTTTTCTGATGCCAACTGGCTTTTCAATGACCTTTTACGCTCTGTAGAAGTCAAAATCTTTCCAGTGCTTCTCTATGCAGCTTCGAGTGCGGAGTGTTGTGGCAAACAGCAGCCGCGCCACATCTTCCTTGGTATGAGTGACGGAAACAGTAATTAATCAGCTTTCCCACAATATAATTTGGCAATTATTGAATTAAATTCTTCTACTGCATTGTTTGTGACATCAAACAATAAACTTTTAGCATTTTCCGCTAAAAAGTTCATCACCTCCATTAGTTTAAAATAAATTTCGCTGTTTTTTAGATTTGAAATTAAATCAGCAGAAATACTCTGGCGATTGTAAAAATAATCTGCGCATTTTTTATGGTCTCCAAATATATGGGCAGGGGCATTTAATGTATCGGCGCGTATATTAAAAACATTTTCTGAGCGAGATTTATTTTTTCTAATTTTCTGTAACGAACAGCCATGGTTAATTATAATTGTATATGGAGATTTCGAAAAATACTTGACTTTCCAAAAGACTCATTTAAAGCTTTTTCTTTTTAATAAATTTTCCTGATTGTCATATCGATCTTATACATAATATCCGCTGAAAGCTTCAATATCAGTAGTATAAAATAATTAGGAAATGTGATATATATTCCTACAGAGAGAGAGAGAATTAAAAGGGTGATACAATTTTGCAAAAATTTATTATATGTAATGCATTTCAAATTTTTAGCTTTTAGAATACTATAACTGCATGCAATGACTCACAATATGCCTTTTTTAAATGCTAGAATATATTTTGAAATATTTAATTTTGGTGCAGTGATGTTATACTTGAATTAATAAAAGTGACATTTAGTATAGTTTGAGAATGTTCAATGAGACATTTGTTCAAGACAGTATCCCAATTTCCTACACTTTACAAGTTTCATAATAACTACTAGTAAGAGGGATATTCTTCCTAAAATTCTGAATTGTGTCAGGCAAATGAACATAATTATTATTGTCCCAAACATCATCGAAACCGATACGTATTCCGATTTAAAAAGGAATGCTTTTACTTACAAAGAAACCGAAACTTAGCAGAAATAACCTTAAAACCAAAAGAAATATACATACACGCATACATATATATATATACATGCACACACACACATATATATATTTGATATTTTTCAAAGATAAATAAATATTCCGTTTGTTTTGTTGCAATGTTCAAGTTAAATCTGCATCCAAACTCAGTAAGCAATAAACTTAGGATCAAACATAAAATTGAAAAAACAACAAATTTTAGAAAGTTTTTATAAAACAAAGATTAAAAAATGTGGAATTGATGAACTTTGCAATGTCTATAGACATGTGTTGCAATATCATATCATGTAGTTATACTTCTTGAAAAATTACATTAAAAATATAAATAAAGAATTTAAAAAACTCACTACATGAGAAATGTATAAATTTAACCTTTTCAATAGATTTACCTGTTTAAAGTCCATATATACATATATATATATATATATATTGAAAAAATTTATTCATTTCTCATGTACTGAACTTTTTAAATTCTTTATTTATATTTCCTCTCGTATATAGTAAAGGGGAGGAAATATCCCATCTGTGAGGATATATATATCCTCAGAGAAGGGACATTTTTCCCCCTTTACTATATACGAGAGGAAATCCTCAGTTTCTCCTATATGGTAAATGGGAAAGAAATGTCCTTTCTCGCACCAATTTAGAAACATATTTTTACAGAAACACCCGCATCATTTGCTGGGGATGAGTGAAGGGAACTAACAAATTATCTCCTAGAACTACGAAAAACCAAACTTCAAATTTTAGGAGGAGCTTGCTGTCTAAAGCATGCAATTGATTGGATTGATTATTCAAACAATCATGTACTCATCCGCCATGTGGGCGTTGCTAATTTTTGCGAAAAATTTTAGGTTTTATGCATACAAATAAAAAAATTCTATCATAGATAAAGTAAAAATAAAAATTTGATCTCATTTATAAATACATTTACAACTTAAGTTAGTTTTTAAAATTTCTAAATTCTATAACTTTTTTAAGTTATTAATATTTTAAGCATGTTATCAAATTACTGAGCCAATTTAAAAATAGTTGAAATAATTTTAAAAATAAATTTCAAAACAAAATAAATTATTATTTTTGTGCATTATAAAAAACTACCAAACGAAGGTCTAGTTATAATAGAACTTGAGAAATATGTTTTTAAATTTTTCCATATACTTAACATTAGAGCTCGTTTTCAATATTGCGCGGAAGGAGTCCCCTTAAAAGAACTGATGGAAGGGTAAACACACATGCGTCATTTCAAATTAAACAACTGTAAGAGGGGTAAAACTGACTAAAGAACCTGTTCAAAGAACTAATCCAGTGCAGTATTTCATACTTTAGCTATTAAGTAATTGTTATTCAACTGAATACCTTGTAAATCGTAAACTAAAATAATCGCAAACTAAATTTTATATACTTTTACCGATCTGTCTAGTTATTTCATGAAATACTTAGTTTTAATTTGTGTAATATCGGTGTGTGTGAGTGCTAGTGCTGTATAGATACTGAAATGACAATACAAATAAAAATATATAGAATTCATGATTTCGAATTCTATCCTTTATAAAAAAAAACTGTTTGCTAAAATTATAAAAAATTCTAACAAATGCAAAAAATTTTAAAATGCTAGATTTTTTTTTCAGTTTCATGATAACAAACTTTTGCTATAATTTTATAAATTAAATCTCCATTATGTATTTCATTTAGGATTAATGTTGTAATCTTTGTCTCAGCAGCAAAATTAAAAAATAATTATACGTACATTTAAAAAGTAATTATTTTTAAATCTCTTAAAAAATAATTTTAATTCTTAAGAAAATTGCGAATTATCCTTTCTGTTTTTCCACTTTTTTTCTAATGTGATTTTGAAGTTCTCTCTCTCTCTTTATATTTATATATACAGGGTGTCCACTAAAGTCCCTTGCCCCTCTCTTAACTTCGGAACGACTACTGTTATATTCGTAAAAGTGGTGTCTTGGTATAGTAAAGCAGCCATGCGCTACTGAATAAAACAGATTACAGCGCCACCTGGTGGAAAACAGCTGGATAGCTTTCCTATCTCGAAAACGGAACGAGATTAGAGAGAAAAAATGATTTACAAAGTTGTAGAGCATCCTCGATTTAGTACGAAACGATACCTTGTAGGCATTAATGTGAAGAATACAACGGTTAAAACACGCATTTGTTGTTTCGTTCTGTGACGTAGCACATCGTACGTGTGCATAATTAAAAAACAAAAAATCGTTTTTGTACTTAAATTTTTCACTTTTATTTTGAAATGGAAAAAACGGAAGTATTAAGAATAATCCAACATTTTGAATGCAGTATGCAAATACGTAAGAAACGTCACGCCTGTTCACCTGAGACAGCTATAAAAGAGTCATCTTCTTAGGTCTTTAGTATGTTGATGCTCATGATAATGGCTGAGTATTCCAAAGTTAAGTATTATGAGATGGTTTTACTTTGCGGTGAATGTCGACGCAAGACACCAGCAGCAAGGTTGTACCACCAACGTTTCCCTGCAAGCCCGCATCTCCTTCTCATCAAACCATCCTAACTGTTGTAAAATGTTTAAGGGAGACAGATTACGTTACTAGTCGACCTCGATCTGGCAGACCAGATAAGGTATGACGGCAAATTGAACCGGATCAGGTATTAGCATACACCCTCGCATATCCAAAATGCAGCGTAAGATAGATCAGTCAACACTGTGGTCTCTCCAAAAGTCAGGTTTGGAAAATCCTAATCGAATCAGGTTCTCATCCATACTGACCAACGCCTGAACAGGTTTTAATGGACGAAGATGCCAAGGGACGCTATTCATGGTGCAACTTCATCATGAATCAGATGCAGGACCAGCCAACATTCTTGGCCGATATAATGTGGACGGGTGAGGTATGCTTTTCACGGAATGGTATGTACAACAGGCAAAACACCCATTACTGGGCCATGGGAAAATTCTAAATGTTTTGTCGTCGACGATCAAATACGGTATGCTATTAACGTTTGGTGTGCAATTTGCAATAACAGGCTGATAGGCCCAATATTCTACAATAGCACGCTAACGGGTGCACAATATTTACGATTGCTACAGAATGTATTACCCGATTTTGTGGAGAATCTGCCATTGTTAAATCTTAAAAATATATGGTTTCAACATGACGGCGCGCCTGCTCACCAGACATCTCCAGTGAAGCAGTACCTCGTCAAGGAATTTGGCAACCAAATACTAGGGTATAACGGTTTCGAAGTGTGGCCTCCAAGCTCTCCTGATCTGACTCCACTGGACGTTTTCCTGTGGGGATACTTGAAACAGCAGGTGTATGCGACCCCTCCACAAAATTTGCAGGACCTTAAACGATGCATTACGGTCGCGTGTTTCAACGTGTCACGCTGTATGCTCAAACGTGTGCAACGTAATCTTCAAGTTAGGATCCAAATGTGCTTTGCAGCTGACGGTAAGAAGTTTGAACATCTTAAATAAAGTATATCGTTATAATTATTTCCTTTTTTCTTTCTTAGATCGTTTTGTGACGTCACAGCATGAAACAATAAATGCGTGTTTTAAACGTTGTATTCTTCACATTAATGCCTACAATGTATCTTTTCGTACTAAATCGAGGATGCTCTATAACTTTGTAAATCACTTTTTCTCTCTATCTCGTTTCGTTTTCGAGCTAGGAATGCTAACTCCGATGTTTTCCACCAGGTAGTGCTATAGTCAGTTTTATTCAGTAGCGCATGGCTGCTTTACTATACCTAGACACCATTTTTACGAATATAGCCGCAGCCGTTCCGGATTTAAGAGGGTGGCAAGGGACTTTAGTGGACACCCTGTATATATATATATATATATATATGTGTGTGTGTGTGTGTGTGTGTGTGTGCGTGTGTGTGTGTGTGTGTGTGTGCGTGTGTGTGTGTGTGTGTGTGTGTGCGTGTGTGTGTGTGTGGATTAGTTTAATACACTAATAATACAACGAATTTGCATTTTCACTATAATATATTAAACATTATTTACAGTTATTTACAATTATAATTACAAAATAGGATTATAAATACAACATTTATATTGCGAAACCGTTAAGGTTCAAACTACGTCTTAACATAACCGTCTTCTCTTATCATCTCTAGTTCCTTTTTCAAACCATTGACACCAGGATCGCTGTTGAAGTAGCAAGTACTTGATGATGTCATGAGTAGAGGTGCGTCATCAGGTACTCCATACCTTACACTCTGCCATTCTAAACGCTCAGGTCCTCCTGGCGTAATGTAACTGCAACTGCAAAACACAAGGAAAGAGAGGAAAGTGCAACCAGCAAGAAAAATAGCTAACAAAACAGAATTTTTTGTTTTCGTCTTAGTGAACAGCAAATGAAGGAGTCACGTTGTTCAATGTTGTGAAGATTCGGCCTAACTTCTTGAATGTTCCTCGTAAGCTGCTTGATGAATCGGCTTTTACATTCTCACTTGCTCGCATTTTCCTTCCATCGTGCTTATTTTTTTTTATCATATGTATCATAAAGATCTTGATGTAACACACAAGAAAAAATATTTAAATTGATACTCTAATTCTTGAAATAATGCTAAAGAAAATGGTTATATATAAAAGAAAATTTCCTCTGGAATAACGATATATATTGGAATAGTACAGCAATAGACACAATATATATTATACACAAGATAATAGTTTGATAAAAATTATTTGCATCTTTGACCAAGGTTTCATTAAATCTGCAGAGGAAGATGTTGTATTGGGACTTTCATGATTACAAACTTTTTCTACATCATATCTGTCATTCCCTTTTGCAGATTTAATTTTGTAAGGTCCAAAATATTTCAGCTTAATTTTTAAACCTGGTCCGAACTGTGTTCTTTGAATAGAGACTAAATCACCAACTTGATATATTTTGGGAGGTTTTCTCCGTTTATATATCATAATAACATTTACTTTGTGTTTGACATTGTAAAATATTAGTATTAGCAATATTACGCAATTGTTTTTTTTTTCTATCATGTACTACATATTGAAGATGTTCTTCTTTTAATAGTTGATTAATGTAAATGTCATCTTTATTTCTCATTTTAATGCCAAGCATTAATTAGAATGGTGAGAATTTTGTTGTTTGTGAGGCAGTACTGTTCATTATGTGTTGGACATTAGACACATTTTTATACCATTTTATGGGTTCTTCTATAGATAATTTAATTAAAACTGCAATTAGAGTTTGATGCATACGCTCAATTTGTGCGTTTCCGCGGGGTACTCCAGTTGTGATAGGGAGGTGCTCAATACTTTCTTCAATACAATAAGATTGGAATTCTTGGGAGGTAAAAGTTGATCCTTTATTTGATATTATTGACGACGGTTACCAAATACAGTTTGCTGTAATTTTAGCTTATCTAATGCATCTTGTGCAGAGGTAGATTTAACAGGATATATCCAAATAAATTTTGTAAAAGCGTCCACTACAGAAAATAAGTGTTTGTAATTTTTGTTTGTAGATGGCAAGGGTCCTAAAAAATCAATGTGATATGTATCGAGAGGAGTGTCACCTTTTGGGATTGGATAGAGGAATCCTTCAGGTTTACCTGATTTTTTGGAACACAAAATACATGTGATGCAGTTAACGATGAAAGTTTGGGTTAACTTATCTAAATTTGGAATATAATAGTCTCGTTTAATAATTTATGTAGTCTTTTGTACTGAAAAATGACCTTTAGAATCCGCATGTTGAATTAATTGGCTTGTGGGACGACTAAAGTTCTTGATCTTGGACCAATTTGTATAAAATGCAGTTTTTAACCTTAAAATCAGAATTGAGTGATTTTTCAATGGCGTTTTTCGTATTTGTGATAAATTTATCGGTGGATTGCGACTTTATTATCTTTTGTGTAATATCATCAGGAGAAATAATCATAACAGGGTAACGACTTAAAGTATAAATATGTTGCATTTGTTTACCTGACCTATGAGAAATTACATAATCGAAGTATTGTAACAAAAGAGCCCTTCGCGCGATTTTTGCGCTTAATTCAGCTTTATCCATTGTTTTTTGAAAAGCCATACAATCTGTAACTATTTTAAATTTAGTTCCGTATAAATATACGTGGAATTTTTTAAGAGCTTCTACAACAGCGAGTACTTCCAGTTCATAACTGTGTAATTTTTCTTCAGATGAATTCTGAATTCTTCCTGGTGAGATGTTTTTTTGCTCATATACAAAATTCGGTGAAAGTTTCCGTTATCAGATTTTTGGAGGAGCGCTGCGCCAAATTCAAGTTTAGATGTATCTGTGTGTACTTCTAATTCCGAACCTGGCACAAATAAATGCAAAACAGGATGTGTTGTGAGTAATTCCTTCAATGGCATAATTTGGAATATATTTTCGAAAGTAGCCCGCTAAGCCTAGAAATTATTGCAAATGTTTGACGTCTTTGGGTTCAGGAAAATTAATTACTGCTTTTATTTTTGATGGAGAGGATGAAATTGTATTGTTTTCTACAACATGGCCTAAAAATTCAACATTTCTTTGCAAAAATTTGCATTTCTTAAAATTAATATTTAGTCCATAATTTGAAGCAGTTTCGAGAACACGTTTCAATTTAATAAGTTCCTCTTCTTCAGTTTTAGACGGTATGATAAAATCAACCATGTACATAATTAAAGTACCATCTGCTCTTAAATCTCTGAAAACACAAGATAAATATCTATTAAAAGCGGCTTGACTAATTGTTATACCAAATGAACTCGTATTGTCCGTTATGGGTAATGAAACTAGTGTATTTGGTACATTTAGGGTCAATATCCACATGAAAGAAACCATTTTTTAAGTCAATAAAAGTGAATACTTTTGCACTTTGTAACTGATCTAATATATCATCCATAAGAGGTAATGGATAATGATCTTTAAAAATTTTTCTTATTTAATTTACAAAAATCAATACATAAGCGTGTAGAATTACCTTTCTTTTTTTTACCAAAACAATTGGACTAGCATATTCGCTACAAGAAGGTTTAATTATTCCTTCTTTTAACCAATCATAATTGGATACAAATTCTTTTTCTGGTATGGACATTCGAAGTGCTCGTTGGCAAAATGGGATATCATCTTTTAAAATAATAGACATTTTAACTTCTGTTTTTCGCGTCTTATTGGGCTTGTAGTTGTTAATTAAATTGTATACTTCTTGCTTACATTCTTTGTCAAGTATGTGATTGAAATCAGTGTCTGATGTGTTTTCAAGAACATTAATTAAATTCACGAAAAAATCATTATTTTCTGATTTACGTAAAGAAATACCATCTTTATTGACTGTTAGTGTTCCTTGAGTAATTATATCTGTACCGATAATTAAGGGTAAGCTCATCTGATGTTGAGAAATAACATAAACTGTTATAGATAAAATATCATTATCGTTTTCTGTATTTGCCTGAAATGAACCAAGTGGCTGTACTTTAGAACTACCAAATCCATTTAGTGTTAATTGAGAATCGATCAGTTCTGAAAATTCAGTTTGACGATACAGATCTTCTCGTAATAAAGTTGCATGGCTTCCGGTATCAATGAGAACATCTATCAAAATACCTGAAATTTTAACTATTTTATGCATGTTTTGTCGAAAAGTGATGTGATTGTTAAGAGAACAAACTGTTGAATTGTGGCTATCTATGGGTGTGGAACATTTATTATCACTGGCTTTATGACCAAAAGAATTACAATTAATGAATTTATGTCCATTTTTTTCCACAGTTAAAACAACGAATAGGAGTAGTCTGAATTTTGGTTTGAGTTTGATTCTTAATTGTTTGTTCTACCACATGAATTTTAGTTTTAACTTTGACAACTTTTTTGAATTTCTTCATAAATTTTTAATTTTGTTTTAAATTCTATTAAATTAGTGGCACGATACAAGATTGCTTTAATCTGAGTAGGATCATTAATGCCTTGAATTACATAATGAATTAGAGTCATATCATCGAGTTGAGCTCCACTGGCAATTTCTCTCATAATTTAAAAATATTCATATATTGATTCTTTGTCTTTAATTTTTCGACGATTTCATGTGTCATGAATTTCTGCTGAATTAATTTCATTAAATGGCAATCTTGTATGAAAAGAATTATCATCAGAAATATGACTATCATACACTTTATGTCCATTATTATTAGGAGACACATTATCACTTTGCACATTCGACTGAGTAGAATGTGGAATCACTTCAGTTTCATCATCAGTTACCTCACAATTTTTTTTTACATTTTCTTGAAGAAACTCCAAATCAGTAAGAAATAATAAAATTCTTTCTGCTAATTCACACACACACACACACACACACACACACACACACACACACACACACAGGTAAAGTTCCATTAATATCGATTTTCAAAATATTAACAATCGAAATAAGTTCGATTACAGAAAAAATTACTATAGCATCAACTAATTTAGATTTAAAATTTGTATTACCTTTTTTTGAAATCAAATCCCTGAAAGTTTCTTATTCGAGAACGATTTAATCTATCACCTTTTTCGCCAAATAACAGCTTGTGAAGAAGTTTGATTTTTTTTTTTTCAGTCTTCAGTGCAAGTACGATTTCAGTTATACCACTTAGAAACATCTTGGAAATAAGAGTGACTCACTTCTTCAGAGTAGAAATCCAAAGCAGGATATGCAGGAAAATACATAAATCAAAACCAGAAACAGGCCCTCTTTAACTTGTCAGCGACTCGGCGGCGGAAGAAGAATTTCAGCAGGAATAATAAACAAATCTCTTCGGAATATATTTGAAATAAAAAAGTAATTGGCCAGGGCCCCCATGTGGATTAGTTTAATACACTAATAATACAACAAATTTGCATTTTAACTATAGTATATTAAACATTATCTACAGTTATTTAAAATTATAGTTACAAAATAGGATTATGAATACAACATTTATATTTCGGAACCGTTAAGGTACAAACTACGTCTTAACATGACCGTCTTCTCTTATCATCTCTAGTTCCTTTTTCTAACCATTGACACCACGATCGCTGTTGAAGTAGCAAGTACTTGATGATGTCAGGAGTAGAGGTGCGTCATCAGGTACTTCATATCTCATATATATATATATATATATATATATATATATATATATATATATATATATATACATATGAGGGGGATTGAAAGTGCCTCCAGAGGGCCACTCACATGTTTGCCGCCGGACATACGCAGAAGGGAGGGAGTAAGAGAACGATGAGGTGATGGACGAGCAAAGACCCAAATTGAAATTTGATTAATTTAGAATTATAATTAAGATGTTAAAATGTGCTTTTATGTACATTTTTAAATATGTAAATAGCTCTATCTTTTTCTGTGAACATATAATTAAATAATTTAAACATTTAATTTGTTAATTCCTGACAATGAATCCCACAGGACCCACATATTTGCTGTCAGAAGTGGTACGTGTTGATATGATCCTGTGAAGAATATATTGTGTTGATATGATAATGATTGTAACGATGCAGAAAAAAATGCTAATTTTTTTATGAAACTGTAATAATATTCAATTTCGGATTCTCGGTTTATTTTAATTACTTTGGATACTACCGTTGCAAGGATTAATCATCCTAAAATATCCAAGCACAAGACACAGACGAACATATCAAAACAATGAGAGAGATATTAAAACAAAAACCTCATGATGATTATTTACTACAAAATTATGTTTTTTATAAATATGTTAATGCTAATGAACTGCTAGTAGTCATAGTTGA
The DNA here is from genome assembly GCA_030067965.1 of Latrodectus elegans. Taxonomy (NCBI): domain Eukaryota; kingdom Metazoa; phylum Arthropoda; class Arachnida; order Araneae; family Theridiidae; genus Latrodectus; species Latrodectus elegans. Next base: position 105,171,496 of record CM057822.1, read on the forward strand.
AATTCAAATGTGTATAATTAAATCTACATGCGAGAAAAGTCATTTTGCAATTAAAAGAACAGAAGATAGCTTAAATTCTAGCTTTTACATTCCTCAAGTTAAACGAAAAAATTGAGAAATGACTATCTAATTATATGCCGTGTATTTTAAGCAATCGAAAGAAGGAGAATTACATCCAATCGAAAAAGATGACACTTCTTTACACACATATCATATAGATCATTTAGGTCCGTTAGAAAGTACTCATAACAGTTATAAATATATATTTGCTGTGATCAATAGTTTTACCAAATTTATATGGCTTTACCCAACTAAATCTACTGACATTTTGGAAATAATTTCGAAGTTAGAAGACTGTTTTCGGTGACCCCTCTTGCATAATTTTGGATAAAGGCTCTGCATTTACTTCAAATGATTTCGAAGAATATTTTCGCCGTGAAGAAATTAAACACATTTGTATAACATTCGTACCTAGAGCCAATGGTTAAGTAGAGTGCCTTAACTCCAGTATAATTTCTGTTCTGTCTAAACTGTCGATAGACAACCCAGTAAATGGTATTTGCATGTTAGTAATATACAACAGGTTATAAACACTACTTTTTCTACAGTAGTATTAACACAACACCATTCGAATTGTTATTTGATACAAAAATGAAACAACAAATGACGTTAAAATTAAAGATCTTTTCGATCCAGAAATGCGAACAGATTTCATTAATAATCACGATAACCTAAGAAAAGAAGCTAAAAAACAAATTTTTAAAGTTCAAAAAAAAAATCGCAAAAACTGTAATTTAAGAAGAAAACAAGCAAGAAAATTCAAATTAAATGATATTGTTGCTATTAAACGTATACAACAAGGTCCAGGTCTCAAGTTAAAACCCAAATATTTAGGCCCCTGCAAAATAATAAAAGTTAAAAGCAATGACACCTACGATGTGCAAAAGATTGGTTTTACCGAAGGTCCCCTGATTACTAGTACTTGTACTGAGTACATGAAGCCTTAGCCCCATGTAACTTAAAATGTGATGAAAGAGAAAAAAGGTGATGCCGATAACGACCAACTCCTGATTTTGACTTTTTTACCCACAGAATTGCTTCTTTTTAGGACTAAAACTTTTTATTACAGACTGTTACCCTTTAAATTTTTCAAAAAAAAGAATAGTTACTGAGATGTGTTCAAGACGTTTCCTTTTGAAGATGGCCAATGACGAGAGTGAAGTTGCCGCTATCGATTCTCTAACCAGATGAAGATGAAGGAGTCCTCCATGACAGAATCTCAGATTCGAGGAACAACGACGATGATTTAGATGAGAATTGAAAAGACTATTTACTTGTTCTTTATGTTTTCTATTTTCTTGTTCTCTATTTACTTGCTTTATCTTGTTCTTTGAACATATAATTAAATAATTTAAACTTTTAATATATTAATTCCTGACAATGAAGCCCACAAGACCCACATGTATAAATATAATCGTTTCCAATTCTGCTACATTAGAATGGATGCTAGAATACACTTCTCTTATTCAAGAAGCGCAGTCGGTTTTATATCTCTTCAGCTCACATTTCTTGACATAATTTTTCTGTGTGAATTCAGAATTTAAACTATCCAAATTAGATTATTTCATTAAAATAAGTGCCCCATAAATATACAAATCGCAAAAAGAAATTTGTATTTCTTTCTTAAAAGAAAAATCCAACATTTAGTTTTAAACCTACATTTTCTCAAAGATAAATTCTGTTTAATCGTTTAACTGCCGACATTAAAAATTAACGAAAAATTTTCTACTATGTAATATTTCACTCATGATTACAGTTATTAATACTGCTTCTTGAATAACATATGTGTGCTAAATTATTCAGCTTTTCCTTGAAAAAGATGTTTCACTTTATAATTCTTATTTTTAATTTATATATAAAGTTTCTAATAATATTTTGTCAGTAAATAGCTTTTGTTTAACAGAAATTTTCTCCCTTAATAAGAATATGTTTGAATTAGAATAATAAATATCTAGAGAGATTCAGTTATGTATTATAAATATTTTGACTCATCACCTGCTGCAGTATTATTTGGATTTTTAAACTCGGAAAACTTCCAAATGTCTCTGAATGGATAGCATGGAAAATATCAACCTCCCCCAGTCATTGAAAATAGGCGGTGGAATGAGTGATCATGCAGAGGGAAGGAAATCGCTACGAAACTATATTGACATCTATCCGTGTCACGCGTTGATGGACGTGGCCCCTACTTGCACATCTCTTGATGGGTTTATCATAAAATTTTATTGTGCAGGGACCTGGTGATAGAGTTGCGCTATTTGGAATGAAAAGATTTGTTCCCAGCAACTGCTGAGCGATGATGGAAGGTGACTCCTCCCTTGACTTTCTGCCTCTTCAAGTGGTTCTCGGAAGTTTTTTTATACTCCGTCTCCCCCTCTTCTCTCGCGAATACTGCTCACTGTGAAAAACATTTTTGGAAGGTAGAAATACTAAATGAATAAACTTGTCTGAATCTACCTTATTTTATCAAACACTTTCGTATTTCAATTTGATTTTAAAAAATATAAACTTTAATGAGAAAGCTCAGGTTATCCTAAATGAATCACTAATAATTTTGCATCGCTCCGCTTGTGTTTCCTGAATCATCTTTCTGATTGGAACTGTCTACTGATAGAGGACCAAATGAACAAAGTATACAAAGACAATGTCAAAGTTTGAAACCATAGCTTTGAACCATCTTTCAAATTCGAAGCTTCTAACAGAGAATAGTGGAACAACCTGACAAGACTGATAGCTTTAAAGATTCTTAAAGCCACAAAACTCTGCAGAAGGGTTTTCCCTCGACAGTGTGTCATCATGACACTTGCAAAGACCCCATAAAAATCAGATAACACTCATTCAGAGAGAGAGAAAGAGTAACTTTGTAGGACGCACAAACCGACATCCAACTCAACAACAAGACCCAGGAATTCTGAACAATGCCCTGTAGCCTTTAAACAAAAGCAAGTCAAAATATAATGCCAAAGAATTAATCGGTTGCCAAAACTTTTGTTTTTTTCCTGTACATAAAATGTTTGCAGGCTTTATCTTAAAGGAATTAATTTACTTTTGATGACTTAGAATTGTTAAAAAAATTGTTGGGTTGATCATTTAATGGTATATTTAGAAGAAAAGGCTGCGGTTTCAACCTCAGCCACTGATGAACAACAGGCGATGGATTCGTTGTTCTGCCTTCTAAATGTACGAATGTCGTGGTGGGTGCTTTTTCCGAGTTTCCTTCCCTGCGACACTGGATTGTGGCCCACTATCAATGAAAAGTCCTCCCGAAAGGTAACATTCGTGGTGGATCCCAAAATGTCTTAAAGCAGTGTAAGCCGTTAGGCTTTCACTAAACGGTGTCTAAGATTCCATGGAGATTTACGAGTGAAAATATACATTGCCTCCCCCCCCCTGATCTCTGGTTTGAAAGCCAACGGTTTTTATAAACAACTGAAGTCAATATCTATTTTAACAGATATTCATGCATCAAAAATATTCAGTTTAAATAAATGGATTCTGCAGGAATAATTCGTTTCCATGTCTCACAATTGCATTACTGCTCTGAAATGTATTTCCTTAATTACTGCTCCTTATTCATTCACTAAAAATATATACGTCTGAAAGCATCCACAGACACGAATCGAAGACCTTTCCTTTTCTTAAGAGAAGCATCTCATTGTAAGTGAGTCATTTTCTTTATTTGCTATAATGACGTTGGAAACAAAACAACACTACAAAATATATATATAATTTTCAAAAATGCAATAAAATAAAGGTTGCCGTGTTGTCGTTGAGAAAGGTAACATTCTGGGTACCGGAATATGAGTTCTACACACGAACCAATGAAAAAAATGTTTCGTGTTCATTCGTGGTAACTGAGACAGTCACAATGTTTTTCTATTGTTTAAGAGACGCGGTTGCCAGTTTAGGTATCAACCTATACACTTGACAGCGGCAGGGTCTAGGTGGCGTGGTTAAATAGATTGCCCTTCTCATTATTGGAGGCAGTGCGTCGAATCACGACTTTACCGAATATCCATCGTGTTTATTAAAAGTGACTAGACCACTTTCATTGGGTCGTAGTTGCAATGCCCTCCAAGTGAAATGATACCTCTGGGATGAAGATCAATAGTTGTGGTTTAACCATTGTTCATCCAGGTGAAACGTTGAAATATACCTCTCTTTCCAGAATAAGGACATTCAAAGTAAATCAGCTAAAGGAGTAGAAATAACTCCTTCGTAGTGAACTATTAATAGCAAGTCTGCCTCTATAGACTGGATAACAAAAACAACTTCATACAGTGGGAATTTTAAGAAAACTTTGTTTGTAGAAAATGCCGTAAGAACGTACAACTAACTGGTGCTCATATTTCACACGAATGCGATCATATTACTCTATTGGCTGCTCTAGGTATTCCTGGTAATCAAGAATTACACTCAACTCCATAAAGAGCCTTTCTGGATTTATTAACAAAGTGGGTCTTTCTAGATTTTAAACTTGGTGCAAAAAGTTATCTTGACTGTCAAGCCCAACACTGGAGAAGATTACATGGGTCTTCTAAATGACGGAGACTACCACGCAGCAATTTCCACCTGTTTGGCTGAATGTGACTCTGGGTCAAGTGTACGGATGTATACCCTGGAACGCAAACATTATTGTGATTCAAAATTAAACAATTGGATGCGTGTAGCAGCTTTTCAGTCAGAAGAAATCGGCATAAGAGTATATATATATATATATATATATATATATATATATATATATATACAACACACACATTACAGGCAATATTTCTCCACACTTCGTTGAAGCCACTGGCGTCGCTGTATAAGTCGATGCTCAAAGATCTGCGCTCGGCAAAGCAAAAGCGACGTGAGAGCGGACGCATTTATTCAACGTTAAGAAGCTCAACTTTCATCAAAAGGCAAGAAAATTGTTTGATTGCGTGACGACATACGAGATGGCGACTTACAGCTCTCTCTTGCAGTCGGTTGCGAAACCATTACGAGTCCTCCAAAAAACTAGAGATTTCTTACTTTGAAAAAAAGCACGGAACACAAAATAGCGTAATATCAGCCTCACCCCCACATTTTTTCTTGATAATTTTTTTTCTCTTTTTCCACGTCGTTATCGCAGACATTTTTCGCGGGCGTGAGGGAGGTTTTCGTGTCGCGGTCGATTAGCGAGCGAAGTCTGGAAACGCGTGACATCAACTGAGGAGAGGGATGACCGCTAAGTGACCACTCGACGGAGATGACGGCCATGCATTAATAACGACGAGTAAATGCGTCGACGATCTTTTTTCCCGTCCCTTCCCCTCCCGGTGAGGTGTGCGGAAACGGAGAAAATAAAACAGCCCTTCATTAAGGGATTTTTTTTTCCTTTTATGAGTGAAGGCAGAAATGTTCGAATGTCTAAAGCAATACAGTTTTACATTCTTAATGCAAATTTTTTTATTAATTTAGAATTTTCTACGGTGTTTCCTCACCACGGAATCAAAAGTTGGTATTGTGTCCACAGTACCTAAACTCAGTTGAAATTTTGAGACAGAGAATAATTAGCCGAATACTGCAGCCGGTTCGAGAGTTTTCTTTTGAGTAATATTTAAATTATAATGAATTAAATTTAAAAAATGATTTACTTTCTCTCCTGCTGTTCCTCTTATTCACTCACACCAATAATTTGAATAACAAACACGTCCTGAAAATAGGAAGAGCGAGCGGAAAAAAGTGATTATTTTTAAAAACAATAATAAAAAAATCATTAAATAAAAATATCAAAAATTCACAATGGATTCTCCTGGGCATATTATAGACGATAATATTATTTTCGTATTAACGTCTAGTTTTTAAAATAAAACCCGAAGTAAATATATCTGATAACTAAAACGTTTCCGTAATTACGTTATTTTATGGTTAAAACAATAAAATTTTCGAAAATAGAGAAAATATTTGAAAGAAAATATTGTAGTCTAAAATATAATAATTTATTAAGCAGTGTGTGTGTGTGTCGGGGCCATATAGACTATAAAAATGTACAAATTACAGGATACGAAAAACGAATATATATATATATATATATATATATGCACAAACATATATAAAATAGTTAAATCAATTAGCTCCACTTTCTGAATTTCACTGAATTTTAATTACAAAATTTTATAATTTATAACTATATATTAAGAACAAATTTCTCTAATAAAACGAATTAACACCACAAATCGATATGTAAATAATATTAAATAACGGTCATCTAAAAATATATACTTTTTCTTTTTATATTTGTACATTTTTATGGAATTAATCACTTTGGCTTTCCTATTAGAAATATTCATTCTGGGAGGATGAGATTCCTGTAGCCACACACACACAAATGTGGCTTGTTTTTATAAATTTTATTTTAGTTCTCTCCAGTTTTTCCCAGAATTCGTGCATAAAAATAATCCTTTTTAATCATCTGTGGACCACGAAAATAGTATGTAAAGCGCTTCAATGCAAATAAATATTAAGAAAATTAAATCCATCTTTAAAACTGTATTTCTAATACAACGACCCACTGAAGAAAAAGCTGGCAGATTATTTATCTCAAAAACAACAGTAGTTCGATAAACATGTTTTAGAAAATACCTTCATCGCCAAAAATGGTGTCTCAAGCAATTGAGAATTGGTATATTAATGGGCCCAGAAATATTCTTTGCTATCACTTCGAGTTCAATTCTGACTGTTTAATATGGTTATTTATTGTCGTGCATGGTCAGCGTGTAAAGGTGGGTTCTGACGCAATCAAATGGTCCAAGCTAGCAGCGGAATAATTAGGGCTCTCGCTTTTGGTTCAACAATTCATACGTTCCACCTCAATGAGTGTTGGATTTCTTCTTACGCGGATTGGGGAAGCACAGTTGGAAGTGGCAGCTACTTTCAAGAGTGGAATTATTTGACATTTACTATTTTAGGCTAAAATGTAGGCTTCCTAAATTAAAAACCAAAATCACCAAAGGCTTCATAAATCAAAAGAATTATTCAATCTGTTATAGTACTTGACATACGTATAATATTTCATATTTGCTAATTCACTCGTTATCTATTAATTCCTTGTTAATTTGTCTTTTTTATTATTTTATAATATATTTTACTTCAGTTTTATATATCAAAATATCTTTTTAAAAAATATCTTAACTTTAATATGTGTAAATTAAGCACCAACATATTTCTGTATTTTGCAAAATAGTGGCTAATGCAGAGAAAATCTCTTTCACATTGTAATTTGATGAAAGAAAACACTCAGACATGCCTTCTTTAAGACTTTGTGAATGCGACTTTGTGCACTGTCTTGTAATACATAGGACGTAGGAAGATTTAAAATTTGCGAAAATTATTTCACCTAACTTTTATTGCAAATAATACAGGAAGCATTAATTAATCATTAATTAATCAAAGTTTCTCATGAGGAATATTTGAAAAGAAATGTAATTTTTGAAATCATTTTTTAATTTATTAAACAATGGTTATTATAAAAGATTAAAAAATCTATAAATTGTGTGGATTCAATAAATTAAATTTAAAATTTTCGTAGATTTTTTCAAATTTAATTGAAACAAAATAAGATAATAATTACTTAAACTACATGGAATTAATAATGGGAAAATTTAATGCAATTCATTAACTGAATTATATTGTTTTCTGTGTTTTAATGCAGGGGAAAACAAATAGTTTTATAAGCATTCAATGTATTTCATTGTATGAACATATTATAGAGAGAGATTTAGTTATATTTCACTATAGAAACATATTATAGATGTAACAATTTTTTGTCATTCACAATTCATCAACTTATTAATATCCTATAATTTTTCATGCGCTTTCCTTTTATTTGATTCAGATGCTTATTACTTTCCACGAAAATAAGACTTCTTTTTATAATATATGTTTCTGTGAATATTTGTATTATTTATTTTATAAGCATTTTTAAAAATGAACCGGAAACTAGGATGCTTCAGTCAATATAATTTTTTCCAAACGTCACCAGGAATACTTTGCTACCACCTTGTACACGTGACAGCAGGAAGCTGTAATGAGCCCCAAGCTGGAAGAAAATCAGAGCTTGTGCTTGAATTTTCTTCAATTCCTCACACTACCTCATATCCGGAAAAAAATTTTCTTTTCTATCATACAGATTCAAACACTGAATGGTATCGTGTATGGTGAGCACTTGTACACATAAAAATGACAGTGAGCCAAATCCATTGTGACAAATGATGGATTATAGTTCTAGAACAATCTGTACTTTTTGTGCGATATCCAAGTTACCAGAAGTTAAGTTTCATTTGACTCACTTCGTATTTGAAGAACATACTATTTTCGAGTATGTTCTGTTCCAAATTATAAGAGTTATTGTCAAACGTGAAAGGTTTGATATTGCATGTTTAAGAAAATGATCCTGCTGTAGAGAAAATTCACTTGTTTCTAATTTTGTCGACATACTTTTAACAAAAATTTTTATTTTAAAACATATTTAAATGCACCTTCATCTCTGCAATCTATCTATGAAAAAAGAATTCGTCAAAATCTGAGAGCTATCTAATCTAATGGATAAACTAATAAAAAAATCATATATATATATATATATATATATATATATATATATATATATATATATATATATATATATATATATATATATATATATATATATATATATATATATATATGATAGGAATGCTTCTCTTTACTTTTAAAAAAATTACTTTTTTTTAAGTGATTTATTTTTTAGCTGACTCAGTTATTCCTGTAAAAGTTGCGGTTAAAGTTTTTACGTCACCATGAACTTCAACTTACTAAATATATCTTAATATAATAGTCAGTAAAACGCTCATAGTAAGTTAGTTTTATATTACCTGTTTAAAATACTTTGCGCAAGTGAAAAGTAATGTATGGAAAATAATAATTTCCTTTTACAAAGTTTAATTTTTAAAACCCATTCTTTTAAATTAATACTTAGTATCTTATCTTTTTCCTATAATATGCATGCACTTAATAAATTACGATTGACTTCATTTGAAATACTTAACTACTTTGGGGTAAAATACGATACATTTATAAAGGTCTACTTTTCTGTTTGCTACCTTTGCTAAGCAAATTACTTACTTTCGACAAAAAAAGGCTTTACTCTTCGTTTCTTTTAATTATTATTGGTATTCAATATTATTCACAATTGTTTTGAAATATAATCCTTGGTTCAATTATGAAAATAATCGCTGGTTCAATTATGAAAATAATCGCTGGTTCAATTATTTTGAAAAATAACTAGACTAACGAACAAGCATTTTGGAATCAACTATTTTTTCTAATACTGAAATGTCTTTTATATGAGTTCTGACGATGAAGTTAACATCACACTTGAGCAGCTTTGTTTGTTTCAGCTGGTGAGGTCAGCCAATGGAACGCTGCACATGCTGGATGCCGACTTGACGACGACCGGCACATTTAAGTGCGAGGTGTCCGCCGATGCCCCCTCCTTCCAGACAGTATCTGCGCAAAAGAAACTAATAGTAAGAGGCAAGTGCCATGTTTTCTATCTTATTTTTACATTATTTTCAACCAGGAAATTTCATATACACTGTCGAACATTGAAAGTGCAACAGCAAGAAGGAGTGGACAGAATATTATACAAATTCGAGGTAGACGCACCTTACTGAGTTATGCAAATGATATGAAATGCGCAGCTCTGCAACGCACTTATGACAAGATACAAAGTGAGGAATTTTCAGAATGGGCAATATTTGCATTGTTATTGCTGCTTGGAAAATAATCGTTGAATGTTTGTTCATGTCGAAAAGGAATCCTATAATTATAGAGAACGTCAGGCCATCGTCGACGGTGTCAGTTCCAGCAGACAGTTACAATTTACAGCAGAGTTTACGAGGAGCATGGTGATCAGACTTAGAAGGGAAGGTTGGTCCTTGCGGCAAATCACAGCTGACAGACGCCTGGATACTTCCATAGTTCACCAGCTGTGTCAAAGATAGTTTAAACAGTGGAACGTTTGCGGGGTGCCGGTGACTCAAAGTGACGTCAGCATGCGTGGATTGATGAGTCCCACAGGAGGCAGTGCAAAGCACGTCTATCAAAATTCTGATGATTGTGAAAAATACCCTAGACGCTCCTATGCATCTGGTGACACTTCCCTAAATTCAAGGGGTGCCTAATCCCATTTATCAGCAGGATAACCACTCATTGCTCACATAAGCCAACATGCACTGCAAGGTGTATGCTGCTTCATTAACCACCATGCTCGCCAAGTCTCTCACAAATCGAAGATGTTTGGGAAAAGATTCGATGCCAATTGCAGACCCTGCCCGATGGTTATAAATAATGGAGAGCCATTCCTCAGTACGCCATCCATACTCTCATTGACTCTGTTCCTAAATGTGTTGCTTCGTGTATCACCTTCCACGATGGTCGTACAATCTACTAATCAACCCTGTTCTTTATCTGCATTATTCATTTTGAAATGCAGATCACATATTATTCTTTGCTGTCTCTCTGTTTGACGAGCTTCGTCCTTTTCTGGCAATTCCTTCTTGATGTTGCATTTTCATTGTCGGGTAGTGTATATACATGAATCGTAAGTGTGCACTGCCTTATACCTTGCACAAAGTTGGGCTCTACAAATTAGATGGAAGTTGTTGGGTAGGAATTTGAATGGGTTGGTGGTTTCATTTGGAAGTAGTGTAGAAGTCTCCCCAATACTTGACCTGCCCCCGATCCACTTGGAACGCGTTACAACCATGACCTAATTAGTTGCCTCAACAACTTTTGACATACACGACAGATCTTCAGCGAGGTTTGGATTCGAACTCACTGTTTTTACGAATAATGATAACTCTAGCCATTTAGTATACCGCGACCAGGTTGTGTAAAACTGGAAAATCGGCTATTATCCCTCATATAACTTGAAATAAGGTTTACAAACTATATTTTTACAAAGTATATTTTGATTTACAAATATTTTTGAATTATTTACAAAATATAATTTTGAAATTTCAGAATTTCATTTTAACTTAACATAGGATAATATTCTTCAAATTCTAGGGTCATTTATTTATATATTAAGATAACCATTGAAGATATAGACATTTGGAATTTATTTTGTATTTTTGTCGTTGAATATTTTTAGCAAAAGCAAGTAAAAAGAAAATATTCATCTCAGATTGTGCAATTACTTTAATGACTTTAATAGCCATTAATTTAATTTAATGGCCATTACAGTTTTTACTTCAGCTAACGATGCCTGGATTATATTTATTGGATATATACCAGAAATAACCAGCCATTGATTTTTCAAGAAATTTAAAAATATATTGTGTCATACACCGGTACAGCTATTTTGTCTAGACAAGACAATTTAGCAACTGAAATGCCTTCCACCGCATAAATTACTATTCGGGAGGACGTTCCACACACAAGAAGCTGTATTCAGGTGTTGTAAGAGAAGAAACTCAATATTCTAAAGCACTGACCTGAGAGACGTGCATGCAGAAGCATTGTTCAACCAAGCCTGGTTTCTTCTTCAAAAACAACAATTATATTCTTGGGAATTGTGTTATATACTTATTGTATGGCATATAAGAACAAATAGCTTCAAAACCATGAAATACTTTACCAAGCGTAGTGACTGGCGATATCATGACGAGTAAATTTTATAGCAGCTGTTGACCAGACAATTCCTATTGGTTTAAAATCAGCAGATCGTGATGATCAGGCTGATCATTTTTATTCAAGGAAATTGCGTACAGTACTCGCAAGATGCGTTCGTGCATTATCCTGTCGAAAAGTAACGTTTTTCACGGTTCGGATAAAAGGTAAAGTCATGGATGTTAGCATAACAGAAATAAAGCAGCCACTGTTCAAAATCTTGTCAATGCGAACAAGAATTTGTTGCACCAGCACAAGTGCACTTCCCTGTAGTTAACCCAGTGTTGCGCTTTACCAGTTAGATGGAAGCTGCCGGGGAAGTCTTCGTAATTTGGAAGCAGGGACAAACAGCAAATCCCCAATACTTGACTTGCCAGTCACTGAGTTATCATTTCCCTTGAAAGACATTGCAATCACAACCTATTTATCGTGCTTCAGCCACCTTTAGTGAACAAGACGGATCTTCTGTCAAGTCGGGCCTCAAACTCGCTAATATAAGAAAATGAGATTGAATATCTAATCGATGAAGCGACAACGCTCGTCATTAATGTTCATTTGCAATTTACCATTGAGAAGTTTGTTGTACAGTTTTCTCGTAAATGTATTGTAGGTATCATTACAACTATTTAACTTTCATAAGTGCATTAAAAAAGCAAACCGTATAATCAATAAAATGCTGAGATATACAAATACCACAATATTTTTTCAGTGTCAATTTTCTATATATAAACGTATACCTTGGTATAGTAATTTGGAAGACCAGCAGTGTATTTAAAAATAATCAAATGATTATTTATGAATTTTAATAATACATTTATAATCTTTTTATGTAACAATATATATCGACTGTTTCTTTGTAATGTAAACATTATTCAAACAGATGTTGAATCCTCTCGAAATGCAATTTACGCAGTGGGCACTATAACGCCGTGCAGAGATACATAGACGTGGTTCTGAACCCAGTGTAATTTTTCTCAACTATTAAAATAAATGGCTCACCGTGGTAGGATAAAGATTAGCAGAACGACTTCACCCGGTCTTCATCTCCATCACGCTAGAGTAGATAGATTTGGCGCTTCTGCCCTGTGCACGGCTGGCTGTACGTCGGAGTGGATGCTTTTGAATTTTCCAGGTTTCTTCCCCTGTGTCACGTAAATACGGCACTTTACCTATGAATAGTCCTCTGGGAATGCAGTATATAACAAAATTCTTTACAACGGCTTACGTGAAACGGAATATGAATCCTTTTCGAAGTTGTTCTTTCTTCTATTTGAAGTCAAAATGCAGCAAATAAAAATGTCTGTTGAAACAAGCAATGGTTAAAATTCAAAACAAAAAAAGAACTTTTTTGTTTTTCACTACCTTTTTAGAAATTGAAGAAAGTTTTTTTTATTTGTCTTTTTTTAAACACACAACTCCCATTTTCCCCAAATTATTTTAAAGTTCCAATTTCTGACAATCGCTCGAGGCATCATGTGAAAAGACAGAGCTATGAAACACCGCATGGACACAAGCATTGATTAACGATAGAAAAAACGCTTCCAAGAGCAAGAATAATGAAATGAAAATATTACTTCAAACATTCTTCCGGTTGTTGACTCAAAAAGGGAAGTCTTTTCCCCTTTTTCATGACGACGGCAGGATTTCCATTCCTCCTACTGGAAGAGTAAATGAATTTATGAAATGTAGGGAATCACATTTTCATTCCGTTAATTTTCAAAGAGTGTTCCGAAAGTTTCAAGAGCATCTAATTTATATTCAGCATGTTTGAGTAAAGAAATTATTTAGACTCGCAATTTAATATTGTTTGTTAGCATTCTCTAATATTGAACATAATGTAAATTAAAGTTTTTTTGTATAAAACAAATATAAAACCTTTCACCATAACAGGTTTAACTTAAATGATTCATTCGCTCCGAATAGGCATATTTTCAAAATTATTACGCGTAGGCACATAAAAGATATTTCAAACGAACCACAAATTTATACACCCTGTACAAATGTTCATTATACCATTCGTATACCGCTTTGGTGATACACACTGTTTGTGTATGGTCAATAGCTCTGATATCTAAATAATGGACTGTATAATTTTAAATATAAAAAAATACTCGTTATTTTTCGTAGCTGATTCTTCTCACTATTTTACAACTGCTCTCCTCAAAGACATTAACTCGACTCCCTCCTCTCTCACAGTTTTTTGTTTTGTTTTTCTCACATACAAAGATGGCGCTGCTGCAACAGCGCTTCATGGGTAATCCCGCCCCACATTGCAATGTTACATTCAACCAATGAACATTCAAATAATTAAAAAAAACTTCAGCACAAAATTAATATAAACATTATATAAACACAAAATTAATATAAACACAAATTATTATAAGTAATACATTAAATATTATAACAAATTATATACTAATAGGTACAATACAAATTTTTGAAATGGGTCTTTTGAAAATTTCTGAAGGATTTTTTACTTTAACAACTCTGACCCGTTTGTCATCGCCCAGATAGAGTTCTACTATTCTACCTAATGACCATTTTTGAAGAGGTAGATTTTCATCTTTGATGAGCACTATCTCATTGATTTTAACATTTTCTTTCTCAATTATCCACTTGGATCTCTGTTGCAAATTATTAAGTTATTGCACATGCCATTTCTTCCAAAAAATTTGAATAATTTTTGTTAATTTTTTCCAGTTACTCCATTTTTTTTCATTAAAGGTCTACCAACTAGGAAGTGAGCAGGTGTTAATACATCATATACATCAGTATCTGAGCACAGAGGTACAAGTGGTCTGGAGTTAAGAATACCCTCTATCTGAGTAATGACAGTTAAAAACTCTTCATAATTAAGTTTATCATTGATACATACTCTAGAAAATGAAATTTAAATATTTTTACACCACTCTCCCACAAACTACCAAAGTTGGGGGCTCTAGGAGGAAGAAAATGCCAACCAATTCCCTCAAATGAAAGATAATTTGCAAGTTTCTCCTCTGGTTTTAAAACCAAATGGTGCAGTCTGGACAATTCTTTATTTGCACCCGTGAAATTTGTTGATTATCGGAATATAGTTTTGAATATAAACCTCTACGAGCAACAAATCTCTTTAAACATGCAATGAATGCTTCAGATGTCAAATCTATTACCATTTCAAGATGAATTGCTTTGGTTACCAAAGATATAAAGATACATACATATACTTTGTGCAGAATACCTTTTCTTTGATGTCTGTATTTTATATTAAATGGTACACAGAAATCAACTCCTGAGTAATTAAATGGGAAATAAGGAGTAACTCTCTCTTTAGGCAAATCACCCATTAATTGCTCAACTCCTATAGGTTCAACTTTAAAACATGTAATACAATCATACAAAATTTTTCGACACGTTGTTTTACCTTGTATAGGCCAAAATTTTTGTCTGATATAATTCAGTAAAGCAGTTGGACCTAGATGAAAACATCACTTATGATACATTTCTATTATGATTTTTGTAGCTTATGGCCCTTAGGAAGAATAATACGAAATTTACTATTGAAATTTATACTTGCATTTTTTTATTCTAACATTTACTCTTAATAATCAATCCTGATCTAAAAAGGGGCATAAACATTTTATCTTACTATTATCAGGCACAGGTTTTTGTTGGCCCAAACATTTCATTCACAGGTGGGGAATTCTAGTCTCTGAACCTCTTTTACTAAGAGTTTTTCTGCTACCTTGATTTCTTCTGTTGATAATTCTCCTATCCTCCTTGTAGTAGAGCTCTTTAAGTTGTATAGGAATCTGAAAATATAACTTACAACATGCAATATTTTAGTATAATTATTACAAATATTGAAAAAGTCATAAATAAATGAATTTGAAGTTAAAGTCAACACAGATGAGTCATTTTGAGGCATATTTTTTAGTGTTCAGAGGTAAACTCATCTTGTATCACTAATGAAGGAATTTCTCGGTTGGGATAGTCTTCCTCAGCAAGGAAACTGGGGCCGTTAAACCATAGTTCACTTTCAATCAGTTTATTAGGTTCCATTCCTCTCGAGATAAGGGCAGCAGGATTGTCCCTCGATTATACATGGTGCCACTGATGAATAGAAACTGATGCCAGTAGAAATATGGAATCAGCTCCACTAAGCACATCATCCATGTAAAAGTCTCTATGTAGGACGGGTGATGCCAGCGGGTGCTTCTCCTTTTTATCTGAAGCTAGATGAAAAAGCACTCTTGTTGCAAGGTATGGTGCACTAACTGTGCCATACGTAACTGTTTTGAGCTCATAAATTTTAACTGGTTTATTCACTTCCTCCCTCCAAAGAATTCTCAAAAGTTTAGTTTGATTAGAATCAATTAGAATCTTTAATATCTGCTACAGATCCTCTTGTAAAGTACCACCTTTAAATTGTAAGGAAATAAGTGAATTTCTTAAAGTTGTTTGAGAAGACACGTTAAATACTACGTGAAGTAATACGTTCCTACTTCTTCCTCACAATCTGGAATTTCTGTTATGTGACCCAATTTTTCATACTCGCTCAAAAATTCCTTGTATAATTTTTAGGCTCTCTTTAAAAACGATTCCATAACGAATTTAATTTTTTAATGCAACTTCTTTAGATTTGCCTAAGCACTTTGGGTCTCCTTTTAAAGGCATTTTAACTGTATATCTCCCTGTACTCTCTCTTAACATTTGTTTTGAAATGTTCTTCACATATTATTGTTTCTTTATTTTTAGAAATTTTCTATCTCCCAAAATCTATCTATTGCTTCATGTAAAGCAGTATTATCCTTAATTAATCCGCAATGTACTTTTCCCTCCATTGTAGTGGGTAATCTCCCACTAACAACATAACCAAAAACGGTATTTTGATGAACTAAATCACTATTTACAGGAAAAATCTGATCTGGACGTAATAATTCGTAAAATATTTCAGCACCCAAAAGTAAATCTATGCAACCTGGTTTATTAAAGTTTTCATCTGCTAATTTTACATATTTTAACTCTGGTATATTAACCTTAAGCATCTTTGATGGCATGAAATCAGTAATTTTAGAAACAACTAAAAATTCTAACTCTTTTTTAAAATTTCCCTCTAAATTAGAAATTGTAGTTTTAGCAACCGATTTAATTGCTGTGCATTTATCAGCTATACCACAGACTGTCAAATTTGTTTTATTTCGTTTTAAGCCTAAACTATTTGCGCAATCTGTCGTTATATAATTATTCATTGTTTACTCATTCTCGCACTCGTTGTAAGCCATATGTCATCAAATCTCCGGCGTGCTGGACCATATGTTTGTGTATGGTCAATAGCTCTGGTATCTAAATAATAGACTGTAATTTTAAATATAAAAAATACTCTTTATTTTTCGTAGCTATTTTTTCTCACTCATTTTACAACTTCTCTCCTCAAAGGCAGTAACTCGACTCTCTCTTCTCGCACAGTTTTTTGTTTTGTTTTTCTCACATACAAAGATGGCGCTGCTGCAACAGTACTTCATGGGTACGGAACATACACATTAATCGAATTATCACTATCTGGTGTCCTTGAAGCGCAGATACCATGACAAATTGCTTTGCTTACTTGGTGGTTCTATTCCAGTGCTCTCTTCTGAGAACTCACTGAAAATAAGATACGCACAACTAGCATATTTAAGGATATAAGCACTTCTTCTTGCTTATACCTTCCTTTCAACAGGTACTAGTCTCATTTTGCTCTCTGAAATTTAATGAACTCGTTCTTTTACCAGGAGTATACATTACAAATTGGATGTCTTCAGTAGAACTTTTAAGTTAAAAACATAATCGAATCAACACTTGCTCTGATGTCACGCCTGAGCACATTCATTTGAAAACCAGTCCCTAAATCAGATGCTCTCGTGAAGCGGTCCATTTCTGTTGGTCAAATTAGATCTTGCAATTTTCTCTTTTCGAATCAATATTTTGAATAAGAATAATCAATTATTTTTACTTAGAATTATTTTCCGAATAAGAATAATTACAGTTTCACTGGTGAAGCCATTGATTTCTGAATGAAAATCATCTAGAATACATTTGTAAAATAGATTCTAAAGGAGAATAATCGATTATTATTATGTAAAATCATTATTCTGAATAAGAATAATTAAAAGTACACTTAAAACAATCGTTTTCTGAATGAAAATAATCTTTATTGCATTTGTGAAAAGTTCAGTATTGGGGCTTCTCACAATTGTATTTCCAAATGTTTTATTTACCTTATTATTTCATGAGAAAAATTATCAATGGTTAATTATTTTTAGTTACGTATACAGTGATATTTCAAACGTAACAAATAAGCAAAAATTATACTTAATTACACGCGATATAAATTACGATTTATTAAAAAGATGTGCACGATAATGATCGAAACATCCTCTCAGAATTACCTGAATATACTTAAAACAGAAAATTAAAATTTTAATTAAAAAAAGTAACTAAAATAGTTTTATTGCTATTGAAAAATTGCCATAACTTAATTAAAAAGCTATGAACCATTTTGATGAAAAGATTAGATTAATTTTTATGCGCTATATATTTAAAAGTTTAATCACTTGAAGCAAAATTCATCAGTTTTTGTATCGTACTGGATAGCTTGACAGGTCAGAGTGACTGAAATCTTATCACGAGTTTTTATTGAATGGAAAAGAAACAGGGGTGCTATGCATACGTTGAGCATTACTGTTTTGATTGCGTTTAGAGTGTTGTTTCACCAGCATACTTTCCAGTACCTCGCCAATAATTGGGCTCCCACCTGTTGGGTTGACCAAGCAGAATACAGTACTTCACCTGCCAGAGGTATCACGCCTAGAGTATCAATGAATTATGTTCAAATATAAAGAGTAATATTGTTTGTGTATTACATTCCATAATCAGTTTCTTTTAAGCATCTGCATTTAAAAATGCGTTCTGAAGAGCGAGAACAATTTCTTTTTCATGATTTTTCACTTATATTTCATGTATTTTTTACTCATAGAATTAGAGATCCTTTTGAACAACTATTCAATATACCTAAATGTTCTTATTGTTTTTTTGGGAAATTCTGTCAAAATAAAGTCATTTTCTTCATTAAATAATGTGACATTTTACTTCCTTTTCTCAGAGTTGAAAAGGACTATTAAATTTAAATAGATAAGATACGCAGATCGTCACAAATAAAATTTTTTAAATCCTGAAAGCTATCTTGACCGAAACTTGTTCACTATGAGGGCAATCTGAGAACTTACCCAGAGGTCACCAATTTTAGTGTGCCCAATCAAATCTGAATATAATCAAAAACTGGTTTCGAAAATAATATGCATATGTTTCTTCATTTTACTGCCATTATTATAGTATAATTTATAATATATATATATATAGATAGATAGTTAGATTTAATATATAATACTCTCTATTATTTACATTAATATTCAAAATATTTTATGACAATATGTATACACAAAAGAGCTTTGAGGGTAACCTAATAGCCTGAAGTCGTTTTGAGGTATTTTGGTGTCCACCAGGAGGACGTTTCATAGTTAGTCGGCCGGGTCGGAAAGGAGAGGGAACCGGGAAAACTCCCACGTCCACCCTGACAAATGTATGGATCGAAACCGGGACCTGAAGAGGGCCGTCCCATTACGGAGCCACAGTGAGCATGAGCTGCATGGATGCAGTTTCATTTCTTACTGCCGAATAAACTTTAAGAAATTTAATGCGAATGTAAATCTAAGGAAGCCGCTCCCATGGCTGTTGACATTAATTTACAAAATTCTTATTGACACTTTACTTTCATTCAAGAAGTAACAACAAAGGAATCAGCAATTTTTTTTAAATTTTTAACAAAAGTTTTTTCTTTCTATTAAATCTCTCTATTGGATGTCCGCGATCTTATGAGGACTGAAATGCATCCGTCGATCCCATTGACTCCGCAGCGTGGACGGCCGAAGTCAATGATTAAGCATTTTATCGCAAATCATGCAAATGGAATTTTCCCATATAGTGTGCCACATTCACGTATCCGAATTCTTCTGGAGACGTGCATTCAGAAAGCAGAACCACAACATCCGTCTCCAGCTGTTCAACAGTTGTGTTACGAACAAGAGAGGCCAACCCGATCACCTTATGGTACAGAATAAGGTTTTTTCCCCACAAGATTATGCTGTGTCACCAATTACTGGAATCAAACCCAGCACTCTTAAATTTATTTAGTATGGACTCACCCCAGTCTGGAAAGCGGGGTGAGTCCATACTAAATAAATTTACAACTTAACATTCCCGCCCAAATATATAATTATTATATGAAGGTGCTCACAATGTTTATTCTGCTTCATGCCAGTATACGTGGTGTTCAGATTCCTTTCGCAACTGCTTAACTTTCTGAACTTCTTATTGTAAACTTTCTCGGAGGGTCATTGAATGCTTTCTGGGAAACAAACAGCCCGGTTTACTTAGGAGTCGGCTGCAATATTTTAATTGTCTGGAAGACGCATTAAATCTTTGCAGAGAAAGAGAGTAAACAGGCGCTTTTTCCGTGCACAAAAGAATATCGAAGTAACCTGCGGAAAAACTGAAATATGTCTCCCTCGCGTGCGGCACCTCGAAAACATAAACTGTCATAGCATTAGTATGTTTGCTTTCAACGGGGGCCCAGTCCTCGAGTGTGACGTCATCCATTGTTGACACTCCCCTTTTTTGCTTATCACGTCAACTCCGGGACTCAATTATGGGATTGGCGAAACTATTTTTTTAATAATCGAAATGTATATTTTATTTTCAGAGGCTTTTTCTTTGAAATTTCAATAATTTCTCTGATGACTTCCGAGATTTAGAGAAAACGCATTATTTATATAAAATAAAAGAACTGATTTTCGTAAAAATATATTCTTTATGTTTCTATATAATATGCGTGTGCGATCGGAAACGGTGTAGAGGAGAGCTATATCCAGCGCCGGTGTTTTCTCCTAACTCTTCCACCAATAAGAAGTCGGATGGAACATGAAGTAACAACGCTAAGCTTTGGCCAAGCGGGACCTTGCCGTTTGAGAGAGAAGGAGATTGGAGACAAAAGACGAACACGTTGATAGAAGACGATTATTAAAGATTTCTAAATGTTATTTCTCAATTTTGTTAATTTCACATTTAACTTTAATCTGTAAATAATTTTTCTATTTGTCACTAATTAAATTCAGTAAGCTAAATATTAAATTATTCTGTTTTGATTTCTACTTAATCTCTATACTCCCTCATTACATGAGAGCCCGGACGATTACGAGAATTTCTTTTACCTCAAACATTATATCTTAGATTACCTAGCAACTCTAAGGCCTTCTTAAGCAACCAAAACAACAAATGCCGATGGTTGACTCTTTCAAAACGGTGAGTCAGCTTTAAACTTATTTATAGACTATAAGAAATATGGCTTCCTTAAATGGTTTTAAGAAAATTGCTATCTCAATATCAAACAGTAGTACTAAGAGCATTAAAAATCTACATAAATTAATATTTGGTATAGATGACGGGCGAAGAAATAGAAATAATTTACGAAATTTTACTGGTTTTCATTCTGACTATCCTATTGAAGAAGCCAAAACAAAAGCCATAACTTTATTCAGTGATAATGATTTTATTTCTATGTGTAATGTGCTTCATATTGAATTTACATCTAATGCTAAAGATAATTGTGATTTGATTTTGAACATTTAAGAAATTTCGATTTGTTTCGAAATGCTGAATCCGATTCAGAAAGTGAAACAAAACTAGTAGAAACTTTTAATAATACACTTAGAAATCCAGTGAGTTTAATTAAGAATTCCTCTTCACACAGAATCGCAGTGTCAGTGGTTTTCAAAATGAAAAAGTAAACAACTCCTAGACAGCAGTCATAGACAATACTTTCTCAATTCGGAGCCGAAAATGAATCACAAAGGCAGTCTGCTAATCCTTTGTCTCCCCTACGTCAGGTGCAGAATCTAACTGACACTTTACATTCCCTTAATGGTACAGACAATTATTCAGTCGAACATTATATACAAGATTTAGAAGATAACTTTTGTTTATTTATTATTACAAGTGATCAATAAAAAATAATTTTTGCCAAAATTATTTTTAACTAGTACTGCAAAAACTCTTGTTCAGAGTATACATGGTTTGTTTACATGGAAAATTTTAAAAGAAACTCTATTCTTAGAATTTAAATCGAAAGTTAACAGTAAACAAATTCACACTATGATTCAAGAACGTACTTCACGAAAAGGTGAATCTCTTTTTGAATATTTAACAATGCATGAGCGAAATTATTTCTCGATGTGCAATAGATGAAACATCTTTAATTGAATACATAATAAATGGTATACCTGATAACTCAAGTAACAAAATTTTGCTATAAGGTACTAAAAATATTTCTGATTAATTTTTTTTTTAATTTATGGAAAAATTTATATTTTTAAAAAACAGATATTTTCCGATGTTTCCAATAAATTTTATGATCGCAAAAATTATAATCACAGAAATCGTGATTTAAATAAAGGCAATATTAAAGTTACTCATAATAATCAAGATATGTCGAATGTATCTCCAATGATTTGTTTTAATTGTGGCAGAAAAGGTCATAAGTCTTCGCAGTGTTTACATAAAGAAAAGGATTTAAATGTTTCCAGTGTAATAATTTCGGTCATAAGGTCATAGACTGTCCTAATACTCAGTTAACTACCACCAAAGTACCCAAAAATTCTGTTCAGCACATTCATGGGTTTTATTTGAGATTATGATATATCATCTCAAATAAAACCCATGCACATTCCAATTATTTTAAGCAATATCTAAATAAATGCACTATTAGATACGGGTAGTGAAACTTCAATGATAAAATATTCAATATATAAACACAAATTGGGTCCCCTCTTGTTTTTTCTGGAATAGGAAATATTAAAATGAAATCAATGAGATATTTTACAGATTTAATTCAAATAGAGGATTCCTCATTCTCTAAAAAGATTCATGTAATTCCAAATCATTGTATTTCTGTAAATGCAATTATTGGGAAATATTGCATCAACCAAGGTGAATTTCACATAGGTAAAAATGGTATTCATTTGGTTAATAATAATCAAAACTTTCTTGTTTATATAATTAATGTTTTTGATGAGATGGACACAATCGAACTTTTACATATTAAAAACTCAACTTATCGAGAACAAATTAAGAAAATAATTAACAACTATAAGCCAAACAAAACTAAGACTACATTTGTTTCAATAAATTTAATTCTTTGTGATTCAATACCGGTAAATCAACGTCCACGCCGATTACCCTATGCAGAATAAAACGTCGTCCACGAACACACAGAACAATGCTTAAAAGATGGTATTATTAAAGAAATTACCTCCGATTCTGCAGCTCCAGGGGTGCTGTGCAAAAAGAAAAACGGTAAACATATATTATGTATCGATTATAGACAATTAAAAAAAAATTAATTCGGGATTAGATTCCTCCTGTCCCTTATTGAAGATGTACTTGATCGCTTAGAACAATCTCAAGTTTTTACATTAAATTTTTTAAAAAAAAACGGGTTTTTTTTCATGTTCCCGTAAATCCTGTTAGTAGCAAATACATTGCTTTTTTTATGCATGACGGACAGTTTGAATATCTCAGAATGCCTTTTGGATTGTGTAACATTCATTCTGTTTTCCAAAGATTTACTAATAATGTATTTCGTGAATTATTGAAAAATGGCACAATAATAGTATACCTTGATGATGTCGTAATACCATCTCGAGGTGAAGCCGAAGGTATTAAAAAATTATATCAATTATCTTAAATTTGCTTCAGATTATGGTTTGGAGCATAATTTTGATCGATGCAGTTTCCTTCAACGCAAAATTGTATTTCTTGTATACGTTATTCAGAATGGAACTATTCAACTTTCTCCATTGAAATTCCTTGCCGTTCAAAATTTCCCTAAACTTCCTAATTTAAAATAGATTCAGAGTTTCCTAAGATAAGCTGGATATTTTCGAAAATTCATTCCAAATTATTCACGCACTGCTAAGTGCACTGCTATCCCTTAAGTAACCTTCTTCGCAACAACCAAGAGTTTAAATTTGATACTGAACAAATAAATGCATACCAAGAATTGAAAAACAGTCTGTCGCAAAAACCAGTCTTGCACATCAATTGACCAGGTTCACAGTAAGAAATGCATGCTGACGACAGCGCACAAGGTTTCGGAGCTGTGCTACTTCAAAAAGGAAGAGATGAAAAATTTCACCCCATTTACTGTATGAGACGAAAGACTTCCCCTCAATAATCCAAATATTCCAGCTACGAACTAGAAGTCCTTCCGATTATAGAAGCTGTGAAAAAACTCCGTGTTTACATACTAGGTAATAAATTAAAAATTTTTACAGATTGTGCTTTGTTTAAATAGACTATAGAAAAGAAAGATTAACTCCAAAAATTGCCAGATGGGCAATGATCCTTGAAGATTTTGATTACAAAATAATTCATAGAACTGGTAAGAAAATGCCTCATGTTGATGCCCTCAGTCGTAACACAGTATATTTTATTACACCTCAAGCAGAAATGACATTAAAAATTGAACGAGCCCAATCTACCGATGATAACATTTAAAACTTTATGCCAAACAAATATTACGAATGACTACATTATCAAAAATAACATCCTATACAAATATGAGAAAGGCAACGAGCTTTTAGTTGTATCGCAAGCTATGGAAAATGATAGTATTAAACACGCTCATAACAATGACACTTTTCTCTTGCACAAACACAGTCAATTTTACAACGTGATTTTTATATTTCTAATCTACGACCTAAAATTGAAAATAATATCTAATTGTGTACACTGTATTTTATATAATAAGAAACGAGGAAAAGCTGAAGGTTATCTTCACCCAATACCTAAAGGTAACATTCCTTTAGACACTTTTCACATAGACTTTCGTGGTACACTTCCCTCTTCAAATAAAAAGTATTAATACATATATTCTATAGTTGATGCATTCACAAAGTTTACGTGGTTTTATCCCATAAAATCAACAACAGCAAATGATGCAACAGTAAAGTTTAAAATACTTCAAACAACTTTTGGGAATCCATATAGAATAATTTCTGACAAAAGTTCAGCATTTACTTCTAAAGATTTTGACGATTATTGTTCCGAGCAAGGAATTGAGCATGTAACTATAACTACTGGTCTTGCACGAGGTAATGGACAAGTAGAACGCATCCATGGAATCATTATTCCTATCCTTGCCAAGCTTTCTGCAGATGGTAAAGAAACTACTCGAGGAAGTGTACCAAGCAAGCACGATAAAAAACAAAGTGGAACTTCGAGAAGAAGCTAAAAAGAATATCCTGAAACTACAACAACAAAACCAACGACAATTCAATCGGAAACGGAAGTCACCTCGAACATATAAGTCGGAGATTTAGTTGCAATACAAAGAACCCAGTTCGGTACAGGATTAAAGCTACGTCTAAAATTTTTCGGCCCGTACAAAATAACTTCAGTTAAAGAAAGAGATCGTTATGAAGTTATGAAAGAAGGAAATCATGAAGGCCCGAATAACACACCAACTGCCGCTGAAAATATAAAGCCCTGGAACTAAATGGACAACGGCGATTTTAGTCTCAGTTTAACACCCTTTTTCTGGAAAACGGACTTATGATAAACAGATGCTCTTACCAATTTTTTTTAAATATGTTAATTGTTTCTTTTCTTTTTTTTAGAAGGTGTTCATAATCAAGATAACGCAAAAGAAAGATGCAACTTGCTAAAAAAGAAGACGAATGTCAACAAGAAACAGGTTATTGAGATGGCGCCTGTTAATAATTTTATTCTTTTCTTAATTTTTTTTTCTTTGTGCAAGCTTTGGAGGTCCAAAGCCATCAGGATGTGTGATAGGAGAAGGTGTAGAGGAGAGCTATATATAACGTGACAATTTATTTTTTGACTCAAAACGGGACATTGGTTTATTTAGGTTAATTAACAGGTAGTCAATAAAAAAACCCACTTTTTTAAATTTATTTATTCAGAAAAGTGAGTTAGCTTAAAAGTTACGAATTAAAAATATATATATACCCGAAACGTTTAGTTATATTTATATTTATTAGAAGAACAAATTTGTTTTAATATAACTGGTGATGATTTGAAGTAAGAATGAAACTCTTGGCACGTTTTTCTTATACTCACCTTAATTATCAACATCGCCTTTAGAACTGAAATTTGTAACTGGGTCTTCTCAGATGTCCACAATTTGTTCATTATAGAAAATACTCTTTCTACTGGAGCATTTGTAGCAGGCAAACATAAAATATATTCAATTAAAATAGAAAAGTATTCATGCTGACCATTGTTGGCTTGAAAGTGTTTGAATACTTGCACCCAACGAGTTTCCGTGGAAACATTTAGATTATTCCATTCGGTTACTTTCTGCAATGTAATGTAGTTACAAACTAACGAAAATTCGTCAAAAACTTCTGCATCTTTATTACAGTCAATATATTCCTTTTCAATTAATACATCCAGATGTTTTTGAACGTCTTCCCATGCGGGAACCTTTTTTAAATCTGTCGAATAAAATATCTCCGTTTCTTTGGTAAAAAGCAAATCCCCTGCTCCAGATATTCACGGCTTGTTTGATAAAATTCTGTAACCGCCCTTTTCACAAACTCTTCATCTATGTCAGTAACATTATCTTTTGATTTCACTATTAATAGACGGACAATTAGTGGAAGAAACTGATTGGTCTATTTCAGTGTCAAATTTTCTTTTGGTTGATTGATTTCTCTTTTGCAGCTTCAATTGTCGATACAGTCTGACCTTCCAGTTTCAATACAGCTTGATGAAAAGTTGCTGACTGAGCGTGTAAAAAATAAAGCCACAATTCGGATATGGGATCTTCAAAAATGTTTTTTAGTAACAGGGGACATTTTTCAATACTCAAAAAGTAGTTTTTTAATGGCTGATATATTTTTAAAACCCTTTTTAAGGCAGGCATAAGAACAAGCCATCGTGTTTTGCTATAGCCGAGCATTTGTTGATATTCCATTTCAGTTTCGGCGCAAAACTCCTTTAAAGCTTCAACTCGAATCCTGTAAATATAAAATAATGAATATATCTTCACAATAATGCTTTCGTAATTTAAGGGTAGCCTGTCTGCAGCAGATTTTATTGCATTGTGAATTACATGGGCCCCACATCCAATACATATCAATGACTTTTTCAGTGATGATTGTAATTTCGTTAACACATTGTTAGTTCCTCGCCTAGCCGCACCTCCGAAATTGACGTCGGCATTGTCTCCGAAAAATGCCACAACTTTTGTTGTCAAATTATTATCTGTCAACACTTGGTTTAAATAATCGACTATGATGTTAGAAGTCTCACCTGGTTGGTCTTGGAGATCTAAAATTTTTATGTGCACGCCTATATAAGGTTGAAAAAAACTCACTAGAATAGGGTATATTTTCTTGTTACCGTGGTTTGAAGCGTCGTTTAGTATTGTAATACATTTGGACTTACCAAGATCATCTTTTAATTCCTTCATTGCTGTGGGTGTCAAAACATTTACTACAATAGCTTCTGCTTTCGTACGCACGCATGTAAATTTGGGATAAAAAAATGATTGAATTAATTTCGACACGCAATCATTAGAGCGAAAACTGCAGTTTTCTTGTATCGTGTCATAAGCCCAGACGCTTTCTGCCGCGGCGATATACAAATCCTTTAAAGTTAGTTCGTTCGATTTCTGGAAAAAAGTTAACATCAAAGAACTCGAAGCGGTGACACGATCGGCTTTTTTTTATGTTTTTCAGACTTAAAAGGCTGTTCAATATCACTGGCATCACCATGGGAAACGCTAAATTCTGTACGACACTTTTCACATCTGACATCCGAGGGAGTATTTATTTGCTCGATAAACGGATATTTTGCTTGTAAGTTAACATTGAACGTACACTTGCGTTTCGGCATTTTAATTTATGATTCCAAAACAAAAGAAGTTTAAGTTATTTACTAAGTACACGAGTATCAAACAACAACAAAACAAATATCGAGAAGTGGGCGAATGAAAAATACGTTCGTCTGCAGACCACCCCGTAGAACAAAACCAAGTCTAAAAGAACAGAATTGCACATGCTCAGGAGAAAAAATTGGCGACTTACGAGATCTTATCTTTGTACTATATTTGGCAGCTTTTCGCGTTACTTTTAGTAAAAAAATATTTTATCATTTAGCACTTTTTCTTCGCATCAAAGGTTTTGTTTTAGAAAAGAAGCGGAGGGCGGAGTGTGGGGGGTGAAGGCAATTGTTCAATAATGCAAACTTTAGAGACATTTTTATATGCAAACTTCAGAGACATTTTTATATGCAAACTTCAGAGACATTTTTATATGCAAACTTCAGAGACATTTTTTCGCGACGGCCGGCTCGACTACTCAAATTTTCGCGCGGTGTCAGAAAACGGGACAATTTTGTGGCCCGGAGTTCATTTCGGGGACACCGGGACTCGTAACTGTAAAAAGGGACAGTCCCGTTCAAAACAAGACATCTGGTCACATTAGCTATATCCTGCGCCGGTGTTTTCTCCTAACTCTTCCACCAATAAGAAGTCGGATGGAATATGAAGTAACAACGCTAAGCTTTGGCCGTTTGGGTGAGGAGATTGGAGAAAATAAGACGAATACGTTGATAGAAGACGATTATTAAAGATGTCTAATCGTTATTTTCTTAATTTTGTTAATTTCACATTGAATTTTAATCTGTAAATAATATTTTATTTATCACTATTAATTAAATTCAATAAGCTAAATATTAAATTAATCTGTTTTGATTTCTGCTTGAATCTCTAAAAATAATGTCCTTTAAAGGTTTTCATTCTTATAATAAAAAAATATAGAAAAAAATAAAAAAATCTGAAGAAGAAAATAAAAAACGAATAATACATAAAATGCGTTCAACATATAGATATTTTTCAAAATATTAGTTCACATAAATGGGAATTAAAATGATCATTTCGTCTATAGGAGCATGTTATGAACTATAGTCTCTCGTTTTTAAATTTGTAAGAGTTCGTAAATGAGAATTCGTAAAAACGAGCATCAACTGTGTAAGGAATGCCATCATAATATAACTAACTAACTATAATATAACTAACAAAGTATTTATACGAGTAATATGAAAAACAGGAATATTTTGATGCAATCAGAATAATAAATTGGTCATTCATTGTGACAGAGAGAGAGAGTTGATTACTTTGAAGGGATCATTTTCTCTATCCATCATATGCAGGGATTCATTGGTTTTGTAAAGGCTGCATTTAGGGAAGTATTACACGCATGCATGTAGAAAGAAGCACACACTGTCCAAGATGAGTATTGCTCCGGGCACAGAATGAGTCCACTGTATTCTACCGATGCATTCTATCGAATGTGGCCAGAAGAAGCTTCTCTGTTCTTGAACAGGCTGGTTAATTCTTGTGTTGTAGTTGTGCAATGCGCTTCAACAAAGCATTTGGGGATGATGTCTGCAACTCTGTGACACCAACTTCAAGCTACAAAACACATTACTTGATTCCGATTACTATCTGAACGCGTGTCTTACATATCTCACGTCACATGCTTCATATGCATTTCATGTGCAAGAGTGCATTATGTTTGAAAACGTAGCTTTTTTAAAAGGAATGAATCTTTTATGCAAAGGCAGTGTTCACATAATAATAATTTTTTTAATCAAATGGAGAGCATTGAACAAGAAAGGAGACGATTCAATAAAATGTGTTGTTAAGCAAAACGATATTCTTAAGTTTCTTGGTAATTCATTAGTATTAAATGCATTCAAACCTATTTCTGTGCGGTGCACAGGAACCGCATAAATTAAATCGCACAAAATTTCACGAGTAGAGCAATTCAAAACATTTTCTACAACACATTTTTATGCGGTGAATAGAGGAGGCATATAAAATTTCTCTCGTAGAGAAATCTCTTATATAGCTCAACTTCTACCCTCTCCTGTAACTGAAAACTTCACGAAGCGTCTGGGAGCAGCCTTTCGAGACGAGATCTGGGCACGAGGCTCGCCTGGAGCAAAGGAAGGCCAGGTAGAAACCAGCCAACTCAACAAAAACAACAGAAGTATATTATGTGAAAGATAAATAAACATATTCATTAGAATAATTACATAGACCAGTACTAAACTAGGAATTTGAAAGCACTGGATATATAGCAATAGTTTGTACTAAGATAACAGTACATATGTAAATGTCATGCGATTCACGGATGCATTTCTGGTGTAATGGAATGAAATGCATATGAAAAATCGAAACAACGAAAGAGCCAATCAAATCATCTCATTTTTTATGGATAATTTCTTCAATTATGCTACACTTTGATAGAAATTTTATACCGCACAAAAAACAGGTTTGTGAGTATATACATAAAAATGCAATTATCTATTCTTCAGTTAATCAAATTAAAATAAAATTTTATTTAATATCAAAACAAATAAACTCAATTATTAAATTATGGTTTTTTTTTAAAATTTTGTCTATGTTTCCAAATAAAATATTTTATTTTACAAATGGCAAGCATTAATGCTAATCTTGTTTTTATGTAAAAAATATGATGTCGATGAAAAATGGGATCCAAATATACTTATTCACAATTTTTCAAATAACTGTATGTGACTTATATACAAAACACTACCATAAAACTTTGTTAAGATAATTTAATATTCAGAATTTTTTATTTGAATTCCCAACATGTTTTTTTTATTCGCCATTATTTGATTTATTACTCTTATAATAACAGTACGATTTTCATTGTTGCAGAGGATGATACTTTCATCACCTTCATAATTTTAAACGAACACACAAAATATATAATGAAGCGCAATGGATATAAACTGTACATCTTTATATACTTAAATAATTTATATATAGACACTTTCTGAGTCTAATGACTTTTAGAATTTATAAACGCGAACATTAAATGATGTTTTTAAAATATTCTTGAACAATCACATTAAGATAAAGACGATTCCGATGAATTTGCTACAGGAAATTTCTCATCCACACTCAACTTTAAAATTAATATCGAAATGCAGTCAAAGGAAGCAAAAATACAATATTTTTGCAGAATAAAGTAATCAAAATATTTCTTCGTTTTCCAATCTTTCGAGAAGTTAAATTACCTTCAATAATCGATCCC
This sequence comes from Latrodectus elegans, assembly GCA_030067965.1. Lineage (NCBI taxonomy): Eukaryota > Metazoa > Arthropoda > Arachnida > Araneae > Theridiidae > Latrodectus > Latrodectus elegans. The sequence continues at coordinate 105,202,461 of CM057822.1, forward strand.
TAGAACTTGAAAGAACAAAATTTTTCAAGTACTAAAATGCTGGGAACAGCAAGAATGAATTGGTGAAAAAATATTTTTTGATCGCATTAAAAACACCTTTAATTTAACCAATTCAAGTAGAACACATTATAACATTTTAAAAGCCATTTTTCTTCAATTTCTATTTTTTATGAAATGAAATAAATCTAGCTTGAATAATGATCTCTCTCTCTCTCAGTCCCTAAAGAAGGGATATGCTCCCAGATTTCGATTTTGTCTTTCGATTTTAAGAATTGTTCAGGAAGTGAATAAGATCTATTTGATATTCAATTTTAGTTTTACTATTTTAATTGAAGAGAGAATAACATTTCTTTTATGCGTACTTTTTAAATTTTGCTAAACATTTAAATATATTTTACGTTATTAAAAATTTTAGTTAACATCAACCTAAAGTTATAATATTAAGTTCACAAATAATTTATTCCAATGAATTTTTCATAAATGTTCATAAAATTTTTAAAAAATTTATCTAAGACAGAATATAATTTTTAATAAAAACATGCAAAAACTAAGCAGAAATGTGTATCCATAAAATTTTAAATTCATTTAGTGAACACATTTAGAGATTTAAAAAAAATCGAAATATAAGTTTCATTTTTGAATCATTCGAATTTTAGAATAATTTCAAGCAACTACATTAAAATTATTCTGATAACAAATAATGAGCTAAATGAACAATTACGATTTAATAAATCCAATATATAAAAAAAGTTGACGTGTTTTATGGAGTACTTTAATAATTTTATCGATAACTAAAAGATGGATAGCATACATAACACATAAAAGGGTTCAAGATCAGGAAAATTTGATCAGAAGTATCACTGCATTTACGCAGCAACCTATACATTTAGTGTGGAATAAGCTTGACTCCCGATTTTATTTTGTACAGGGAAATTTTAATGACAATACGGATGCTTTTCTAAATATGAATAAAAGAAGTGGAATAAATAGTAAAATAAAAGAAATGAAAAGAAATTCGAAAATAAATAAGAAAAAATACAGGTTTGTGTAAAAAAAAAAAAAATTCAGAAAATTAAATTATTTTATCTTATTATTTGGGAAGAGGAAAATAAAGCGTACCAATTCTCCCAATAGAACCTTCAGTATCATTAATTTAATAATATCAGTATCATTAATTAATTTTGCGAAGTCAATATACATCGCAAACTGTTGCTAGAATACCATAACAGTTACCTCTGCCAATTTGTTTTATTCATCAATAGAATAATTCTGAAAATATCACCAGACAAATAGTTTGATCTTCAATGTATTCACCTTGTGTCCACTGCCACAACATTTTTCGCGCGCTTCCATTCATTTCTTCAGAGTGGGCCAGCCAGCGACCGGTGGTAGTGGTCCTGAAGAGTTCGTTTGAGCGACACGAATTTGCATCGTCTTTAGGCGGGGAGCTGATATACGTCGATCTCTCTCTCTCTCTCTCTCTCTCTCTCTCTCTCAACTAAGAAATCACTCCAACTTATTTATTCATTCACTATAGGAAAAAATTGATTTTTATTCCAGGATTCTCTGGATGCAAGCTCTTACTTTGGCTAAGAAATCAGAAATGTGCTAAATCGAATTCTGGGAAGCATTTTCATGGTTAGTCAACTTCGAATATAACTGTCCTTCCCATATGGATCAAGTGAAAAAGAGAACTAAGCAAAAATTTGACGATCCTTGTAGAATTCTGAATCGTGGAATCAGAATTCTACTGTACCTATTCCTTCGCGTGAAGCAGTATTTTTGGAAAGTAAATAAATAAATGCTGAACAGAATGATGAACGAGTTATGACAACATATAAACCAACATTAAAAAAAATTTTACCCGGAAATTTTTACTTATTTCTGAATTACATCACCAAAAAAGAATTATTTTCACTGCGATTTTGATGACACTTTTATCTTGTTTAAGGATTATTTCAAAAACAGCTCTATTTCGAAATATTTTTGTGTCCTTAGAACATTCTTTAAATTAAACGATGTAATTTTTTTAAATGCTGATATCAAAATATTTGCACAAGTTGAAAGTCACAGTGACGTTAATAGTGAAAAGCAAGAACATTTGATTTAAAGGACAAAATTTTAGTATTTTGATGGATATTATTTTTAACATTTTGTTATTAAGCAATTTTATACAAATTCAAGATAATTAAGTAATACTTGCCTCCAAATTTGATACATATTCAGGAAACTTTTTCTATCGTGACTAAATTTATATTTCCTGTTTCATAAATAATATATGAAAATGTTCATATAACTTATTTTATTATTCTTAACATAAGTTTGAATAATATACATGTGATGTTTGATGTGGGTTTTAATCCAATGCAATATCAATCAGCGTTGACTAACAATTAAATATTCTGTATGCATGCTAATATAGTTCGTATTGTTTTAATGATTTATATACATCACATTAATCACATTGATGCTCAGAAGCTATAACTTTAACTAGTAGGCTTTATACATAGCAGTTTTAATTAAAATATTTGAAGAATGAAAATTATTGATGCCCTTTTTATGAATCATTTCTTTTATATCGTTATAATTTATATTATTGTTTGAGTTTCGTCAATATATGAATCATAATATAATCCAAATAATAAAATATTATATTATGTAAAACATGGATTCTTCGCATGAGCGTTCTTAGAGAAACCATTCATTTGATTGTAAAATTTTGACTAAAATCAATTCACATAAGGAAGTTATTTTATGGCGGATTCTTTTGTGGGAAAATTAAAATGTGTCCAAATATTTAATTTGAAAAAGGACATACTTTTGATTCTCAATAGAGCAATTAATAAAACTGTTAGTATCAGTGAGCTAAGAAATTAAGTAATATTATTTATTAACAATTATTACTCATTAATATTATTAGTATTTAAGAATTATTTTTAAGTACAGGATTTTTTGTTTCATTTATAGTACTTGCCAAAATTTTACTATAAAGTTTATTTGAAATTTAAAATTATAATTTATTTGAAATTATAAAAAAATAGGATGAGATTTCACAAATGACTGATAACCTGCAAATCGTTTTCACACCACAATCACATAATTGTAGGAAGCCTTGTCGGAATTGAGTGAGCTTGCATCAGGTGAAGATCCGTCGTATTCAGTATATCGTAGTCGCAATGTGAAATAATACCTCTGAAGCAAGTAGTGGGGGCCTTTCTGCTACTAAATGAGCCCACCTTGCTTCCAATTAAGGTTGGTGGATCGCAACTCTGGAGCAAGAACAGAGGCATATGTGGCAACAACTATAGAAATACAGAATTTCACTTACTGAACTTTGTTTGCCTGTCATTTGTGTTATTAATCTGTTGAGTGAAATATGCATGCATCACAAAATATAAATGTACCATTTCAAGTATTTTTCAATGAACTTTTACGCTTTTTGACTATTAAAATCCATCTGTCCAAAACTACAAGAATGCCCGAAAGTTGAAAAAGACATTCATCCTTATATACGTAATTAAAAGCATAATTTGTTCGTTTAAAATTCTGTGTCATAAATTAAATAAAGGAATTCACAACCATCTCACACCGTCATTGCTTTTATGTGCTTCTTATAAGAAGTTAAGAAAGGAACTTATTCACTTATAAGAAGCACATAAAAGCAACATATCGTCATTGCTTTTATGTGCTTCTTATAAGAAGTTAAGAAAGGAACTTTTTATGATTCACTGTGGTTACAGAGCGAAATAATTACTCCAGTGAGCCTGGAATATAATAAAAGACAATACTTTCATCATTTCCAGAAAATAATTTTTCACACAATTTCAAACTGGAAAAAAAATTCATTTTTTAAAAAGCACACCACAGCTATGATAAAATGTCATTTGTGTAAGTTGCTATTGAATGAAATCTTTGCTTTAAAAGTTAATACATCTATAAAAATAGTTATATCCTGGGCTCGTAAAATACAAAAATGGTATCAAATCTCAAAACTATTACAGTTTTTTATCAAACTTTATGATCGGGAAAACTTTTATCAGAAAAATTATTTTTTGCCGTTTAGCATGTAAGATATCAAAATGAATAGAGACAAATATTACTTTCATTTAAAGGATGAAAAATCAAGGCTATGATTTTATTTGTTTTAAAGTTACATTTTAAAATCACATTTTATTATTATTATTATTTGAAAGTAGGCAACCGTTTTAATACTGTTTTGGTCAATCTCATTGATGTGCGTGTTTTCGCAGCATTGCATCATTTACTGCATGTTTGATATTTCTTTTTTATTCGCAGTCATTGAAACGTCTCATCATTTCAATGAGCAAATTTCTTTTGAACCCACTTTATAAAGTAAAATTGCGGGTCTCTCTTTGCCAAAGCCCACAAACGAGTAACACATTTTCATTCGAGATATCATGTAAATGTTCCCAGGTTTTTTCTGTTAAGGCAATTTCTTTCATTAAGCCTGCCTCTCTTAATGACCTGGAAACGACGTTTGCCGCAGTATCTTTATTCTGATGCATGGATTATAAGAAGTAAAATACATTAAAAAAGTTGCCCAATTGCTGAAGAAATCCACGATTTCAATATCGATAGTCCAATAAGTTATCGCGAATATACGCTTCTCCAATGTCTAAATAGTTTTCCAACCCTAAAATTAAAAAAAATTTTTTTTTAATAAAATGACAAGAAATAAATACAAACGAAAAATGCAAGGCTGCGAACTTGCAAAAAAGTATTTGAAACTTCAGTTTGTAAATGAAATAACTTCTAGGGTAGCACATGTTAGAGATGAGCAACTAGTTCGTAACATCGGGAAAGTTCATAAATTAGGAATTCTAAAATAGAGCTTCAGCTGTACAACTTTGCGGAAATTAGACCGTGTAACATCTTTTCTTGTTCTTGCAATCAATCGGTAATCGTCACCACGATTACTAAAATATCTCCACTTGGAATAGGTGATCTTTTGACAAACAGGTTCGTGAAGACCAGTTCCTTTAACCGAATGAATGAACGAGTATTTAGTAAAAAAAGTACTTTCGAATTCCCCCGTTTATAAGCTGATAAAACGATCGCTGTACAGTAATCCGCGATTCCGCTTGTTCAGTTTCTTTCTATGGTGCAAATGAATCACGACATATTAAAAAGAGTGATCTTCCTGTCTCTAGTTCACAGAATGGAAACCATTCATGCTATATCTAACAGTAATTCCGTTCCCTAACTGTTCATCGATCACTAGAAAATCATCACTTCAACTCCATTCTCCCGTTCAGCTCGATATTTCTCTCTTTCATTGTTTATCAGTTCTCACGCTCAGCACTGGCTCTTTCGACTCCTTATTCTCTGAGAATCGCTCTTCCATTTCTGCCGATATTTATCAACTCATCTTTTTTCGTCAATTACTTTATAATCATAATTTTTGTGTCATAATTATGCACAATATTATATTTACTTTTTCCGCATACTAATCAAACTTACTTATGTTTTTTATTGTTTGTATTGATGAATTTATAACTTAATTCTTTGCAGAAAATGAAATTGAGAGTGGTTGTTAAGGATTATTTATCTCATGTTTTTTATTTTTGTTTACTTATTTATAACTTAGACTTTACCAGAGAATAAAGTTAGGCTCCAAAGAATATATTTAAATTTTTCATAAAAAAGTGAACGAGTGTCTTGAAAAAGAACTGGTAGCTTTCGTGAGAGAATCGTTTTTTAGTTGAGCCCAAAAACGAAAGGTTATACTCATTCCTACCAACCACCTGAGAAGAGCGTTTCTAAAAGCTTGATCGAAAGTAAGGACGATTGGCGAAGACATTTCTCAAAACTTGTCAATGATAGAAGCTCATTGATCGAAAGCAGAGACTCGATGGCGTCTGGGGAGAAATAACAACAAATAGGATTTTTAGAAGAGGGGGAGTGTTCGGAGGGGCATGAAAATGGCGCGCGTGCCAACCGGCGTAAAAGGGTGGACCTAACCTCCGAAAATAATCCCCGTAATGACGACATTCAGCACAAAGAAACAATGGAGGAAACTCTCTCTTCGGGATTACAAGTTCGTTCCGTTTCCGTTAATTGCGTGATCGGGAACCACACCTAAAACGTTCGAAACCGACGATTGTTCCGGAAAAGGGAGGTGAATCTCCTTCTTGATGTCCCCTCCTCCCGCTTTGCGATTTTCGCCGCTCTCTTTTTTTCTACTTTTTTATTATTTATTTGTCGGTCACCATTCTAAACGTCACAATAACTTGAGAACGATATCGCGACCGAAGAGTGCATAAGTTAACCAACACCCAGTCGTGCACGCCAGCCCGGTAGGTTGCAGAATAACAGGGGAAAGAGGGCAGGCCGTGCTTTGTTTCTGTCATTTGGCAATCCGTCATTCGTCGCGAATATAATGACACAGAGGGGGGGAGGGAGCCCGACAGGTATTTCTTATGAGACAAGGGCTGCAGCGTTAGAGAAACCCTCAGGAAACGTCATATTTCTGTTTGTCCCTTTGAATTACATTTCATAAGCCTTAATGACGGATGCATGTGAAGTCTGACACTTTTTAATGAATGGGTGTGCTTTAAATTCACGCCTGATGCGAACTGAAATGCATCGTAGTTCAATTCCCGCTATGGCATCTTGTTATCAAATTTATGCATAGCTTTCCTTGGAGAACAAGGATAAAAAATTTATGTAAAACATTGGTATTTTTGGCACTGCCTAATGAACAACCTAATGGCTTAAGGCTGTTGTAAGGCATTTCGATATCCACCGCGTTCTGGCTTGTGGGAAAACTTTTCATAGTTAGTGGTCCTTATACAGGTTTTGCAAGTAAAAAAAAAAAGAAAAACCATTTAAACTCCCGAGCAAAAAACGAGCATGATTAGCCCAACATCCAACTTCCATTGCTCAACAATGGGTGATATCCAATCCAAAGTCTCCAAAGAGCTTCCTCCTATCACGAAAACACGGTGAGCCCAAGTTATGGGTATTTGGAAAAATGAAATACATCAAATCCCAGGATGATTTGCCATGTGGTCTTATCGTACAAAACAAGGGATGGAATGGATATCTTCATACACTCTGTCTACCGCCAGAATTGTTTCCGCCGTGTGATATGGTGAGTAGTTGCAATACTAACAAGAGCTATTCATTACAATTAGGAAATTAAGAATTTTATGAGTTGTTTGTACTTAGGGTAGTACTTCAATGCATTCATTAAGCCGAATGGATGACTTTTTCTGGCTTTTCATGGGGAAAATGGAACATGTCTTGTTTGCACTGCAAGGAATAGGTACAAACATATTGATAGAAGATATTTTCTTAATATATAGCCAGCATATAGGGGGTCACCCTGATTCTGTGCCATCATAAACCTGAAGAGAGTGTGTCCTTATAATTAAAATACAGAGACCCTCAGAAATGGCTTGGCATTCGCAGATGATTGATGATTGATTGTATTGTTATTGCTGCAGTTGAACATATTTATATACTATTATAAATACTATTTAATGAAATAAATATTGATGAATCAATTATTATAAATTGAAACAAATACGGACAGTGCTATGTTATAGTAAATTAAATATATTTTCCAAATTTTGAGATTTTTATGCCATATTCGAAAATTGTATCGATCTACCATAGAATAATAAATAAATGGTCCTACACATTACTTAGCCTAATTTCGCCTTTAGACTTTATAATTTGGAATCGATAGCTTCAAACTACTTGTTTTTCCATTCAAATTAATGTTTTAGTACAGACTAAAAAGAAGCATAACAACATACAACAATTCCACTCTGCCTGCATTATATCTCCAAAATATTTAACAGTTCCAACTTTTTACCATCATAATGTTTTACTTTTATGATGGTAAAAACTTTTATGATGGTAAAAAGTTTCAGAGATTTAGAGCAATTTTGAAATGTTTATATATTTAAAGCGAAATATGCAACGAACCAAAAATTGCAAAATTTTATCTGTATTCCGTGTGATGTAGCTAACAGTTTTGATTCGGTGAGATTTACTCGATGGAAATTGAAGAGCTCCAAAATTTTATACGCTTGTTGCAAATTAAGGCAGGTTTAACTGATATCTTACTCTGCTGAAATTTACTCCAGTTGTAATGTGTGTAATAAATCAGATTCAATTTCGTTTTATGCAGATCTGAAAACAAACAATTTGATTCACAATTTTTGAAATAAGTGTCGATCTTCAACATGTTTTTGTATCAAAAATGATGCAAAACACAAAAATGTTTAAATATTCACAGATACCTCTTAATATTTTCATAATTTTGCTTCCTAAAGACACTGAACATTTTATCAGAATTCCAGAGAATTTCCAGCTCACTTGGCACTCCAAGTAATAGAGCCCTTACAGCTAGACCCCCTGTCTTCCCAGGTATGCTGAAATATGCCACCCCTATCTTCAACCTTGTCCTTCCTGTCCAAAAGGGAGTCTCCCTTCAGGCAGAACTCAGGGCTGCTGCTCTTGCTACTATTAATAAGAGATACCCACTCGACAATTGGATGCACATTTATACTGACGGATCAGCTGAGAGAAGTACTGGGAGAGTGGGAGCTGGTATCTTGTCCAAATTTTTCCAACTCAAAGAGCCTTTGGGAAGAAACTCAGACAGTTTTGATGGAGAAATGTATGCAATTTACATGGCTCTCCAAAAAAATTTAGATTTCTCGGAAATGAAATTTGTCTTTCTTGTCAACTGTCAGGCTGCCATTCATACAGTGGCAAATTATGCTCTCTTACCTACATCTATAGAATTTAACTGTAAGACCATCATTAACACTTTACTATCTGCGGGAAAGGAAATTACTTTACAATGGATCTCTAGCCATTGCGGCTTGCCTGGTAATGAAAAAGCCGACAATCTCGCGAAGGTGGCTTCTTTTTTAAGCCCTCCAGATACTCCTACTAGTCTGAGAAATGTCAAACTCCTTCTAAAACGGGTTATACATCACCAGTGAAAAATTTATTACAAAGAGAATACAGTTGATGCCTTTTGGAGGACCCTGCTGAGCTCATTTATTACCAGAGATCTACCTAGATCTATAGGGGTCTCTTGCTTCAGGTTACTTACTGGGCATGATTTTCTTCAGAAACATCTATATCACATTGGGCTTGTGGATTCACCCGACTGCATTTTAAGTAAGGAACATGTTGACATGGATGGCGAGCATCTCTGGAAATGTTCTGCCCTCCAGGAAGCTCGCACTTCTTCACATTTCAAAACGTTCTCCACTCCTGGAGATACTTCATTTCTTTATTGGACTGCAAGACTTGTTATGCTCAAAAAAGCCAACATAAGGACGTAAAAAAAAATAATTTTGCTTCAAATAAATTAGTTTTAATGCAAGCAAATTAAATTAATTAAATAATTAATTATATTTAAAATAAAATAATTACTGTTTTAAAATAATTGATGTATAATATTTGATTATATTGATTGGAATGTAAAAGAACCAATTAAATAGTATTAGGAAAATTCCTACAGTATTTTACTTGCCTCACACACGCACACACATATAAAAAATATTGATGATTTAAAACTTGATATTTTAAATAGTTGATCTGACTTTTCATTTTTGAAATTGGATCCACAGGTGAGTTTAAAATGTGAGCAAGTCCCACCATTTCCCTGTACCTAGCCAGAATAGGGATCTAGTTATAAGCTTCTGGGTAGAAATTACCTGACAGAAGACCTTCAACTGCCACCCCAAAAAACATTATTTCACGTAAAGTACAAATTATTTAAGGAACCTCCTAAACGTGTGTTCACAAAAAGGCGAACACTCGGTTAAATCACGTTTCGAAGTGACTGCGTTTTTCTACAGCAAGAACAGAGCCAATCGGTAGACTATGGCCTCCAAATTTAAAGGGTGTCAAATATTGCTCAGCATTTGCAAAAGAATTCAATTTTTAGTAATAAAGTAGTTAATAGACACATTTTACTTTTATTATAAATTTATGATTGAAGTAAATGTATAAAACAAAGAACGATAACCTACTTTGGATTAATATTTTTGCTGTACTATTCATTGAGTTTAGACCATTTAAGATGTTGACAGAAACAATAAGACGTGTAACCGAAACGATAATTTTGAGAATATCATGATGATGAAAAATCAGCTAACAATTCTGATGATACCAACCAACTGACTTTTAAAAGATTCCGTGAACTCTTCAAAGCATTGTGTCCCTGATTCAATCAACAGCTTTTTTTCAACAACGGGGGATGGGTGTCGCACTTCAGCCTTCGGCGTGCACAGCTGTCGGGGCGAGTGCTTGGCAGTTTCCAAGATTTCCTCACTTGCGACATATGATTTTTGGAAAGTCCTCCAAGTTTAGGCCTGCACGCTGTGGAGGCTGAAATGATTGACATAGACTGTGCACTGCGTCAAAGTTTTCTCGGACTACAGAGATCGACCAGGTAATTTTTATGCATATCAATGGATGTCATGCAATTTTTGGCTTCAAAGGGCACTTCTGAAAAATAATGTTATTCAGTCATCTATTTATCTCTGTATTCAGATCGTTATAGAGTTCATATAATTTTTTTGTTTTGATTGTACATGGAATAACTTTTTGGCACTGGTAAGTCAACTGGTAACGATAAGTCATGCATGTTAAAGGATTACTTTTGAAAATAATTTCCGAAATTTTAATTAATACATTTGTAATCCCTGAAATTGTTGGATTCGCTGCATAAACGATTTTTCTACTGATCACTCACCATTGAGTATGTATATCATTGCTTGTGTGTGTATTCTGGTATTCTGGGCTATAATTCGTAAGCGTTTGACTCACCACTCATTTAAGTTAATAAATGAGATTCAGAGATGAAGTAGCAAATATTTTAGCACACGCATATATATATATATATATATATATATATATATATATATATATATATATATATATATATATATGTATGTATGTCTACACACAAATATATATATATATATATATATATATATATATATACTCCAGCCTTTATCCAAAATATTAAATTAATACTGCGTTGCTTTAAACTCTAAGCCTTGGATTCTAAGCAAAATACTTCCATCAGATTATTTCCTTCTTTTTTATATCTAGGGATTATTAAGCTCTACCCATTTCCTTTATATTACTTTTATGTCAAAATATTTCTGAAATTTATTTTTAATTTTTAATGATTAGAGATTTTTTTATTTGAATTTGATACCTTGAACTGCATCATCTTTGATGAATTGTGAAATTAATTCTTTTTCAGGAGCTTGAAATTCCATGATATAAAACTTCAGTGAAATTTGAAGTAAGATGACAATCTTTTTAGTTAATACATCGAAAAAAAAATTTCAAAACAGGAAATATTTATTATTACACATAGAAGGATTAAAAGTACATAATCACTTATATTTCGGAAGACATACCATTTATGAATCAATTCTATCTTTCTTTGTCGTAATGAAAATTCTCACAGCACCAACAAATTTTCCGTAAATCATCTAAGTGGTTCAATAGCAGCTGGGATTGAATCCGAGATCTTAACCTTTGGAGAGAGTAATATTATTACACTGTCCTTGAAATGCATTTTAGCCTCTATGGAATAAATTGCCTTTCGAATGGACTTTTCATAGATTTTCCATCATGTCGAATAGTAGGAATTTTGGAAAACTCCCACGCACCCATACCGACTGCTGCTCCTGTAAAAGACAAGAGCGATGCATAAATCGCGCATTGTTCAACAGTGACCGGATGAGCTATGTCCTGACACTAGGCTATGGGGATGGGAAATGGTTATTGCATTCTGCATACACATTTGTAGAGTTGGTAGCATGGAAATTTTATCGGTTTCCTTCCTTAACATACGGGAATATGTGTGACCACTTTCAACTCACCTGGAAGGCAATTTACGAAACAAATATTAAAATTTTAGCTATAGCTTTAATCCGCTAGGCTTGCCGCGGCTGAAGTGAATAGGATGGACAGGGCACCGTTCTTGTTATCGCAGGCTGTGAGTTCGAATCCCAATTTAAATGAAGATCTATTGTATTTACAAAAGACGCGGTACATTGAGGTCAGTGTACACAAGTGAGTGAGTTGGTGCCTCTGAGGTCAAGTACTGTTGGGGGTCTACTGCTTGGTCCCAGTTTCTAAATAGACTCAACAACTTCCACTTAACTAATTGAGCGCAACTCTGAACTACGCAGTGGGCTATAGTGGGCATGCCACAAACGTGGCGTTAAAATATAAAAGTTAATATCGTTCCTATTTTGGAATAATTTTTGAAGTCCGTATTATTTCTTCAGGCTTGAACAAGAATTTAAAACAAAAATTGCATCTCCGTAGAAAAACTTCTGATCTTTACATTTCAAATAATAAACCACAAAACACACTATAAAAACAGAAACAGGCGAAACTGTTCAAAATATGGTACACTTTGAAGTTTACTTCTCAGCAAATATTCTGTTTATGATGCCCATCCTCTTTCCAGCTTCCTCCCTTCCTTATTCTGTCTTTGGAATTATTGGAGTGGAAGTGGCACTGCTGATTAAAAAGACAGGTTAAGGACAATAAAGCGACGGTTGCAGCTTCCGATCGGAAAATAATTACAGGGAGATGAGGGCGGAAATCGGATTCTTCTCCAGCGGAAGTAGAAGAATCATTTCCTACTGAATGTGAGAACCGATGATCCTCAAATAAGAAAGATTGTAGAAAAATAGCATCGATGTGAACTCTTTCACAGAGATTTGTTTCCACTTTTCCAGCAGAAAATCTGGATGGAGATAAAGCATCTCAACGTTTTCTGTTTAAAAAAGATATAGAAATGGACAATATCTCTTGATTAAAATGTGAATTTAATTCACACAAAGAAGAGAGTCTTTAAAATGTTAGATACATTTTTAAATTAAATAATTCCCATGAAATAATAAACAGATAGCATTAGAATTAGGGACCAAGCAAATGATTCGCCTCTATTTGTCGCGCTCTATATCATCACTTCTATATTATTCAACCTGGCGGCGACCTATTTCATGTACCCCATCCTCCCAGGACGTATCTTAAGGTTCTAATCAAACTTACTACTTTTCAAGAATGAGAACGACTCCCTTACCAACTAGGGCACCGCGGCCTGTTTCCACATGTATACCTATCGTCACATAAATATTCAGACTATAGACTCGAAATACAGGGAAACATGTTGGCATCCCCGGAGGCTGACGTTTGAGTCATCAGCCTTTGATACTCTTCTGAGAGGAAAACGTTAGATCAATCCATCCTGGTGAACTAGAAATTGAGCTCATCGCATCTTCCCGTGAAATGGCCAGCGTAGGCGATAAAGCTTGAAACATAGGAATGAAAATCCAAAATATACATGTAAAAGAAAATTGTCTATGCCAACATTCATAAAAATATATACATAATTTATATTATAATTATAGTCATTTTTAGGAATTTCTGTATGACCCACCCACATTTACCATAGAAATCAATAAAGGCAATTTACGCTTTATGTTATTTCTCTTAAAAATTTACGCATTCTATCTTATTCATCTTTAAACTATGCAAACTGTCATAGAAAATCAAGCAGATGTTGGATTAAGTCAGATTACAGTATTTGGATTCGCATCCTAAGTTGCTAAATTAGTAAAGAAATTTGAAGTTATCTATCTTCAAACTTTTTTTAAAATGTTTTTCATTTATTTATGCGAAAAATATTGATAGAAAAAAATCACAAAAATTAGCAATCAAGTAGTAAAATTACTAATTGTACTTAATCTATAATGTTAATATAAGCTGCTTCCAAAATGTATGTTGCGTATTGTAATGCAGTACATAATCGGTTTTACTAACCTTCTAATTTATATTCACTCATACTGTTTCACGAACTCGTAGTTGGTTCCTAACAGGGTCCTAAGTACGCAAAGGATTTCATTCTCCTCTTCTAACTGCAATTTTAAAACATCTCTTTTTTTTTTGTGAACTTATTTTCACGAGTCTCATGCATGAGCTGTCAATTTTTCATATTCGTATATGGTTGAGAAATTCGGATTGACGGTTTTATTGAAGAATCCTTTGACTTGTGAATTTGGCTGCACGGAATTTTTTATGCAGTTTATGCGGTGCACTCTTTCGCCTTACAGTATCGATAGCATCAGATGCAAATAGTATATATATTGAATAACTTTAACTGAAGGCTGCATCGGCAGAGAAGGGTCATGACTAGCAATCACCTATTGCAGATCGCCTCATATGTCATGTGATATTGCAGGGAAACATTGTCTGTTATTTTGGTTTATTTAGCACAATAACGCAATTCAGCCAGGGGTATTTACCTGGTGGCTTGAGTGACGATGAGTTGCTTCTTCATGTACTTCGATGAAGAGTTTTTCGGTGTACCGAAATATCATTGCTCCCGAAGTATTTTATTTGTAGCGAAAGAAGTTTGGGAAAAAATGTTTTTTAAGTCTAACACCTTTATTTTCCTATTGAATTTTTCGAGATTTTCATTTTAAGAACTGTTTTAACTAGTCCCTATGCTTTTGTAAAAACGAATGTCTACCGTATAAAAAATCCATACATTTATATATACCTTCATTATTTTATGAATTATGAAAACTCAAATTGTGGCCAACATTTTATAGACAACCTGTATTTTTAAAAGGAAATATATAGTATGCAAATGATTTATATGTAACTTGCTTTCATAAGCTGTGATGGGATAACTAATTGGAATCATTCTCTTCAGGCAGTCGTTCAAATATCATATATTTCTTATTTATTCAATGTATATTATAAATAATAAAGTATATATTCCCTTCTTTTCGAAAGAACGGAGAAAAAGTCTGTAAAAACTTTAAAAACTATATTAAACTCGAAGAAAGTAAGAAATAAAAAAATGGTTAAAGGCTTTTCATTCATATAAATCACAGGATATTTCTACATGAAAAAAATTTAAAAAAAGTCATTAGGTGTCGTTTCGTTTATAAGTAAAAGAAAAGATGCGTAAATAGCAAAAGTAATGCTTCCAAACTAAGAATGGTGATGAGTCCAAACGTCGGCGTGCTTTTGTTCATTGCTACGTCCTTTCTTTGGATTCTGGCCCTGAAGTTTTCCTTTGGACTGCAATTCGCACCAACTCATTTCTCTCGCTATGCTATTTACAAATTTTAGTGACGTCACAGAAGTGATCTCGTATATCGAAAGTTTTGATTTCACGCATTTTCAAAAAACTGTTTTACATATGAAGTTTATATCGATTTTCACTAAATATGAAACTGAAGTACACTTATTAGCCTTAAAATTGGGTCGCAGTATTCAGCTCATAAAAATATCAAAATAATCTCTGTACTTAAACAGAAACTAACGATGCCTCCTTTTTCATTTTGCTGTCATACTTGTACTGTGTTCATATAAACTAACATAAATAAAAATTTGACATAAATGTGGAGCAAAATTTCATGTCACACATAGAATTATTTTCCACAAATAAATCTATTTATTAACCTATTTTATGTAACCCCACGATAGTATAAACTACTAAAAATATTATCAATTAACTTTTTATACCTTACACTCAACAAAATATTCATCATTTTTCTCAGTTTATAAAATCACAAAAGTATTTTCATATAAACACCTGCAGCATGCATTTTATAATGGTCTTTGATGTGTTTATTATTTAACATAAATTTAATGATTCTATTAATCTTATATTAATGACCATTACTTTAAAATTTTAAAAATGAATAAAATTATTTTTAAGAAAATAAACTAGATAATTAATAGAATAATTGCAAAAAACATTTATTGTAATTATTAAATGATTAATTGCAATTATAAATAACTTTTAAAGACTGATGAGAAATCAGTGTTGCAGAGGCAAATGAATAAATTATCTCCTGGTTTCTCATTGTAGATGCATTTAGTCCAGGTTCTCCAAAACTATCTAGCCTTAGGGCCATGCCATTTACACCAGTAAGTTCCAAAGGCCAAAACCGTTTCTGCCATTATTTGAAATTTCTGGACTAGTCGTCGTTGCAAATGAAATCAAGATTCTTCGAAATCCTTTTGATAGTGCTATTGAAACACTAGCCGAGAGCGCGCATTCCCCGAAATCAAATAATACAGAATGTTTACTGATCTAAGTTAACAGATAAGCACCTTCTATCTCTTTTATTAATTGGTACTAGTGAGATTAATCCAAAGCTGCAAATTATTATGAGTGTAATTACACAAATCTCATTAACATTTTTTTACATGCGAATACCGCGTGGTTTCATTCACGTTAATCTAACTCTTGCATTCCTGATTGATTTTCAGGACAAAAATATTATGTTTGATTCAGGATATATATATATATATATATATATATATATATATATATATATATATATATATATATATATATATATATATATATATATATATATGCGATACTTTATATACCAATGTAACTACCGAGGGTAACCGCATGATGTTCATTTGTTTATCATCTTTGTGGGATTCATTTCAATTTGTCTGTTGTTATGCTTCATTGTTTTCACGGGATTCATTGCTTCATTTTATTGTTTTTATCCAATTTATTACAGCAACAATAAACAGTTCGCTGTCGTGGGCCGGATTGATGACACTGGCAGGCCGTAGTTTAAAGACCCTGATCTAGTCTACTGCAGTATCTTGAAATCGTATGTTTGAAAAAACACTCAACTGCATCCTATTCTAAAGTTAACCAGATCTTAAATTTTTAGGATTTTGTTGTATAAAACCAAAGAATTATTAGAAGTGAACTCTTCTTCAATTAAAAAATACAAGTTGTTTAAGAAATTAACAATTCTGTATTGGATACTGCTTTTTATTGTTAGCGAAAACTCTGGTTGGAATTGGTAGTATTATATATATAATATATATATGCAACTAATATTTTTTGTGAGACATATTAATGTTATGCATTATAGTTTATATACTTTTCATCTTTAATTGCGACCGTCCAATATATGTAAGTTTTTGTGTAGGTTTATTGTATTGTTATATTTGTTTTAATACCCTTCCGCGCGTTTCAAACCACCAACTGTTGATGACAAATGCGACACTGCGTTTTTTGTATCAAAGCGTTTTTTATGCCACACTTAGGGACTTCTGTTTGTTCGCATCACGTGAGGAGTCGGCAGCCTAAACTGTTGAAAATCTGACGTTTGGTGAAGATAGTTGTAGTAAAAGGAAATGTCGATTGGATAGTTTTTTCAACAAGGAAGCCTTGTTATTTAGACGAAAACATAAAAAAACGGAAAACAAATTTTAAAGCTATAAATGAGCCTGCTGTTAATATAATCTGCCTGATGAAGGTCCTGAAATCGAAAAAATCATTAATTTTTGATGTGGCAGACAGAAGATTATTGATTATATTATATGTATATTTATAATATGTATTGAAAGTATTTTCCTGTTTTAAATTTTATGTCAGCTATACAATTCCTGTAGCAAAGTTGTGCACTTAATGTAAATGAATTGAGAAATATAGTCAAAAATGTAGAAAGACGGTTGATTCTTAAATGCGTAATCTCTACTTTGAACTGAAAATAAATAGAAACAATTAACTGCAACCAGCAGTATGTGGCCGCCACTTTCCTGGTTAGCTCTCGAGAGCTCTGCCGCTGCAGGCCTTTTACTTTCTGCGCCTGCAGCAATAGGAGAGGGGACACGTAAATTAACCTCACTATTCTTATATTCTGTTCCACTGATATTTCATCTTGGTTAGTCACTTTTCTTAGTTCTGCTTGATTTCGCTCTATATTACGATTACATTACTCGTTGCAAACAGCCTGTTACGACGATGTGACATTAAAAAGTTTTTTGGGTTTGTTCTTCGGAATATTGCTGTGCACGTGCATCTTTTATATACGTACACAATTGGGTACCATTTCTAAATTTCCTTTTATTTTTTCTGTTTTACATATATGAATATATATTTCAATTCTATTCAATTGAACCAAATGAGAACAAAATTCCGATATTTAAAACTCGTTATCCTCTTCTTTATTCTGTTACATCTACCTGATACAATTAAGTTTCAGCCTATAAAAAATTTCGGTAAAATGGAATTCTTTTCGAAATTTCTGAACTCCGTCCATCCCAGATATCGTTGCAATAGGCATCAGCTTCGCTTTCTTTGTAACTCTTTTCGATATAAGAAATCTTTTTATTGTTGTTTTTCGCAAAAAAAAAGTACCTCAGCCTTATATGATATACATCTGTTTTTAGCAGACTATCTCAACATATCGAAGAGTCAAATGGCTGAATGTGGACTCAGACTTTAATAATTCCTAAAGTTAAATTTAGGGCAGACGTGGATTTTTTTTTCTTTCTTTTTTCCGAAGTTTCTGTATGAATAACTCAAGTCTTCAGGTAAATGTGCAGCAACGCTTGTTTCTTTAATGTATCAAGATGAGCACTGTGTATTTTGGACTTCATTCCCAGCATACAGTGGCGGATGCATTGCGCTTAAACTGTCATTTTCAACATAAATTTACACAAGGAAACCAAGTGCAATCCGAAATTCCACTGAAGTATCTTTTAAGCATGGACACCATCTGCTGGCAAGAATTACTAGACCATCAAAGACTGAGAACATAATGAACCAGAGATTTCTCCTCTTTCCTGAGTGCCGCAATATAGTGATTATCTGAAAGTCAAGCAGATAATCCAATAAGATTGAAGTACTTTGGAAGGAAACCGAGAAATACTTTCGAAAATTTTGGAAAAATTTTATCCTAAATATGCAGTTTTAAAACTGAAAAAAGATTACTTTGCTTGCATTTTTAAAAATAAAAAGAATAAAATTAAAATAAGAAGTATTTTCAGTTATGAATTTTTCCTTTTAACTCATATTTCTTAGATTATATCTTAATAAATAATGTTAGGAGAAAAATATATAATAGGAAGAAATACATATATAGAATAATTTTTCTCTTAATAAATATTAAGAAAGAGAAAAAGCTGTTTAATAAAAAATAACTTTTAGGTAAAACACTTGTTTTTCCCTATTTCACGATTTTGAGAGCTATTTTACGGTCTCTCGCCAACCTACAGAAACTTTTTTCTTTTGTACTTTTAAACCGAAATTAATTCTCTTCTTTTGATTTTAATAACTATTTTACCGGTGATAATTCTCACAGAAATATTTTTATCTTTTAAAAGCTATAGGTCTTTAATATTTTACTTAATTGAGATATCTTAATTTCTGTATTTATGCGTGTTAATAATTTTACTGATATATTATACGAGTTCGTAGAAACAAGTGTCTACGGTATTAGTAATAGAAACCAGCATTTATGACTCTTTTGAAGTAAACCTTGCTTCGCAAATCTCATTTGTAAAATAACATCAACGTGGCATCATTATTGCTCAGGAATACAGTCATTAATTCGAAAGCCATTCAATTATTTGCAGATACCTGATTGTGCCCATCGGCTAAGCTGGAGCTCCAATTGCCCTAATCTCTACTTTCATCAATCATACGTATGTGTAATTTAATATTTTATTAAAGTCATATCTCTGATGGAGCCAATTTCCTAACTAGATTTAACTACTTTTAGCACTTTAGTACAATTCATTACTCAATATGTATGTATTATTGAATACATAATAAGAATAATCAAAAATGTAAACAAATAAATTTACTAAATGCTAATTTCATTACATTTTGCGAATTTGAACAGACCGATAAATTACTTCGTTAACTCGAAAGTTCGTAAAATTCAGCAATACATATTAAATTGTAAAACTTATTAAGCTTAAACGATACATATTAAATCTTAAAACCATTACAACTGTCGTAACACTAAAACTAACTCCCTTCTGTCTTTAAAACCACGTCATCCTTCACTAGGTTGCTGGGGCTTCCACTCGTGTGGAAAGAAACTCAGGTGTGATTAAGTCACCTGACCATCGATCACATTTATGAGGATAGGCTACCATTCAAAACCCGTTATCCTTAAGGTACAGTTGAGGACTCTCCAGAACTACTGTATATGTAGTATAACTACATATACATACAGCACTGTATATAAAGTACAGTTGTATATGTAGGTCTCTAAATCTGGTTTCATTACAAAAAATTATTTTGGCTGTGCTGTATAAGAAAAATATTCAAAATATAAAACATATTCTAAACAATTCTTACTTCCATGAAATCTCAGGCAAACAATCACTTACTTATTTAGACTTTAAAATGATATTTCTAAAAATGATTTGTTTTCAATTACTCGATCTAACAAAGTACATTTCTTTTGTCGGCTACGTCCCTCAGTCTTGCCAGCTATCGGCCTGTTTGCTTTGTGGATGGTCACAACACTACGCGATTTTGTTCCACCGTCCCTCCTTATTCATTATTATTTTCGATCACTCTTCATCAATTTTTACATACTATTGCATTTGAGTCTATATTCAAAAAAGAGATGTTAGCTCTCTTCTGTTGTGTCAGTAATGAAGGCTTCACGTGACCCGGATTCCGTTCTCTCTGCAACAGCATTGCAACCGGAACTTCAACTTCATGAGGGGATTTCGAGCGATGATCACTCTTTGCACTTGCATTTGAGGCTGTTCATTTCATTCTTCTATTGCATATGCGCGTAAGATGCGAGATATTCCGCACGAACTATTTTAAAAATCCGGGACTCCATCTTCATTAATTCCCTATTCGAAGGGCTTATGATAACCTAATGAAAGCTGTGGTATAAGTTTCTCAACTATAAAATTAAAAATTAATAAAAATAAACGAAAGACTTGAAAGTGAATTTGGAAAAAGAGACTTTTCAAAATTTGAATAAGCATTGCTTCTGTGGAACCCAACTTACGGGACCCTAAAGTCTTAACTCTTTCTTAAAATCGCCAATGTCCATAGGTTGAAGATTCGTGAAAATACGTCTTGGAAATACATGAAAATATATTTGAGAGCGCGCTACTGTATATCTTATATAACTGATATTTGTGTGTGTTTTCTTTCTTAGATTATTTCACTAATTAAACTTAATCTTCCTTAATAATAAACTAATTCAACTTTCTTCGATGATTTCACTGATTAATTAATTTAAATTAACTGATATCACTTATTAAAGAACATTAGTCAAGAGATCTTCATTATAATAAATTGCGTAGATTCACGTTACTATTGTATTTTGAAAGAATTGCTCAACAATCCTTATGTGCTGCAACTGCTACAGCAGAAAGAGGGACGCTCGAAATTGTGACAAATCAACGTTCTTCCTTTTCTAAAAAATAAAAGGAATGAAGGATTTTCGAAAATTTTATACTCGTGAGGAGAATTTATAATAAATGGAAATCTTTTCGTACGTTTTATGGATAAATCATGTTCTATTTTTTTAAAGTAAAGCACACCCACATTTACCATAGAAACCATTAAAGTCAACTTACGAATTGCATTACTCTTGTTAAAAAAAATATGCAAGCTATCATAGAAAATCAAGCACAGGTCGGATTAAGTTAGAGTACAGAATAAAGCCTTTTATGTAGATTACCAATTTAATCAGCTCTGAGCAATTTAATTTCCATTTACAAACAAAAATTTTGAAATATTTCTAATTTTGACAACTTGTTTTCATGCATCTTCCGTTTGCGTTTATTTTCAATGCCTGACGACTTGAATTAAAACTCATCTATAAACCTCGGTAGAAAAACCCTTTGTCCCAGGGATGGACAAACTTTTCTGTCGAGCACTAAAAATCGGAAAAGAAAAAAAAAAGGTTGGCGGGCCAAGATAAATTTTTCTAAAGTTTTGAAAACAACTGTAAAACTTGCAAAGTTTTGAAAACAATGCAAGTTTTACAGTTTACATATGTTAGCGAGATAAGTGAAACTGCCATTTCTCTTGTAAAAGTTTCTTATATTGTGATTCGAAGTGAGATGTACTGATTCTAAGGAAGGAAGCCAAATGCTTATCTGTCAGTCTACTCTGAGATGATTCTTTCAAATGTTTATAGCTGAATACACTTGTTCAAATATATTTGATGAAGCAAACATAGCACTGATTTTTTGGACGTGAAATATTACATTTGGGAAACTTACTTACGACAATGATTTATAAAACTCCTAACTTTGGCATATTTAGAAATAGCTTCTTGAGAGGATTGTTAGATTGCAATCTGACCTCACTGCTTCACAATTTACGTTGGAAAGCGTGGTGAAAATATCCAATTCTCTTTTAATGGCACTGAAATCTTTAATCTGCGTTGGAACACAAAATGCAGTTATTTTCAAGCCATCTTCATAATTCTTAAGCTTCTTTTTATTTTCTGCAGCTATTGAATTTAACCTTAGGAAATGAGACAAGTCGTTCTTTGCTAGCTACTCTGAAAACAAATTAAGTTTTAGTTTAAAAGCTTTGAAATGGGCCCAGATACCGTCGATAAATTGATTTTTCTCTTTCATCTTGACATTTAAAATGTTTATATGGCGAAGAAGATCTGTGAAAAATTCTAAGTCCGAAAGCCTGTATCTTCTAACATTTTGCGCTCAGCAGAAAACTGTTTCTAATGGAAGAACGACACAGTGTCTTCTTCAGCTACCAAACTTACTCGAAAACACATTCTGCCACCTTACTTTCGTGTAATACATGTACATCAGAGTATTCAGATTGCACGTACTAAAAAAAAATTTCGAAATCACCAGTGAGTAAGCATAGCATGATATTTATAAACTTCAAGACTGCATCAAGCATGGATTTCCTATTCAATGCAGATTTGCACAGATCATCTTGATAGATAACACAATGTAAAAAGAAACATTGTTTCCGTGATAGTTTTGATTAAGGAGTCCACATATTTTTCCTGTTACATTTGGTGCTCCATCGGTAGTAATATTTGTTATAGACATTCTGAAATTTAAAAGCCCTTCTTGAAATATCACATCCCGTTGCGGGTCCCTTTATAGAGCGCATGCGCGCCAGTGTGATTTCAAAGTTCTCATCAACTCCTCTGATAAGTGATATTTAATTGAGCAGTACCATTTATGTGTATCAGTGTTTTCATACACAGCTGTAGAGCAAAATTTAAACTGACCAATCTTTGACTCTAATTCTGATGTTAACTATTCATTGATTCTAGGAGTCACCGATTTTCGGGATAAGCTTTGTCTCAAAATTATTTTTCTTGTCTGAACATAGAACATACCACACTTGGCGCAATGCGTTGTTTAACGAACTCCCCATCACTGAGAGCTTCATTATTTTAAGCAATATTGTATGCTACAATGTAACGTGCATGTATAGCTACTTTTCGATAATGTTTATCTTCTTAAAATATTATGTCATCCTGATAATTTTTTGCAGACTTTCTATATTTTGTTTTCTTTCATATTCGGACATTGCTATCGTAATTGGATTTCTTATGCTTCGATGTAAAATGACGGGAAATGTTATAATCCTTAAACACTGCTATAGCTTCGTTGCAGATCAGACACACGGGTTTATCTTTAAAAGCTGTAAAAAATATTTCCAGGTGCACATTCATCATTAAACACACGGCACTCCGAATCCACTTTACGTTTTTTCGTAGCCATTTCGGGGTTGAAATATTTTACGAATAACCAAACAAGCACTAGCTACGCTATACTTTTTATACATTCACCGCTATTTACAATAATGCTATATGACCGCAATCTATTTATACACAATCAATATTCGCTGGCTGAAGCTTAAAATGCGCTGTCTGCTACATGTGAGGTTCATTTCACGTGTCATTTGGAATCCAATATAGGTGAAACTATATTGGATTCTCAAATGTCTGCTTCCCAAGAAAGAGATAACATTTGTTGGCACCAGTCTACAGCTGTAACTCACAAAGAGCTTCCGCTTTTAATACTTTAATGGTTATAACAATCTGTGCTTGCTATTCCTGTCGATTTATATTTTCGTAGAACAAAAATAAGAGAAAGTAAAAAGACCATCAGTTCTTTGAAAATAAAAAAGGAAAATATAGTATTTAAGCGATGTAGAAAAGGAAATGGATATATAATACATACACCATCTTTTATTTTAATGTCTTTCGGACCGACAAACTAAAGAGTTGTATCCGCTGGCTGCATGAAACCTTCTGGCAGGCCGCAGTTTGCCTGTTCCTGCTCAGACCCGTCCAAAGTCTCATTTCACGATATAATCTTAAATGCCAATTCAAGTGTAAACACCAAGTGTGAGGTGATTGAAAATACAATGAACGAGAATAAAAAAGAAATCTCAGGTAATCGGCTGATAAGATTTAGATAATTCTTGAAAAAAATAATAGTGCAATGTTTTTTTATTTTTATTTATTTATTTATTTTTATTTTTTGTGGAAAATATGGAAAAATTTGATTTGAAAAATATGGTTTTCAGAAAAGAAAAAGATTAAAATGAAGATAAAATTTCTTTTTATGAATGAATTTTGTTTTCCATATGTTTTCTAGATAATGGACATGAACTGTTTTTTTAATAGCATTCACTTTATTTATAAAGAGAAAGCAATTTGTGATAGAAAAAATTAATTTATGATCTAAAGCTTATTTTTCTACACTCATGTCTATAAATTAAGGATAATTCAGAACCACACAGAAATTGAATATGACAGACACAGTTTTGGAACTTTATTCTCGTCAGAGTATAGCTAGCATTGATTAAGATTGATTTTTTTTTAACAAAACTCGTCAAAAATTTAGAACACCATTTTACTGATGATTAGAACAAAAAAAAAATTGAACTCCAAAATAAAAATTTCACATGTAGAATTATTACACACATCTTGAAGAAACATGCAAATTACAAGAAACCACCAGATGGCACCGATAGTACGTCACAATGATGAGAGTGTAAGACAGGGGTATATAAGGAATGGTTGCAAAGAAATAAAATTGTTCACAAGTGCTTTAAAAGCCTTTTAGTGCAATAACCGCATAGTTATGGCACAAAGGAAGCATTTGGATGATATTTTACATGGTAGAATTATCGGCTGTCTGGAATGTGGACGTACCCTGCTGGAAGTATCCAAGGAACTTGGAATCGCCCAGAGTGTTACCTCCAGGCTTTGGCATCGGTTCCAAGATGATGGTAATGTGAGTAGACATTACAACACAGACCTCCCCGAATTACAACGCAGAATGGAGACCGGTATTTGGCAGTTATTGCCAAAAGAAACAGACGCAGCACAGCATCAGGCCTGTCTCGTTAGCTCTCTTTAGCTACCGGTATGACAAATTCAAGGCAGACCGTGTACAGATGTTTAGGACCCATTGGTCTATTTGCTCATAGGCCTGTCAAATGTGTTCCATTTACCACAACTCACTGTCGCCTGCGTTTAGCCTCGATTAGAGAGCATGGATTGTGGTCACCTTGACAGTGGTCTTGTGTGATGTTTTCCAACGAGTCCAGGTTTAACTTTGAGTCTGATTCTCGAAGGACTTTTATATGGAGAGGAACAGGCAACTGTTATCACCAAGAGAACACCATTGTACGGCACCATTACTGTGGTGCAATATTGCTCGTTTGGAGAGGAATTATTTTGGGTTCCAAAACTAACCTGCATATTCAGAATGTAACCATGACAGGCCACATCTATCGGGATGTCATTCTGGAAAATCATGTACGTTTTCTTTGGGGCGCCATGGGTGACGAATTTCAGTTTATGGATGACAAGGCCCTTCCTAACCGTGCAAACATTGTAGACGAATGCCTTCAATCGGAAGATATCACCCATATGGACTGGCTAACATATTCATCGGACTTGAATCCAATAGAGCATGTGTGGGACATGCTTAGACGACAAATTACAGCCCGTCAACCCTTTCCCACATGTCTTCCAGAACATCGGAGTATGTAAAAACGAGTGTTTACTGTAAATATTAAATGGATTCTGGGTGGGTAGGGCGAGGCGAAAGATTTTTAATCATTAAAACTCAGTCTGAAAAAAAAAACTTTTATAATGAAGTATTTGTGTTTATTTTATTTTTTTTTTTTTTTTACACGAGCAGTGTTGTGCGCTTGCAATAGCGATCATTAAAATTTGGATTGCTACTCTTTTTTGCGTGATCCAAAATCTTCTTCAGTGCAGTGTCAAAAGCGTTCTTTTTGTGCACGCACGCAGAATTCCGTGATATGCG
Organism: Latrodectus elegans; assembly: GCA_030067965.1. NCBI lineage: Eukaryota > Metazoa > Arthropoda > Arachnida > Araneae > Theridiidae > Latrodectus > Latrodectus elegans. The sequence goes on from CM057822.1 coordinate 105,228,603, forward strand.
TAATGATTTCCTTTACGATGGTCCTAAACGAAATTTAATATTCCTATTTACAGCTTAGTGTCAATGAAATTGATTTCCTTTTCTTAAACTTCATTACGTAATAATATTAGATTGTACGTAATAATATTTTCATCGGTTCATTTCTTTATACATCGACACTTTCGTCGCACAGTAAAATACAGTGGAGAGTCGTTAATTTGAAATATTTCCCGTGCTTTTTGATTGGACGATCGACAAAATTTTTTCAAAAGATCAATACAAAAATTATTTAAAAACAATTTATAACTCTGTCTCTTAGTATTCGAATTCATAAGTCACTGTAATCTGTACTGTTCAAATTTTACAAATTTAATAAAATTTCCCTTTTATTAACTATAACATCTATTAACATCTATGACATTTTGACACCGAATTTTTACAGCCTTAATGCCAACTGGGTCATTTTGCATTAGAGAAAACATTTCAGAGTTTGAGGACGATATTCATGGCAGGATAAATCTCAAGAGATTCCAATCCCCACCCGCTGTGGCAGATGAGCATGTGGCGCCCATCTACCACTGTTCAGCAGTGAAGAGAAAACTTGCCTCTCGGTGAAGCCATATTGCGTTACCAAATCTTCAAAGAAATTTTATACCTACACATTTTTAACAAATAATCCTTTGACATACCTTTTAAATTTTGCATCATTCATGAATTTAGCAACTTTCCCATTCTCACAAAAGCAGTGCCACCAAAATTTATTAGTGTATATTTGATTCAAAGTGATTCTTTATGATTAATATAAAAGCACATATTTGATTGAAAAACCTGAATGTCTCATGACAAGATAACTAATGTGTGTATATATATATATTAACTATCCACAGTTTTTATGAATTCATACTAGCAAGATTTTTACAAACTTTTCACTTTTTCTTTTTTTTTTTTTTTTTCGAAATGGATATCCACAGGTGTATGACCTACTACTTATTTTCGTTTAAAATAAGGAAGCAACAAACTATTTTTCCTAGAGTCGAAACGAAAGAGATGGTTTAAATATTGAAATATTAGGATTTATTTTTATTTTCTTTATAATCAAATTCATAAAAATAGTATGTAATCATGATCTTCATAGCAATAATTACTTTGAAATTACAGAAATCCTGTAAGTGTAGTAATTTCAACGCAAATATTGTAGCTTCATCAAAAGAAATTTCACATTTATTATTTCTTTGCCATTCTTTAATAAAAAGGTTTAATTGTTTCATATTATCAAAAGAATGTGGGGCATTTATTACTAGCAGAAGAAAAAAGGTAAAGAGTAAATATAACAAAATATACATTTTAATTCATTTCTCTGAACATTCATTTTCAGAAGATGACCTGCCCATTTCATCCTGATCAGCTTCTTTTTAATGTCAACATTTCAGATATTTAAAAAAAAAAATAGATATATGTCAGTTTTTGAATACCATAAATTATACCAGTATAAAATGTTGAATTAATAACATAAAAGATATATAAAATACATGAAAGAAATTCTTTCTGGTCTTAAAAATTCGGTTCCCATCTACAAGATTAAGCTCTATCCTCCTCTCCAGCAATTTCATCGTCTATCGAGAAGAGGATAAATGCTATTTTTGTGGTGCTACCGAGTTAAGTTTATGGTAATTAAATGTAACAACAAATTAAGATTGTATGAGGTTTTCACCCGAAAAAAATATTTTAAAAAAAGAAAGATTAATAAATAAAAGAAACGCTAGTTCGTGTGCCTTGCAGCGCCTGCAGTCATGTTAATCGTGGTCTGCGGCTTCCTAATTAAAGTTGAAAGAAGTTACTAAAAGCAGGGGGAAAAAATTATTGCTGAAAAAATTATCTTTCGCTTCTATCGCAGCGAAATTTTTTTCTCCTGTAAAAAAAAAAAGAAAAAAATTTAAAAAATAACGGCGCCGAGAAGAGAAATGTAAATGGTACTCCTTTTTAATTTCTTTTACATATTTTTGCTCAATTCTTTCATTTGCATTTATTGTAGAGGAAGCAAAATGGAGAAAACCCTTCTAGAAACGCGTTCTCCTTTTTGTAAGGAGCTCTTAATTAGTGGTACAAGCTCTTTCTTTTCAGTGCATTAAAACAGTAATTACATTATTTGATAATTAAAGACCTTTCCTTTGTTCTGGCGCCTTTGTTTGCACAAAACATCGCCCCGCTTCCATCTTCTCAGCCAAGAATAGGGAACAAAAAAGTCACCAATAGTTCCGGAGTCAGTTTCCCTTTTCTGAACTCCACGAACTCCCCTTCACGAATAAACAGTTGCAGAAAATACAGGAACATTTCCGATTACGGCCTTTTTTTCTTTCTTTTTTTTCATTTTTTTAGTACTTCTTAATTGCGCACTGGCCTAATTTTGGTTGAAGAAAAAGTTCCTGATTATAGAACTGCATTTATCCTACTAGTCTAGTCTACCTATTACACGTCGCCTCCTGATTCAATTCATTTACAAGCTTTTCTATATAAATACAAAGTTAATTATATTTTAAGTCAATTTTTTTCATATTATACTGATTAGTAGTTAAAATATGAGTTCACACATCATTAATTAGTTCTGTGAAAAGGGACTCACTTCCTACGTAAAAGTGGCATGCCGAGTACACTTGCTGATTTTTTTATTAACCGTTAAGTGGTTGTTTCTTTCGTTTTTGACTACGCCCCTTTTTTAAAATTCTCATTGGTTTAAAATATTCGTGATATCAGATAGTATTTCATCTACGTCACACATAATTAATTTCGCCATCGGGTTGAGAGAGCGTCGTAAATCCGACTTGTCGACGAATTTGCCGTCTGCCATTAAATCGCATTCTTGAAGTGGCAACAAACAATTTGAAGTTCTCCAGCGAATGTCTAAGAATATTGTCAAAGCTCATTTTATTAATAAATTATTTCAACACAGGTGCCATATAATACAGGATGTCAGATTCTGAGTTCGTTGATTTTTTGTCGGATTTCCTTCTTTATGTGGCAACTTGGTTTTTATTACGACACAGAGAAGGAGACCTATAAGGATCATGTAAAAAGTTCTATTTTAGCAAATCTAGTATTTACGTCATCATGTTAGACATAAACAGTACATCATTTCGGCAACAATTTTTTGTCACCTAAAACGTTCAGAGTTAAGCATCCTGAACTATACGGCATCTGTGCCATGATTTCTTATATAAAGACCAAAGCATCGATTTCAGAAGCTATTTTAAATTGATTCAAATCATCAAGATATTGATAATAAAACAGAAAAAAATAATAAGACAAAAGATCCACTTTACGGTTAGTTTAAATTGGCAAAGAACAATTTAAACTAAACATAAAGTGTTCAACAAACAACAAGTTATAACCATAAAGTTATAACTTGTTGGTATATCATATAGTAGAGTAGGAGCCAGAGGCTAAATGGGATACCAACAAGAACTAAGTCCTCTAGGTGCTCTTGTCAGTTTCTGCAACTTATCCTCAAACCCTCTTTTTATTCTGATGTCGTAGCCCAGTCTAAACAGGCCTTCGTTCCAGGTTTAGGTACTACAAATAATGACTACAAAAATCTAAGATGATAAATTAATAATTGCAATATATTTATAAGAAATCTCTTATATATATATATATATATATATATATATATATTATATCTCAAGGCTTAAGACTAATGTCATTTTTTATGCGCTTGCAGCATAAACTGTTGAATTTCAATTTAGTATGTAAGTTACAAACATTTCTGTCCTGATGTTGATTTGGCTATTTTGTCCATTTTTCTTCAGCTTGTTGCTATTGTGTCTCCAGTAATGTTCATGTGCAGTTCAGTGAAAATAATTTTGTAAAACTACTCTGTTTAGGTAAAATGGTGATTGAATTTTGAATAAATGTTTGACAACTGTCGAAGATATAAAATATAAACCGCTTTTTTTTATATTCTATCATCAAATCAAATTTGATGTCAAAATATTTATTTTTTTTATTTCCAAAAATTATTCAAACACAGAAAATTTTTAAAAAAGCTTACATCTTCAACTGTTTATTTATCATTGAACAAAATTTAGAAAGCATTGCTATCAAGTTGCTGAATAAAATTAAACTGAGTATTTTTACAAAATTCGAATACGCATTTACACGATGTAAGCGATCCGCATTTGTTAAATGGTATGTTAAGCTGAATTTTTTAAATAATGATCTTGAATTCTTGAGATAATATTAAATTTTCTCATAAGATAAACATATTTGTCAGAGCAAATTTTAAGTTCTTTCTTATCTCTTCGTATTTTGTTCTTTTAAAAAGTCTCTGCTCTTCAGCAGCCAGCTTCAACCGCTCCCGGACGATGGACCTCTCACTGTTTGGAAACCTTTTTCATACTTCATAAAAACTCTACAAGGCAGGATGTGTCTCTTTCAGAGTATCTCAATAAAAGAATCGTGGAACTCTTCCAAATACCCATTCGGGATCAAAAATGTAACAGGAATCCGATGAAGCAGAATTTTTAACTTAGAAGAGTCTTCCTAATAACTTTCGCCGGCCAAAAATTTTCACAAGATTCGTCAGATTCATATTCTCAAATTATTGACCCGTCATAAGAAATATATGTTCTTAGTAAAGCACAATTAATTTAATGGTTTCTATGTTTTGAAATCAAGTTTAATACAATTCTAAATACTCTCATAATATTGCATGCTGTGTGAAGTCACGGTGAACTGATTGAATAGGGTGTTGTTCTCGTTATCGGAAGGTGGCCAGTTTGAGCCTCAACCCAAATGAATGTCCGTCATGTCCACTGAGGCCAAATGGGGCTCGTAAAGCAATGTCCTCCTGGTAAAACGACCAAATCTGGGGCTCTTCTGTTGGGTCTTTTTTTATATATGTGATGAAAATCCTAGAACAGTCGAGTAAAAATGGCACACTTTATGAGTTAACTAATAATGATCAGAAGTAGGTGTGAAATGACTCTTCCATATATTGATTAAAAATTTCGGTACTTGATAATAAATGATATTATATAAAAAAATATATATTAATACCAGCGTTTTAGAGCAAGGTAATGCTGGCATGTTTAAAATGTAAATGAAAAACAGAATGCGTTTGATAAAAATCTAATTACTAAACTCAGTATGACATGAGAAAAACATTTCAGTCAAAACAAAAAGAGAGTTTCTGGATCCTGAGCGGCATGCAGCCGAGCCTCCTATTTGGAATGGTGACCTTTTCCGTGCCTAAGGAGATTGACATTGCGTCTACAGTGGCCTACTGGAGAGCCTAGTATGCCAGCGAACTGCTGGACTTACTCGATAACTCAGGTAATTCTAGGTTGACCTTTCTAATTTTCTGAGTTTTAAAATATTTTTGCAAGTCTGGGATCTTTTCCAGATAAAAAAATCCGGAGTAAATCAGCTGAAGTATTAGAGAAGAATCCTCCAGCGAGCAGAAACAAAAATTGCCACAAGAGCGAGGAAACAACGAATCATATGCATATGTCCTTCCCTTTACTCGATTAACTACTTTATGTATACTTGGTGATAAAGAATTGCACATCAGCTTCATAAAGGTCCTTTCTGGCTTCATAAACAGTGGAAAATAAACATGCAGCTTGGTTATTTTGGATTTGAAACTTTGCGCAACACACAGATCTTGTTTCGTTACTTATTATTTGCGTGTTGTCTTTCATTAATAAGTCCTGTTGTCTTTAATATTTTATTTTAACAATAGTAATTTTCATGATTACATTCCATAAAAATAAGTTCCTTACCATAATACAATGGTGCCAATACGGTCTTCATACGACCGCATCCAAATAACAACTGGGCTAGATTCCCCATCGGATAGGGAAGATGCGCATCTCATTGGATTTACTATGTCTGAGTTGCCACAGAGCTGCCTTAACTGCAGAATCCAGTTAAGAAGAAGAAAGGCTTCTAACTAACTAAATGAGTCAGACTTTGCAGTAGCTCAGTGGATTACAGTTTTGATTTGAATTCTACTGTACATGTAAATCTAATTATGAAGATCCAATAATTACTTTTCAAACAAACTAATACACCAAATAATTATGATTTGCTTTAATTCTTAGAACCTGCAAATTAAAATAAAAGTTTTTTTTTCAAGAATGCTTGAAAACTGAGATTTTTTATCTGTTGCAGAATTCCTGAACTCCGGGGGCCAGCGAGCGGGACTCGGGATGATATCCGCCGCCGGACTTGTCTTCGCCTTCCTCTGGTGACTCGCCACCCCCTCATCCGAACCTCTCTCACTGTGATAGTCATCCGTTCCTAAGACGCAGCTCTCGGGGGCTGCCCAGGACATTCGGTGACCACCCTCAAACCGGAGACGGAGCAGGTGCCGCTCCTTCCCCTTCCTCGGCGGAGACATCGAACACTCATCGAACACCGTCGTCTCCTCCTCTCTCTGCAATGGAATTTCTTCTTGCGCTCGGTTTCCTCCTGTGCAAATGACTCCAAAAAACTCAACCTGAGAAAGTCAATACTACTTCCTGGCAAAAAATTAAAGATGTCCTTCAAAAGAATTGAAATTTCACTCTTTGGGATGAAACTTCTAGACTAGCTCTTTCATTTTTTTATAATATTAACTCAAGTGAAATTCAATATATGGTCAATAATTGTTTTCAAGTGTGATCATACTGAGTACTTTTTTAAAGATGCAGGAATTGAATGCTTTACGCTTGCATCATTTAGCACTGACTCCACATTGACTTTATTTTAACAGAAAGAAATCAGCTCCAACGAAGGCTATAATATGGTACATGCATTCATAAATGAATCACTTGATTTGAAAGGGCTATGTTTTCAAAATCATTACACATGTGAGAGGTACGGGAAAAAACGAATCCATTATCTTTCCGATTGGAGAAGACATTTCCAAGTTAGTACCGTCTAAAATCAGTTCGTCAACAAGAAAAAATCTTTGTGTCCTGGAGTATGCTGGCTGTAGACAGCACAGAAAAGAACCACCGTGTAAACAAGGCATTTGGTGCTGGTATTGACAGCTCTATGAAACCAGTTATTTGTCACAAAGTATATGGAATGAGGTCGATGATCGCGTGAATGAATTTCGTGCCATCAGAGGACACATTTAAGGAGAATTTGTGGACGATCTATTAACTTGACGAGTTTCCAGTTCTTATCATAAACCTTTAATTTTCAAAAGGAATCATTTTCCTCTAATCCAGAATATATATTATGATGAATGTAATTAGATTAATTTTGACATTTAATAATCTAATGTAATAAATGAAAAAATTAATGCAAGTTATCACAATTCAATATATCTATTTGCTTCATACTGATTATTTTATGAAGCAGAAATTTAAATTCTGAACATAAGCAGCACATTTTTTAGTGAAATTCTCTTTAAGTGCTTATAGCTAATTGTTTGTATTCCCACAAAAGTCAAACCATTAAGAGAGTAAAAGTAAACTTAATTGACCCAAGATATTTAAAAGAAACGCATAACATTTTGTGATATGGTTAATTCAGATACTAGAGCCTCTGCTCAAAAATATCGTCTTATAATAATTATTAGTTTCCACAAAAAGTATTGAAAATAAATTTATTAAAATAACTTATTAATTTACTTTTGGATAAAGCATTAATTCTCTCTTCAAATGATCAAGTAATATTGATTGTTTTTTTTTACCATTAAAGGAATTTATTTTATAATGAATGACCCCTATCAAATAAGCTAATACTATATCATATTGAAAATTTAAAGATCATTAACATTTTTATTTTATTTTATAAAATTTTAAAAAAGATATTATTTAAAGTGCCATTTTAATTTAAAATTACTTAAGAAATGTTAAAAAATTTTATTATTGGAAACATTTTATAGTATTTGACATTGAAGTTTAACATTTCTGTGTTGATCTCTAATGTGAAATGAAGATTAATGTTAGCTTAATTTTGAAAGTACCATGTAAGTTTTTCGTATTAAAGTTTATTCATCATATTTATATGTTTGCTTTCATAAATATCAAAGATATTATAAGTTACTCATGTAGATTGAAGATTATGATTCCTAATATTATGAAATTTTATTAACATTAAGAATTACATTTCTAAGAAATTCAGAGACTTTTCGTATTTTGAAGGTAAAAACTGAAAATTGTTTGCAAAAAATAAAATTCGTGAACTTATCAAAATATTCCTTCTCAAAAGAATTTCAGAAAATACCGCATGCATTTCCCATTAGCTTTGGATGCAAGTTCCTACCAAAATTTTCATTAAGTATGATTTCTTTTGGAAATCCAATTTCGGAAGTTCTTTAAGAGGTTTATATCAAAATGAATCGAATGAAGCTATAAAAATATTACATTTAATGTCATTTTAATGCTTTTGGAAAACAAATTAACTCAGATGTGTTTTATTAATAATTATGAGAAAAACTTATAATTATTAATATAAGATATCTGAAAGTATCATTAAAAAAGCCAATAATTAAAAAAAGTTACTTGTTATAAAGCAAGCGCTCACTTCTCTTCGGGACTGAAAAAATATGTGAAACAGAAAAATCAGTGAGTGTGCTACATCTTAAAATTATATTTTTTTCAAACCAATCTGCTCTTTATATATAATTAACGATTATTAATAATTATTATTTGTGATGTACTATATAATAAACACACATGAAATAAAATTCATACTTTGAATTAATCATACTTTTATTTTATTGAAAATTAATGCAAAGAAAACACTTATTTTTCCTGTTTAGAAGCCCTGCGTTTAAAGAACATTTTCTCAACACTTCGAAGCAACAAACATTTTATTGTTTTTTCTCAAAAAAAAAAAAATCCTCAATTTCGATGGACATTTTTATCTATTAGTTTTGTAGATGATCACAGATTTATACTTTCTTGTCTAATATTTGAAAATTATTTTTCGTCTTCATTTCTGTTTTCAGTCATTTGATGACATATTAAATCGCCGCAGGAAGTCTTTAACTGAGCAGTGGGTTTCTTTGTCCAAGTGACTCGCGAGGGATCTGATAAATACCTTTCTTCAGGTACAGCGACAGTGAGGAATGCATGCCAAAGGTATCTCTGCCACATCCATTGCAAGCATGGATTGAAACTCAGTTTCCTGCCCTTTGCACAAAACGAAGCCGACGATTATATTTTGCTGCATGAGGTGTAAGACGGGATAAGATTGCATGGGAGAAATTCCTTTGAAAAATCCAGGATTTCAGTATCAGCCCTACATAAACCCACAATCGAAGGACTTCTTCAGTTCTAATGTTGATTCAAGTTTCATAACTATAAAATAGAGAAAATAAATAAGCAACGAAATATTTCGCAAAAAAGATTTTAGTTCGTAAAATGAAATGAAATGCGTCTACGGCACTGTGATGGGAACCGGCCACTTGTTTATAAAAGTCCGAGTGTTTTCAATTTAGCGGTTTATAGAAACGAGCGTCTATTGTATATTACATCACAAGTAATACTAGAAGAATTAAAATATTACAAAGACATTTAAGAAGAAACTTCTTAAATGCCTTTGTAATAGTTTAATTTTTTAATTAATTTTATTAGATAAATTTCTTGAATCTAAGAAAATTTTGAGTTACAATTACTTTTAATTATTTAATTTTCGTATGGTTACTCAACTGTATATATTTGTAACTGAGGCAGATAAACGAAGGGAATAAATAACTTTTTATACAAGGAAAAAGTAATAGTTAAAAAATTCAAATCTTTCATAATTAGTATTTTCTAAATCAAAAAAGCATTATAAGTAAAAAATTTTAAATCGAGTACATGGAAAAATTAGAAAAATTATGAGACAAAATTTTCATAGTAATTTAAAATTTTATTCATTAATTTCTATACATTTAGTTTGGATAATATAAATTATTTTTTAATGTATCTAAATAAAGAAATCATTAATATATTTGAAAAAATTATTTTTCAAAAGAAACATTTTAAATATATATTTACACACACACACTTACGTTATAAACAAGCAAAAATTCTTAAATCACTTTCAGCACAAATTTCATTAAATTTTAGCTCATAATTTGATAAATGATATTTTTATGACTGAATAGTTTTTTCACACATTTCACATAGAAGTATTCGTCATATTTTATTTTTAAGAAACTTATAAATCGAAATTTGTCAATTTATAAATTAGAAATTCAAGCACAGCCTAGATGTTTGAATTTAAATTTTGTTTATTAATTTTCATAAATTTAATTCGGATTGCATAAATTATTATTTGTTATTAATAGCTAAATGAATGAAATCATTTATCTAGTTTATAAAAATTTTTAAATGAAATTTTCGTAAATTGGATTTTTACCCCATAGCTATATATTTAATTACAATACAAAGAAAACAGAAATTCTTAAAGGTAAATGAATGAAGTTTGGCAAATTTCATTGAATTTTGACTCATAGTTTTTAAAATTGTATATCAAAGAGAAATATTATAGCTTTATATTAACTTAACTGATAAACCCATACAATTTCAAGTAGAATATCAGAAAAAAAAAAGCAATTAAACTATCTCTGAGCGAAACTCATCATTTCGCAATTTCGCTTCATTTTTGCACACAAGTAGACAAATAATGATAAATATATTAAAGAATTTCTGAACGATGATAAGTTATTTCCTATCTTTAAGTAAAAGTAATTAAGATTTAAGGAAAGAGAAGTTTGGTTATACTTTTCATCTCATTATTAGCAAGCGATACTTTGGAAATCTCTGAGGGGGTGGGCGGTAAGAACGACTGTTTCGCTTGCTATAATGTCCAATTAAGGTAGAAAATGTAATTAAGGGATGTTAGTATCTACTTCGAAAGCAGGTTTTAGAAATGCAAGCCTCCATTTGGTTGGTAAGAAATCATTCTTTTCAGAAATAAAAATGATTCTAAAATACTTATATATAGAAAAGATTTATATAATGTGTTACTGCTCTATTCGTAGATAATAGGTTATCTTTTTGCATATTTTAAATCTATATATATTAAAAAATGTATTTTTTCTTTCTGGAAAATATTTTTATCATGAAAAATTAATTGACAAAAAAAAATCAATTTCTGACGTTACCGTAAAAATAAATTTTAATTAAATTTCAGTAATTTTCTAATTATTGCATAATATAAAAAAGTAAAAGATATCAAAGTTAAGAAAATATAATACATTGAGAAAAAATATGTATCAACGAAAAATCCACATCACTGAAATCACTTTTAGAATCTGTTACGCCAGAGAAGTCAAGCTAAACGTCTGAGGATTTCGTTGGCTGAGCGGTTCAAAAGCGGGAGGAGGAGTTCATTGATTAGGGGTGAATATGGGAAGAAAAAAAAAAGAAAACGGGGTCTTAGTTCAACAATTATAAATTTGCTTATTCTATTGTAAGTGAATATTGCCAATTTTTAGATGAAGGTCTTAAGAATTTTTGTTTGTTGATTGGCCCCAATACTTAAGATGGACATGCATCGGAATTGGAGCGGATTCATATGAACCGAGTGCGCGAATAAATTCTACATGCAATAGCGATACGAGCTTTTGGTTTATTTGTTGTAATAATATGTTGCAGCTGATTTCATGAGCAAATAAAATTTTACCATAAAAAAAATAAATAAAGGAAACTACTGTATGATTTAATATAAAAATCCATGGATCGATATTGTCAAATACTGTTTGATGCAATGTGTATGATTTAGAGCAATATATCCTGGAGAGAATTGAAACAAGACGAGTCTTGTAAATACAACTGTGTAGAATATGAGTTCTTTTTCGGTAATTCAAATATGTTGCAGATCCTCTTAGAAGAAATAATTGATCAAGCAAGAAGTGAGCAGTAAGAATGTGATTTCAATATATTTGCTTAAAGAAAGCTTGGAATATCTAAAAGTGGATGTAAGAACTATGTTTTTGTTAATAAAAATGTCATCAAACGAATGCTTGTATGTTGTTTTGTAAGAGATTCGGAATAAAGGTATAATAACAAGAAACATCTCAATTTATTTTCCTTTTAGTCTCGCAAATACAATATTCAGCAACACAAAAACGTTGAATTCCATTATGAAATTATTTGAGGCAAATCTTTTTACGCAGTAAAATATTTGTCTGGCGTCCTGAATTAAGTGTTTGAAAATGCGAAATATTTTACACATTTTTTTTAAAACTGAAAAGCGGGCAGAGCTTTCCATTGAGCAAGGATAAAAAAAGCATGTCTACACTTAGTCTTAATAAGCAGATGTGCAAGTGGTTATCAAAATAATGGAAACGCCTGTGAATAAAAGCAGCATTTTTACAATGTGTTTAGTAAATATTAAAATATGATTAAAGCAACTAGAGTTTTTTCATAAGTACAAATGTATGTGTTCTGGTACTTTTATTTAAGTTCTATAAGTCTAGGATTTTTTCAAAAACATGTCATGGCGGACTCGTCATATGATTAAAGAAGAGAAATGGTAGATGCCCGTCAAACTTCAGCATGTGGGACCAAACCTTCCAACTTTTTTGGCATTTCTAGGAGTATGGTTTCTAAAGTCTAAAACGTACACACAGCACAACTAGACAAGCTCAGCAACGCAAAATAGTGGACAGTAAGAAAAGACCAGTGAGAGATCGACGAGTATTGAAGTGGATTGTAATGTCAAAAAAGAGAGCAAATGTAATAAAAGTGACCGCAAGGCTCAATCAGTATAGAGATTTCACAGTGTCAATGATTACATTTAAAATGAAACTTTGTTAAGAGAACATTTGCTGCACAAAATAAATTCTCATGCCACACCACAAAGGTAATGTGGCAAACGTTGTGTCACAAGCACAGAGATCTAACCACAATAAATAGTGGTACCACACTCACAAAGTTTGGTAGAAAATAACAGGGTCTGTCGAATCGTACTTCACTTTTTATCCCTTACAGGAGAGTGCACGCTTACAACACAAACCTATGAATGTGACCGGCTTCCTCTAGCTTGCGAGCATAGAAGTGGACCTGTCAGGACATGGTTTTCTACTGGACCTCAATTTTGAAAGAAGCACGAAAAGCCTAAAAATATTTCAGCTGGTACATTTAAGAAACGAACTTTGTTTCCTGCAGAAGATGCAATTTTCCAAGTTCATAATACGCCTATTCCTGCAGGAGGACTCTTTTAGTCATGGTTTCATGAGAATAAAGTTTATTATCGGCCTCACATCTTGCAACAATTGTAAATAGGTAGGTTGAATTTCAATATAATTGAATTTTGGAGTACTCTTCAGAGCTTTCGATGCAAGATCTATACTTCGCCCTTACCGGTATCTTTCCGGGAGCTTACGCAATATCTTCATGTAAATGTTCCTCAAAACACTATTCAGCACTTATATTAATCAATTCCTAGATGAATCCAAGCTGTATTACCAGCCATAATTAGTACTACACCATACCAATAAAAGACGTAAAGTTTTCCAACATTTGATAACCACCTGCATGTTCTGAAGACTGCATTTCAGTTCAATGAATGGATTTAACTTTTGTAAACAGGACGCTTTATCAAAATAATTCATCCCAGTGAGAAATATATATATATGCATTGAAATTCAGTCAGTAATAATTAGTAGGTGACTTACAAAGAAATAATATTGCATAATCAAAATTATTTAAGCGAACTAGTGTATCATCTAAACTAATTCATTTTTTGTTAATTAACAATAATTATGAATTTATTAAAAATAATTGAATTTATCGCTTTTTCATTTTTATGATGAATAGTTGTATCAATTGTTATACATTAGAAAAAATATTTATGAAAGAATGCGCTATTAATTATTTGATAAATTAAGTTTTTTTTTTTTTTTTACCTAATTATAATTGAAATTCCTCTTAATAATTCACAACAGTTTTCTATTAACCTTTAAACAAAAGTAAGAAATTTTTTATGAAATCAAATGAATGGTTTCCACAAAGATAACAATAAAGAATTAACCATTTCCACCGAACAATACTTAATATAAATCACAATAAAACATGACGGTAAGAAGTGTATTTCGAAAGGAAGAAGGTAAAATATAGGAATTGGCAGAAAAGCTAATCGTGTACTTCTGAGATTTTGACTCGTATATGTAGAAAAATTTTGGAATTAGTGTTCGAGATTTTGTTTTAATTTTGAGAGTTTCGTTTCTGGGGTTCTGTGTAAAATTGGGTACTCTTTGACTTGGCGATAAAATTCCATTTCTTGTACCCCGGATAACTTTATCTTTGTGTAGCTTTTGAGTACCGGCCATCTTGTTAATCAAATGTTGTCACTTATCAAGGGCAAGAATCAAAGGGTACCTGATTGTAAGTTTTTACCCGTTTCTGATATCATTACATGAAGTTTTGTTCATTTCTTAAATCTATGATAGTATCCCTAAATCTATTATATTATGTATTATCCCTTCAACCTTTTCGCCAAAAAAATTTTCCTCGGATTATGCAAATTTTGAAATTTATTTTTCAAAATGTGAAGGAAAAGCAGAACAGTTTGCTTATATTATCATTGCAACAAATAGAGAAAAACTTTATTTATAATTCAAATGGTATTAAATCAAATCGTTGAACGAAATATATTTTTTCCCAAATGTGGCCGACGGAATAATACGTAAGTACCAAAACTAATCCGTGAGCTGGTGCGTATTGCTTTTCTGTTATTATACCTTCGAAATAAATGAAATGGAGGCTGACATGGCGTGGACTGTCCACCACGTACAGCAAAAACAGCTTCTTGAAATACATTAGATTATGGCGATGACCTTTAAACAGCCAACTTCTTAACATCTGAATGTGACATTTTTTGATTTTTCTATGCCCTCTAAAAGATAAACGAGGAATTTTCAAAAACCCTTTACATTTAAAAACCTAATTAAACCAAATTTTCAGAAATTCTAACGGTATAGCCGAAGTCCTATTTACGCGCCATGAGAAAATATTAATTAAAGCAAATAATCCAGAAATTGCATTTAAGATTTGTTTTATTCTAAATATTCTTCGAGTTCCTGCAATTCCTTAAGTTCAAAAAGGCTGTTGTGCATCAAAATTCCTAATAACAATTATCCCAGAAGACCTGGATTTAAATCTAATCATGAAGGAAATAAACCGAAATGAGTTAATAGTTTCAGACATTCGACGTTTCACAAAGAAAGTATCATATAAGTTTCCTGAATATTTACTTATCACTGTATACAGCTTCAACGTACCAAAAGAAATTAGTTTAATCTGTTTGCGATTAAAAATAAGATTTCGTTGATAAAGTTCACTGAGCACATGTTTTAAATTCTCCCATCTTATAAAACTATGCAAGCTGCAAATTCTAATATGTAGACAATGTGGCTCAGCAGATGTCTGCTGAGCCACATTGTCTACATATTAGAAATTTTGTTTTGATTTAAATTTGGTTTATGCAAAACATGTTTATGTCATGACTATATATATAAACTGCAAAGGCGACAGATTCCTTATGGTGTCTTGAAGAAAAAAGATTTCTATTGTTCAAAGTTGAAAATCATTCATCGAGGCGAGGCGACGTTTCAAATCACCTGAAGATTCTGTCGCTGGAGTTATCCCTTCAGCACAACCTATTGTGATTGATAAGAGAGATGGAATCCACATAGTTTTATCCAAAATGGCAGAATTATTTAATAACATCTTATCGAAAACAGCAGCAAGCTCTCAGGCCAAATTACTAAGTCTACAAAATAAAAATATTTGCAAGAAAAAAAATCACTGGAACCCCCATAACATGTATCCCTAAACAAAAGTCTACCTGGGAAAGTTCTAAATGATCTTCACAAAATAAAAGTGTATCAGGTACTAGTCTAATTCCAGAATATCAAGACTTCATAATAATTTCCGGTTTCAGTCAAGCCTTAAGTAATTGCTCAACTGTCGAGGAGAGTACCAATAGAAAGTTCTTCACAGTGCGCAAAAATTATAAATTTTTAAAATTTTGAAAATTTTTAAATTTTCTAATTATTTTTCTACATTATCATGCATAATATATTTTATTTTCTAGCCAGGAATGCTAGAACTATTTATTATAAATGCCCATTTTTTAAGTTCTGTTATTTTACCTCACAAGTGTTATTGCTTTAAAGAAATGTAATGTGTAAGTAAATTTCCCCGAAAAAAATTTTCAAGCGTTTGGTTTAACAGTATAATCCAAGAAATCAAATTACATTTCATTATTCTTGGATGTTCTACGTACCAATTTTGGAAGTCTCTCCAACTCTCCCCATGGACATGAGTTTTCTTAATGGAAAAAAAAGTGACTCTTAAATACTAAAATTCCGACATATTTTGGTCCACAATGAGGGATCCCTCATTGATTATTGTATAAACGCATCAATTATTTTTCACTTGTGCACCATCAATATTCACCTAGATTCATTTAATAATGGTCTTGTACCTTTGAAAACTTTTATTCCTCGCAATGGTAAAAAACCCGCAATTTTTTCATTCTGATTTTTTTTTTTCATTTCCCTAAACCAACAATAAATAGAGACTCTACCAACTCAGTCTACCAGTCGTTCAAAATAATTTATTTAAATTTCAAAAATGGAAAAATTTTGCTTCGATTCTGCCCTTCTTGTTTCAAAATGCAATTATGAAACAAGAAGGGCAGAATCGAAGCAATTAATGCTTTAATTCAAAATGCAATTATCGATTACGGTAAAAAGACGACTGTGGTGTGTCACCAAAAGAACATGTAACGTTTTTGCTAACACATAGGTAAATTTAAGAAGATTGCACACACACATAATTTCACTCCTATCTTCCACCGCTTCTGGAAAAACACATGTGACGAATACTCCAAAAATACTCATCACATTTTTAAAAAACTTCAAAAAAGAGAATCAACATGCACTGCTTAACAATTACACATAACTTCTTTCACTAATGCTTTTTATTCAGCAATTTTTTTATTAAATATTACGCTACATCTTTCATTTCTAAAGGGATACCTTTAGATTTAAGCACTGACACTGAATTAACCAACCTTTTTTCATTAAAAGAATTTCTGGTGTCGACGAAACAATATAAAAACACATCAGCTGTCTCTACAAAATTTTAAAAAAACTTGAAAAATTTTTAGCGAAAATTCTTCAAGGCATAAATCATGACAACCCCCGAATAGACAGTATAAATAAGTCTTGAGAAACAGGAATATAGCCGGAAAAGTGGAAAGAATCCTTTCTTATCTTTATTCTTAAGCCAGGTAAAATATCCGATGATATCATCGGATATTTTACCGATACCGGCCTATTTCTCATGCCAGAATACTCTGTAAAGCCAAAAGTTGCATCATTTAAAACCACTTTTATGTCTTCATCACTATTATTGAATGCAAATCATCATGAATTTCTACAAATAAAGGCAAGCATCCTATCTATCATATATCATTCAGTTATATCCTCCAAAAATTTTAATGTATATGTTGCATTAGACATTGCAAGAGCATATGATTCAGTATGGACTGATGGCTAAGTTGTTGAAGGCAAACATCGTCAAATGGTAATGAAGCTCTCTGTATCTGTAATTTAATGGAAGCTTCTAAGTTAAATGGAGAGGTGTGCTTACGAATTTAATCATCTATAACAGCCTTAGCGGAATGTTTTTGCTATTTTCATAGCTGACATGTACGAATTCATTTCTAATGGTTGCAAATGTTTTATTCATACAAACGACATAATTTTGCTGTGAGCATCAACAGACCTCGAAAGAATGCAGTTCAAAATGACTAAAACTGCATTAGTGATGTCATCAGGGGAAGCTTACACTGGATCCCACAAACTCTTTTGCTGTTAACTTCTCGTTCTGAAGGAATAAACTAAATTTCAACCTTATATTAATTAACTACTTATCAAATGGAACCTGCATGTAGGAATTTTAGATTTATATTTTTCACATAACTTTACTTTTCGTTATCACTTCATTCAAAAAACTAAAAGCATAGAATGCTATAAAAGACATTGATGGGATTGTACGAAAATTTTACTTTCTAAAAATAGTCCAATTTTACTTTGTTAGTGGACTGGATTACATAGGGATGCTAGATGGTTTCCCAAATTTCTTTCTTTGTAACACGCGTGAATATGGTTTAATCTCTAAAAACGCCTTACCAAAGAAAAATTTTGATGACTGTGATAAAATAATAGATATATCTAATAATTATTGGTAGTTATCCCAACATTCAGTTTACAAAAATATTCATCAAATTTTGAAATTTTTTCTATCCATCTAGACCTTAAATTATTTAAAAAAAAAAAATTATGACATAAAAATGATGAAATTTGTATTTATAGTGGAGATTGATAAAAATTAATCACTTCGTGAAAAAAATAATATAATAACTAAGTCATCAGACTTGGTACTAAGAAGAATGAATAAATTCAAATCGATGATTCAATTTGGTTGTAGACATCGCTCTCTCCCGTTTGGAAGGCAGAGGATACTTTCTGCACAAATCCTCCGATGCACATACTAGAAGAGGAGGGAGGAAATAAAGGCTGCGCTTTTACTTTCTGCATGCACTAGTGTGTGCTTCAGAATTTTCTCTCTTGGGACACGTGATACTAAGACATAATCATACCCTGAATACATACTGTGAAATTATCCATGCAAGAAATCATCTATGAGCATTGTAAACGCTGCCACGATAGCCTGCTTTAGTGTTACTGTGTTTCAGATTTTGAATGAAGAATTCATCCTCCACTTAAGCTTTGGTTTGGAAATAAATTTATACAATTTAACAACGCTTTCTAAGAGAAATGAAAATTGATGATTCTGCTTCGATAGATTTTAAAAATTAAACTTAAATTAATTGAAATTTGTTAAAAAAATTTGTGTCATATTATCTGAAATTTATCTTTCTGATAACTTAGTTTCTCATGATAAAAATCTATATGAAACATCTTTCCTGAGAAGAAAACAAGTGATCCTCCAATACCTGTTTATGATATGAATAATATCCTCACTGTTTGAAGTGGTTTCGGTACCCAAACTAACAGTCAGAAGGTTCAATAGGATTTCGATAGTACGCCGTGTGTAAATGAATGCCGATATTTAATGGAACTTTCTTGATTTCATTGTTGATCTTGCAGCCCGATGGAAGCAAACAGCACTTTATTTTTAGCAGCCGAGTGTTTGTCGCAATAAATGTTTATAAAAGAGAAATTTCAGTATCATTACTCAGTGTTCAAGGGCGATGACTTCATTTTCAGACTCTGTCGGCAATGATCTCCATTTTATTGGCTTGCCAGTGGGGGAGGTCGTCATGATGGAAGGTGTCTTGAAAAGACTATTCATTAGTGGGAGTGTTTTTGCTCTCTTCTGTTCGATCGATCGGGCACTAGACAATAGGTCTCTCTCCGGTTCTCGGGTGTGAAACTCATTCACTTTCTTTTACTCTATGTTGAGCCGAGAAAATATTTTAGCGTCTTCCAAAAATCGATAGATATTTGCTTATGTTAAATTTTTTGTTGTTTTATGATATGCTTTGCGAGTGCTTTATCTGAATTTGATAAAATTTTTTAGTATTGATTAGATTTTTTCCTGTTCAGTCCATCCTCAAACACCGCTTTTCAGAATGACAGGAAAAACCAGTTCATTTTTCTAACGTAATGCAAAAATTTACCATATGTGCTTTATAAATTTAGAATACAAACCCAGAAATTTAAAATTTTTGCGATCGAAAGTGTTTATCTAATTACCTGGCAAAACTATCATCAAGAAAGAATGATCGTGCAGACTACGAAGAAGATGAGATTGGAATGCACAAATTGTTAGTGTTTCAGTAACTTCAATTGCACGGGAAGCACAAATGACTTCTGAGGAGCTTCTTTTATAGAAAAATATTTGAAATAAATTGTAAATGTATTCAGAATACGAAACTAAGATTATTTTTTGTTTTCCCTACTTAAAAACTTCACTGTATAAATATATTTTGATCTGATACGCTTTCACATTTCATCCATCAAGTAACGGTACACATTTCCTGTGTGCTTAGGCATTGGATGCAATTACACACCACACTTATGGCTTACTACCCAAGCCTATCCAGATATCGAAAAAAATCGTGCAATTCTCTTGTTCCCAGATCACCTCTTGCACCTGGTGAGGGAATAAAGTATTTTTCTACTTTGGTGCATTCCCAATCAAGAATCTAATCTTTCAGAGCTGACAACAACTTAAAACTTGTAGCAAAGCAGGTGAGCTCCACAATCGCCCTTCCAATTTTAGGAGTGCATTCCATTCCGATACAGTCTGATCAAAGTGGGTAGGGGAGGAGGATTTCCATCCCCCTGATTGGGAACTACAGGCTTCCGGGAAGGCTCTGGAGTAATGCCGAGAAGCCCACATTATTGCATTCAATTGTAATTTCCTGCCTTCTATCATTCCGTGGACCGAAGTAGAGTTTTCGATGCAAAGTATCACGATCAGAAGACAGGGATTTTTACCACACAAGTTGGATGTGAATCAAAATTGAACAATATCATGAATTATATTTACCGCATGATAGTAATCTTGGTAACGTCACGATTATTTGAATCGTAGTTGAAATAATTTCCGATCGTTCATACTTTTTTCATCTGTCAAAATAAGTGAATACGCAGTGCTGTGCCGAATTATTAGTTGAATTATTAAGAATGAAACTAAAAAAGGAAAACTCATTTTGGTCCTTTCAGTTCTCCATAATATCAAAGGATATTTGAAATTATTCCTATGGAGTGCACAAACATCACTCTTAAACTAGGAAATGGAATCTCCGACGTTTTTGACGATAGAAGAAATCATTTATTATTCCTATATATATATATAATAACTTTTGAGCTTTGTAAAATCACGTTAAAGCTTTAAATTTTAGATAAGGGTGGAATTGCTGCAGCAAAGGAAAATGACTTGTAGTGCTGACGTCATTGCGAGTCACAAATATATCTTTCTTTTTATCTGTCTAAATAACACATTCACCTCTGCGAAAAATTTGCATTCTTTTCAGCACAGAAAATTATATAAGTATTACATATTTTTTTATATAATTCATTAAGATTATTAAATGATTATGTCTACGGGTCCAAAATGAATTATTATCTCCATGGTCAGAGATAATACGTTAAATTATCCTATGAAACACCAATGCCAATATTTTTCCCTCAGAAAAATCTGCTTTTTTTTGATAAGCGCTCAAAACTGAAGAAGCATTACGTTTCTATTTTGAGAAGTCTACCATTATTTCGGTTCAATTTACGTGACTTGCATAAAATAATGGTTGTGTATCTCAAACAGGATAAAAGAGCAGTTTCAAAAAACTTCTCCCACTTCCACTTTTTCATTTAAATTTTGCAAGAGAAACGAGAAAAAAAGGGAACAATAACGATTACAATTAAATTCGTCGGATTCATGAAAAAAGTAAGCCGGAGGATAATCAGGGAAGAGAAAAAGCAGAAATCACAGGAGAAAGGAGGGGTGCTTGCAGACAAGAGGAGGAAAAGAACAACACGAAGAATGGCGCATCACCCGGTGGGGGAGGGAGGAATTCACCACCTGAAGCTGACACGGGCGAGAATAAAAACGACTGCTCAGAAGGGATGAGATAGAGAGAAAGTCGTTTTTAATCGCGATAATTATCCACAGCCACAGAAGACTAAGGGGTCGTTCACCAATTCATTTTGCGAAATCGACAAGCTGCAAAGACACTTGTGGCACGAATTTTAGTGCGAATCAGATGTTTTACATGCATTTATTGTTTCATTCAGTGAATGCGAATAATCGTCAGGTTATGATCAAAATGTTTAGGAAGCATTCTTTGCAGAAAATAATAAAATAATACACACACACACACACACACATATATATATATATATATATAATATATATATATATATATATATATATATATATATATATATATATATATATTATGATCTCGAACCCAATTCCAGTCACTGTCAACAAATCGAAAATGGAATTGGGAGTTGCGTTTCTACCTTCAGAATGCACATCTGTCCGAGTGAGTGCTTGAGAATTTTCATCCCTTACGACACATGAACACGAATGTCAACCCGGAAGGTAATTAATGAGTGGACATGAAAATGCCCACAACGCTGTCAGGACGATAGGCAGTTTTCAATGTGGCACCCAAAGATATTGATTGTCGCCCAATGATCATTTTTTTGCAACAAAAGAACCCATTGTACCCGCATGTACAATTAAATTGTATTCAGAATCACTATAAACATCCAACCCAAAAATGGGATTCGAACTCATGAACTGTTGAACGGAAGCAATGAATAAAAGAAGGGAGGATAGGTGGAGAAAAATTATGCGTACAATGAAGTTAGTATTAAAGTCTAGCAAAAATTCTCTTTGAAATCTTACTTTACTTTTTTCGTATAATTGGAGGCCGTGGTATCCTGGTTCGTTAGGCTGTTTATTCTCGTTATCGGAAGGTAATGAGTTCGAATCCTGACCTAACCGCATATCCATCGTGTTCGCTAATGTTAGCTGGGAAACGTTACACCGGTCATTGTCGCAAAGCCTTTTATGTAGATAACAGAATGGAACGTCTAACGGAGGATGGCAGGAGAATCTGAGACCTTCTTCTTTGTTCCTGCGCCCTGTGACTTCCGACCGCTATTCAGCTGAAAAAGGTGGGTCGTAACCGGGTATTAAAAACAAGAAATTAAATTGAAAAAAAAAGTTTAATTGAAAACATTTTAGTATTTTAAAGTATAAAATTCATTTAAAAAATCTAATTAGAAATAATCATTATTTCTCCTACAAAATAATGGAAAATTAAACTTTTTAGGTATTTGAACATTTTTGTTATCTGAATGTAAATGAATAAAACGCGTATAAAACGCGTTTTCTTTCATAATGGAATAAAGAAAATTTATTTTTGCTGGTTCATTACAATGTATTTATAACTGAATTCATTTCATAAAAACACCATCTCCTGTTTATTTAAGCAATGAAATTATCCTGCGATGCTGATGCCAGAACCCTTTTGGTTTCAGAAAATTTTTTGCTTCAGACTAAAGAATCGGAGGGGGAGAGGGTGTTTCTGTATTTGTGGCCTGCGAGGGTGTTTCTGTATTTGTGGCCTGCGAGGGTGTTTCTGTATTTGTGGTCTGCATGCTTCTTTTGATCGCTGTTTCTCATAGACCGTGTTTTTAACGAGTCCTCAATTTATCCACAACGACATAAAACTCCTTTCTTTATTTCCTATTTGTTTTCTTGTTTTTTCACGTTAGTATGCCAACACTCACAGTTAAAATGAAAAAAAGTAGCTTTCTCTGTCCATTGCTCAGGAGGATCATCAGCCAAGTTTCGCGGCTTTCTCACTTGAGGAGCTGATTGTGATCAGATGGGGGCGGACGTGTTTAAGAATTGCGATTGGATCACAGTAAGGAATGGTTGAATGTTCGCAGATGCCTCTGCGAGAGTATGTTGTAGTGAGAGGGGAGAATTTTTAAAAGAGCGCTGATAGCTGAAACAATTGAATTAATTTGGTGATTTTGAAACCAAAATTATGAAAAAAATCATGGTCTTAGACGGAAATGCATCTTGGTCTCTTACATATTTCATGGTGGCTTTACATCACAGAAACAAATCATTTTCGTTGAATTCCAAAATGATTTCCTTCTGCGTCTGTTCCAAACTGACAGAACCGAAAAGTTTGATACAATATCGTCCAAGTTTAGCAGTTGAAAGGGAGCAGGGGGTGTCCATTTCAGCTGCTGAGGTCGCTCAACGGGCGGAAATTATTGATGTAAAAAAATGTAAACAATTATGCTGTCAAAGGAAAAGTATTTTTGTAAATGTTTATCCCTAAAAAAATTCAAGCTGTTTTAAGATTGCAAAACTTTTTTTCTGCAAGTTTTAGAAACTTCATCTCGTTGAAACATTCTGTCCTACTTGATGTAGATTTGCTGACACAGACCAAATAGAATGAATGTGATCAAAACAGTCAAGTTATTCTGTTTAAATCTTTTTTGAATTTCGTTAGTGACTAAATCTATAATTTTATTTAAAAACATAATTATGTAATATAATTTAGCATCATTTTTTTTTATCACCACCAATTTGCTCATAATTTTATTTCGTCTCTTCCTTTTTGTGTCCGAGAGTAAAAAACATTTTCACAAAGTTTTATCACATGACACCTCATTTTATTAAAATGCACATCATTGTGGAAAGTATCAAGACTTTCGATTGTAGCTTTAGATAACCTTTTTACAACATCAAAACTGAGATCAAGTTACTGAAGGTGCTTTGAAACAATTGCATAGTTTAAAAAACTTCACGGAAACAGATAGAGTGAATAAAAGCTTCAAAGGATTCTAAATGTTAAGAACATCGTTTTAAAATACTTCTTCAAGTGTAAAAATCGGAGCTTCAAAATTATCAAGCAGTGTCTTTATTGTTTCCACTCTGCAATTCCATCACTGTGTGATTTTATCACCCTCCATAAAATATGAAAGAATGCAATACATTTCCCACATGTACTGGACATGTACTGGACACTGAACGCAGTTGGATTGCCCTGCAGTGCTCGTGGGGCTCTCAAGTCCTCTCACAACCGTCATCTCAGTAGGATTACAGGAAATATTTTTTCATTAGTTATAAATCTTTCAGATTTATAACTAATGAAAAAATTTCAGCAAATTGTAGATTATTCATCATTTTTTTAGTCTTGTATCGTCCATCAAAACATTCGTAAATTTACAGGTTATTATTTAATGTATCAAAAAACTACACCCACTTACATGAATTTCAGTAATGAGTGTCATCAATTATTACTGAAAAAACAGTACACCACTTACACTTTATTTTGAGTATAATTTCAGATTTGTGAATATTTTTTATAAATTAAGAATATCAGTTTGATGATTTTTGTGTGCAAATGAATATTGGATTTCTCTTTTGTTTTAAAGATATTTAAATTAGTAGGAAGTCTTTGTAAACATTAGCAGGAACTCTATGTACCTAACTCTTGAAGGCTTTTACCAGTTTGCATGGAATCATTGGATACGTTTATTGAGAACTGTACAAAAATAAATACATCAACTGTATTAGAAATAGAAAATACAATTCATAAAATGTTACACAACATAATATACATTGAAAATTATTGGATTACTTGATGGTCAGATAAACTTTGTCTCTAAAATTCATCAATTTAAAAAAAATTCCTCTATTATTAGAACGT
The DNA here is from genome assembly GCA_030067965.1 of Latrodectus elegans. Classification (NCBI taxonomy): domain Eukaryota; kingdom Metazoa; phylum Arthropoda; class Arachnida; order Araneae; family Theridiidae; genus Latrodectus; species Latrodectus elegans. The sequence continues at coordinate 105,253,803 of CM057822.1, forward strand.
TTTTCATGATGTCCTTACAAAGCAGTTCCTTGATGAGCACAAAGAAAACTACAACAGACTATTTTCAATACTTCCGTTTCTCTTCAACTTCTTTTAAATACTTCGTATTACACTTCACACAAATAGAACTCGATGATAAACTTTCAGTAAAATTTACCGAATAACTTTCTGAGTTTCTATCAGAATTGCAGAACTTATGAAATTTGTGCTGCACTCAACCAGTTATTAAATCCTTTCATTGTAAATGAAATTTTAGTATTTCCTTTATAAGAAGTGTAAAAGTTCTGCACCATAAACTTTATTTGCTGAAAGACTATATTCCCACCACTTTTTTCTAAATTTAAAATTTCTTTTATCGAATGGAAAAACTGAAAGCTCAAATTAATAAAAACCGCATTACTTTTGGCACTTTGATGACCACTAATAGGTTCTCTTTTATTAGTTACAGGTTAAATTATGGAACTTACTTGAGAATATTGAGATATAGCGCAATTTTAAAGTCATTATCATCCCTTCTGTCTTAAGTGAAATCCTTGTGCGTTTCTTTCAAGTCCAAAGGCATATTAACATTTTCAAGTAAACTCATGTCCAAAAATAAAAAGATAATGCCGTCACCGGCAACTAAAGGGGACAGAATAATGCAAACGTGTTTCAATATTCATTTAGCCCATGTATTAGGTTGGAAATAAGTTCGTAGCGTTTTTACCAAAGACTTATTTAAACAAAAAACAATGATTACATCAATAAGTTAATCAATTATATATTCGTCGTCGCTTTTTACAGCCCCTTCCCACCTCACGACCCGTTAATTGATGACATTCCTCCAAATATCATCTGGCACAGTTTGTCCTTATCTGGACCTTGCGCCATTAAACCAAACCAATTAACCATCCAAATATCATCTGGTCTGGTGTCAAAGAAGTTGTTGAACCAGTTTGTTATCGAAGGTAATGCCCTTCATAAAGTTTGACTAGGAGTAAAAAAGATGGTAATCTTTGGTAATGGTACAAGGTCCGAAGAATACAGATGCCGAGGGGCCTCCCATTCGAACTCTTGGAGTGCGGCTTTGACGACTAATGCAACATGGGGCCTGGCGTTGTCTTGAAGGAGTATGGTTTGACCATGTCAATTAGGTGTTTTCAGTCGAATAGCCTCACTCACGTGGTGTAGCTAGGCAATGTAAAGCTCTTTGTTGACTGTGGCATTCTTTTCGAGCATTTCACAGTGCAGCAACAGGTCCTTAAAAACTGGCTCAACAACATCTTTGACACCAGACCAGGCGATTTTTGGTGGAAAAAATTACAATACAACAAATTGGTTGAGAAGTAAGAAGGGGTTGTAAAAAGCACTGGAGAATATATAATTGATTAATTTGTTGATATAATTATTGTTTTTTGTTTAAATAAAAGTCTTTGGTAAAAACGCTACGAACTTATTCCCCTACCTAATCTTAAACAAATGAGAAGAAACAAAAGAGATGGTGTTGTATGATATGCGCAAACCACGATTATAGTTTCTTGGAACACTTGATCATCCGCACAGAAACTATGAACGGTATGATATCGTAAGTCTCTCCTACGACGCCACATACAATGCCAAGGTTTGCTGAGGATCCTATGATTGAGCTTCTCTTCGGGCTCCACTCGGTAAACAATGCTCTCCGAAGGAGGTGGTTGACGGGCTGAGATTCGTCGGCCAAGCACGTCTCCTACATTTTCTATCGGAGTCTGGTGAGAATTCTTGCCATTAAAAGTACAAGGTATCCTCCGAATGATAAGTATACAAAGTAAGAATAATATTATGAAAAGGGAATATGGCCAAGTTGTCGCTAAATGTGTTGCTGTAATTTATGAGAAGACTCGCAGTTGAACTGAGTTTCTCAATTGGGTTCCTTTCTTATAAATCTACTCATTCTGCAAATAAATTTAAGTAATGGATGAAATCTTTTTAAGATAAAAGAATTAAATTGTATATGTATGGATACTTCAAAAAACGATACTTAACTTCACAAAACACATCAGTGCTATATATATATATATATATTCAAATTTTCACAACGTTATATGTTCTCTTGCGATTTTTTTTATTATTTAATCACACAGTAATGAGTACTTCATTGTGAGCAGAGGTTATAAAATATAACTACTCCTGCCAAGTAAAAGTATATTTGTTTATTGCTGAGAAAATAACATATTATAGATATCTAGTTATATTATAGTTATATATAAATTAAAGCTCATAAATAATTCTAAGGTATTAAAAGTGATATTGAATTTAATCATTCAGGAATATCATACAGCTATGATACAGGCCTTATTCCTAGTAAAATCTAAAGTTTAAAATGGTATAAAATTTGAAATAAATTTTAGAATGTCTTTCTCAAAAACGTCAGATAGATCGATTGATATGATGCAAGAAGTATGCAAAAATTAAATACTAATATTGGGAGTGCATTCTGTTTAAGAAATACTTTATTTGTGATATTAATTCTAACATTACAGTTTTGTATTCAATTTTTTGTTTATCAAGATCAAAACAATTTAGACGGTTCTATAATTTTTACTCAATAGAGATGAGAAGAAAAAATATGATTTAGTCGAGAAATTTCTGTCAAAAGAGATTTGTTACCGATTTAATCGCTTTCAGCAGGCTTATCTTCCTGAGCGGAGTCGGTTGCAGGGATCAAGAAAGTGGCTTTGCAGCAACAATTTCAAAAAAGAATGAATATTAACCATTTAAAATTTGGAGCAAAATTTTCCATTAGGACTTGTATAGCCTTATGGTAGATCACGCTCTTCAACTCGAAACTTTTCGGGTTTAATCGCAGCTACTGTGCATATTCTGCTTATGTTTTCTGCACACTCGTCTGTTAGTTATATGCTTGAATGTTCTCTTCCTTTCCCTCTTGTGGGATGCAAATATTGCTCACTATCGACGAGAAATCTTTCTAAAGGGCATGATACGGTAGATATTTTAATGACTGACTATTTCATTTTATACATTGAGCCTGATTAGCGTAAACATCAATTTAGTTTCATGGTTTGAATCCAATCAGAGATCAAATTATTCAAACAGTGCGCATGCTGAGTGGCACTCTGTATGCTCGAAATTCTACACGCAGTTATGACTCTCATCTTTAGGTACCCTCACAAACTTGTGTGACGCAATTATTCAATCAGAGACTTACTGAGCAAGAATACCATTCTTCTGAGTGAAAAGTATCGTGTTCGATCCCAAGCACTGCTGAACAATTAGAGATGGATATCCCAATGTTACGTAGGGGATTACCTAAAGTATAAATACAATTCTAAGATATTTTAGCATCTGCTTTGTAATTTGGCATCCTTAAAATCTTTTCATAGATTGTGGGCCGCATTCCTGTGTAGCAAGGGAGGGAGCCCGGAAAACCCCCAAGTTCCCACCCCAACACACGTGCATACAGAAGGAAAAAGTACAACACCCATCTCCCAGTGTTTAATTATGATTATGATAGAACCAGCGATATTAGCTCTGAACAGTGGTGTCGTACTTCTAGCCCAAGATAAGCTCAAAAAGACTAACATCACGCAGTGGGCAGAATAATAGTCGTTTACCATTATAACATTTTTACCGTTTAAATTGCCAACTGATAGAGCTTTTCATTGAGGCTGGACCGTAGACACATGTTAATTCCCAAACAGCAGCACACGCGTGATCTTCAATGCAAAAGAGGTTCATGTGTCAGCATTCATAAGACAGATACTCCCGTTGTTCATCTGTGGTTGAGGTAGAACCTTTCTGTCTGAAAAGTGGTGTCCTACTAAAGTGGACACACTGAGCATTTCAACCCACTGCATACACGTCAGTCGGATGTATTCTCGGTACAGTGGTAGTAAACCAATTCCATCTCGATCTCTTTCATGCGATAAAAAAAATCTTGCACTATCCTCTTGCGAGGACGTGATGGTCTGATTGGTTAGAGCAGGAATGGGCAAACTACGGCCCTCTGGAAGGCTTTATATGGCAAGCGGATAGAATTTTAATTTTTCAGTCCAACGGCAATTAAAATAAAATATGATTTATTTATTATATATCCATCTCCTTTTTTACTTTGCTTAAATATTATTTCTTTTTCTTTCTTCTTTTCAAAGGAATGATGATCTTTTTATTTACTCTATTTTTTTTTTTTTTTTTGTTCTATAAAACATAAATCGACATAAATAGCAAGCACAAACAGCTGTAATCGTTAAAGTATTAAAAATGGAATTTCTTCGTTAGTTACAGCTGTAGACTGGCGGCAATGAGCGTTATATCTTTCTCGGGGAGCAGACATATGGAAATCCAACTAGGTGAATTAGACCTGCACATGTTTAAGCTCCTGCCAGCCCAGGAAATCAGTACTATGTTTGCTTCATCTTATATACGTGAACTAGTATATTCAATAATGAACATTAGAAAGAATCATTTTAGAAATAGATTAACATAAGCATTTAGTTCGTTTTTTAGAATTAGTATATCTCACTTTGAACCTCTATATAAGGAACTTTCACATGAGAAATCGCAATTTCACACATCTCATTAACATATTTAAATTGTAAAACCAGCTTATTGGTTTTAAAATTTGAGAAAAAAATTATTTTGGCTTGCCAACTTTCTTTCCTTTTTTTTTTTTTTTTTTTTTTTCGATATTTGGCCCGCGACCGAAAAAGTTTGACCATCCCTGGGTTAGAGCATCGTTTTCACTATCGGATGGTAATGTGTTCAAATCCTGATAAAACTGAAAATCCGTCGTGTTCACTAAAGGTGGCTGGGACATATTAAAACTGGGCTTAATCGCAAAGTCTTCCAACTGAATGATTCCTCCTGGGAGTAAATATTGGGGATCTTCTGTTTGGTCCTTGCTTCACACACAAAGTCACAAATACTCCCCCCGACTGTTTTTATCCAACTGGTAGATCCCAACTCAGGGCTAGGTATAGAGAAGCATGCTGGTGCAACAACAAATAGCCTCTAAAACCTTGCCACCAGCCACTGAGAAGTCTTAGATTCTATAAGGGTGAGAAATCTCCCTTCCATTTTTGTCCAAAAGGTCACTAACACTGGGCCTCTTCTTATCAAATCATGCGATATTTTGGATATTCTTTGAGAAGAAATTTATTCTTCTCCACTTCGAATTTTTAAACGTCAGCCGATTCATGGACCTCGTTTGATTTCGTCAGACTCATGAATATAGACATCTATCTACGAAATGTTCCACTGGAATGCAATTTACGAAATGAATCCTAAAACACCTTACAACAGCTTTTCCACTACTTCGGTATCCATGTTCTCCAATCAACATAATCAAACGAGCATCTACTGTGTTCTTATTGTGGTGCAAATTTGCAGCCATTGAGGCAGTGTCGACACGAAATCCAATACATAGAATTATCCCTATAGTCGCTAATTTTTTTTCAGGATTGAAGTTATGGAATTAATTCTCAAAATTAGAGCATACAAATCAAATTCAATCCATTAATGGCAGATAAATATAAATTAACGACGCCCATGTCTGAACAATGAATAGAGACGGAATTACTATTAGTTAATGGGATGATCCCACTCGATTCATTCAATTAGGTGAGAAGCTTAATCCCTTAAGGGAGTGAGCCCTAGGCGGCACACCTAGGTCTAAATATTAATGATTTTGCCCTATTGCACTCGGAAAATAAGTTTTTACTTAAAGCAACAGTGCAGTAAGCCAAGTGTTCTTTTCAATTTTCACCAGAAGGAAATGAGAACTCACATCGTTAAAATCTAACAATAAATTGTAGGATTAATAATTGCTCTGAACATAGATATAAGACAGATAAAAATGTATTCACAAAAGGAAATTTAAGCACCAATCAGCTCATTTGATTATTCTAAAATTAAGACATCTCGTTCTGAAGTAATAAATGAATAGTTTTAACCTTAAACTAAAGGAGGTTTCGCGTGAGAAGGAGACCCCTGCGGTTCTCCTCAGAGATGCCTGCGGTAAGAGCGGCAGATCTGAATGCGAATCTGCGCATGGAACCTCAGAAGTCCCCGTGTGACAATAATCAAATAATTATTTCTATTTTCTTATAGGATTTATAGGTGCTTTATATACTACTTCATAAGAAGGTCATCAGTGTATTGTAGGTTCGATTCTTACATTACCAGTACAGCTTCGTCTGTGTTTCTGGTGCACTCGTGAATGACCATTATTTCTCATCTCGAAAGACTGCCCCCCTCCTTTTCATGTTTACAATGAGTAAATCTTGTTATTTGCCCATAAAATATTTAAAATTCCAGAAGTTTTATCGACATCCAATGCTATAATCGTTTAATGTCCAATTTACAAGAATAAAATTATCGATCCAATATTGCACTATGGTAAAGGGTATTTACAATTGTAACAGAACGCAACGCCTGATTTTGCACCGTTAATAATCTTGGATATTTTATGGTTTCATCTCCAATGAATCCTCAAGGATCTTTGGAACCAAATCAATGAGATTCTAATGTTTTCGACTGACTTGACTTAGCTGTATTTTTTCCTGTGAGAGTGCCTAAAATCCTCCCCAAACACTGCAAGAGCTTGAAGGATAAAGACTTGTGTCACGTTCTCTGCTTTTACGTGACATTCGAGCGAAAATTTAAACATGTATTGGCTGTGGACGGTGAAAATTGGGTTGTTTCAAATAAATGTTGTAATTAGTTTTTTTTTTTTTTTCGATTTTATCACAACCTGGGAAATACAAAAAAACAACTGCGTATTTTAACAGTTCTACTCTTTGCATTGATGAATACAGGTTTTTCCCACTCAATCAATGATGCTTTTCAAATATGGAAATTTCTTTTCTTCCATTCTGCTTTCGAGATAGGAATGGCAATTCCGGATATTTTCGCCAGGTGGCACTTCAGGTGGTTTTACTCATTAGCACACGCACATTACTTTATAACCATTTTATGAATACAGTTCCGAAGATATGAGTGCAATCGAAGCAGAAAAAAAAAGCAGCACGTGAAGCATTTCTCTATAAATAAACCCTACACATTGTAGATAGATACCTAAAAATATAGATTTTCCAATTTTTTTAATTTTCCAGATTTTAAATAGATTAATTGTGTTTTATTGCAAACATTAAAAGATGTATTTTTAAGCAAAGGAATTTATAAGATAAATAGAACTCTCTCTTCGAAATTGTATTCCATGCTAGAAATGTAATTTTAATTTTGGAACATATGTCAGGGGTTCTTTGACGTTACTAAAGTTATCTCTTTAGGAAAAGCAAATTGATTTACGTCTGATTGGAATTTATCATCAAATGTTGTATCCCTTTCGAGTATAATGAACAGTCGTATGTGTTATCCTAATAATAATAAAAATGTTTTCTAAAGAAAACTACGACATATTTCATTTGTTTGAAGAAACTTAAAAAATGTAAACTGCATCATTACTTTTGACAAAAAGAAAATGGCAAAAGTATAGAAGTCGAGATTCGAAGCATATTTTTGTAGTTTCCCGGAAGATTTTAACAACTATTTACTGTTTTTATAATAAAAAAACGTTTGTGTTTGATCATATCTCTGGAAATACGTAAACAGTTTACATTCATTATGTCTTTTAACTTTGAGGCAACAGTAAAATGTGTTTGTAAAGAACAACCGGTTTAAAGAATGCTTAAACATGTTATGTTTAAAGTGTTTGGCTATGCACACAATGCCTTAAAGCTCAGATGAAAAATTAGCCTAAAAAGCTTTATGTAATGTTTTCAAGTTTAGATGGAAATATATTTAAATTGGTTTCTTCCGCAGTACTTGTGTCAGTCCCCAATAAAAGGTTTGCTTGTCTTTCGCTCATAAGTCTTCCTTATGCACCCATTACAGGGCGAAACAGTCTTTCCTCCCCAAGGTTCAGAACTGCTCGGGTTCATTCTTCTGGAATCAAAGTCTCCACATGTTTCCTTAAACTGAATATCAAAGTATCGGCAGAGTATCTACAGTGAGCAAGAAAAAGAGATTGACTGTTAAAAAGTCACACTTCAAACGATATATTCGGTAAATCGCTGTCAGAGATCATTTGCTTTAATCACAATATCTGTTCAAATCAGGAAGCATCGATACGCCGATAAGGGGATCAGAAACAAGAGCGAGAAGTAATTACACAAATGAAAACTTGAAAATGCCGTGATGACTCCTGAAATGTTTCATGCGGAACAAGTGCTGCGATTTTTAGTGGTTGCCGAAATATTAACTAGTTTAAAGGAAGGAAAATAACGTGTTAACTTTGGCTGAAATGTTATATTTCCTCTTAGTTATGACATCGTAAATTATAATAATTATAGAACAAAAAAGCTTTGGAAAAGCATGATATGTCTTTACAGAAAAACATTTTTTCTGGCATGTGTTCCGATAGGATACAGAAAGCATTAAATCCTGATGGAATTTTGTTTCAACCGCGGTTCCTACAGGAAGCGTCTCTTTTCTAGCAAACCATTTATGAATAAATATTCTTACAAACTCCTTTACTTTTTGAGCCTGCCTAGAATTACAAGTTTTGCTTTAAATCGATGCCAAATATTGAAATTCGACAAAAATTTACTGAATAATTTACTTCAGTATTTAAGAATATATTGAATGAGAGAGAGTATACTCCCAAAATCACATCAAACAACATTTATTTGAAAGGTGAGATCATTAAAGAACATTTTCGATTTAATTTTTCTATTTGAACTGTATACTTGTGCTTCTATGCGTAAGCAGTTCCTAAAGTTGAAAAGTTGTACACTCTAAAACACATCTTACAGATTTGTCACTTTGAAGCAAATCGCCTAACTTTCAAAGTGATTGTGAGACGTCTGAGCATGCGCTTGGGGAATCTCCCTTCCGCGTTCTCATGTCTCAAGGGAAGGACACGGTGAATACGCACGTATGGCCGCTGTCCTGTCCTCTGACAACCCTTGGCCACCATTCTTCTCACAGATTTCAGAGAGAAAACCTCGGGTTCGATTGTTTAATAACAGAAGATGGATGCACGTCTATAGGCTGGGTCTTTCTCCTTAAGAGAACAATGTCAGTGAAAATTCCTTCCGGAAGGCAATCTCGTGGTGAGTTCGCCAACCATTCCCAATGCGGTTCCAATTCAGCACGCGATGACATTTTTGAAATCAATTCAAAAAGACAGCAGCAGTATAGTAAAAACCAAATGAATTCACCACAAAAAATTAATTGGCACGCATTTCAATGTAATGTTTAACCTTCTCTTTTTAATAATTGTAGGTATTTTTAAAAATAAACAGTAAAAACTATTAAGTATTTGATATATTTCGCTATACCTTAGAAATTGTATTTTTCAATTAAAATGTTTAATCTTTCAAGTGTTTCTATTAATTTTTAAACCAGTTTATTAATTAGAATTTTTATAGAGGAACAAAATTTAATATTTCAATCTTAAATATTTTTTTACGTAATTAAAGCAATCTATAATTTAAGGCTTCTGGTATTTCAATAGCCATTCTGAAAACTCTTCCTGGAAATTAAATTTTGCACAATGGACCCTATCAATGGATTTTGCCTTTCTGAACTTTAAATTGAGTCATTATGCGAAGTAATTAATTGAGAAGACATTTGAATGCAAAGATGCGTTTCACTTTCTGAAAAAACAACGCTTTCATTCATTTCTTAATACACATCGGGTCATATTTTTAAGAAGAAGCAGGTGGTTGCTTTAAAGTCAGAAGAAAGGGATAATAGTTTGAAAGAGGTGGGTGGGAGAAAATAAATAAAAGCTTTTCAACTGAAAAGATGTCGTCTACAATGAAGAGAAATGTCGAATAGCAGAAAAAGCATCACCTCTTAAGACAAGAATGAAAGAATTTCGGAATTACTCTTTGATGTTCAGAACTATACTTGCTTTACATTTTAATCAAAGCATTAAATTGCTCTGAATATTTTTGCCAGAAACGCTCTTGCTTTTGTCGCCAAGCAAACAGTCGCATTCGCTTTTTTTTCTAAGCGAACTTCTTTCGTTGCTTTTAATGACTTTCATTTATAAAAGAGTTTATTAAAGAAGACGCCAAGCAACTCAAAAAATCCTTACAAGTTGCCTCCGGGCGCTTTTATTCGTTTAACAAATTTAAAACCGCACCATTCTCTGGAAAGTGTAGAAGAGGAAGAAAAGTCCCTATTTCTGGATAAGTCGAAAGAAGTTTTATCCTTTTCAGCGAAGTTTGAAAAAATTTAAAAGAAAGGGAGGTTAAAATAAGTTCGGGAAAAAAATTTCGCTTCGGAGGGAAATTAAAGTACCTGCTTTCGAGAATCGCCCCTGTTAAAGTCAACAGTAATTTATTTTCAAATGAGTGGGAAAACAAACCCTCTCTTGTTCTCCCGCAGAAAGAAAGTCAAGCTTCGGGAGTTTACTTAGCCAGATAAGAAGCGCAAAATCCTGGACCAAGTAATCAAGTTTCGCTTTCTCTTCCGTAGGGAAAGCTCCATTAGCATGCACATTCCTCGCTCCCATATTTTCATATGTCAAAATAACATGAGGCAGAATGTACATTCACCGCAAATTCCGTTCTATCTCTAACAACAGTAGAAAAAAATACATATCATTTTTTTCAACACGGTATTTTTATTGATGCACTTTGTAGCACCGCCTGTTGGAATACCTCACGGCCTGGGGTTGTTGGGAAGCATTTTATAGTCGATTACGGGAAAAATGTTAATAGTTGTCAAGGAAGAAAACCCGGAAAACTTCAAAGCATCCTCAACTACAGACGTTTCCGTGGAAAGCGCATCATCCGCCTCTTATCATCAAACAGTGACAGTGACTCATGAATCTTATGCTCTGAAGAGCGATATCCGACTCCTAGATCATTCCATTTTATATGTATTTAAATATCAAATATACCTTTTTCTAGTTATAAATATTATAAAATATAGATACATATTATATTAATTATATAAATATATTATATTAAGATTATTAAAAATATATGATTTTAAAAACACAATTAAAACCATGCCCATACAGAGGGAGTTATTCAATGCAATGGCTAATTTGGCCATTGGAGGCTAAGTTTAATTTTGGCTTTCACGTATATAACAGAATTTTGCTTCTGTAGAGTAGTGGTGATGATTTTTATGCACGTTAAGAAGTAGAAATACGTCAAAGAGGTTCTGGGAATTCTTGACCACCAAGCGACGAATTTGTTCCATTCTAAAAATGGATTTTAATGACCATTTGACAGCGAGTTATTCATTATGAAAAAATTTGTTTGGAATTATGTATTACCGAATCTTGGAATTCTTGCCTCGCCGCATTTAAATTTTAGTAAGCAATTTTTTTATTCTTTATTAGGTTCTATTTTCGAAGTAATGATGCTAACTACGCTATTTCTAACAGGTGGCTCCCTAATAGGATTTATGCAACGGTGCTTGTCTATTTTACCGCTTTCATTGGGACTGGGGTACGCAAAATGAGTTGTAATCGCAATGTTCTCCATGTGACATGATACTTCTGTGATTTACAGGACAAGTCTCGGGGTCTTTTTCTTGCTTCCTGGTTTTAATTCCCTAAATCCTACTCACGATATAAGGGTTCCGTCCACTTGTAGTTCTGAAAATCAGAATGGGAAAATAAAACGTGTTAGTCGAGCGATGTGAAGGAAAAGAAATTTTACCGCTTTAAAGAATGTAGCTGTTTTGAAGTTAGAACTGTGACAAGAGGATACACATAAAAACGCTCGCGCGGGTGCGTGTGTTATAAATATATCCAAAGGGTGATAGACACTTTCACCAAAGATTTTTGTGTTCGGACAACGAACACATATTCAGATAACAAACTAAAAACAATTGCAGGGAACACTTCTCGATTCTTGGAGCATAATGTGTAGGGTTACGAAATCCAATGGACCCAAAATTGTTTTTCATCTTTCTTGAGTTATGCCGCTTGCCTATTAAATTTCAAAGTTCTATAGTGAAAAAAAAATTTCCACTAGAGTATTTATAGCCAAAATAGATCAGAATCAGTTTCTGTTTCGAGTTCATGTTGAGCCCCTCTTCCCACCCACGCATAGCTTTCAATGACGAAAGCAGGAAGACGTCAGAGCTGAAATCTTCGTATGGCACCAAAACCAAGTTGATGTAAACAGAATTTGGAATCTTTACAACGACAATACTATTAATCACTTCCTGAAAAAGAGAGAAAGCAATCAAAGAGAGCATAGCTATATTGAAAATGTCCTTTAACGCCTCATGAACAAAAAATAAAAAGGACCGATTAATAAGTAAGATTATACGTATATATTATTTTCTAATGACCTTTATAATAAATTATACATCTTTTTTTAAATTTAATTTTTAGGGTTTCCACAACGAATGAATCGATTTCATTAAAAAATCAATGGTAAATCGATAATCGCTTAACGAACAATTCAAATAGCCAACCTAGTCTTGCAACAGATAATTTTCATTAATAGATCACCTACTATACATCCATCCATTCATATATATATATATATATATATATATATATATATATATATATATATATATAATGAAACATCTTAAAGTATTAGTTGTATATGTCATAAACTCTTGCATAAAATCCATTTTCAAAGCGCTCGTAATGAAAGGATTCTCGAGGAAAGGCCCCACAGAATACAATTCCCGCCTTTTAGGGGAAAAAAATGTCCAGGAATTGCATACTTCATTTGGGTGAAAGTAATTTTTCACAGCACGAAACCGAATACGATTTGTTTTACAGCTCTGTTTTATCGAAACAACTTCGAACGAACCGGAGGAGGGAGGGGAGAAGCGAAAGGAAAGGAAAGTGATAAGGAAAAGTCGTCGATTTTTCCCTTTCCTGGAAGAGAGGAGGACTTGTAACTCTTATTGATTTCTCAATTGAAGAAGAGGGGTTTTTTATTTCCTGGAGAAATTTATGTCCCTTTTAAACGCTGTTTGATAGGGAATTTCTAATAGAAGAATTCGTGTTTGTTTATGCTAATCGAGTTTTTAGGGCTCTTTTAATCGCCTCCGAGGGCGCCGCCCCCGCCTCTCGATTTATTGCGAGGCATTCTTTAATGTCATAAAACGTCTTTTGCATAAGAAGAGTCTCATATTCTTCTGCGTTGAGGCAAATGAACGCGAGTCAAACCGAATTTAATAGTGCATCGCCCCCTTCCAAAAAGTATTAAAAAAATGCTCATTTGCTCTCCTTCATTAGAAGAGACGGACTCTTTTTTTTTTATTTTTTATTTTTTCATTGTTCTATTAAGAGGAAAATACTTAAGTGGCTTTTTAAAGCATAGAAAAAGAGAGGGGATTTTGTAGCACGGGGCTGAGTTCTGCGCGCTGAAGGGAGTGCTGCGGAGAAGCGGATTTAATGCACCAACAACGAATACTTTTCAGCATCGGGACATGAATGATCATTCGCCGGGGGGGGGGGGAGATGCTGCTAAAGGTGCAGGCTTCTGTTCAGAACTCCAGAATTATTAGCCCGACTTCCCACTCCCTCGAATGCAACAGAGCATCTGTTACTAAATTTGCGAAGGAACAAGAAACTGCTTTTTTTATGTTTATTATTATTGAACTTTTCAATAACATTCAAAAGACTAAATCGAGAAAGGCGAGAGAAATGCCACCCTGCGAAGGAATTCTTAGCATGATCGGAGTAAAAAAAGCCTTTTGAATTATTCACTTGACAATGAAAACGATGTGAGAAACATTCATGAGAGGCACCTAAGGAAAAAAGGAGAAAAAAATGTCTTCTTTTGCCACAGATTGCGCTTTTACGTGGAATTTTGAATCAAAGCGTCTCTGCTTATAATAAAATAAAATAAGAATATTTTATTTTTATTATTTAAAGTGAGAGAGAGAGAAACTTCATCAGAGCGCACAAGAGCTAACTCTGTCTCTAATAAAATAGAGAGTGGGATTTTTCAAAGATCGTATCATAATAATGTTCAGTCACTCATACAAGCAAAACAATTACATTAGCTAACATTAGTCAAAACTAAAAATTCGGTCAATGATTTTTTTTAACAGAAGACTGTGTGTGAAAGGGAGTTTTTTTGTAACCAGATACCTAATACTTTTTATCTGGTATTCTTGAGAAGTTTGCCACTTTGATTGCTATGAGCGCATTTCCTCTCATGTCACAGCGTGTGTGTTCGAACATTGTTTTTAAAAGAGAAGCTGAATAACGTCCAGTTACAGAATTGTATCTTTCTTGGGTTGCTTCGAATTAAAATTAAATAAGCATTTAATAGAATCATTTCATTTCAGTCTTTGTGAAACAACAAGCATCATAAAACTTAACTGGAATTATTTAAAGAAATTTCCCGCGTCATTCTGCAGAAATTCACAATGCGTAGCCAATCGTTTCCTATTTAGGAATCACGATTAACTTGATGTTTCAAATGATTTTTTCCCCTTTTCACACCTCATCACAGAAGCGGAGGAACATTGGATCTTACGGAATGCAAAAGTAAAATTTTCAAACACGGTGTTCTTTAATGGAGATTGATATCAAACCAACAACATGTAAGATGCATGAACCACGCCGAAAGCGTATCGATGTGTCGAATGGCTTGGGATTGAATTGATTGCCTTCGCAAGAACTATTATAGTCAAGTACTGTGACGCAAACGAAATCCTGTAGCATTTCCGGCTTAGAGCCCAACGGCTTTTCAAAGCGCTCCTCAGTCGCGCGGAGATGGATGCTTTCTGCGTACATGTCCTTCAATCGGGGTGAAAGCTTAGGAGTTTTCTTCGGGGCGCATCCTCCTGAAGGGCAGCAGACATTGAAATGCCTTACAACGGACATTAGGCCACCCACTCGCTGTACGGCGTCAAATATTTCTAGCACACTGTTTTACATCGTAAATATTTTAATTCCACAACTTAAAAGCAACACTGTGCAATTTTTCTGAAATGAAAATACTTGCACAATTATGTGACTCCCTATCAAAAGGAAATCTGAACTAAAGAAAGGAGGTCGATACATAAAAATGCAGGGAAATAGAAAAAAAAAAATGAATGCCAAAAAGTTTTTCAAATAGGAATGGCAGCGGAATGTTTCCTGGAAGAAAAGGGTAACAGAGTGATAGGGAGAAAATGTTGCCTACGCCCACGTTTTCTTGCGAGTTAAAAAACCTGGCAAAAGATTGATCTGTCTTTCGTTTAATGTCGTTTAATCAGTGGAGTGGATTCGGACGGGCCAATTACCGATCGCATTATGCTAACGACTCCACTCGGCTGAGCGATGGATCCTTCTCCACTAATGAAAGTGCGTTTCATAATTTATTTTTTCTACTTATATTTGGGTGAAGGGAAGCAACAGCCCGACGCAACACAGATTTCCTGACTGCAGAGGGTCCGCGCGACCCTTCCGTTCTCGCGTGCGGAGGAGTCGCCGCAAAACATCGCACTCTCTCCAATCAAGTCCATTCACCGTGTGAGGAAGGCGGTTAAAGGAAATGGAATCGTTTTGTGCGAGAACTATTTTTCAAAAGGGATTATGCAAATAATAGAACAAAAGTAAAAAAATTGTACCAAAATTATTATTTCAAACGGGGATATATAAATAATCAAAATTTTAGAACAACAACAAAAATTTAGATAAACAGAATCCCTGAGTCACAAACTCTGAAAATTGCTGTTTATTCTACGTAGCATCAAAAAATTGTAACAGTATAGATATATATACTGTTACAATATATATATATATATATATATATATATATATATATATATATATATATATATATATATATATATATATGAATGAGAGAGAATTCAGGCTCATTTTTTGTTGTTGTCGTGTATACTGTTTTCTCTAAATATTTTATTCATTATCTTTCTCATTTTTTAACAATATAACGTAAAATTTTTTTGGCGTATTCATATTCTTGTGGTTCTATTGAACACATTTTTTTCACGTAGTTTTGTGAATTCCGGAATCGAATTTGTTATATTAAAAAGAAGAAAAAAAAAACATCTCTTCTTTTAATTTGCGTATAAGAATTTTCATCTGTAGTCATGTATGTCCCGATGATTAAGCATACATACATTTTCTGTTTGTATTTAATATGTTAAGCAATAATAATATTGCTCTTTTTCTAGAGGGATCTGTGGGTCAATAATATTCGATTCGGTCTTCGATTCAGATATCAGTAACTTGAACCAATACTTACGATACAGTATTGCAAAAAGAAAACTTTCTTCCAGCCATGAAAAAAAATTTACAATGGAATTGGAAATATATATATATATACATACATATATATATATATATATATATATATATAGAGAGAGAGAGAGAGAGAGAAGGTAAAATTTTATTACAAGAATATTGATAATAGATTTTTTCAAATTATATACTTATGCACAACTATAATTCTAGCTTAATTAATAAACTTGACTTACAAACTCAGAAATATAATACGAGATTTACTTTTCAAAGGACTTCGAATATTGAATTTTTTGATTTCCCGACATATAAGAAACATTTTAAGAAATTCTTGCTGAACTAAACATTTCAAAATCTATTTATGAATACTGCTCTAATAACTACTAAATGCATGGAAATTGATTTCTTACAATTTTACATTAATTTACTAAAAAACATTACAGTTTACAGACGCATATTTATTTTACGAAGATTTTCCTCTCAAGGCACAACAGTTGTCATTATTTTAAAGTTTATAAAAGAATTTCTCACACACACACATTATGACTAACCATTTAGTTTAATGCTTTGTATTCACTTATTATTTACAATTTTAGGGTGTTTCAAAAAAACTTTGAGTAAAATAATGCCCAATCATCGTACCTTACGATCAGCTAACAGTGCCATGATTTTAGTTCTCTCAAATGTTTTTAATCCGAGTAAGCGTGAGGCATTCCATCGGGAGAAGAGGGGGAAATCTCTTCCTGCATCGGGTCACTCGAAATTACAAATCAAGTATAAGAAGCATATATTCACTTGTATATGATTTCTTTTCATGGAGGAAAATATTTCATTCACTCATTATAAAATGCTTAGTATATATATATATATAACTTATATATTTCACATATATATTTCACTTAAATCCAAAAAAATCTGTAATTTAATGTGATCACAAAAAAGCATTTGAAAATTATCAGTAATCACTTAAAAATGCCTCACATCTTACATTTACAGTAAGTTGACAAAATTTAAGTTTTAACATTTGCTTAAAAAATTGTATAATATTACTCATCATAATAAAATATTTATTTAATCTTCTAACTATTATTCATGTTATCAGTAAAAAACGAAACTATTCGTTATTTGGGATGCAGGGCTTTCACAATTAGCATATAATTTTTTATGTACTCTTTTATTAAACAATAGCTAAAACAAAAATTATTTTATACAAATGTTTCTATAAATACAAAAAAACTGTAAAATAATTGCAATTTTACAAATATATATAATATACTTTATTTATTTAAAATTAAATAAATTTCCTAAAATAAAAATAGAAAATCTTTAACTTAATGATAATTAAGCTTTAATAAACGTAATGGATGTAGAAATGAGCGAACTGGCCCATAAATTTAGTTGAAAATGATAAAAAATATGTATTCGAGATATTTTTGAAAAAATTTCTCTGAATCTTTTATGACTGATGTGCTGTTATGTGAATAAAAAATGATTTAAAGGTTTAATATATATATTTTTAAAATTTACGAAATCTCTCTCTCTCTCTCTCTACTAAATGGAAAAATAATTTTCTTACAACTTACTAATAATATTAAGCTAATTTTTTGACTCAAATCGCATAAGGCTGAATTAGGAATGAATTTTTATAGCTTATTTTGATATAGGTTTGCCTCGTTAAAATGTGTTTTCTAATCATATACTGAGAATATTTTAATAGGATGACAGAGCAAATATTTTGGTTATATCCTTGTGATAAACATTGGATAATTTTTTTTCTTTGTCCCATGTTGCATTTAATAAAGTACATTCACTCTCTTAATATATGTACTTATAAAATTTCTACTATGTATGTACTAATAGATTTCTATGTATAATCTGTTGTTTTTAAGAAATTTATATATAAATACTTCATAAAATTGCAAATAAAACCTATCACTGTTTGAATCTTACATCTTTAAATTGGAATTTTTATATTACTTTTAAACAAGCGTTTTTATTTTTTAATATAACTGATTTTCTTTTCATGATAAGTTATTACGCGTATAATTTAAGCACTTTTAAGGAATATTAACTTCCAACATGTTTACTTTACATGGATTAAAAAATGAAAACTTAAATTTTTCAAATGTTTGTAAGACACAGCCGTATTATGACATGCATATTATTTTACCTCGTTTTTACTGCAAAGATAAATCTTGTGGACTTTAATTAAAGTGATTGATAGAATTTCTTAACATTTAAAATGTTTTGGTTATTTATTTTACTGGATGATATACAAATTTGTTTCGTGCTGTAACTTTAAAATCTATTAAAAATGAAATTTGTTTTGACACTTTGTTATAAAATCTCTAATTTTTTGTTTACAAATAAATCACTCAAGTGTTTGGACTCCAAATTAATATATAGTTTAACAAAATTATCTCAGCAATAACAAATGCTTTGCCTTGTTATGAGCTTAAAGTTTTTAATTTATTACAAGAATTTTTTAACATGTTAAATTTACATCCATAATTTTTTTAAATACGAAGAAATATAAAGAATTTTTCGATACTATTATTTTGAAATCTAATAATTAATAATATAAATGAATTTATTTTTAATGTAGCTACAATATGATGATATTTCAATATTAATGTATTCATAACGTGTAAGTAAGTAATAACAATGTACTCTTTGGTTCACTTTAAGAATTAGAATGCCTTTATGTACAGAATGTCAGGGGGAACACACCGAAATTCTTTCATAGTGAAAGCCTGTTGAAATGTAACAACAGCTTATGGAAACTTCTTACAAGATTTTGTAAACTTTTCCAGTCCTGACGTCAAGGATCACGTGACATCCCAAACCTAAACTAGATGAGGATCGTGCTTGCTCTCCGACGTCTGATAAAATTTTGTACAGAGAGCATCCCCCTTTAACATGGTGAACGCGTCTTCCTGCCCCCCCCTCCCACTGCCATCTAACCACCTTCCATTTCTGCAGCCTGAAATGTATTTCGATGCTCACAATCCGTTTCGCACATTGTGTCAGTATATTCTTTTTATAAAATACAATTAAATTATATTATTGAACATTCTGATAAAAAAAATGTCAGTGGAACGTTATTTTTGATAACTTCTATAGTGAATAAATATGTGATAAAACTTGATTTATTCGAAATGAACTATTTTTTAGTTACATTTGAATAAGTTTTTTTATTTAAAATGTTCTTACTTTGATTGTAGTAAAACGAACACATTTCGCTCATAATATTTATATAGTTTTTATATTCGATTTAAAGGCGAGTTGAACATGAATCATTTGTACATAACGCGATGCTCGTATAACACGTTTTCCTATATCGTAAAAAATGCTCTTACTTGATAAAACATATAAGTGAAATTAGTTTGATGAGAATAAATACTTATATGCTTTATACTAAAAATATTTGTCAGAAATCCTTAAATTAACACAGTTTACAAAAATGCATATGATTACATGGGAAAAAAATACTTTATCTAAACCTTCTTATATTACAATGTAGAGCCTGGTGTCATCTATCAATCACTTCACGATTTGTTAGGAAGAGGACGCTCAACTCCTGCAAAATAAATCCGCTATTAAAAGAAATACTTTTCTTTAAAATTGACTGTACTCCTTCAACGAAAATCTCAATCACGAACTATGCTCAAACTTTATTTCAAAACTCTCGAAAAAGTACCTCCTAAAGTCGAGTCCACTGAAAGGCCCGGTATGTGTAAGGGACTCAATTAATTAAAATACCTTTCTCCATGATTAAACATTTTTTCTATGATGAAAAACAATGGGAAGAGGGGGTGGACCTTCAGGGTAGATTTTTGAAGACGTTTGAGGAAGGTCTCCTCGGCGAAGAATTCACAGGAGTCGCGTCCTCTTCGGATAATGAGAGGAATCCGTTCGAAATAAATTCGAATCAAGGAAACCCCCCGACTTAAAATCTCATTAAAATGGAAAATTCTCGAGACTCTTTTCAATTACGCAGGGAATTTATTCTTCCTCTCTCGCCCCCTCCCTGAAAAATCGGGAGGTTCGCAGGAAGGTGAGTGTCCCTCTTTAAGGATAGACTTCAGGAATCGAGAGAAAGAGATGTAAAAGATAAAATGAATATCATTGTTGTTGCAATAAAAGCAATTTCAATTCGGCTAACTTGATTAAATTTTTGTTGCAAAGGCTCTTATCGAGAATTCGCGGCCATTTCTTTTCTCTGGATCATTCCCCGTCCGAACGCTGGAAAAAAATTGACTCAGAAAAGAGAAATGGAATATCAAACTGAAATTTTCACAATTGGTAATTGCATGTATATCTTTCTATTTTATCCGTGATAAAAGAAAAACCCGCTTCGCAAACACTTCAAAATCATGAGAATATATATCATGCTTCCTCATTTATTATTTTAAAGACTAAAATATTTTTTCCTTCGAAAAAATTGTTTCGCATAGTATTGAAAACGAATGTGTAGTTGACATAATTTTTCAAGATTTTCTGAAAAAAAGTTAAATTAATAATTTTATTTTTCAAATTATTCTTTATAATAATTATTGTCAAATCATGGAAAAAATATTAAACTGAAATTTTCAACTTGTTAATTGCGTATATATTTTTTCTTCTCATAGGTAAATAAAGAAAAATAGCATTTAAAGTAGTTTAAAATGAAGAGAATATTATATATTAACCTTTTTCATTATTTTAAGGACTAAAAGTGCATTTTTCTCGAAAAAAAATTGTTTCCCATAATTGTAGTGAAAAAGAATGCGCTATTGACATCATTGGATTTCATGATTTTCTGTGAAAAAAATTTCATAATTCTTTTGTTAAAAGTTGCACAAATTATTCTCTACTTCTCAACTAAATTTTCAGTTATACATCTATTTCAAGTCTTATTCATTTAACACAACAGCTTGCTATCATGGTAAATATTCATGGGAAAAATTTAAGAATAAGAATTTGAAGAGATTCAGGTGTGGTGTGCAATATCAAACTGAAAATTCTATTTGCCGATTGCGTGCGTTATTTTTATTCGTAATGAAAGGAAAGTTTGCTTCGCAGTATTTTAAAAATAGCCGACCGATGGCTGAGTGCTTAGCGCTCCTGACTCCTAGGCTGTTGGTCCCGGGTTCGAATCTCGGTGCGGGCATGGATGTTTCTTTCTCTCTGTGTTCCTTTCTTCTGAGATGTGTGAATGTGGCTTACCCTATAAACGGGTTTGTGGTGGTATGGCGTGGGTAATGATTCACGGCTCGTGAGTTGGTTCACATGTGCCCACCGAGTAACGATAAATGAGCAAGTTTCTGCTCTTGAGGTGAAGAGTTAGTCACCCATTGCCCACCGTACAAAAAAATAATTTAAAAACATAATATGCCTCACAAGGTCCTCACGTCATCAATAATACGTGTCAAAACAAATCGTTCACATACTACATTTCATGAAATTGTTATGGTTAATGTCACATTGGGGATTATCATTATATAAATATTTAGGCCGAACAAACTAAGAAAAGAAATATGTTTCTAAAAAGTATAACACACCTTGTCTAGTTTTGCGATATGAACATACTTTAATATAATTTAAATAGCTGTAACTAGCATCAGATGATTCTCTTTTTCTTTAGATTAATTTCTTTACGAGCTTCAACCAACTCTTAAACTTTCACTCTACTCCTTCTTTCTGAGATTCACACTTCTTTCCATCCAGTTAATATAATCGGATAATTTATATTAAGTAGTTTTTCACAATGGAAAATGCTAGATTCGTTATTGTGTTTTCATAGTAGAAACCTTTAGTTTCTCTGTTGATTTTTTGTTTAATTTTATTTAAAAGATAACAGAAAATTCCTAAGAATTCTTCTGACGAATTTCAGTTGTAATTAGGTATTACAATTATTCAGTCAAGAAATCCACGGTACATGCTTTGAAAATTATTTTTTAAATTGGAAAAATTGACTTACAACAAAAAAAGGGAGAATTGAGATTGCTTTAAAAAAAATTCAGAACATATTTATGAGGAATTATTGCTTTTTTCACTTCCGGATGTCCTTCATGGTATAAACTTGCTTTGTTTAATAGATATTAATATTCTTGATATTGCTTTGATATTTGTTTTCCTTTGGGCTTTTATTTTGAAATACAGTACTGTAGCCTATACTTTCGAGTGCCACT
Source organism: Latrodectus elegans (assembly GCA_030067965.1). Taxonomy (NCBI): domain Eukaryota; kingdom Metazoa; phylum Arthropoda; class Arachnida; order Araneae; family Theridiidae; genus Latrodectus; species Latrodectus elegans. Next base: position 105,276,156 of record CM057822.1, read on the forward strand.
CAGTTTCTCGCCAATTTGGCGCCATATTGTTAGCGATTTATTTCTGGCAACCTTAGTATTTTTGAAAAATCTGGATCATGTATTCGTTTTGAGCAGTCGATTTTTCATTTTTTACTGTACATATTTCTATAAATTCACCGATACAGTTGATGTTGTCGAAAAAAAATAAATAAATAAAATATATTATTTTTACGTTTAAACGCATTTGTAAGATTTGGGTAATTATTTTAATTGCGGTTAATAGCATGTTTTCGAAGCCATTTAATATCGAACACGCTTGAAAACACATTAGAAAATTTAGTTTACTTTAAAATATTGATGAAATGAAATCAACTACTTGATGATAAATATATTTATTTCCATTTATAAAAAGTCTTATAACCGCATAATATAAGAAGTATTTGTAAAATTTGTATATTTTACCTTGATTCATGCCATTGTGTTTTCAGCGCCATTTGTTTCTTCAAATCATGCACGATAACGCGCTTAGCGGGGTGAAAGTATAAAATGGCCTAAGTTTCCACCAAAGTATATTTTTTCGACCGACCGATCCTGTTATTACATTCTAATAAATTTAAAATTTTGATTATTTATGCTTGAAAATTACATTAATTGATTACTAGCTTCATAAAGTTTTGTTCTACGTAATATTTTTGAAATTAAGCACTTGTGTTCCGCTAATGTTATGCGATTCCCTTGAAAAATTTCCCAAGTGATAAGTTTCTTATTACTAAGCGAAGCAATCCGTTATTGAAAATTGTGAGCGTTATAACATAATGATAATGTTGATTCACGTTTGGTTAATTACAGTTCATTCTTCACTTTTTAGCAAATTATAGTCCTCAAAATAATCTTGTAGTCAAGGATGAAATCAAATATCGCTCTATAACAAAGTTATATAAACAAACTGTAATGAATTTTTTTGTTGGTGTCTTATTTTTATAAGGAGCACATTTGTTTTTCCTGTTTCAGCATTTTTGTGGTATGCTGCAATAATTCTTACATGGCCAGACAGTTTAGTTTTTCTTATATATCTTTGCAAAACTTCGGCTTAAGCTATTTTTGTTAATGAGTACATCATGGATCTTTATCAAATTTGCTCTTGTATAGAAAAGGTATTAGTAATCAATATAAACGCTAAGATGCATAAATAAAAGTGTCCAATGATAATGATTGCTAATACGTCCATGAAAGCTACTGTTTAGCCCCCAGTTGCTCTATACACTGGGGTTTTAAATTATTTAATAGTAAGATAGAAAGAAGTCTTCAGTTGCTTGTAATTGCATGTTTCCTACACAGTTAATCTTGGTTGAGAAATCTTAATAAAAAGTCTTCTAATGCATCTTCTGTAGACTCCCCGCACTGCCTTCAATTATAAAATCATTTGCTATTGATGAAAAAAAGTGCTTTTAAGTGTAATAACGATGAATAATAGGAAGCAGTTCATATTAATAAACTTCATTCATTATTGAAAGAAAAAGTTCATTTTAAATCTTATTTAAATTTAGTAATTTGAAGCAAACTTTATTTTGAAATTGCTTCGCTGTTTTCAGTCAAGGGACATGAATTGAAGATCACACGAGTTCTCGTCAATCCATTGCGTTTCTTTGTGATTACAAGTGCATCACCAGGACAATTAATATAACCCAGCTTTTTACTTACTGTGAGACATTTTTTAAAAGAGTTCACCTGACGTTCTGATAAAAATTCTTTTACAAAGTGGAATGAACATTTTGTATTATTGTAGAACATGATAGCAATTTACATCCATTAGTCGATCATTCCATAAAATAACTGTAATGGAATAATGATTTTATTTAATTTTTTAGAAGGATGCACAGAATAGCAAGCTTATTTTTCTAAATTTTATGAAACATTAAGTAATATACATTAAATTTTATTATGTAAGCATTGTCTGCTCAAATAAAACTTTTTTCAGATCGAATATAGCGTTTCCCTTTAAATGTCTCACTAATAAGAGGCTATAAAAAGTATTTTTCTGCTAACCATCGCAGTAAAGCTTGTAAATAGCGTGCTGCGTTCACGAGTATCACAGGAAGTGAAAATGAAAGCTTAGAACTCGGACAGAAAAGCAAGCAGAAGAGGAAAAAATATTGTAAAACAGTGGCTAAGATCAACATCTTGCTATAAACTGTATTTTTAATTTAAGATCACTTGATTTGTATGCTCAACCTTCATTCAATAAAGAAGACTAAGTTTTCATTAAATTTTTATTCTTTCTTTCAAAAAATTCAACATTGCAAATGAATAAAAAATGAGTCATCACATGAATTCAGGATAATAATGTATAGGCAATTATTATTAACTGTTATTACAACTGAAATATTCAAAGTAATATTAGAAAAATGGTGCAAATAGAAACATAAGAGTAACATTTTTTAACTTACCTATTAGAATAGCAAAATTTTTCCTAATAATGAATACTAATTAAACATATTTCATTCAAAAAAATTTAGAAAAAAGTTAACATAAATACAACTAAATACAAAATGTGCAGAATATTTTCATCCAATAACATTGGTTAGTTTTGTGTGGATGGGTCTTGAGTAAATTATTAATGTACATTCACAGCTTGCAGCTTCTAAACTTTGCTGCCAAAAATAATTTGTATTACATCTTTTTTTAATGAATTTACTGTTTAACGTATATTGTTTTTAAATATTTAATAAATTATTTTTTATTATACTACAACTTTCTTATTGTTTATTTAGCAATCTGTACGCAGTTTAAGAACTGTTACACAAATCTTTATTATATATAATTATAAAAAATTTCTGTATGTTATATGTATTACTCATTTTATTCATGAATGGGAAAGGTTTGCAGCCTCCGTTAAGACTGGAGCGCCCAAAGTAGGAGGACTGATTAAGTCCCAGACTTTAGCTGAGAAAATTGGAGTGGCCTTCACGCCTTGGGTGACCCTACCAGGAGAAGAATCTCCCGATGTACTTCGCCCAGGAATACGCCCCCGCCGACATCTAGTGCACACTGTGGGACTTGAGATGCCGTGGAACCACATGAATGTCTTGACCCATTGGACGATCTAGAAGGTGTCATTTTCCAACCGGATTTACCGGTTCATGTAAATAAACGATCTGCGGCCCTTGAGAAAATTGGAGCGATACCATGCAGGTTTATATGGATGGCAGTAAAGATGAATTCAATCGTACTGACAGCGAAATTTACATCAAACAGCAATATAATGTCTTAAGGCTGAAAAAGAGAAATCCTGATTATTGCTCGGTATTCCGTATTGCCATAGAGGAAGTCCTGGACTCCATGAATTCACTTCCTCATGGAGCTGAGATTTGGATTTTATCTGATAGTAAAAGTGCAATACAGTATTAGGCCAAATGGCAACAAGCGAGGGACAGGACTATGGTTTCAATACTTCAAATGTTAAAAAGGATGTCTGTATCGCATCATATTCACCTACAGTGGATTCCATTCCACGTGGATATCGAGGGGAATGAAATTACGGACACTTTGGCCAAAGCTGGTGTGGCTGATGACGGTGTACCGTCGGCACCTCTCACATTTCAGTAGATTCACTCAAAGATTAAACACGAGAATAAAACCACTTGGATTGTCTCTCCTGAGCATCACTGGTACCACTGCGCACGTCCAGGTACTTCCCTGGCTGCTGGTCTTATACAAGAACAAACGGCTATTGCCCATTTCAGAAGTGGCCATCTTAGTAACTTGAAATTCTACGAGGGTATGGAGAAATTCGAAATTTGCTCCAAGTGTTTAAATGAGCAAACCTCTCCTGAACATGCCTTGGTCTCTTCATGCCTTGGTCCCTCAGGGAGAGATCTGATGGAGAATCTATTTATGGTACTGGACTTTTTGAAAGTGTACGCGCTCAAGGACCTGGTCTGGTGCTGCTAACCTCGGGAGCATGCAACAACTCATTTTATGAAATTATAATTATTAATATATAGTTAAGGACAATACTAGATAAACATGCGAACGGATTATTTTAAGTTAATCATTAATTATAGTAACAGCATAATTTCCTTGATGCTCATTCCTTTTTAGGTAATATACTCACAATATATATGACTTTATGCAGAAAGTTATTCATAAAATTGAAATGTGCTCTCTTCTCAGCATTTGATACAAAAATCGCGCAACTGTGTTGAAATTTCAAAATTTAAATAAATTCAAACTGAAACCATGGCCAAATAGAGAATTCCACAAGAAATTGTCACACAAAACTGACTCGAAATAAAATAAATACCAACCTTGCTTTTAATTATATACTGAAGTATATCACTTGCAACAGCTAGCGTAACATTTATTGCCAAAAAATTTAACATATTATGTGGTTAGCATTATGTACAACCCTCATAACATGAATAAATCATTTGGTTCATTCATACAGCGTTCACTATAATTAAAATTGATCCCATGAAATCCCTAAGAAAGTTACATTCGTAAATAAGAACATGTATGGAATCAGATCAATAAAGTTAAAATTCTTCAATTATTTAACTTACGAACGGAAAAATACAGTAATTTATGAATAGAATAAAAGGGTATTTATAATTAATTCCTGGACAGTATATTTTATACCTTTCTAAATAAGCTGCCTCAGTGATATTCTTTAGAGTAAAGGAGAAAGACATATAAGTGTGATACTTCTTTGAATTTTTTGCAGGTAAAAAGTGCATGTTTTTAAACAATTCATAATGATTGTTATGATTAAAATTAATTCTAATAAGTAACATTACATTTCAGCACATATGTTTTTGATGTAAATAAATGCTATGAATATGATTATTCTTAATGGACATCATAAAAATACATTCCTCCCAAAACCTAAAATTGTATCAGTATAATCAAATATGAATACAATGACTACAATATTGACACTCAAAATAAATTCACTATCAAAATTAGCATGGGGAAAAATAATAAAAGATAGCTTTTTACTCTACATAAAAAGTTCATCTACGTAAAAATTTTTGTCACATATTAAAACTAAAATAGAAAGTTAATGAATATATATGAATAAAATAACTTTAATAACAATTACCTTGTAAAAAATCTCCTGTCTTTAATTCATTAAAAAAACTTTGTCATGAATTTTAGGTTTACATTTTATGCATAAAGATAAAATAATTTTTTGAATAATTAAAACATTAAATTATATTGCAATAAAAGGGTTGTATGGTAATAATTTTAATTTTTCAAGGAATATTTGAATTTCATCTTTCCAACCTAAAATAATAGATACTAATCATGATGCAAATTAAAGTTTTAAGCATCTGTATCAAAATTTTCAATGAATGCATTAAGAAACAAATTACTACTCAATTTATCTTTATTAGTCATCATTCTGTTTCTTATTTGGCATTTTAATTCAAGGAGAAATAATCAAATTTAGGTGATTATGACACTTTCCTCTGATGTATTAGTCTCCTTCAGAAGAATGTCTGTACAAACTCTTTATTACATTGTTCGGAAGAGTTTTCCTTAAAAATAAATTTCATTAATACTGCATAATATTATTTGTTAAATTCCTCAATAAAGAGTGGAAGAGCGTTTTTAACAATTGCACTTTTTCCTGCTTTATCGCTCGGTCAATGAACAATCAAGAAACACTGTTTCGATTTCATCCTGAGACTATTTATGTACGCAAATAATTTAAATAAACAAAAAATGCAAATATTAAAAACGGCATATGTAAATGAATTTTTTAGTTTCATACAATTGAAATGTCATTATTTAAAATGGTTCCATTAGAAGTTTATTTTACATCCAAAGGAAAATCATTCAAACACCTTACTGATTTTTAAATCATTAGATATATAACAAGAGCTTAAGATTTTCGTCATATCTGAAATAAACAAGGGAAATTTGAAAACATTCATTTTCATTAAATGGATAATAAATATTATAAAAATTACAATTCATTTTATATTTTTTATGTATATGTAATAAAATAAACTTTTCAATTTATAAATTACTGGAATACCTGAAAGTATTGAATTTATCTTTTTATCTATTTAATTCTCTACATAAAACTACTTTTTAAATAACACAACTTTCAGATTTTTATCATGAGGTATACATATATTTTAATTATTTACATTTCTCATCACATTATATTCAATTTAATACATACATGCAACCATTCATAGCATGTTATCAGACATATTTGTATTTAGGAATTAATTTGGTTTCTTGGAGAAATGAAAGACTTGGTTATTTTAAAATAATGCAAGTAGTTAACTTAAGAATTAAATATTTGAATTGATTTATATAAAGATAATTGAATTCAAAATGTCAGATGTTATTCTGATAGTAACGATTTTCATTCAGCTTAAATTTTTCTTTTAAAAACTTCGATTTAAACTGTATTTTATGACAAATCTTTATAATGCATTTCAAATAGAAAACATATAATAATAAAACACTATTTGATCATTTAAAAACAAATATTGTATGTGCATATAAAAAAGATGTTATGTAAAAAGTTGTGCATATTATAATTCTTAAATAAAATTTATATAATATCATTTTCTCAGATAAACAAGGCCAATTCTCTTTATTTATATAGTAATTATTAAATTTACCATAAGATAGAGGTATATAATAATAAAAACTACATACGAATAATTGCAAGCATTTTTTTTATGCTATTCATATGCTCAGACAATACTACCAGATTGTTTCTTTTAATTTTTTTACATCAGGAAATTGAAATTTATAAAAAAAATATTATTCAGGTAAAATAATTTTTAAAAAAATGTATGCATAAATATTTATTCCTTATTAATTAAACATTTTTTCAGTTTTTACCAAAACATCAATATGCAAACAGAGCCTAAATACTAATACATAGAAAATAAATTCAGTTCAACTGTTAATAGATGTGTATGTGATGCACTCATTTGTAATTTATTAAGAATTCTGTATTTTCTAAATATATTACTGTTTTCCATTGTATTTTTGTAAACCAATAATTGATTTCAAAGTTGATCATCTGGTAGTTTAAAAATATGTTTCTACTTAAAATACTTATAAAACTGTGATACTTATTACAAAGGCAAATGTTGATGCACACTTCATATCAGCTTTGAAAGTAAACTACATGAGAAGTAAACAATGCATTTAATTGTACTACAGTAAAGTTTATATGTTCCAACTATATTTTCCTTCATTAAATTTAAATTAATTAAATAATTATTTTATTAACTCTGGCTAAGAAATGTGTAATATTAGAAATCTATTAATATCATAATTTTATCATATCCAAATATACAATTAATACATCAAATAAGTTGAACAATCTAAATAAATATTAAATTTCTTTATAAATGCTAATTTATTTTGAAAATTTAGATAAGAATATATATTTGGAAGATAAAAATATATATTTGGATATATATATATATATATATATATCCAAATATATATTTTCCAAATATATGTCTTCCGAAAATTGTGAAAAATGTACCCAATTCTTTTTTCAGATCAAATTTCAGCAAAAAGAGTGCTGAAATTACTGAAATCCAGCTTCTTGTGTGCTATTGAGAGACCAGTTGTCAAATAGAGACTATTTATATATATATATATATATATATATATATATATATATATATATATATATATATATATATTATAGAGATCAAATAGACTCTATTGTCAAAGAGAGGATCTATGCTTGCCAAACACTGAGATTCAAGTAGATAGAAGTTGGAGTTTCTCCAGTTCATATTTTTATTGCTTCTCAAATTTTTCTTTCACATCAGCTATTTCGGATTCTCTTAAAGCTGTGGTTTCTTTTGCAATTCGCTCAGTTACTGCTTGAAGTATACTTTTGACTACTGTTTCATCATAATTAGGTGCTTAGCTAATGAGATCTGTTAACTGGACTGTTTTTAAATTATGTCTCACAACCAAACCAAGCTCGTCAGCTAACGTCCTTAAATCTTTTTTCGGGCACGGTAAAGGAAGGCCATTCTAGATTTCAAAAGTTCTTATCTTATAACTAATTATTTAAATTAAGTTAATCAATTAAGAAAATTTTGTTAAACATTTGTTTATCAATATTAATAAAACACTAATTATTAAATTAATCAAAAAAATTTTTTTTCAATTAATTTTCTCAACAATATAATTTGAAAATATTTTTCATATTTATCATATTCTAAGACTAGAAACAATACAGAAAACTAGTAAAGATATGTTGAAATTATAATTCAAATTAATTACAAACCAAAAATTGTGATAACACCTATGTGTAAAAAGAAAAAGTAAATGTTTTTCTTTTTTTTAAAAAAATATGAATAGTAAAAAATTTTTTCTAACAACTTCAATTACTATTCCATTAATAAATTATTTGCATACAAATTAAAAAATAATTCACAGTTAGTTCTGAAGTGAAAACAAAATTACTACTAAGAATAATGACACTATTTTTACAAATTTTTAAATAAATTCAAAACCAATCAATTTTAAATAAATTCTAAAATTCTGCATTTCACTTGACAGTCAACTTCACATCATTAGTTGAATAATTACTAACTTATAAGTAAATTATTTTCAACGTAAAAACATTTAATGTTCTTAAGCTTTATTTAATAAAACCTTGTAAAAAATTTAAATTATAATATACTCATAGACAACATTCAAGAAAAACAAATAAATACAAAAACAAAAATATTATTATATATTGTTTTGTTTTCGTTTCCAAAACTTGATAGATTCTTCATAGATAGAAAAAATATAAATTTTCTTTTGAATATAAAACAATGTCTTTTAAAAAACAAAATTAAATGATATATTTATTTTCATCAAATCCAACATTTGTGAAGCAGTTACTTCGACTTCTATATGCTTGTCTAGACAGAACATTGACTCTTTTAATACACAGAAATTATTCTTTATTTTTCGGTGAAAATAATTAAAGATAATCAGTTTTTAATTTAAATCTGCAATATGTACAGCTTATTATAATTTTAAGCAGTAACAAAATCAATCGTTTTTCTTTCGATTTTAACCTTTCACGAACAATATAAAACTGTATTTTGAGTCAGTTCTGTTTTACAATATAAACAGTTAAAATTCAAGAATTTTTATCCAACACATTATACATTTCAAAAGATTAAACTTCACTATACATGGAAATTGACATACAGAAAAATATATATCAAATACATGCAGTATGAGAAGGCAAACTTATAACTATCATGCACACATATAAACAAAATTTAAACAAAATAGAAGTTATAACGACTAATAACGAAATTAATACTACAAAGACAAAAGTTATGTTATTTGGATTAGTTTTAATACAAAACATGCTATGATTACAACATGCCAACATTATCAGGATGATAATGAAATTTGTTAGAACACATAATAAAACTTACCTGTTTACAGGATGAAAACGAAATAGCTCATTGAAATTCCGATAGGAAATACATCTGTTCCGTTTCTGGATGAAAACGAATGACTCAGGGAAATTCAAAAATGGAATGCATTCCAGATGAACACATAATCAGGAAAATCCTGATGTGGAATTATAACTAACAACTCAATATACCTAACACTCAAAACCAATTAAATAGAAAATAGTGGGAAGGGCCATTAGTTGGAGCGCCATCGTAGGGACGTATGAAAATGGAAGTTAGAATGATACTAAACAAAACATTTATTACAACATTACACATGATTAAAATGGTTACAAAGAAAATACTTAAAAATTATAAACAAGGTTATATATATATATAAGAATAGAAGATACATTACAAATAAATAAACAAAGGTATTTATGAACCAGATGGTTTGTCTTCTATTCCATATCTATTTCTTATTGGATATTGTAAGTTCACGCTATTGGGCAGTAACGCCATCTCTTGTCAGTAGAATTAACATAGGTCTGTATAATATAATGAATGCTATAGTGCCAAAAGTGATTTTTAGTTTTTATCATGGGTAATAGTGAAAAACACGAAAAAAGCAAGAAAAAAACATTTCACTAGAAACTAAAATTCAAATGATAAGCAGATTAAACACGGGAGAATGTCAATCTCAAATAGATGCGACATTGTATTTATCCACTTCAACAATAAAGACCATTCTTAAGAATAGAAGAAAATACTGTCATTGGCAACTGCAACAACCACGAGCTCTGCAACTTGAATTGCTCGTTCTAGAAATAATACAATAGAGGAAATGGAAGTGATTTTGTATATGAATTGACGACGAAATTGAACACAATATCATTAAGTCAATATATTAATTATGGAAAACGCAAGAGCAATTTTCAATTACATTCAAGTTGAATCCAATTCCCTTATTTTCCACATTGGCAAAGGCTGCAAAAAATATACAAAAATAACATATGAAATCATAATTCAATCACAGAAAATTAAGAAAATGGATTTAAAAGATAGCATTTTGAAAATTGCTTATTCAATGTTTTGTGTATTGAAGAGCAACTTTTTGTTTATAAATTAACAGAATCATTATTAACAAGGAAAAAAATTACAGTAACTTTCATCATTAAATGATTAACAAATTTTACCATTTTATAAAACATATATTTCAAAAACTATTATGTAATTTAAAAATCTTATGCTTTTTTATCTTTTGTACACATATCTATTATTTTGCAGTACACAAGTAGTTCTAAAGAAAAAGAGTCTTAAAATAGTGAAATCTTTTGATGTCCGACAAAGAAGTTCATAATATCACATTTTGACACAGCCTATTTCTCATAACAAAATTTTTTTTAAGTAAGTAGATGCAAATAACTAAGTTCATTTTATGTAAGATGTTACTGTTAAAAAATCATAAAATGTTATGAAAAATAAAGAAATTGATTAGATAATATATAAAACAAAAGAAAAAATTGGTTGGTGTGTGTGTGTGTTGTAATTATTAATTATTTTATAGCTCAATTATTAACAGAAACACACCTCAATGGTTCATTGAGTCATTTTATAAGAGCTTAATTTTCAGACACAGAAATTATTTCTGGTAGAGATAATCACCTCTTTGAACCTAGGTATCGACATAAAAATTTTAATAAGATGCATGACAAGTAGTTTGACAATAAATAAGTCCTGGAAATTTTTAGGGAAAAATACTTTTAATCACTTTATTTTTGCATAGGTGTATTCTTATTTTGCAAAAAAATTTTTTTGGGGCCATTTATTTAATATTTTCAAACATTATAAATACAGCAAATTTATAAAAAAAATGTATGCATTAAAAATATTTTTAACTCCTCAAAAACGATCAATTTGAATCATATTAACTGTAAATTTACAATAAATAAAGTACTTAAAATAAATAAATTCATTTAAAATACTTGTGCATTATTTTCAACTTTATTTTTCTGCTATGCCTTACCGGCATACTATTATAATAACACACTTAAAATTTTACTTTGCACATCTGGCATTTCTATATTTATAATCGAATTATTAACTTACTGTATATGCATGCCAGATCGTCAAAGGGAGCGTATCCGAGGTGTTTTAAAAGTACCCGATTCAGAAAATGAAACTCTGGTGTCTGATAGTTTTGGTTAAAAACTGTTATTGTTCATTGGTATTATAATTTACTTATTTTTGTTAATAATAATAACGAATTATTTAATTGGGATATCTTTATTCTATCTATTCTCAAATTTTAAACTTGATTTATGTTGTGTAATTCTTTTATGTTTAGTATCAATAAATTAAACTTACTATTTTTATGCAAGCCTTATTATTGGCATGTTATTAGTTTCTTAGTTATTAAAGGTTCTATTATTATAATGAAATACTTTATAGATATTTAAAAAAGCAATAGCTAGCATTTCTTTAACTGCATCAAAAATTTAATGTTTGTAATTCGGCTTATTGTAATTATGTTTTGCAATTGGGCTAATGGTGGGTATTGGTAAAATGACTGTCCACAGATACTTAAAAAGTGGTATAAACTGACAAAAGGTCATGGGCCCAGGTTATGTATTAAATAGCTTGAAATTTATCTTGGGATAGTTAGTTAGTTAAAATACTTTAAGCGAATTTTTACCCATCTTAAAATGTATTAGATTATTTGAGATAGGGGCTATACTGATATAAATTTTTCAATTAAAAAAATAATAAATAAATAAGATAAACTTAATCAAATTAAATTTATAAATTAATCTTTTTCTCGAAAAAAATTCTTTTTCCTTTACGATTTTGTTAAATTATTTTTGCCATGGCTACTTACACAATTATTAAGTTAAGCAACCAAAACTATGAGACATGGACTTCAGATAGAAAATTCATTCTGATGGAGAGAAATGTGTGGGTGTTTGTGAAAGTAACTGATAAAGCTCCCATTCCACCAATATTAAAAACTGAAACTGGTTCATTCGAAGATTTGAATGAAACTGCATATCTCAAAAGTCTTAAAGAATTCAACAAAAACATTGCTTAATCTCTGATATATTTGAATAGTGATGAATATTATCAACATATAATAGATGGCATAGAAGATCCAGTAGTTGCTTGGGAAACATTGTTGAAATACTTCCATCCAGATACCAGAGCAAATCACATGGCTATATTTTCAGAATTATGTAATACTAAAATTTACTTGAAGAAAGTATTTCCATGTTTTAAACAAGATTATTAAAAATCTACAACAAATTGAAAGCTATAGATCCAATATTTAATGAAAAATATGCTAGTTTTCAACTTCTGAGATATCTTCCCATGCATTTCGACAGAATAATGCAAGTTATTCTTGGTTGGGCGGATGAAAACTTTAACTACAACACTATTACAGAAACTCTGAATGCAGAAGAGGTTCGTCGTTCAAATTCCGCTTATCAAAATCAACCCCGTTTCTCCCGGAGTAAGGAAAAGCACAAATGTGGCATTGGATTTAGAAACACCACTTCTACAAGTAAAGATGGATATTCACCACGTAAGTCAAAGTTTATTTGATCAAACTAAAGAAAGAGTGAATTGGGTTTTTGACACAGCAGCTTCACATCACTTTTGTTAAGAAAGAGACCTCTTCATTAGTTTTGTACCTTTAATCAATGAAAAAATATCAGTTGCCATTGACAGTGTTGACTTTATAATTGAGGGAAAAGGAACTGTTAAATTGTTGTTTGGTTTATGAAAGTACACATTAAATGATGTAATGTATTCTCTAAAGTTACGGAAAAATGTTATTTCAGGTCCAAAACAAGATATTCAGGGTTTTGTGTATCATGGCGGTAACTGTGCAGTGAAAGTCTCAGAAAAAGGAGGTAAACAGTTCTTAAGGCCATATTAAAAGAAGGTATTTTCCAAGTTTCACCTTTATGGTTAAAACAGACAGAAATGTTTCATTTACAACTAACTTAAAAAATAGCAAAGCTCTTGAACAATGGCACAGACATTTTGGACATATCAGCACGGCCACTATTTCACATACCAGTAGGAAAGAGGGAGTGATTGGTTTACAACTCTTGAGTGATAAGACAATCTTTTGCGAACCATGTAAAATTAATAAATATCGAAGAGTTTCATTTAAGTCTTTGAGAGTAGTGAGATCCAAGGCTCCGTTAGAGCTGTTGTATGCTGATGTTTGGGGTCCTCAATCTGTCAAAGGAAGAATGGAAGAAAGGTATTTTATTACCAATAATTGATGATTATTTATAAAAAGTTTCATTATTTCCTATGTCTGAGAAATCTGAGGTTTTTGGTATAATTAAATCCTATATTACCAGAGTTGAAAATATTTCAAATAAAAGGGTTAAGGCATTTAGATCTGATAATGGGACAGAATTTGTGAATAGACAGATGCAAAATTATTTTACTGAAAAAGGGATCGCTCATGAATTAATGAATATATTCACCCTGGAACAAAATGGTTTTAGTGAAAGATATAACCAAACTGTCGCAAATGGTGCTAGAACAGTTCTGCAGGAATCTGGTCTTCCTAAGCGTTTTTGGTCTGAAGCAATGCTATATTTTACATATACTTGGAATAGAGTTTGCCACAATAAGCTGAACAAGACGGGTTGCGAAATATTCTCAGGGTCCAGACCTTTAGTCAAACACCTAAAGCCTTTTGATACTGTAACATATATAGGTGTACCTCGACAACACAGAAAAAAGTTAGATATCAGAGCCCGAAAAGGTTTCCTCGTTGGTTACACATTCCGTACAAAAGGATACTAGATTTGGATGCCTGATACAAACAAAATAATAGAAACTATAAATGTTTCTTTTAATGAGAAAGTTGTGTACAAGGACACTTTAAGTGGAGAAGTGCTGGGCCCAAGTAACAGGATTTCGATGTCTCAAATAAGAATGAAGTGGGACGTGACAATGATGCTGATGATATCGGATACCACATTGTACTTCGTGATTCTGAAAGCGACGACAGTGATTCTGAAGTCTCCAGAGACAATATTCCTAGCCCTATATCAGAACCTAGATTAGTAAACTTCAAAAGAAAGGCTGTTCAGAGGAAGAATAGATCGCGTACAGATGTCTATTATTAATGAAGAAGGCAAGAAGGAAAGATTGAGATCCCTAAATGATGTTGCAAAATACTGCAATAAAAATATCGTTTTCAATCTTAATTTATTTGATTTTAAAGGAACAAATCAGACAGAAGGTCTTGTCTTAAGCAGTCAAGATACAGTTTTAACAGATAATAAAGATAATGGGACCACCAATAATCTTAGCATATCCAGCTGACTAGATCGCATTCCTATACCTAAGACTTGTAAGCAGGCAATTGAATCAGAATATAAGGACGAGTGGCTAAATGCTATGAAAGAACTCCTCTCTATCATGAAGAATCGGGGAGTGTGACATTTGGAAGACTTGCCAGAAAAAATTGCACCTATTGGATGTAGGTGGGTATTCACTGTAAAAAGAGACGATACAGGAAAAATTGTAAGATTTAAATCTCGACTAGTAGCACAGGGCTATAAACAGGAGAAGGGTATCTCATATGATGAAACTTTTTCCCCTGTGGTCAACTTTAGTTTAATCAGATTTTTCTTTGCGTTACTTGTATCATGTAAAGGTTGGTATCACCTTCAATGTGATATAACTAGAGCTTACCTTAGTGCTCCTTTAGAATAACGAATTTATGACACAACCTACAGGTTTTAAAGAAACTAGTCAAAAGAAAAAATTCTATAGCTTTGATCGAACTATATATAGATTGCGACAAAGTGGTCGACAGTGGTTTTATGAAATCCACAGTGTTTTGTAAATTTCAGTGGGGTAACTCTGCTTATTTATTAGGAGATTACTTAATTTTGATATTGTATGTTGATGATTTGGTTACATTTGGTAGAGACCAAAGGACAATCGATAGAACTATTAATAATTTGAAAAACCATTTTGACATAAAACTATTAGGCAAGACTCGTACCCTTTTAGGTGTAGTGTTTAGTGAGTAAAATGGCAGTGCCTTGATTCATCAATGCTCATACATTAAAGATGTAAGTGATCGTTTTCAACAATTTAAAATACTAATTTCATCACTACCCATATCTAAAGGTTCAATTTATTCTAAAATTTCCTGCCCCTCTACAGCAGAGGAAGAAAGAAAAATGCTGAAATTTCCCTATAGGAGTGTATTAGGTTGTCTCTCCTTTTTGGATAATAGAACTCGCCCTGACATCTCTTATGCTGTTGACATATTCAGGCATAATTCCAGTCCAACCCAGGGATACATCACTGGGATGGTTTATTAAGACTTTTAGGTTATGTTATCAACACAGTAGATTTTTGCTTAGAACTTTTTTGTAAACAATCCCAAATTAAAGTTTATTCAGATGCTGATTTCGTGCAAACCGAGATGACAGAACGTCTCTAGGAGGTCAACTTATTTTACTAAGAAATTCTCCCATAAGTTGGAATACATTCAAAGAGAAAAGTGTCACCTTGTCAACTATGGAAGCAGAGTTTGTTGCTATGACTGAGGCTGCTAAAGAAATAGTTTGGCTCAGTGGTATACTAAAGGAGTGCCATGATAAAAGTATTGTAACAAATGAACCAAAAATCCCGATTTTGTTTGTGGATAATCAAGCTGCTATAGATTTTATAAAATCTCCAATTGAAAATTATTGGTCAAAACATATAGATGTTAAGCTATTTTTCGTTTGTGATATGTACAATACACAAAAATTTAAACTCAGTTTTGTACGAAGTAAATTAAACTTAGCTGATGCTTTCCCCAAGCCGCTAACAAAATTTGAAATGCACAAGTTCATTTCAAATATATTTAAGAAATGATTGAAATATTTTTAATAATTCACTGTGCGTATTATATGCCCCTGCAAATAAAATGATAAAAAACATTCTCCGTCAGAAAAGCTAACAATAAAGTTTAAAAAAAAAATGCTTTATGTTTCATAAAATAAATAACAGATGGCATCACAACTCAGCTGACTTATTTTAACTATAAATGAGATTGTCCAATTACATTCAAGAATAAATTCAGTTCTTAGGAACAACATATCAGTTGCAATACGTCATTTCACATTCTGTTCTAAACTGATATGTTTTTGCTCTGGAAACATTCAAAATCGTAAATCATTGCGTGGAAGTCAAAATGTTTTAGTTACACAACAAATTTTAAACTACAAGTTAAATAGAAGGAAAAAATTGCAACAAAAACGTATGTAAAGCCCCTATTACATTAGTAATGCCGATATTTCAGTTTGAGCAACTCCCGTAGACTTAACATTATGTGACAACTCAGCTCAAATCTAAGCAATTTGTTCTATTCATGCAATGAATGCTTGAGATTTCTTTCAGGTTTGTTTGTTTAATAAAATATATATATCTAGCTATTGAAAATTCAGTACTTAATGAGAATTTTTTAAAAGTGTGTATCTTTTTTTTAAATTTTAAGTCATTAAAGAGGGAAAAAAATTAAGTATTTTATATGCATACTGTTTAATGAAAATTGCAGAAGTTTAGTCAATACAATGTTTTAACTTTATTTTAGTTACACAGATATACAAATTAAATATTAACATGGTTTTAAAGTAGTTCTGTTAGAAAGAATCAAAACTAAAAATATCAGCAAAAAAAAAAAGTTCATCTTTTATAAAATGTTATTTTTTACAATTTTAAATTTAAATTTTTAGGTTTCAAATTGTATAAAATTTAAATTATGTTAAGTAAAAACAATATGGAGTTGCAAATATACAATATTTTAATACTAAATTTTGATATTTTCTTCTTTATATTCAATAATAAAGTTTTAAATTTTGTATGACATTTTTATTATGTAAAAAAATAACCTACTAAGAATATCTGCATAAATATTTGGAAATACTTCCAAATTATTTAAACATAATAATTTGAATTATAAAATATTCCTTAAATTTAATCAAAATTTTAAGCAGCTAAATTCTTTTATATTGAAATTAATATGCTCATTCTAAATCTAAATTTGTTGTTTAAAAAGTGACAACTTCAAAATCGTTCATTAACACTGAATTATGAAAACAAAAATGAAAATAAACAACTTTTTCTTGTACTATTTCTTCTTGGTGAAAAGACAAAACTTGATTAATTTTTAAAATCATAGGCGATATGAACAGTTGCTTATTTTCGGCAACTTTTAATGCCAATAACTTTCATTTGGCATGAAAATTGGTGAAAATAAAGTACAAATTTCAACTGTGCAGCTGTTAAAAAATATGTCATATTATTGAACAAATAGAAAGAATTGCTGAAATTTGAGCTGTGACATCACATAATGTTAAGTATACGGGAATTGCTTAAACTTAAATATCGACAACTCTAATGTAATAAGAGCTTAAGGCGACTAAGCATGTATGGTACAAAAAGAAAAATGTATCCAATGCGCATTTAGAAAATAATCCATTTCTTTCATTATATAAATTATAAACAAACCAAATATATTTTACTTTTAAAATATGTCTAACCTTGTTTTAAAAGTCATTAAAAACTAAAAATTGACAAGTTTTACTAGTATCTTTTCAGATTTTGATTCATGTTATTCTCTCATCTCAGTTTATCATACTTTGCATTGAGGTGAAAAACAAATATTTTCCATAATAAATATTTTACTGAACAATTTATTATATTTTTAATCATACTGTGTATTTTTTATTTTATTTGGCACCCCACTATCAGCAATAATCAAATATTTGAAGAAAAAATTGTTGTGGATTATATACAGGAAAGTATTTTAATTATTTTCATATTTTAAACAATAAACTATTTGAACTGCATTCAACTGCTGTCATTTTTATTATCCGTTTTATCAATAAAACTTTTCATGTGAATGACATCTTGTTATCATTAACTTAAACTGATATAGCGAAACCAAAATTAAAACATTCAATTACTGTTTTATATTTTTTTAATTGCTTAAACATTACTTTTGTATACAAATCTATTATTTTGCTGTGCAAAAATAATTATAAAGAAAAATATCTTAAAATAGCGAATTAGTTTGATAATGTCAGTATAATAATAATTAATATAAAAGTTCATAATGTCAAATTTTAACATACTCTATTTTTATAATAAAAAATGTTTAAGCAAAAAAATTCAAGTAACTAAAACTAATCCTATGTATGCTTTTACTGTAAAAAAAAAAAAAAAAAAAAAAAAAAACCATAATACGCAACGAAAATTAATGAGATTGATTCAGTAATATATAAAAGAAAAGAAAATGCAAAACTGGTAAAAAAATTGCAATATAAATAATAATTCCATTACTAAATTTAAGTTTTTTTTATTTATTATATTGTAAAATAGATTAAAAATTCATATATTTTAAACTTAATTTTATTTGCTACAAATATCTTTCAATCCAAATTCCTCACAAAATTAGTGTGAAAATTACTTTTTTTATAGAAATGCACTTAAAATTCTATTAAAGTCAATTGTACAGGAAAATTTTTCTTTTGAGTGAAATTTTTTCTATTCTGAAATTTTAAACAAAAATTGTGAAGTTCCTGAAATATAAAACAGTTATCAAATTACTTATTAATTTAAAATAATTAACTGTAAAATATCTTCCCTTATAATCGGCCTATTTTCATGTACTAAATACTATTTTGGTAATAAAATATTTTTGGCAGTTTGCAAAAATTTTACCATATTCTCCATTTTCCAAATTAAAAAAATTTTAATTTAAATTTACTATTTAAAAATTTTTTTAAATAAAGGAAAGTAAGAACTAATATCACAAGAGTTGAATGCATACAGTAATTCTATGATAATAGACAAATAATTTAAGTATATAGTGAAGCTCAGGAGTGTAGTAGTAGTGCTTCTTGTTCCAAAGCACAGGTTCTATTTTTTAAACAGGCAAGGTTGACTTAGCATTTCATCTCTTTAATGAGCCAATAAAGAAGAGTACCAAACATGCTTAGGAGCTAAACACTGGGAGTTTTGTGTTATGTTGACCACCTAACAGGGGCATGTGCTTTGCACCTTTAAGACCCTCTGTCAAGAAAACAGGCCTTGTTGATGGGCTGTTGTACTACTGAGTTTAGTTTATAGATATACAGCAGTATACAATTTAAATTTAGTTACTAGATATTGCAAAATACATTAATAAATTGTATTGTATTCAGTTTCTTCAATGTTTTATCCAAATAAAATAAACCATTGATTAGGTAAACAGAAACATATATCAGTGATCAATAAGTCTATTATAAGTGCTTATTTTTCTGACAAGGAGATTATTTCTTGTTGAGATAATTTCCTTTTTGTCTTTGGATTTAGATTAAATTATTACAAGATGTACAAAGAGCAGTTTGACTATGAATTGCACTTTGTAAGGAAAATTTCCCATAGGTATGGTATAGAGAAATATATTTTTAATCATTCTATTTTTATATACGTACATTTAAATTTAGCACAAAAATCTTTTCAGAATAATTTACAAAAATTACATATATTAAAAATATTTTTGATATGCTTACATAAAAATGATCGGATTGAATGGTTTTAACTGTAAGTTTACAGAAAATATATTATAAAAATATTTATTTTTTAAAAAATTTTAATAACTGCACAAAATTATAAAACAATTTTTGTAATTTTGAAATCAATTAATTATGTTAAATTTAAGACTTTTACTAACATTAAATCAATCAATCAACCTGTCTGTCTATCCACAACTATAAAAATAAATTTTGTATATAGATATTTAAAGAAATTAAAAGGCAATCATAAAATAAGTTAATTTTTAAAACAGGAAAAAATTATTGGTACACAAACACACATGCATGCAAATATACAGGATACAAACCACTAAAAAATATTTTTAGGAAGAACTTAAAGAATTGCAAATAAAAAAAATTTAAGAAAAATTTTATAAATAGCAAACTTATTATGTATGCTAAAAATTAATATAACAAGAATATATTTCTAAAATATTTTTTTAAATATGTTAACATTATTTCTGAATAATAACATAACTTAAATTACATAAAAATCTGTTTGGTTTACGCAAATGTTTCATTACCCAAATTTTTTTTATTTGCCTCTTATTATTATAAAACACAAAATCTAGTTTATTATAGAACTGTATGCTCAGCAATAATATAGTAATAATTATTATAAAATATAGCAGAAGAAATATTAGTTTTGTGAAATTAATCGCTGATTTACTAAAACATATCAAATATTAGTTATTTTAAAAAGATTTTGTATGTATATAAATAAAAAAAACTAAAAAATATTATACTATACACACAAAAAACACTGAGTAAAAATGAAAACAAATACTAACACAATCATTTTTATTAGAGGATGGCACAAGTGCAATATTCTTCTGCAAGTGGTATAAGTGTTCTTCTGCAAGTGGTATAGTGCAGTATAGTGCATGGAAACCATTCAAAACACACAAACAAAAAATCTGAAAACAAAAGAAATTTATAAAAACTAAGTAACAAAATACATGCACAAAAATATTGTTAAATGTTTGAATTTCTTCAATTATATTTTAGTAATTCTAATTTAAATTTTACAAATTAAATTACACCTTTTTTTTTTTTTTTTTTTTTTTTTTTTTTTTGCAAATGATACTCAATTAGACGAAACTGGTACTTTTAACTGAAAACTAGGATTATTTTTAAGTCAATATAAAAAATTTGTACACTTTTAATAAACTAGTGCATTAAGAAAATTAAATGGATATCATGAATTTTTTTAGAGAATTAAACTAGTTGGAACTTTGTAAATCTATACATTTCAAGTTTATAATAATTCAAAGTGCAAATAAACCTTCCTCTTACACCTCTAATTTTAATATTTTGAAATGTTTTTACATGAAACTTTAAGGTAAATATTTGTGTCCTTGCACTACACATTGATAGCAAATTATCTCTACTTCACTAATGTGCTAATTTACTTAATAACCACTATATTAAATTATTCAATCTATAAAGCCAACAAATAAATTTTTGAAATCTTAAAGAATTAAAACTTTTTACAGTTCTCAAAATAACATGCATTCACAGAAATTTTGTTTAAGGATATAACAGCTCTTAAAAAATAAAACAAATCTATTCAATCTTTATGGTAGCCTGCAGATTGAGGGGGCAAATTTTGAAAGCGCAGCTACTGCTTACCAATAGCACTCCTGTTCCCAAGCAATATATCATACACAGAAATGATAATAGAAAATCTCACATGCACAATAAAACAGAGGGTATTACTTACATTTCTACTTTTCTGTGTCTATGTTTGTAATTCGTCAATAATATACAAGTATCACAAAAAAAAATAATAATAGATTAATAATCAGACAAGGCTTTGATGTTAATGGCCATAGCTGAAGAATGTTGGAATCATGGCATAGTGCTCGAAATTCTATTTGTGGAACTTTCATTGTAATGAGGGGAATTCTATGAATCCAGTGAAATTTCAATCTTTTTATAGAATATTACCACAAGCTTTTGAAATATTGAAGGATTTGCTTGGTAATAGGAGAAAGGAAAAATAACCAATTGCAGAAGAGAGATTTGTGTTGAAGAGCATTTGCTAATCACTTTGAGATAAGATAATTTTTTTTCTTGATTAAATTAATTTTCTTGTTTTGAATTAAATAATTTCTTAATAATCAAATTTCATTCAATAAAAGGAACTACATTAACAATATATAATGCAATTTAATATATTTTTAATGATATTATTTGCAAAGAACAACCATTAACATAAAACAAAATCAAAAATGAATACACAAATACTTTAAAATTAGATTCCAATTACGACTGCAACATTCCAATTAAAAGCAGTATGCCAGTTGACAGTATAAGTAAAACAGATACATGTTTTGCATAGATGAAACTGCATTTGTGACATTTTAATTTTTGGCATAAATTTTTTGAGAAACCAATCTTAATAATATCAATACAATGTTAAATTGAATTATTTTTCATAAGGATGCAACTTATTTTTTATTTACGAAGTTCTAATATGTACAGATACACTTTTTGAAAAATAGGTTCTACTACCTTAATCACATTCTATTCGCAAAAATTGGTTTACAATGTTCATCTACAACTGTTGTACGGAGAAACTGAAAACTTCAGTTTCAAAAAAAAAAAAAAAAAAAAAATTGATGCTAGTCTTTGGTTGTGATTGAAGAATGGAGTAACCAGTATTTTACCTATAAAAAATCACTAAGACATCATCATAACCCTGTAAAAGAAAAACATTGACTCACCCCTCTTCAAAGAAGACACTCATGATTGGCTGAATAACATTTATTTGTTCAATTTAGTGATTTTTCAAAATTTTACATCATCATGTTTTTTAATTTCCACAAGCTTAATTTTAATAGCCATGTAGACAATTTACTTTACTTTTTTTTTTTTTTTTTTTTTTTTTATAAACTCAGATATTTCTGAAAAAAATAGACATATTAACAAGAAAGAATAATAAAAGAAATAAAGTTTACCGAGGCGAAGATATCACCAAAAGTTTGGTTTTAGAAAAATAGCCTGGACTAGAAAATATTCAACATCAC
This sequence comes from Latrodectus elegans, assembly GCA_030067965.1. Classification (NCBI taxonomy): domain Eukaryota; kingdom Metazoa; phylum Arthropoda; class Arachnida; order Araneae; family Theridiidae; genus Latrodectus; species Latrodectus elegans. Next base: position 105,299,166 of record CM057822.1, read on the forward strand.
AATGTTGAATCCTATGCCAAACTGCCGAAAATTAAAAAAACTCCGTTGTAAACCAACTTTCTGTTGCCACTCAGTAGAAAAAAATTTGAATAAAAAAATTCCACCAGAAGGCTCAAACGGAAGCAAATTATTTATAAGCTAAGTGTCAAATGACACTACAACCATAGAAGAGAGAAAAAAAAGAGAAATTTTTTTTTCAAAAGTTAAATTATAACGCATGTTCAGAAAACATATCTTATTGTAGAGATAAAAATTAGTTCCTAAATTACTAAAGCATGCATCTTATTACAAACTCATTAACCATAGAAACTATTATAATAATTACAACTCACATATATTAATTACAATATAACATACACATTTTTGGGTAAATGTTCTTTTCCCTTTTCCAAAGGATCAATGCAATTTGTTAAGTTCTTAAACTATTATTAATATCAGATATGTTGTATCAAAACATATATATAAGCATTTAATAAATACTGTCTGACATAGAAACATGGACATTGCAGCTGGTTTAAATAACCCCAAAACAAGCAGAAATATATATTAAACATATTCAAAAATAAAAGCACAACATATTAATATAGATTATTCCTGCACCAATATAAAAGAAATGCTAGGGTATAAAAATTAAATCAATGATGAAATCAATTATCAAAAAGATGATCAATTGTCAAAAAGTATAGAGACAGTTATAAGTAAGTATACCTGTAGTCAGTCTTTTATATTATTTTTCACTTGCATTAATACTAAGGTAAATTTAAACCTAGTTAAAATTTAAAGCAGTGAAATTTCTTCAATCCTTTACAAGTTACATTAGATATAATTAGACAGAAAGGTTTATTTATGTTCTCAAAAGACATATTCAATCTCACATTATTGAACACAAAACAATCATTAAAAATAAAATAACTCCCCATATATTCAATACAAGTAAAACAGAACCTTTGAATATCACTCTTTTATATTCTTAAGGGGAATCCTTCCTCAAAATAAATCTAGAAATGAGCTTCAGTGCCATCTAGCCCAGTTGTTTGGAGGCAGTCCCTCTTTCCAAGGACTGTAAGAACTGATTGGTGAATTAAAACTCATAAACCACGTCAAAGCACCTGTTAATAAAGAAAAAATAGTTCCTAACTCAATGGGGGGATTTTAAGAGGGGAATGAGTAGACCACTTAACCGCAATAGAGGTAAAGTGGACAATAAAACACCCCCGCATCCTATTTTATATCAGCATGTTCCCATACACATTTTCTTCACATATGTGGTCAATTTGTCTTGAAGACTGTTTGTCCCCTGTCAACTGTCCTCATTACAGCCTTGGGGTATTCCTTCCGGGAACTGTATGTCTGTAAATCTCATGAGTGAGGAAAAAGTAGGGCTGCCTCAAATGCTTCTCAAATTTGACAGTGGAAATATCTGTTGTGAGCTTTTAGTCAAGCAATGAGGGAGAAAAAGCTCTTCTCGGAGATTTTTAAAAGAAATATAGTTTGAATTTACTGTTTTGCAGAAAAGTATAATGATGCATGAAAATCTTTAACACAATTTTGTTATTATTATCTATTAAATGATCAAAACTTAATATCAATATTCAAATCAAAATAAAAGTATAAAATATACTTATTTTATTTTTCTTGATATAATTTCCATTTGCTTTGATCTTATGAGATTTGATTCTTTTTTAATGGGCCTTAAGAAAAAGCAACAGTTGCTCTTCTCTCAAAGTACTTCACTTGTATAAATATTTTCAAACAGAAAAAACTGTCAAATTTCATATCTCTTAAAAAAAGAAAGAAAATAAGTAGTTTATTTATTAACTATGGAATAACTTTTCTTGCTTTATAAAACATTTCGATACAAAATTTACGGAAAATTCCATGTATTTCGCTTATAATTTCTGTCAATGATTTTTGTAGGAAATCAAAGTCTACCTCTCTATTTGCATAGATCAGGCATCTCGACATTGTTTCTTGATATATTTCTAAGCAAACTTTAAAAGCAATGTAACCTATTACATAATCCGCACTTTTTAGTGCATATATGGCAATATCATCATTCGTATCTGAAGAAGTGAATTCACTTCAAGAAAATAGAACCTTTAATTTAAGAATTAAATAATCTTCACTTTGTGAATAAGCAAATGATTTGTGTTTGTGTGTGAGTAGAGCTAAGCCTCTCAATAAATTAAAATAAAATTTGTTTCTCAGTAAAATCATAAACATTACAAAATACTCTAAATATTTCACTCCTTGAAATATAAAATAGATTAGAGTCTCACATTCCATCTAAATTCAGTGTACATTCCATTTTCACATTTCTTAAATTTTCTTCATCTATAACAAAATATCAAAACTCCAGGTATCCAACATCAGAGCTCCAGGCTTGCAGCCAAACTTATAACACCATCTTTAAATATTGTTTTTATATTGATTCTTAGCGCATTTATTCTCCTTTTAACTAGCCAAAAATCATAAATTTTTTAAGATAATGACCTTATAGTGTTCATTTTAAAGTATCAAGCGACAATTTAACTATATAATTTACTCATCTTTAGGTATAAAAGTAAATAAATTATTCTTCTCAATCACCCTCAAATTTATATTTTCTTATTAAGTATTTTTATATAGATTAGTGTTTTTAATTTTTGTGCTTCATTTAAAAATGTTTTCTTCGTTTCATTTTAATTTCTTAATCGTTTTCACACTTGAACTAAGCATTTTTTAGAGGATTTCAATTTCAAACCGTTTTCAGAACATAATAATCTACATTTTATAATTTTTCAGTACTACTATTTATCAAAATATGTTTAAAGCTTGAAATATGAAAATGTAACTCTGATTTCTAATTTTTATTATATATATATAGCAAGGCAAATTGAATGGGAAAAGAGCAATCACAGTTGATTCCTAAAGACGTTACACTACTTCTCTGGGGTCAAGATGGGAAAGTATATACGTGATTAGCCAACTTTTCTCTTTTTCGTGGCTGTAAGTAAATCACGTATGCAAGCCCTATTTGCTTGATAGTTGAATTCTATTCCTGTTCGCACCCAGGAAACGAAAAGGCAGTTACCCTTTTATTTTTATCCTTTTCTAATTTTTGAAAATTATCTGTTCTGTTCTCTGTTCTGAAAATCATAACTGTTTCTGTTCCGAAAATTATAAGTGCTATTATACTGAGTTCAATAGTGGCATTTTATACATTTTGAAAAAAGTATTTTCGTATCTCAGTAATTTCGAGGAACCATTTTCTTCCGATCAAGTTTCCTTCTAGCAGTGGTGAGAGATTCCGGCTTTTTGTGTCCGAAAGTCATAAATTTTGAATGTAGCCAGGGCGGCAGTGTTGTGCTATGGGCAACCACATGTAGGACCAAGATCTCCCGAGCCCCTACAATGTTTACATCTAAGCTTTCCCCGAACATCTTGAATTCCATATGCAAGTAATAACGGTGACGTTATATTATATAAAATACTGTGTTAAAATTTTTTGTTTTTCCTGTTGATATTTCACATTTCATTGCTAAAGAAGAAGGGTGCTTTAAGAATATTTGATTTACCATGGATATTTAAAAAATCAAAATGGACTGGTATAAGTAGATTAAAAGCAAAGTAATTTTTTAGATCTATTCTTATAATTGAGTAGATTAATGAAGGCAATATAAAATTTAATGAACATCTGAATTATTAATAGAAATTCTTGTTTTATGTGAAAGAAAATGTGAAGATGACAGATTTTATAAAATTATAAAACTTTCAAAAAGTAAATTTATCAAAAATTATTATGTTGGTAGATATAAGATTTCATCAATAAAATATAGGATAAATCTTAAGAAAAATTATAATTGTATATGGAGATTTCAAAAAATACTTGACTTTCCAAGAGTCTCATTTAAAGCTTTTTCTTTTGAATAAATTTTCCCGATTGTCATATTGATCCTATACGTAATATCCGCTGAACCCTTCAATATTAGTAGTATAAAATTCGTAGGAAATATAATATACAGTGAGCGAGAATTAAAAAGGGGGATACAATTTTACAAAAATTTATTATATGTAATGCATGTCAAATTTTTAGCTTTTAAAATACTAAAACTGCATGAAATGACTCACAACATGCATTTTTTAAATTTAAGAATATATTTCGAAATATTTAATTTTGGTGCAATTGATGTCATATTTCAATTAATAAATGTGACATTTAGGATAGTTTAAGAATGTTCTATAACACATTTGTTCAAGAGTGTATCCCAAATTCCTACACTTTACAAGTTTCATAATAACTAATAAGAGGGATATTCTTCCTAAAATTCTGAATTGTGTAAGGCCAATGAACATATATTTATTAGTGTCCCAAACATCGAAACCGATACGTAATCCGATTTAAAAAGGAATGCTTTTACTTATCAAGAAACTGTAACTTAGCAGAAATAACCTCAAAATCAAAAGAAATATATATGCATACATATATGTATATATATACATGCACGCATACATACACACACACACATATATATATGATATTTTTCAGGGATAAATAAATATTCTGTAGGTTTTGTTGAAATGTTCAAGTTAATTCTGCATCTAAATTCAGTAGGCAATAATCTTAGAATCACACATAAAATTGAAAAAATACCAAATTTTAGAAAGTTTTTGTAGATTTCAAAGATTAAAAAATATGGAATTGATGAACTTTACAATGTCTATAGATATGTATTGCAATATCATATCATGTAATTATACTTCTTGAAAAATTGCATCAAAAATATAAATAATCACTTCATGAGAAATGTATGAATTTTACTTTTTCAATAGATTTAGCTGTTTAAAGTCCGTGTGTGTGTGTGTGTGCGTGTGTGTGCGCTTTAAACAGCTAAATCTATTGAAAAAATTTATACATTTCTCCTGTAGTGAACTTTTTAAATTCTGTATTTATATTTTCTCTCGTATATAGTAAAGGGGGGAAAATATCCCTTCTCTGAGGATATATATGTGTATATATACATATATATCCTCAGAGAAGGAACATTTTTCCCCGTTTACTATATGCGAGAGGAAATCCTCAGAGTCTCTCCTATATAGTAAAGGGGAAAGAAATGTGCTTTCTCGCACCAATTTAGAAACATTTTTACAGGAAAACCCGTATCATTTGCTGGAGATGAGTGAAGGGAACTCACAAATTATCTCCTAGAACTACAAAAAAACCAAACTTCAAATTTTAGCGAGTGAAGAGGAGCTTGCTGACTAAAGCATGCAATTGATTAGATTGATTATTCAAACAACCATGTATTCATCTGCCATGTGGGCATTGCTAAATTTTGCGAAAAATTTTAAGTTTTATGCATGCTAATAAAAAAATTCTATCATAGATAAAGTAAAAATAAAAATTTGATTTCATTTATAAATATATTTACAACTTAAGTCAGTTTTTAAAATTTCTAAATTCTATAACTTTTTTAAGTTATTAATGTTTTAAGCATATTATCAAATTACTGAGCCAATTTAAAAATAGTTAAAATAATTTTAAAAATAAATTTTTAAACAGAATAAATTATTATTTTTGTGTATTATAAATAACTACAAAAAGTGAAGGTCTAATTATAACAGAACTTGAGAAATGTTTTTAAATTTTTCCATAGACTTAACATTAGAGCTCGTTTTCAATATGGCACAGAAGGAGTCCTCTTAACTCCTTAACAGTGACATATATTTCAGAAAAATGGACCAAAAATGGAAAATTTGTTTGACTGTTTGATTTTATTCTTTATATTATTATAAGAGTTAGAAAATTATTTTTTATTACAATTAGTTTAAATTTTAGTAATAAATAAAATTTTAAATAACTACTATATTTATTATTTTTACATATACATGAAACATTGACTACACATACGTTATTCATATTGAGCAAATTAAACAAAATTTTGAAGCTAAGTATAACTAGTATAATATAAAAACACAACAATATGATTTTCAATATACAAATTTTACAAATCTTTTACAGTATGATACTTCACAAAACACAGTACTGCGCACAAGCCTATATTTTGCACTCTTTACAATATACTCTTGTCTCATGCTTTATTCTCTTCAACTTGTTCACCAGTTTATAAATTGATAATCACTGCATATCAAACACTGCTTGGTCTGCGTAGATTTTTTCACCATTGATGGAAATTGTCGACCAGTGAGGTGCAGTAAGCTTACACTAGGATGCCCTTGTCCTGGTAATTGAATATTTAGTTTATAAAGTTCAACAATTGATTTTCTGAAGTTCATATTATTTTCTACTTCCTTTTCTAGCAATCGGTAAGTCTATACGATGTTGATTGACTTTATTATCACCCCCATAGTGTTGTTGTAGTCATGGAATTGACTACAACATTTGAAACCTTTGGTTTGAATTTTTCTAATTTTCAAACTCAATCATTTTGGTGATATGGAACTGAAGAAAGCAAACAGACATCCTTTTTATCGGTCCATTTTATAGCAGTAACTTTTCCACATTAAAAAACAAAAAACTCACCTTTTTTTTTTTTTTTTTTTTTTTTTGAAATATGGGTATTTGATTTTGAGGAACCTTAGATATACTCCTCATCGGTGTCTAAATAGGACATTGTGAAAAAAGAAAATTATTTCAAAGAAAAAAAAACTCACCAAAAAGGAGCCAAAACTAAATGAGAAAGTGAAATTTTGTCATTGTTTATAAGCCCAAGCATGCCTTTTTTTATCTGAGCAGCTGACAAATGACAACACCCATATTTCCCCTCCCCCAAACGAAGTCCAAATTGGTAAAAAACTAGGACCACTTGCGTCATTTAAATGGAAAATATGGAATTAAGTATCCTAAAGTAAAAAAACGAACTCGGCTCGGACTTCACAATTTTTTTTTTTTTAATTATGTCCTTAAGTTGGTTCTTTCGAGCATAATAAGTCTTGCAGTCCAATAAAGAAAAGAAGTATCTCCAGAGTGCAGAGTGTCTTGAAATGTGAAGAAGAACGGGCTTCCTGGAGGGGCAGAACATTTTCAAAGATGCTCGCCATCCATGTCAATATGTTCTTTACATAAAATGCAGTAAAGTGAATCCACAAGCACTATATGATAAAGATGTTTCTGGAGAAAATCATGCCCAGTAAGTAACCTGAAGTAGGAGAACCCTATAGATCTAGGTAGATCTCTGGGGATACATGAGCTCAGCAGGGTCCTGCAAGAGGCATCAACTGCATTCTCTTTGTAATAAATTTTTCGCTGGTGATGTATAACCCTTTTTAGAAGGAGTTTGACATTTCTCAGGCCAGTAGGAGTATCTAGAGGGTTTAAAAAAAAAGCCTCTTTCGCGAGATTGTCTGCTTTTTCATCACCAGGCAAACCGCAATGGCTAGGGATCCATTGTAAAGTAATTTCCTTTCCCGCAGACAGTAAAGTGTTAATGGTCTTATAGTTAAATTCTATAGATGTAGGTAGTAGAGTATAATTTGCCACTGTATGAATGGCAGCCTGACAGTCAAGAAAGACAAATTTCATTTCCGAGAAATCTAAAATTTTTTGAGAGCCATGTAAATTGCCTACATTTCTCCATCAAAACTGTCTGAGTTTCTTCCCAAAGGCTCTTTGAGTTGGAAATATTTGGACAAGATACCAGCTCCCACTCTCCCAGTACTTCTCTCAGCTGATCCGTCAGTATAAATGTGCATCCAATTGTCGAGTAGGTATCTCTCATTAATAGTTGCAAGAGCAGCAGCCCTGAGTTCTGCCTGAAAGAGACTCCCTTTTGGACAGGAAGGACAAGGTTGACGACAGGGGTGGCATATTTCAGCATACCTGGGAAGACTGGCTGTAAGGGCTCTATTACTTGGAGTGTCAAGTGAGCTGGAAATTCTCTGGAATTCTGATAAAAATGTTTGTTGTGTTTTTAGCCTCAGAGTGCTTGATCGGTAATTAGTCCAAAAACCATCCATACTTAGTAACCTTTCATCAAGAACCAAAGTAGCAAAATCTCTCCTATCCTGCAAAAAGTCAAGGCCAGTCTGAAGTTCCATAGCTGGTATTGGAGTTGAGAAGGCTCCTCCAGTGATAAGCCTAAGAGCACTGTTTTGAGCAACATTGAGTTTCGATAAAACTGTATCTGAGGCAGTGATTATAATTTTGGCTCCGTAATCAAAGACCGGTTGGATGAAAGAGTTAAAAATCATGACCAAAACATCCTGAGTGCCACCCCACTTAAAACCAGCTAGTCTTTTTAATAAATTAAGTCGGCCTGAGACATTTTCAGCAATTTTTAAGGCCTGTTTGTTCCAGGTGAGTCTTGGGACTAAAAGAATACCGAGGTATACTTCACAAAAATAGAAACGTTTGTTTTTCTTCTGCCCAGCTCAAGTTCGGGCATCACAAATACTCCATGCAGTAGTTGCCCAAACTGGATTCGGGCAACAGGTTAATGCATTAATATAGACAATAATAATGTTTACTAACAAATATATGATTTCAATTAGCCTTTAAGCACAATTTTTTAAATGACCAAAATATTTATTACTGCTTTTTTTACTTGTTAATTAAACTATGCTTTACAGTATAAGAGCATGAATGTTATTTTAAATAGCTAAGTGTTACATACATTACATGAATAAGTAAAAATTTACATTATTTACAACTATCAAATTAAATTCAGTAGAACTAAGTAGAAACATGATCAGTTGAATTTGTAAATCACATCCTATCCAGATTGATGAAAAATTACACCAGCGTAATTTTTGCAAGATTGGCAAAAACAAAACAGTTCATATAATACAAAGCTCATTGGATAAATAACATTTAATTAGCAGTCCTCGGATGTCGATTATATCTTGTTTGGAAAGAATCATTGCATGGTTGTTGTAGAATTAAATGAGGTCTTCGATTTGGTACTAATCTGAGGCAATTTATGTGAACAATAAATGGCTTTGCAGTTGTATCATCAGCAATTCTAGTAGAATAGTTAACCTTGGAAAGTTTGCCAACATTTGTGAATTTTCCAGTAAACCTTGGTTTGAAATTATTGTTAGACTTCAGGTAGACTATTCAGAATCCGCAGGGGAGTGTTTAGGTTGTGACAGCTATTTTGCTTTATTTGATTTCTTTCAAGGGAAGTAAATACTCTTTCATATGCAATATTTAAATCCGTTAAAAGTTCCTGTAGTTAATGTGATTTATCTAGTTGTACAGGCTGAATATTAGGCAAGAATGCATCAAAAATTAAAGACAAACTAATAAGACTACCAAAATGAAGAAGATTTGGATAACAGCTAGTTGAAGGAGGTTTAAAAACATTGTATAAATTTTGATGAATTATTAAAGATTGATGGAAAGAAACTCCTCTCTCGAAGTGATAAAATCGACGATTTAATAGATGTATTGACCCTTTCACTCTGTCCATTTCCAGCAGGATGGGCTGAAGATGTATGTTGTAATTTGATACCCAAAGTATTATTAACTAAGTTGAATACATCTGATGTAAATTGAGTACCCAAATCTGATAGTATGACAGCAATGCATCCATAGTGAGATATGTAATTCAATATATGTTTGGTGGATGTATTGGTTGTTATATCTTTCAAAGGATATAGAACAAGGTCCTTTCAGAAATGATCAATTACAGTTAGAACATAACCAGTCTTTAATAGGTCCAAGTATATAAATTGAAACGATGTCCCAAGGTCTTCTAGAAATTTTTATAGGCTGCAAAGGTACTTTTCTTGGAGTAAAATGTTTGACAGTTATATACATATGGCATGATAAAGCATAATTTCTACAATCTTTATATGCTCCCTTTAAAAAAAAAAAAAAAAAAAAAAAACGATTGATCAGAAGTTTATAAATCTTTTGTATCCCAAAATGTGATACACGACATATATGAAGTGCTTCAGCCTGAAGAGATTTTGGTAACACTACAACTTCTCAACCTCTGAGCTTAGGAAATTTAAACATGAGAAGACCAGTAGAGTTATCAATAAAAAAGTTGACAACTTGACTTGAATTGTACAAAAAAGGAGATTTTAGCAAATTGACAATTTCAACTACAGCAGAATAGTTTGATTGCTCTTGGAGCAAATTATTATCTGATATTTCAAGAGGTAGATCCTCTACACCTATATTCGTTAACAATGCTTCATCCACTACAACATTAGTGTCTGTGAAAGGTAGAATCACATCTTTTGGAGATGCATCAATAGCTGGTACATATTGTGGGTTCTCTTATCTTGAAAGGTAATCTGCTAACACATTAAATTTGCCTGGAATATGTTTACACTTAAAGGAATATTCACTCAACTCTAGCAATCACCTGGTTACAATATTTGCACAAAATGTTATCTTTTTGTAACAGAGTAAAGGTATACTATCTGTAAGTAGAGTAAATGAATGGTTGTAGCTCTTGAAAGAATTAACAGATTTATAAATTGCATATAATTCTAACTTGATTCCCGGATAATTTTTTTCTGCAGTAGACAGTGACTTACTGTAATAAGAGACCAGATCCAAAGAACCGTCTTTTTCTTGCAGAAGCACAACTGCAGTAGCATTATCACTAGCATCAGTGTTGAGAATGAATTCTTGATTCCACTGAGGCTGAATAACAAATGGATGAGAAAAGAAAAATTTGGAGTTGTTAAAAAGCAAGTTGATGCTTTGTCGTCCATTTAAATTTTGTATTCTTCTTAGTAAGACCAGTTAATACACCTGTTAAGTGTGCAAATTGTGGTATTAAATGTGTATAGAAACCACACAAACCAAGAAATTTCTTAACCTGTCTGACTGTCCTAGGTGGTTGGAAACTTGTGATCTTTGCAATATTACTCAAGATGGGAGCGATTTTATTTTCAGTGATCTGAAATCCTAAATATTCCACAGAATCAGTAAAAAATTTACATTTACATGGGTTTAGAGTAAGGTTAAATTTATCAAAAATGAATAAAACAGCTGTAATTTTTTTCTTCATCTCTTCAGATCCAATAATGAAGTCATCTTGATAAGCATAGATTCCTGTAATACCTTCCATACGTAACTGATCAATAAGAGCTTGGAAAGTACTAGCTGTTGTTTTCAGGCCAAAAATTAAACACTTATTAACAAATGTACCAAAGGGGGTCACAAAGGTGAGGATATTTTGTAAATGTTTTGGAAGAGCTATCTGCCAATATCCATTATTGAGGTATAGCAATATGTAAAATTTATGAATGCAAACAGTGCTGAAAATAGAAATTTTTGGTAATGGATATGCAGAACTTTCAATTATGCTATTTAGTAGCCTTAAGTCCAATGCCATTCTAAAAGACTGTTTGTTATCAGATTTATTTGGATTGGATTTCTTCTTTACCAAAACCATGTTGTCCCATGGTTTTGGTAAAGAAGAAATCCATTCAGCAATAAATAACAGAAGAAGCCCATTCAGCAATATTTCTCTCAATTAAACCAGCTTCTTGCAACTCAATTAATTCTTGACTCACTTGATCTTGCAAAGAATAAGGAATCTCAAGAGGTAGTGTTTTTAATGGGATTATTATCCCTTAAATTTAGTTGTGGGACCACTCTGTCAGTAAAACCAATAGTTTTCGAAGATTTTGAAAATGCTTAAGCTTTATTAAAACATATCTGTAACAAATTTTACTTTTCTATTTCATTTAGATGTTCTAACCCAAAATCATCTTCCTTTAGATCTTCTCTTCACTGTTTAACTATTGTCAGGGGATGTATGTATACAGTTGCACATTTCTGAAAAGGGAGTATTTGTCTGATGTACATGACATATCATCCTCTAACACTTTCACACCAGAGTGCACAACTCCAACATACAAGTTTTTATTAAGATGTATGTTCTCTGTCCCAACATTCTTGATTAATGAAGTGAAAGTATTATTCTTTATGTGATGAACTTTTTGCTGCACAACTATATCAGTAGAAAAAAACTTTTGAATAAACAGAAGGCACAACTAGAAGCAAATTATTTATAAGCTAAGTGTCACATGACAACAACCTTTATATTAAATGATTGGATTGGTAAATGTATATAATGTGTTATATTCTAGCAAATAATTTTGACCTTAAGGATAACATCAAACATCATTTTGGGATATGAGGGATTCAAAATATGGTAAGTTTTTCCATAGTTCTTTTTTTCCTTTCATTATTTAGCACTTTCTAATGTTATCTACATTTTCCATATCAACAATGTTATAATGAGATTTATTTTACAATGAATATACTCAGATTGTTCCCCTTGTTTAATCCAAAATCCCTTTCCAACAGACTTAAAAATGAATGCAAAAATATTTACTTTTAGTACAGCACAATTTACTCCTTCAAATGAACGTCAAAAAAAGAGAAAACCTGTATTTCAATCACTAATTAAACTAATCATCAAACTAATCACTAATCAAAATAAGTGTAATTGCTTGGTGAATATCAATGAAAATTTTTAAAAAGTGTTTTTTTTTTTTTTTTTTTTTTTTTTTAATATCTTGTTGTCGGTGCCAGTTTTAGAGCTATGTTGTTTTATTCTATGAGAGTAGAAACAATAAACAATATGGTAGGGACAACTTGTTATAACAATGGGAAATTGTTAGGTATATTTATATCACTGTGTATGAAAGACTGCACCAGAATTTTTCTAGAATTCATTGAAGATAGGCTAAAACACTATAGGTAGGGTAGGTGACAAACAAATTCAAATTTGGAGGCCATACTGTAACAGATTTGGGGTTTAAAATACTTGAAAATTTTTTAAATTGTTCTTTTAGCTATAGTCAATGTCAAACTCTTTTATTCTTACCTCTGTTGGTGAATATAGATTTTCCACTTCACTCAACGATTATTATGTGGTTTGTCATTCAACTGTCATTTTTACAAACAACCACAAATAAGAGCTTAACAATGATGGAGGAATGACTCTGTATTTAAGGTTTGGACAACTGCAGCAAAGAAATCAGCTAAATCTGAATTTACTTAAAAGCTCAATCAGAAAAATCAACACATTAGTTGGTATCTCATTACTTTGTTGGAGATGAAGCATTTCCTTTATTAGGGTATTTAATGAGGTCTTATATGTACTGAAATTTTGACAATAGCAAAGTACATTTTAATATTGATTGTCAATACTTTGTAAAACAGTAGAATGTGCATTTGGCAGAATGGTCTCCAAGTTTAGAGTATTCCACATATCTATTTGTAGTTCTGAAAGCAAAATAGACACATTTGTAAAAGTCTCTTGCATTCTTCACAATTTTATTTCAAAGTATGAAAGGGTTAAACAAAAAACTTCAATTAAAACCTTAGAATTATAATAGAAGCATGAAGAAGATCATAAGAAAATGTTATCTCTTTTAGGGATACCCTAAAAGTCCATTTTTTAAAGGACAAAACATGTTTCCAATGTAAGCACTATAATTTATATTCTACATGTTATGTAGAATATAATTTATAGTGCTTACATTAAAAAGATTTTTTGGAAGCTATTTGATAACACATTATTTCAATTCTATATCAAATTTCATATAAATGTTTATGATAATAAATCTAACGTTCTTGTAAATTTCATATTAGTTGCATATCCAACTTTATTAGCTACCAATTATTAATTCAATATTTATGAAATAAGTTGTAATTAAATTTCAGAACAAATTAAACATATTGTGAATTTCCTAAATATACTAGTCTTTGGAATATATTACACAATAATTTTCAAATCAGTCAAAAATTATATCCTTTATAATTTTTACATTAATTTTGTCTCTTTTAGGTTTAATGAGCTGACCTACTATAAACTGATATTAATAATTGACACACCTGATACATTATAACATACAATGTTACATATGCAATTTTATAAATATATTAAACCGTTTTATAGACATAACATAAAAGTGTAATATGTATAAATGTACACATTTTTATATTAGTTCACAAAATATACAATATATAAATTTATACATAAAAAAATTAAAATTATTTTAAGGTAATAATTACTAAGAATACAATTGATATCAAATTTTATTTTACAGTATATCACTTGTTTAAGCTGATTTTCAAGTAAAAACATATAAAAGGTTATAAAATTCTTTATTCTTCATCATAGAAACTATTTATAGATAGCAAAAGTGTAACAGTACACTATCTGTTTTAAAGGCGTAAATTTCTTATTAATGGTGCTAAATTAGCACAAATTCATAGAATCCATCTTAAGAAGCATTTAATTTGCCAATTTGAATAAAAATTTGATGTTTGCTATCTCTGCTAAATCTTTGTATTTAATATGTAATACAATATTTATATACAGCCAACAGTTATACTAGATTTTAAGTTAGCTCAAATAATGATGACATTAATTCTAAAATAAAATTGAGACCATATTTTGATAAATCTATGGTAAATATAAATTTTGATTTATTCTGTTAAATAAATTCATAGGATATTTTATTTTACTGTTATAATACATTGTTGTTTATCAATATTAAATATTAGTTTTTTACATAGAATATGAAATTTTGAAATAAAATTTCATAACAGTCTACAAATGAAAATTTTATTAAATTGGTATATTACTGTTTGCTGACTGTTCTTACTTAAACACTATATTATTTTTATATTATTTAAAATAAACCAGTCTTCCTTTATTTTACAGGCTCACAATGATGAGCACTTATTAAGAGGAAGATTCAAGGTATTTCTAGTGATTTACAATATAAAAAAAAAAAAAAAGAAAAGAAAGACAGTCGAAAATCCACATTTGTAGAACTGATTAAAAACAAAAATGTACTTAATTTTTAAAAATAGCTATTAAAAAAATGCTAACTATTTTGGAATGCATTTCCTTTGTCAATAATTCACTATCTTGATGTTTTCTTTGATAAACATTAGAAGTTTAGAAAAGAAAAAAATGGCAAAAGAGATACTTTATAATAAAATGATATTAACATGGGACTCTTATATAATAGCACAAACTATAACTTTATGCATCTCCCATTGGAATGAATGAAATTATCTCAATCTGCAAAACTTAAGAACATGAGTGATTACTATATCTAGACATCTATTATATCTGTTATAAAACTGATTTCTATTGTATGATAGTCACTTTAATAATAAAGGTCTATCTTTTCAATTTATTAATATACTAATATAAATATTAAATTTATACTATATCCCTTCAGATTCAGCCTATAACTAAGTTAGAGTTAAATATACATATTTGGATTTTTGAAAAAAAAAAAAAAATAGCTATTTACTAAGGCAATATATTTATTGTTTGATATAAAAATATAACTGCAATAACATTTTAATTTTTATGTAGCATTGATTCCAACAAAAAAAAAATTAGAACATATACATTATAATATTTTCCTTTCTTTAAAGGAATAGGCTCATAATAATCACACAAAAACATTATCTATCTATTTAACAACAAATATAAATATTTGCTTTATACACAGTATAATTTAATGCTATATATATATATATATATATATATATATATATATATATATATATATATATATATATATATATATATATATATATATCAAGTATAAAGGACCAAAACAAAATGAATAAATAATATGATTATTACTTTTGGGCTGTTATGTATGGATCTAGAAACTCTAAGTGACTAGCCAAACAATATGGTCTTTTGAATACAGCCCCCTAGAAGCATTTGATAACTTTTTCAGTTCAACCCAATGTACAACAAATGTTTTTCCACAGTTTCTTTAATTCATGGACTGAAAATTGACATAGGAAATATTTAATTAGTTAATTTAAACATATTAATATTTATACACTTTTTTTAATTATTTGATACGTAAAATTTATTATCTTATGTAAGCATAAATTAATATGTATTTATGAATTATAACAAAGAAATTTAATATGAATCATTATAGAACTAAAACTAACTAATTATAAAATTAATTAATGGATATTATTAAAAATTCATATTAAAATTATTTTAATTTAAAATAACTGAGCAATAGAATTTGTAAATAACATAAAATTATTCATACTGGTAAAAATCAGTTTGAACAATATTAAAATAATGTACAAGATATATAAATGATAAAAAATCCATAACAACTCATAAAGATAGAGGTTCTTTGTTATAATATTATTTTATATTGATTTTATAATGGGATTTTTCAAATTTGAAAACTTTTTATATAAAGCTTTAGAAATTAATAAATTTTATATTTTAAATTAAATATGAGAAAACTACAAATCCTATTAAAATATAGAATAAAAGAACATACAGTGATATTTCATTTCAATGGACATTTCTACTCATGCCTTTTCAACTTTATTACGATCAGAATAATCTTTGCTGAATACATATATAATATTGAAACTGCAGCATCAAGGAAAAAAGATATTGAATTCAGCATCATCTTTTCTTTGATAACTGCACAAACACATTTTTGAAGAAATGAATTAAAAGAGATAAAAATGTTAGAAGCAAATGACAAGCAATAAAAATAGTGCGAGTCACAAATGATACATGTCTTGCTTTAGCTAATAATGAAGCAATAACATTGGAATAAAAATTGCTCCAATGTGTTTGTGCAACATGCAGACTAAGTACCAACTGGTAGTTAACTTTTGGTAAGAAAATGTTGGTGAAAAAAAAGATATAATCTGCCAATAAAACAAAATTCCCCACTAAAGTTGCCAGAGTAAAAATAGCTGCATCTACAACTAAATATATGTTGAACAGAATTTTAAAACAAAAATTAAATTTATTCAATAATAACTATTTACAAAGATCAGTAGACAAGCTTAACAAAAGCTAACACATGTAATAACCATTTAATAATTATATAAAGTCTCAAAACACTATGTCCATCTTGACAAGAATAAATAACAGGTAATATAAAACTAAAGTATTGAAAAGATTGAACTAAATTGAGAACATATATTTTAAATTCATTCCAGAGAATTACCTGCATTAAATTCACCCTGTTTTCATAACAATCAATATCACTAATGAGAGGCACAAGTTGATGGGGCAAAGACTGCCTGGGAAGAAAGAGCGTTTCTGCTAAGATTTCATGATAATTCAACTGAACTGTAATTTTAACAATATTAGGCCTATGTTTGTACCCCTATACTAATACTTGATGAACTTACTATTGGTGAGGTACAAGATAATACCTCAATCTCTCTTATATCTCTACACTTTTGCATAACTATATTCATTTGTCATCTATCACCTTATCTACCCTTTTAATTCTGCCTGACAGCTGAAGCTCTTTTCAGCACCTTTTTAATTGGCAAAAATATGTAATAGTATAGGAAAAGCAATTATTAACAAACTGGAGCATCTTTCATCATTTCACTTGCAATAGATACCTTCCCACCGGGTTCGTACAAATTTCGTAGAATCAATTCAATAATAATTGTAATTGATTAAAAGTTAGAAAATATTTGATAAATATTTAATGAATTAAAGTATATTAGAAAGCATTATGCAAGGATAAATTTTACCATAAATTTTAATAATGTTTATGGTTAATTATGAAATTTTTTTGTTGTCTTACAAATTTAAGAGAAACAATCAGGAAGCTGCAATGTTATCATGCTGACTTTAATGAAACTAATGCTATAAAATTTCTCTAAGAAATATGGAATGATATTTACATTTATTCTGCTAAAAATTTTAATATTTCAGACTCAGTATAAAATATAATAAATATAAAGAAATAAGAAAATTGCAGAAATATATGACTTCAAATACGCTCTCTGAATGCAAAATGCGAACCTAGAAAAATTAGAACAAACTCTTCTGGACAAATGATATAAAATATTGGCTACGAAATAGCAGAAGCACAATCAGCACAAATAGATAGCATAATTAATATTTCTTTTCTATTTATCTTGAGGGAAAATCTCGTAATATTCTTCCTAATTAAACTGCTTATGTAAACAGGCACCTGGTGCCTGCTCTGAATGTTAATTACATGACTCCCAACTTGTAGGAATCTTGGCAGACTAGACGTTAAAGCTTAATCCTCCCTTGGTAGACTCGAAACACAGAGGGACATATTTAAAAAAATAATATATACATAGCTGAATCTACAACATACACTTTTCTGAAAACTTGGAGATTAATTAATAAGGTAGTAACCCCCAATATAAAGAAAACTTAGTACAGCACTACCTACCAAGAAGACAATCGAGCAATTAAGATAAATCTATAATGTAAATAACATATACTTTTATGAAAATTCAGATTTTAATTAATCGGGCAGAGGCCCTACCCTTAAAAAATCATAAGTGTAGTGCTATCTACCAGGGAGATAACCAGGCAATAAAGCTAAATCAATAAATAAAATATATTACGGTAAAAATCTGAATTTAAGCATCATAATTCACAGTAAATAATGTATCTTAATATGTGTCAAGTATTTTAAATACTTAATAAATTCATATAAATTATTACATATAACAGCAATTTTATTTGAATAACACACATAAAAATACCTTATCACTTGCAGAATTAATAAAAAAAAAAATAAATAAAAAAAATTTAAAAAAAAACTTAAATTCAATTTATCACTTTCCATACATTTCACTCCTAAGCACATATAAAAATTAAAATTTTTTAATTTGATATATATACTTTGCAAACAAAATATAAATTCAAATACTTCAATATTTCATTTTGATACAGTTTGAAAACAACTTTAAAGATTTTAATTTCAACCATAAATGAAAAATATTTCAAGGGTTGCTGAAACTTTAAATTAATTTCACATATGCTAATCATAAGAATACATTCAGGTATAGTAAACCAGTTTAGCACATTTATTACCAAGCTGGCTCTTAAGACTAAGCCAAAGTCTTCTTTGCATAAAATAATGCAAAGTCAACCCTGTTAATTTCAAGTTGTTGTTATTCAAACCACATCACAGAGTAAATAAAGTGTAAAGAAATACAAATTTAAAATTTTTGAAACCATGAAAATTTTCTAATTTTTCAAAGCATAAAACAATTTTGTTACTAAAAACAACAAAAAACAAAAAATCACACAAATATCCCAGATAAAAAGTCATTTTTATAACAAAAAGAAGAAAAAACATGAACAAAAAAATCTACAAATTTGCTACTTTAAATGTGCATATCAAATTTTATAATTACTGATCAGAGTTTGTATATTCATAACATTTATGAACTAATTATCAATACATTGCTTCAGTCACAAAAGAATGAATCTACTAAAAATCATAAATTCTTATTTTAAGTCCATAAAATATTAAGACTTATAAAAGTTTACAAAATAAAATGTACAGTACTTTCATTTGCAAAAGGATGATTCTAATTGAAAAATTCTTGCAAAATCTTGGATTGTAATTACAACAACAACAATCTCTCTCTTTTTCTCTTTACTTTTAAAGTGATACTTCAAACTGCAGGATTTGTATTAGCTCTGTGTGTATATCTAAGTCTTAGACAAACAAAATTCATGATTTCAAAGCATCTTTCAACTACAAATTTGTATACAATTTTAAAGTCAAGTATGCTTTAATATTATAATTATGTCACTATTACAAAACCATTTTCATTTGGTTTTTTATCATGTAAATTCTTAGCATTATTGTCAAATATAACTAAACCTTCTTCACATCAAAAATTGATGAAAAGTTCAACAAATGAACAGGAAGCTGGAAAATGCTATTACTGCAGTTGCAAATTCCATACCTGAAATTTTAATATGCCTCAAAGAAAATACTGTTAGATCAAATTCTAACTATCAAAATAAATCTAAAAACAAGATTAATTTAGCAAATGAAGTAAATAGTTATTTAATGACAAAAATCGAGTAATAGAAAACAAATGATTAAAAGATACTAACTGTTATAAATATTATGAAAATAAAAAATCACATTAAAATATTTTATAATAAATCATATTCCTTCCTAAAACAATACAGTTAAAATACTTTAGCTGAGAAAGATGCAAATTATTTTTGTATTTCATTATTAAATATACTAAATAAGTGAAAAAATTTAACTTTATAATTACAAAATTATACTTTTCAATGTACAAAATATTTACACTTCAAATTATTAAATAATGTTATGATAACTTAATTTATAAAGTATTTATTTTGCTCAAATTAAATTAACTAAATTCAAAAATAACCTTTGCTTAAAACATAAAAATTTATCAGCTGTTTTTAAATAAAAATTTGATGCAAGAATTAGAGTTTAGAATAGGAGAATGCATTAAAATATATAGAAAGATTTAACTTGTTTGAAATAACTCAATGAAGCATATTTTCAGAGGAATTTATTGCTTTGAAACAACCTAATTTTTGCTGTTCAAAATGCTCACATTTATTAAAGAACAAATTCCTTGTTTCATTACCTCTTCACGGAACTAACTTGAAAATATTTCTCTTTATATATTTATAAACTTACACAAGAAAGTTATTGTTAATTAAAATAACAATTTTAATGTAAACATTAAAAAATAAATGAAAAACATTTACTTTTTCATCATCTTTATAAAACAAATTTAAATAATAAAAAGTCATAATTTAGCAAAGCATTATCAGTTAGTTTTCATAAAAATATTACGTTAACAAGAAATGCACTTTTTTTTTTTTTTTTTTTTTTTTTTTTCATTCAAAATTAATGAAATCTTTTAAAGAGATTTGAATATTTTACATAACTTTTTCAATTTGAAACTTCAAGACATAAAAAATACACCATAATTTAAGAGTTTCAAAAGAAAACACGAAAATACTTTTTTCAAGAAATTTTTCAGGCAGATGTGATGGTGTCTCCTTAGAACATCCACTAAATCGACACCTAATAAAAATAACAAATAATTTTAAAATCATTCTGTTAATATTAAATCAACTTTTTTTAACAGTAAAAATTTCAGTTCCAATTAAAATGTTTTTCCAATTAAACGACATAAGAATGATAATGAAAAAGGAACTATTTTCAACAGCAAAAATAGCAGATTCTAAAAAAAATTTAATGGATGAATATATTGGTAAGTAATTAAATACTACCAATACGTAAATAGCAAATTAATAGAAAATCTAACATGACTAGTGGATATAAATTCAAAATGTGCATCAATTATAATTTTAAATGAACTTTTGGGCAATGTTTAAACACTTTTGGATTAATGTTCATATGTTAATGAAAAGCTTCAATCAATATATTTGTTTCAGTCAGTCAGTTAATAAACATACATAACTTGCAGTATTTTATTCCAAGTTTCAAATTTTTCAATTTCTAAGAACCTAAAAAATTTTTTATTTTAACATTAACAGCAACCCCTTGTAAAAATTTGATTCTTTATATGTCCTATGAAGCCATATATTTATCCTATTCAATGAAAAATATTTTTATTTCTCAATAAAAAATTGCATAATTAACACATTCCCACTAAATGAAAACTAGGAAGATAGTAACTGAAAATTGTTGAAATTCAATGAGAAAATTTCTTTAAAAATATAACTAAAATGGATTTATTTTTCTTTATTTTAACAAACCACATTCCATACACATTGATTTTCATTGCAGGTGGAATAATGTGCTACATTATGCATTTAAAAAAAGCCAAAACTGAGGAGCAAATATCCACACTTTTATTTTCAGCTTGCATTCAAATCATATTGATTAGTACTATTTCTTTGCCAATTTAAATCTTTTAAAAAATGTTGGCAATTTTAATTCTCTGAGGAGAGATGAAATTGCCATTTCATTTCTCCAGGAAAAAGATGTACTGCTTCACAATAGAATATGCATAAATGGACACAAAATTAAACTATAGGGACTAATAGCAACCAATAAATTGGCAAAAACATTGATATCAAGCCAAATTTAACAATAAATAGCAAAATTTAAATGACATTTTATTATTTGAATTCCATTAACAAAAAATTTAATATTAAAAAAAACTTGTTTGGACCATTGATGGTGGTTATTTTGATGGCCAAAACTATTAAATACTCCTAAATAATTAAAAATTTTGACTAAGTCTTTCTCTTTATGAAAGTAACATTGCCTAAAGTCACATAAATAGAAATCTAAATGGTGTCAATGCAGTTCTATGATGTTCTTTGGTTTACTATTTTACCAAATTCCATAGACATTTGATGTTCTGTGTATGTGTTCTAATATCAGAATTAACAATTAAAAACCTTGAAATATTCAAAATTTGAGGTTACTATTTTATCATTTTTTATGCTTTCAAAAAGTCTGAAAATATTCTGCATCCTTCAGTGTTTTACTTTATCTTTTTCCTGTGTTAAAGGCTATGCACACTAATTTCTTGCATGTAATTTTTCCAGACAATCCCTGTCTTTTTCACTATATCCAGTAGACTTCTAACCCATTCTTTTAATGATAATTACTTCTACCAGCAGTAATGAGCCTTTGTACTGTCACAAACATAATTTCTTAACCTTCAAACCATATTCCTTTATGAATTGATAATCACTTGTTACATCCTTTGATTATATATATATATATATATATATATATATATATATATATATATATATATATATATATATATATATATTGCTAGTTCTTTCTTTCTGTCTTAATAAAGTAAATGCATCAATTAACACGTTAAGACAGCCAATTCCAATTTTTGAACTTTTTAAAAAAATTTAGAGCATAAAAATAAAATAACTAATCAAAAAAATAATTATGTCTGATTATGTGTAGAGTATACATTTTTCTATTACTGGAAGCATATGGCATTTTCTTAAGTACATTAAATTTGGCAAAAATGCTCAACAGGTACAAAATTATATGTTAAGGAATGTATGTGGAGGTGCAACATGAAAAGCTGTCAGCCAAAAAAAAGCCTTCTCTTTGACACTTTATAGATCAAGATCTAGAATACCATTCTCAATAACACTTATTTTATATGCTGGGCAAATAAATTAACCCTCTCTCAAGTAGTACAATAAAAAGTAGCACAGGTGCTGTATAATCCAGAATTCCAAATTATTTTGGAGATTAAGAAATGTTGCCAAGATGAAGTGTGCAATGATGAAAATACTCTAAAGTTACCAAAATAGAATTTTCTGCATAATTCTTATAAGTCTCCATATATATGACGTAATAAAAATGAGGTTGCCAGATACATAAGAAAATCTAACAAAAATCACCAAACTCAGAATTTGGCATCCTGGATTATACAGCACCTGTGCCTAGCCTAACATTCGTCAAAATTCTATAAATGACTGGAACAATTATATGAGGGAAGTTTATTCTCTAAATATACTTTGAAAAGCAAAAAGACAAATTAGTAAACCTAAAAAAATAGTTGAAAATGACAAAAGCTTGTTAATGCAAAAAAATAGATAAATAAATATGACAAACTCTAGCAGAGTACTTACACAACAATACATGTTTGGCACATTATGCCGAGTAAGAGTAGAGAATGTTTCCTTGTTCAGATTACAAATTAAAGAGCAAGCATGCTAATATCAGCAATTGTAAACTTTGTAATGGAAAAATTAATTTATTCAGAATGTTTCCAAACCAACAAAATGGTTGAGCTTCAAAAGGCTATTTTATAGCCATTTAACAGTGAATTATACTTTCAATTCTGGGTACAGAAGCCATATAATCCAGGATGTAAAATTCTGAATTTTTTGACAGTGTAAAAATATTGCCAAGATGGTGGATTGTGACGAGCACATAAATACTATTGTTAAGAAAATAAAATTTTCTGTATTTTTATAGCTCTCCATATCTAAAATATAATAAAAATCAGGTTGCCATATACATAAAAATATCTAAACAATTTGGCGTCTTAGGGCTGAATTGAGCATTAAGGCCTCTGCTCACCATGAGGGAAAAGTTGCCAAAAAATAACCAAAAGTGATTAATTGCCAAATATAGCATCAGAATGTCTCATTGCCACTCATCGCGCAAATGCTTGCCATATTCATTTTATATTTTTTTTTATCAGATTAGCACGATAATTTAGATTCTGTTTTTTTCATATTTATATTTTATTTCCCTTTGAATGTAGTGTGGAATGTAAATATTATCTTTTATATTCATTTTTTATTTCGGTGCGAATATAGTGCCAGAATTTTAATGATGTCTACTCACTTTGCATTTCGCTTTGGATATAACAACAGAACTTCAAAATTGTTTTTCACATTAGTCTTTGTATTTCACTATGGATGTCGTGCCAGAAATTAAACTCTGAATTTTATATTCATTTTGGATTTTGCTGTGCATTTAGAGCGCCAGACAAACAATGAGGGTAAGAAAAGTCTATGATATAATAAAAACCAGGTTAAGAAATTCGCAAAAGAAAATCACCAAACTCAGAATTTGGCATCCTGGATTATACTGCATCTGCGTCCAATTTCGTTGATCTAATAAAAGGTATTCCTAATAAAGATGTGAGATTCAGTTAAGTGGCAAAATAAAAGCCAAAGAGGTGTGGTTTGTCACCATTTAGTGTTATTTTTCAAAATTCGTTTTGTGCAAAATATATGAAAAAAACAATTATTAAATATAGAAAGCGTATTATTATAAGCATTTATTTCATATTAAAAGCAATCGCTAAGGTAGAGAAGCCATAAATTCTTAGCGAGTGATTGTAGCTTGGTAACAAAATAGGTTTTGTTTATCATACCGACAGACTAGGAAATTAAGGTGTTTATTTGTAAACATAGATGTTTATTATATTCAACGGTAAAAGTCAGGTGCCTCTTGAATTTTTGGTGATTTTTTAAATTTTTTGCATGACTGGACGAAAAAAAAGGTTACATGAAAAAAATAAATCTACAAATACGGTTCTTGCAATATTTTAAATTCAATTTGGAAATACTTGCCTATTGAATGCCTCTTTTCAAGAATAAATTTAGAATACACAAAAAATAATAAACAATAGGGATGGGAAGAAATACCTATAACCAGTATTTTGTAATCAGTATTTAAATGTAACAACTTTATCACTTTTTTTATCAAATACTAGGTACTTTTAGTAACAAAGTTAGCGAAAGTCCCAGTATCCTCAAACAGTTATAGGTACAATCTACTTGACTGCAAGTTCCTGTTTCAAAGTGATCAGCAACAGTTTCAAGTATAGAAGAGCCAAAGACATCAAGTACGGGCGTACGTGACTGTTTCAAAGTAATCAGTGTAGTCACAATGTACTTGAGAGAATATAACAAGTATAGATAAGCCAATGACAAAGGGAGTACAGCTACAAGGGACAACTTTAGTGTGACGTCAAAACCTAGCAACCATTTCTAAGCAGTCGTTGTTAAGGGTCAATTATCATTGAATCGCCATTGCTTTGAGTAATAGATATTTAAATTGCTATTCCTTATTTAAAACTTAATATTTCAGGACAATGTGTTTCAGAAAGCTTATTAGGGATATCCCCAAAATATATTGGTTACGGGAATTCCCATGTTGTGGCAAAATTAGAAACGATTGTTTGAAAAAACTTAGTAGTGAATGACGTCAGGACTAATGTCGTCCAATAACAATGTCATCGAAATATCGATACAGACGGATGAATCATGAGATTGTGGTACAATTTAGACAATCGCATCTTTTGGTAGGGTGAAGGGAAATGACAGTTGGTTTAAATGAAAAATTGAAGAGGGATACTTGGGAATTGGAAAATCTCTTTGGGTTGGAGAGAGAAACAATAAATCTCTATTGCGAAAAAAATAAGCATATATACTTATTTCGTTTTGGTAAGTAAAATAAATGAGTCGAAAAAATAAATAATCGTGGGACATTTATTCACTGATTATCGCACTTTTTCAACTATATCACTTTTTTTAATGCAATATAAGAAAAGCCTAATATTCCTGTTATGTCTCGAGCAATTTTTATTGATTTTTACTTTTGGTTTTATTTCTTTTAAAAATTTATTTTATTTTATGAACCTATAAAACATGTTTATTTGAACCTTAAGTTAGGTTAGGTTTCTTAAATTAAAAAGATGTTTAAATTAAAATTAAATGTATTTATATTTTTATTCAACAATGTTTTAGTTTCCCTGTATTTTGCTATAAATATAAAGAATTTAAACTTTTAAGAAACAGTTTTTTTTAATATTTTTTACCATACAATTAATTTTTATTCATATAATGAGAATGTTGATTTAAACCTAATAAAGATTGCTTATTCATTTTAGTTTAGATTTTCGAAATGAAAGAAAATGCTTTAATTTAATTTTTACTTTATCTTTATGCCATCATGTGTTATCGTCGTATTTATTTCTTAAATTATAAATTGATGTAATGTATTTACATTTTCCTGCATTTTGTATTAAGCATTACATTGCTCAAGATTTTACATTAAAACATTTAGATTGTTGGTAAAACTGTTTTCCATTTTTTGATATTCAATGAATTTGTATGCAACTATAAAAGTTACTCTAATATAAAATGATCATATTTACTTAAACATTATTAATACACTTTTAATTGCAAAGCTACTTTATTTATCCATAAATTGTGTAAGATTCAGGAAACTGAAAGAAGATATGTGAGTTAATGTGATTTTTATTTTAGAAAAATCTGGTTTATCTACTTCATAAAAATAGAAACAAATAAACGTCTTTTATAAGAAAGATTATATATCAACAATTTTTACTATGATTGTTTGTGTAATGTTTAATAATAGAAAAATAAAAGAAATTTAATTTAAGTTGATTTTTTTTTATTACTATCTAGATTTTCTAAGCAAACTTAAAATAAAATCTGTAATTGATTAAATCACGCAGTTAACAATTCTTCACAAATTACTTACCAGTTAATTATAAACATTTATTTATATATTTATGTAATTAAGAAATCTTACTAAATTCAAACGAAAAATTGAACTGATTAGATTGAAAAACAGAACTTATATTATCTCATCTAATTATATATTTTAATTAACTTTGAAAATCTTTGAAAACTACAATTCAGTAATTAGAAAATTTACTTAGAACAGATTCAAATTCTGAAAACAACCATAAATAACAAAAAGTTATGATTTTTATATTCAGTCATATTTGTTTAAGAAAATTTTTAAGTTTAAAATTTTTCACAGAAAAACGGTTTGTAGATTAATAATTCATATTTCTTAGCCTCATACTAGAAATTAAAGCATTACAGGAAAAATAAAAAAATTGCAATTAATAAAATGTTGTAGAAATATTATGAATTATTTCATTATAGATTATCACATAAGCTCTTTTTATTAATATTTAAGTGAATGCTTATTTCTAAATGATAATGATTTAAATTAACATTAATTATATAAATTGATTTTACGGAAAAATATAATATTATAGAATTAATTATTTAGCTTTAGTTAATTATTAATTAATTTATTTTTTATTTAGCTTTTATTTAATTTATTTATAAAATTTAAAAAGCTTTGTCATTATTTTTTTATTGCAATAGATGCGGCTGAGAGACCACAAAGGAAATTGTAACAAATACAAAATGCAATCAGTAAAATACTTGTTACTTTAAAAGTAATTGTACTCAGTACGTACCAAGTACAAAAAAATTGACAAATCCCAAAACTCGTTGCCAATCATAAAATAAAAAAATATCAATCCAAAAGTCAGGTTTTAATGTCCTTTGCGATACGTTTCCAGCATATATGATTTTCACTTTCCAAACAGCTGAACACATCCAGTGTTGAAACAACATCAAGTGATGATTTCGAAACTTGAGTTCATAACTTTCTTCTCACAAAATGACTCATCAACGGAGAAAAATTTGACTCAACTAAATCTTTACTTGGTACCGGACATCTCAGCACTTTGAAATTTCATCATATTCCATTTTCAAAACCACTACCACCCAATCATGAGAGTGTGGCATCATGGAGGAAGGAACATAAGTGGAGCCGCACTATTGGTCAGCTCTTGACGTATATGCCATATCCCCTCTGTCTTCCAAAACGTGACACTAAAACCTGTTCTTTACTACTAAGCCTCTTGTTGAATTGAAATATTTGAAAGAAAATATACTTATTTAAATTTCATTGTTTAAACAGAAATTATTTTAATGAATGTTTATTGAATAATCGTTATAAAAGAAAAGTTCCATTTATAACGAAATTAATATAAAGGAGATTAATTTTATAAGTTTAGGAATACTTTTAATTATTTGCTAATGAATAAATTCCAAATTTTAAAACAAAAGTATTTAGTTTTTAACGTTACATTAATATTAAAATATCATAGTTCTTGAGAAGATATTTTTATCTTATATGAATCTTATTAAATATCAAGATCTTTTGAAATTTAATTTTAGATGAAAAATATCTTATTTAGTTTGTAGTTTTCTTCCAGTTGACTTTATATTAATTTTTTTTTTTTTTACTTTACATTATTCAACAAATTTTTTTTACAGATTATTGATAGTAAAAATTTTTTTTTAATATTGGACTAAAAATACACCAAAGGAAAAGATCTTTTATTATATAGATTTAAATAAATTTATATACAGAAGCATAATTCTTTCTTATAAAGGGAAAAATTATAACCAAATAGCAGAATATTTTATGCATAGATAAAATCACAGAGAATAACATGGGTAGGAAACTTTGCCACTGAATATCAATAAAGAAAAGAAAAATTGACATTTTTCATGATTATAAATATAATAATATGATATTTAATTAATTCTATTCAAGTGTTTATCTCAAAGTCAAAAAGGTGAATAATACGCCTAAAATTTCTTTATTGAAATACATTATATTAACTATCAGCCAAAATACAAAATAATCACTTAACAATCAATAAAAATAACTTTTTTTTAAATAGTAAGTAATTCAGATCCCTTTTATTTCGGTGCGTGCAATTTCAATGAAAATAATGCTTTCCTATACTCAATACGAAAGTACTGTATCTCTTGAAACATAGAGTGGGCGTGGTATCGTCTGCTAGCTACTTCACCGACGCTCAGGATATTTCGCGGTTAGAACTACTCTTCTTATATTCTTTCCTCCATGTGTTGCATTCTCTTCTACCAAGTTTCCCTCGTAATCAAAAGTATAGGACACTATAGAACATTTTACTAAGTAAATGTATATTAAATCGATATTCCCATTAATCTAAAAATCAAAATTATCAAAGTCACTCATAATGGGTTTATTAGTGGTACGTTTCCAGATACCTGTTTTAGACAATCAAAAGCATTGATCAAATCTGATTTCCCGTGGAAGAAGAAAGGAGAACACTTTGGGTTAAGGTAATCAGGAAAAAAAAAACTAGCGTTCGACATCTTATATTTAAAATTTGTTCCTTACATTTCGAAGAACATTTCTTTGACAGATACGAGTTCTATTGAAAAAGTGCGTACAACAGTTCTATTCTGTTCTACGTAGAATATTCCCTTGAATTTCTCTTTACCAACAAAATGTGATTAGACATCTTTAGTCGCTAAATATAATATTTATTCCCTAAATATGAAGTAAATTGAAAAATTATTTCAGAAAAAATTTCATTTTTATTTAAAAACGATGGTTTAGATATCGATAAAAGCTAAGTTAAGGTTAAAAAAAAATAAAAAATAATAATAAAAAAAACCCTCAGATATTTGTATTTGTTTTATAAATTAATGTTTGTAATTCATCAGACGAGATTTTGGCATTATAAATGAATCCTTAATAATTAGTTTCATTCTACAAATTAAAAGGCTTAGTAGCTATAACTAATTTATAAGCTTTATTGATGTTTAAAAATTAGTAGTAAGATACATCCACAAGAGAGAAATAGATTATTATGAGAAATAGATTTATTTATTTCTAAAAATATACATTTTTTAATTCTAAAAATATACATAAGATGAAAATGCTATTTATTAATTACTGCAGAAAATTATTAATGAAATATATTAGTTGAGAGAAAACTTATTAATTTGTGATATAATTAATAAATCAACTCCAATTAAAGTAAATTTATATATTTTATTTTAATTCATTTTCAATTTAACAGCATGGTACATATATATACATATAAAATATATATTTATATCAAGTATGTATATGTATGTACATATTCATACTTGATATAAAAATATATTATATATATATATGTATATTGAAATTGCTTAAATTTTTATATGCATATATATAAAATATATTAAAAACCTTATTTAAGAAATAGTAAATTATTTGATATATATGTACTAAATTAAATTCCTATTATTGTTAATGGTATTATATAATATATTTTTAGTTAAAATTATCAATGTAACAAATGATTTTGATAAAATTTTAAATAATTATCCTAATACTCTCAGACTTCCTTGTTCAGTTCAAACTGTGAATCACAATGTTGTTCACCATATTGAAATTTCGAACGTGTTTTTGCTAAACCTCGTCGGTTAGCTGCGGATCATCTTAAAAATACCAAAACAAAATTTAAACACATGCTAAAGTTGGGCCGTATGTCCCCATCAAATAGTAGCAATGATTCTTCATTACATATAGTTCCTCAGAAAAACAGCAAAGATTCCCATCCTGTTAGTGATTATAGAGCCCCTAATGTTAAAATCAAAAAGGACAAGTATCCCATTTCAAGCATTGAGAATTCTACTGGTGGCTTCATGGAACCAGAATATTCTTGCACATTAACCTATTTAAGGCATTCTATCAAATTCCGTTTCTCCCTAAGATGTTCATAAAACTGTCATTTGTACACCTTTCGGTCTCTTCGAGAGCACTTGGAATCAGTTTGGATGTATTGTATAATGCATCCAGCATATTTCAAACGTTTATCGATGAAATTATTTTTCACCGATGTGATGATGTTTGTATTTTCATTGATGGTATTTTACTAGCTTCCCGAAATAAAGAGGAGCATTTTGATAATCTTCATGGTCTGTTCACTAGATTAGATCATTATTTACTAACAGTAAAATTTTCAAAGTGTACATTTAAAGTTCTTACGTTAGAATTCTTAAGACTCAAAGTTTCCGAAGAAAGTTTGTCTCCAATCCCTGAACAACTCAGTGATTTACGAAAATTCCCAAAACTCACTGCTATTAGTCAGCCTTGTAGATTCTTAAGTTTTTTATGATAGCCCTACTAACAAAAAAGAAAAATGGAAATACCCGCCAGTGATCTATTTCAAGATGAAAATACTTTTAGACTCCAAGAAAGCTATTGTCGAAGTTATCCTACATAAACATCCAATTCCTGGCGCTCTTTTAAGCCTTTAAGATACGCCTACCAAAAATTGAATTCTACATTTCGGTGACAATTTGACAGACAATATAGGATTTTGAATCGAATTTCAACGAAACGATATTGATGAAAATTTGATGCCGGAAGATAAATTTCATAGTTATTACAATGCATGGTGTCAGGAAGTCGAGCTCTCGAAGATGAAGAAAGTTTTATTCCGATCTGAAAATTATGAAAAAGCAGCTGAAGCTTTAAAAGACAGATTTGGGGAGAAGGATTGTTAAAAGATTATTAAAAGAAATATATACACAGTTAGTTATTATCTCTCATTTTACAGAATGCAACACTTTTGTAACAAATTTTGGTTTTTACATACCGCTTAGAATACAATTTGGCTTAAAGAATGCCCCATATTTATTCTGTAAAATGATAACCAAACTGTTACAAGGAATGTATTCTTTTGCAGAGCCATATTTAGATGATATTGCCATAGATTCTAATGCTTAGGAATCCCACCTCAAGTATTTAGATGATTATTTTTGAGAATTATGTTTCAGCGTATTGAAAGAGCAAGTTCAAAAATCAAAACTTCTAAATTTGTTTTTGTTGAGATGTATGTTAAATATTGAGACAATATCGTTGGCCAAGGTAAAAGAACTACATCAGAGTTAAAGATTGATGTAAAATAATTTTCAGTTCTGACAACCAAAACATAAATTTGGGTTTTTCTAGGTTTATCAGGTTATTATAGGAGAAATATTTCTAATTATTCCATTATTTCAACTCCCTTGACAAGTAATTTAAGAAAAGCCAAGGAAAGAAAAGATTGTGTAGTTGGGGGAGGGTAAAACGGCTTTTAAAGAACTGAAAAATAAACTGAGTGACAAACCAGATCATGAAAATATATCATGAAAAAAAATTTATTTAGCAAATTGATTCATCAAATGAAGGAATCGGTGTTTTCTCAATTGTATGAAAAAGGAAAATAACATCCTATCTAATATTTTAGTAAGAAATTTACAGAAGCAGAAAAAAATACTGTACAATGGAAAAGAATGTTTAGTTGTCGTGTGGACAGGTAAAAAGTTACAATACTGTTTAGACGGTCAAAAATTTAAAATTGATCATGACCTCAAACCTTAACTTGTGAGATGGGCATTAGCATTACTTCCCTTTAATTTTTGAATTAATCAATTGCAAAGGGGTGTTACATAAGAATGCTGATGTTCTTAGTAGAATTTGTAAATAGAAAAATTTTAGTTATTATTTTTAAAGCATTTATCTTTATTCATATTGTTTTTTGTGTGTGTGTGTGTCTTATTGAATAACAAAAAAAGTTTTTTATTTTTAAAATATTATACCAAAAATAAAGATAACAAATATATTTTCATGTTATTTTATAATTATGTGGTTATGGTTATAATATTTTGGTAATTAATCATTAGTTTGAGTAATTGTAAGACTTTTATTCCTATAAAAGTCCTCCTGGAGAGGAAGGATCTAAAATCTACCACCATCCTCCTTTTCGATTATGTTGTTGTTCTTTACTTTTTGATTTGACTTAGAGGGCAGGATACCGGAGGTGTTCTTGTGGCGGCGCTTGCCAATGATATATTCGTGTTTGCTAATTTGAAAGTTGGTTAAGAAATTATGTAAATATTAATAATTATATATATTAAAAATGTATCCTCATTAATAAATTTACCTAATTTATATTTAAAATTTCATTACTTGCCTTAGCACCTTGCTACGTTACACTTGGTTGGTTAGAGCGTTCACCCTCGTTATCGGAAGGTAGTGAGTTTGAATATCGACTCAAGCGATAATCCGCCATGTTCTCTTATGGTGGCTGGTACTCGTTAAATATGTCGTGGTGGCAATGTTCTCCCTGTGAAATAAAACAGATTCCACTCATTTGCTTGGTCCTTCTTTCTAAATTATGACGATTCACATTAGGTGCCATACAATGGCATCCCACGTGTGGCGCCACCACTTTCGTCCTTTGTAGTAGTGAAGGGTGGAAATTTCAGTAGTCGGATATTGCACAGTAAAAAAAATCTTTCTGTACCCTGGAAGTTATGGTCCGAAAAAATATCGCTACTTAAAAATTTATTTAAGTTTACTTAATTAATTCCTTATTTTGCATTTATTATTTTAAAAATTTATTTATTTATTCATAAAAAAGACCTAAACTGTGGAACTTAAAATTTTAATTTCTGCATATGACTTATGTAGCATATTGAAGAAATATGTTATTTCAATATTATTCAATACACTTATATAATTGATACATATCTTCAGTTAATGCAAATATTTAGCCAATAGCTGCTGTTTAACTAGATTGCATTAAATTTGGTAGGGATCTGTAAGAAACTGGCCCCCATGGCATTAAATATTTGTATTGTTAAAGGATTTTTCATTTCTATACATGAAATCGAAGAAAAGTAATGAAGGAATTTTTACCTGTGAAAACTGAATTTATTTCAGTTAGCTCGACAATTTGTGCATCCATTTGCCGCACAGAGTCATCTTTTTCTCTTGTAAAAAGAAATTAGAAAAAAATAAATCAAATAAATGTTAATAAATGATAAAATAAATAAATCTAAAAATAGACCCTTGTCAATTACATTGAAGAGTAGCAAGTCATGATATTTCTCAAACTTGTTTTGCCTCAACACAACAGAAGCCACGTGATGAGATTGTAGTCACCAAATTGAAGATGACTGAGAAATAATTTTATGAAGCTGAATATTTACAATTATTACTTTACATTTATTTACTACATTACATTTTATATTTTACAATAACTTAAACCTACTTTATAATTACCTCTTGGTGTTAGAGAAAAAGAAGTCATTCTTTTTGGTTACAGCAAAAAACTGTCTTGGAGCTTGATGCTCCTACGCTTGTAGCTCGCATTGAATAAGAGTGAGCTTTTATTTGAAACCTCAACTTGAATGTGCACAGCTTTTGTACTAGCAAACCGCGTTGCTTGTGGATGGTGTTTCTTTTGTGGATCCCTGGTGTCTGGTATACCAGCCAAACACGAAACAATCACGTCATTAATAACGTCACTCCAAAAAGTTTATTTACAGTTTAACTTGTATTATTATTGTATTGCGTATTTGTTTATTTTCATTTTTGAAAGCCTAATCATGCCCAAAACGCCAAGAAATATTGCGTAAAATACTTTGATTTAAATATCAGCAACAAATATTATAGCTGAAGTATATTTGAAAGAGGAAAAAAGGGAGGACAAATATTAAATAACATAAAACTTATTTGCCCATGTAAATTATTTAAAATAAAGTTAACAATATTTCTTAGAAATGAATTCTTATAAACTATAAATAATAACTAAATTGGAAAATAATTTTATGAAAATAATTTTTTTGCTACAAATACTAATGCATTTGCATTACATTAAAAATCATAATTTAAAAAATAATTACATTTTATTTCAGAGTCTGTTTCATAATATTAAAATAAAAAATACAAATAAATTTATTTATTATATCAAAGAGTTTAAGTATTTAATGCATTCAAAAAAGTGATAATAAATATAACTATACTATAGTATTCAAATTAAAGTTTCTGCAGTGCTTTAATTGCAATTTAAATTAAAAACGCTTCATTCAGTTAATTTTCATTAAATACTAAAAATATTTGAAATAATTTTCTAATTTTAAAAATCAATTTCAATGAGGAAGACTTAACTAAAAGAAAAATAGTTTTTAAAAATCTTGTGAGATTTTACCAGATAATAGTTTTTTGAAATTACTATTATTATTTAACTAAAATCTTTATATAGTTGATTTTTTAAAATTTTTATTAAAATAATTATCATTACGTAGGTTTTACAAGCACCAGTTATCTATTGAAAAATATATAATCGAATAAATAAGTATATATTATAAAGCAATATATAATAAAAAAAAATTCTAAAACATATTGACCAATTGAATTTAACTTGCTTTTAAAATAGTGAATGATAACTTCTTCAAAGTCTACAGAAAATTTGAATTCAACATAAACAGCGCGAATCAAGTAAATATACATTTGTCGCTCGGTTGTGGATGAAAAAATTAAACATGCTCGATACTTCGTTTGGTGGGAAGCTCCACCAAAATTTGGTCATGCATGGTCAATATAAACCATTGTGACGTCATTTCGTGGATGGCTGGTGGGATGGTTGATGGATGGCCTGTTGACATCTGGTAGTCATCCACCATGTTCGGGTGATGGTGACTAGGTTTGCTGCCTGCCTTAACCTTTTTTGTTTGTTTAAGTCTAACTCTTTCTAATCTTGCCAATTCACATTTGATAGAAAAGGAAAGCGATATTTTTGTAGCGTTAATTTAATGTAGTAAATTTAAATATCATAGTTTTATATTATTGCTATTATAGATAAAATTATTAATACTTAGAAATAATAATATTAAACTGAATACATTTTGACTCCTACATTACTCCGTCACCAGTGACTAAGTTATGTTTTTAAAAAGTATGATAACTGGTAGGAGTAAATTTAAAAAATAATATAAGAAAAGGATAAAAAAAAAAGGAAAAAAAGAGTTAAAAGAGTTATTTTTTTCAATAATAATAAATAATGCAGTTTAATATAATGCAGTTTTTCATAATGCAGTTTTGAATGACCTATGAAGACGTTTTATTTTCCCAATGCACTGTGGATGGTAAGCTGTTGTGGGATTTAACTTAATACCACAGATTCTGAACATGCCAGTAAATATTTCAGATGAAAGTTGTGCTCCACAATCTGTTACTTTAAAGTGGGTTCCAAATCTTGTGATCCAATTGTTGCAGAAATCTTAAGAGATGGGTTTTGCTAGTTTATTATTTTACGGAATTACTTCCATCCAATTCGTAAATCTATCTATGCAAGTCAAACAATAAACATTTCTATTCAATGGAGTTAAAGGCCCATTTATGCCAATATGAGTTTTTTTGAAATCTGCCTGTTGGTTCATGATATTTTTCAAAAATTTACTTTGTGTGCCGAGAAACTTAGTTCTTCTGACTGGACATGCATGCTTGAGCCGATTTTTGAATGTCTTTTTTAATGTTTGGGCAAATAAATTTTGAATTTAGAAGCTTTATTGATGATTTTATACCTGGATGTGAAAATCCATGAAAATAAATAAATATTTTCCACCTGTATTTCTTGGTATGTAGGGTAGAAATGTTTTGGTTGATGTGTCACACCATAAATATTTCACTGATGGTAATGTATAGAGCTGAAATTTTAAGGAAGATGTATGGTGTAAATTGCTTAATTCTTCATCACCAGTTTGACTATGTGCTATGTCTTAGTAATTAATTTATTTCTTCTGAATGTGTCACCTATTATATTACTTTCGCCTTTAATATGTTTGATGTCTATTGCAAACTGTGAAATATATTGTAACTGTTTGCATTGCCTAGATGAAGCTTTATCTGGTTTTTGATAAAAGACATCCTGTATAGGCTTGTGATCAGTAAATATGGCTTTACAATGTACAGACTGTTCTTTCTAAAAAATGTTTAAAATGTTTTATCGACATATAAATACCCAACAATTCACTTTCATAAATGCTATAATTTTGCTGTGCATTATTTTTATTTTTATTTTTTTTTTATTGAGAGAGAGAGAGAATGCTATTGGCGTCCTTCCATTTTCATCATAGTTTTCTAAAACTGAACCGATGGCCGATTATGAAACATCTGTAAAACAATACCAGAGGTAATTCAGAATTTGGGTAGGATAACAGTGTAAAACTGGCCAAATCTTGTTTACATTTTTCAAATATTTTTAATGCTTCCTCTGTCCATTGAATTTTAGTTTTGTCTTTTTTCTTTGAACCTTTCATATAGTCATGTAGAATCGCTTGTGTCTTGGCAGATCTTTTAAGTAACGGCATAAAATTTGATCATGCCAAGAAATGTTCTTAGTTCATGAATGGTTTGAAGTGTTTTGAAATTTAATATAGCTTCAACTTTTTGAGGTAATGGACGAGAACATTCGAGTGTAAACAAACCTAAAAATTCAACATTTTTTTCCAAAGTTGATTTTGTCAAATTTATTCTTAAGCCATACTTATTTAAGCTTTCGAAAACTAAATTTAGGCGTTTTTTATGCTCTTCTTCATTACGTGATGCTATTAATACATCATCTAGATAAGCCAAAGTGAAATGAAAATATCTAAAAACTTCATGAATAAACCATTCGAATGTGGCAGGTGCATTTTTTAAACCAAAGCTCATTACGTTGAATTCATACAAGCCAAATTGTGTTATAATGGCAGTTTTACATCTATCTTCCTCTGCAATAGGTATTTGATAGTATGCTCTGAACAGATCAATTTAAAAAAAATTTGGTGTCTTTTAAAATGTGGGGAGAATCCTCAATTCTTGGTACTGGGTATTTATCGGGCACCGTTTGAGAATATAACTTCCTGTAATCACCACATGGACGATATGAACCATTCTTTTTTATTATCAAATGTAATGGGCTTGACTACTGTGAATTTGAGGGATGAATTATATCATTATCTAACATGTATTTAAATTCTTCCTTAACAATTTTTAGGCGTTTTGGGTCATGTTGGGAAGTTTTACAATGTACAGACTGTCCTTCAGTTATTATGTAGTGCTTGATATCATGTTGTTTATTTGAAATTGACATATTCGGCTTGTGTATATCAGGATATTTAGAAAACATATTTGAATATTTATTTGACTTATTTAATATGCTTAGATAACTACTTAAAGAAATTAAAGAAACGTTAACTTTCACACACACAAATCTTAGTTTTTTCATCAATCAATTGTTGATTTTTGAGATCAATAAGTAAGTTAAATTTTTTCAAAAATCAGTTCCTAATATATCTTTACTTACTTTTGCTTTTATAAATGGAAATTAAACGTCTCTACGTAAACCCAGATCCAGATTAAGAATTTTTATTATCAACATGAAATGTCAATGTGGACTTTTTATCTTTTACAAATAGGTGAAATTTGCGACAATCCTTCACTTTTGAAGAGACCACATCTACTGCCACATTTAGTATTCCTGACTTTCATTTATTTGTTTTTTCCATTTGCTTGGTGCTTGGCATTTTTCTGGCTTGCATTTATATCCAAATTTTTAATGGAAATAACAATATTTTCCATTAGCGTTATAGCGAGCTGTAGATCGGCTACGTTAGTATGAACGAGAGGAACGATAATTTGTTCTTGACCTGAGATCTTTTTTCAGTACTAAATATCGCCACTTGGTGTTCCAAATACTGAATTCTTTCTAACAGTTTATCATGTGTTTATTAGTTTACTACAGGACTATTTATTTAGGACAGTTTTTTCTGTAGCTTCATGTACATCAAAAACAACTGGACGGGGGTTCATATCATTATCAGATTACTGTCAAATACCTAGGAGTAATAACTGACAAGCGTCTAACAATGAAACCACATATTACAAACAATAAAAATAAACTTATCGGTACTAGTATTTCCTGTATCATCTGTTAGCTCGGTATTCTCAATTGATATTGTATTCAAAAAATATACTGCTGATACACAAATTGTATCTCAGGCGTATCATTATATATGCTGTTCCAAACTGTGGATGAGCATGTGTAACCACTCTAAAAGTCCTCGAGTGTCAACAAAGAAAACTCTTCGACTAACAACTAAAGCAGAGCCTTATTTCCGTAATAAATTAATAAGAAATAAAATTTGGCGATGCCAACTCCCTCAAGTTATATCAAATATCTAGTTTTTTTCATTCTGCGGCAGAATCTACAACATCAATAATACCGAAATTTATGCAATTGAGAATTATGATCCATATGACCTGGAAAGTTTTCACAACCCAAGATCGATTCTCCTACTCTCCCCTACTACAACCCTCCAATTTTTTAATTTGCTTTAAACAATCTTTCAGATTCAACATTTTTTTTTCCAGTGGCACCACCAGTCGGACATTTCGTAGGTCAGTTCTACGAGTTTTTTTCTTTTTTTAATATTTGAAAAGGAACATTGCTTATCTTGGAACTAACCAAGTATTATATTTACTCAAAAAATTATATTGTAAGGACAACAGTTATTTTTGCTACTAGATGGCTGCACAAGTCAACAGCTTTTTCAAATTGATTAAATGATGTCTGACAGGGTTATAAAGAAAACAAATTAATTCTATTTCTTTAAGTAATAAATGTTAAGCTTATTTTATTCAAAAGTAATTAATTATTGTTAATTTTGTTATAATTGTAGTAATTTATATTTCAGTTTTATGTAATTTTAACTTCATATCTGTTAACGGTTTATCTCAATGTTAACTGGAAACCGAACTACTTGAAAAGCATGTTGTTTCTGAGCGCCATGTTTGAGTCTCTTCGCTGATACGATCTGTGGTGTACGCTGAATAAAGTATCAATTAGATGCTGAACTTGGTTAAGTTATTTTCAACGCAACTCAAAGCTTCAATTTAATATGAATGAATAACACCATTAATAATATAATTATATATATAGGTGTACATAATTAACAACTTTTTCAGTGTATGATTTATGTAATCAGAGAGTTTTTTTTATTTAATTATTATGTAAATATTGCTTGCCCGTATAGGAGTGTATAATGCATTAATTTTAAGATGATTACCATGCAAATTACACCTGTGAGTACTTATCTTTCAATTAAATTGTATTCGCAATGTAACCACCCATAAACAGACACGTATTATTGTTAATACGACACGTATTATGTGATGACTCGTTTCAATAGAATGTAGGTCGCAAGCTAAGCACCTTATCAGTATAACAATGCTCCAAAGGATTTTAAAATTCAGAACCTCATGTGCATTTTTCCATTAGAAAGTTAAAAATCAGGCAAGAGCGAGGAATTCTCTCTATCACTCTATCGAAAAGAGTTTAGATAAATAATTTTGGATTTCATCATTTCTACCCTGGACTAGATTAGCAAGTTTGGTAAGGGTTTTAAACTCATTTATTGCCTGAAATAGCTCTTCTCTTTTTATATGATGTTTGGAAGCCTTAAAATCTATAAACAGATGAACAATTTTGATATTGTACTTTTCTAAGATTTTTCGTAAAGTGTAAATTTGATCTATAGTGTATCTTTATAACCTGAATCTGCATTTATCTTCATAAACATTATTAATAAAAATTTCCACTGCGAAACCTACATCTTACTCTTAATAAAACTACCTGGGTCATTTATTACATTTACTATTTATTAATAATGTTTCAAATTTAAGCATTACGTCATAGACACCCGAAGCATAAAATACAAAATTGTAGAAAAAATTAATTTTATGAATGCATTTAAGGCTATAATCACATCGGTGCAGATTCTTTTAGAGAGTGTAGAGATTTCTTCAAAATAGAATCGGTTGCATTTCATGTTGTAGATTATCAATTTTTGTCTAAGAAGATACTTTTCTTGTATAAAGCTGCTTTTCTTCAGATCTTTCTGTGGAGGATATGAAAAAGAAGTCGGTCCAACTTAAGTGTGGTAAAATAATTATAACTGCTCAGGCATCACAGTTTGTAACAGAAAAGAGAGAAAAAGTTGAAAATCTACTTTATTACTATTTTAAAAAAATTACAGCAGCCAGTTTTATAGAAAACATTTGTTAAATGTAGCTTGACACTAACATAACAAAGGAAACATAATACAAAATAATATTTTAAAGGAAATTTTCAACGGATAAAATTATTGAAAAAGCATTTATTTTTGTAAGAGCTCACGTTTAGAGAAATGACGCTGAAAGATTTAGATGTCTTGATAGAAAAAGGGCGTCTTTTAATTAGAAACAACAAAAAAATATTATAAAATTCTAGACTTTCAGAATTAAATTTAAACCTTGTAAGAAATATGAAAACTAATTTTGAATGTAATACTCATTACATATCGTCTGCGGATTATCTTTGCAGAGAGAGTTTTCTTTAAATTATTTCTTAATTTATAGATGTAGCTTTTTTTTAAATTTTCAAACAATATCTACTAAGAAAAATTTGAAAAATTT
Source organism: Latrodectus elegans (assembly GCA_030067965.1). Classification (NCBI taxonomy): domain Eukaryota; kingdom Metazoa; phylum Arthropoda; class Arachnida; order Araneae; family Theridiidae; genus Latrodectus; species Latrodectus elegans. The sequence continues at coordinate 105,340,380 of CM057822.1, forward strand.
AATGAGCAAAACATGATTCATAGGACTAACTAATTTTGTAGTAAGTTAGGAAAATCTTCAAATGTAATTTTTCATCTTAAAATGTATAGCATATATTTCATGATTTTACATATATTGTTAAAAATATAAAATATGTTTTTATATGAATAAATGTTTTCTTTTTATATTTTTTTGTCATTGAGATTATTTTTGAATAGAACAAAATACGAGTTCAGGAAACTTTTGAGCGGATCTGTGAAAAGGGAAATATACGCAATATGTGCTGACCACAAATGAATATAATTTAATTTTCCTGTGGTTGGTAAAGAGACTTGTTTGTGAGGTGGCGCCGGGTATGTTCATGTGCTAGGAGATGGTCAGGAACTGGTTTGGGCACCAGCAAGGGAGGAATAAAGGTCGATTTTTTGCAGAGAGACAGACTGGGACGAGCGCGTGGAGCTGCCAGGAAGAAGACCCGAGACTGGAACTGTGTGAGACCAGTTCCGGACACCAGTTGCAGAGAAAACCGGAACTAGAGCAATGCGAGGGGAGTTCCTGGAAAAATACGGGAGATTTGCTTCAGGGGTTAACCAAGTTATCTGATACTTCTACGGCTGCTGTGACACTTCTTCAGTCTCTAGAGACTGAAAAGAGGGCCGCAGAGTAACCCCGATTTGCATTATAAGGAGGTTTCCTGGTTATCCGGTGCGACACTAGGCCTTGCCCACGTGGACTATCCCGGCGTTCTTAGTCTACTTCGTAAGTTTCATTTGTGTAAGTTATTATTTATGTTATCCCAAAGTAGTCTGTAAATTATTATTTATTTTATTCCTAATTAATCTGAAAATTAGTATTTGTTAGTCCAAGTTAATCTGAAAATTATTATTTGTGTTATTCTTAATTAATCTGTAAGTTATAATATAGTAGTGTTATTCCAATTTAATCTGTGTAATAAACTTAATTAACTAAATATGAACCTGGACTCTTATTAAGTGTCTGTTAATAATATTGGTTAATAAATAATTCTCAGCATAAAAAATCTATATAGTTAGACACACACTTAGTACAAATAGAAGCTTCAAAAAAAGCGAAACTAGATTGGGAACATCAAAAGTGGACAAAATCTCCTCTTCCAGTTATCTCCGAGCGAGAGAGTATTGTGCACTGCATAAAATGATGGCTGCTCATTGAATGTGTTTCGTTTACTTGGATTGGATTAAGTTTTGCCTCGCGTTCAATATACCTAACGTTAAAAATTTGAGTGGAAAACGCGAGACTTGAAGACTAGGACATTTTAACGTTTGGCTATATTTCCATAAATATTGGTTTTATATTAAAATCTGAAAGTCTTTTTAGTATGAAACATATAAGCCTTAAGCTATTCCATATACTTAATTTATTTTAAAAAGAAAATTTTGGTTTATAAAACTCCCATAATTCCTGTTTTACCTATGTTACATGGGACTGTGAACGCACGTGAAATTTCTCATCTTTAAGAAAGTTTGGTACTACACTCACCAAATGATTTTAATGTAATTCGGATATTCCTTCAGGTGTTATTATTTAATTTCCCAGGCGTGTAAATTTCAAAGAACCATGCTTGCATGAATATAATGTCTAAAAATAATGATTCTACGGAATTTCGGTCCAAACGAAATGTTTTTTTACCGAATAATCTATGAACGAATCTCTAAAGGACAGAAAATAAGTTTTACGCATGTTCTTTAATAAGCTTTAATTAATGAAGAGATGGCATATGAAACATACAGGCCAGTACAACAGTACTGTTCACACGTAATTCGAGAAAGACATAGGAGCCATTTTCTACAAAACAAAATTTTTTATAATAAAATAATAAATTGAATATTTTTACACTTGATGCAGCAAATAATTTTTATGTAAACTAAATATTTGTTTGATAGTTGTTTTAATATTCCAGACGCGCTCATTTCATACAACCGTGCTTAGCTGCGTATAATGGTAAAAAATACAAGCAATTTATGGATTTTCTGTCAGTGAGAGATGCCTATTTTTTGAATATGTGTCTTTGGTAGCACCTTTGCTGGCTATAAGTTTTGCACTCATGTATTTTAATAAGCCTTTCATTATTCCATACATGTGCCTTTACAATAGATTACGACCGAAACATACTTTCTCCAGAAATTTAATTTCAGTAATGCAATAAGTATCTTTCATAGCTTCGGGGGTGAGTCTTACACTAAATGTAAGACTTAATATATGATGAATGTATAGGTATTATCAATTGTTTTAATTTCTCAGATGTACACCTTTGAGAGAACCGTACTTGTGTGCATATAAAGAGGAAAGCAACAGCTGGAACATGGTAGAATTTTTGTCCATGAAATATGTCTTTTCTTTAAAATGAGTCTATTTTGTTAGTATATAAAGGTAACATAAAAAATTAAGAAATGTTCTTTTATAAACTTGCTTGGCCTAAGGTTTTAAATAAGATGCATAAAAAATTAATAAAACAGCACTGGGCAGGATTTTAGATTATAATTTTTAGACTAAAAATCAAGAAATAGATTTTTAGGAATATTTCTCTAAAGATTTATTTTATAATAAAATAACTTCATTTCTGATCTTTAACCTCTAAAGATATTTTACACTAAATTAAGCAATTATTTCTTTTAAAATAGATTTAATAGTTTTCTTATAATTAGAAGTAATTGCTTAAATTTCTCAGAAAGGCAAATCAAGAAAGCCTTGTTCCTGAGTCTGTGTGAAGCGGGTTATATAGACTTCCTGGGTCTATATAACTGCGGATCTCTCAGCACTTCTGTCCGCGAGGAATGATTACCGCAAAGTTTCCTCAATAAGATTCCCGCATGTGCTTCAGTCGACACGCCAGATGGATGTAAAGCACCTCAATGCGACAGCTTTGTAATGCAGACAAGGCACGGAGGCAGGCTGCTCCATGAAGACACAGCCAAGTTTTCGCGCAGATCTCCATATCCTTCGTAACATTAGGTTAAGGGCGTTTTTGCCTGAAAATTTACTTATGTAGAATTCATTTGACCTTCATTTTATTCTAAATATAAACCCAATTATTTAAATACTAAAAATTATTTAAAGTTATGGCCACAATTTAGAATTTTCTAAGGCGCGAACAATTCAGTTACGTATAGCATAAGGCTACGTATAGAATTTATGAGATTATTCTCCAAAAAATTACTTTTTATAATAAATAACTGCTATAATTTTAGCGGTGTATTTTGGCGTTTTACTACAAAAATTTAATTTTTATTATAAATACATACTTGGACTAAATTAAGACGATTTTTCTAATTTGCGATAATTTAAATATATTGAATGTTAAATAAACCCAATCACTTAAATGCAGCATAAATAATAATTGAGTTGCAAGTCAAACTTTCGATTTTTTACAGGTGCTCAAATTCCGACGCAGCATAAAGCAAGGCGGAGGGATCTTTCTCAAAAATCCACTCGGGAATATCTTTTCCAACATGAAGCAGTGGGTGCGACTCTTTTCATTTTATATTCTTGGAAGTGTAGCGAGAAACAAGATTTGATTTCAGAAATATTTACATAAAAAATGCAATAAATGTAGAAATTGCTTTCGTCTAATTTCTTTTGAAATGAAATTCTGAAAGCTCAAAAATGTTCGAAATTCTGGTAATGAGGAAGAAAAGTGACGTCTGGATAAAAATATTCGATTCCATGACGTTCAAAAATCTTGTGCAATAAATGCCCTTGGCGAAATAGGGATGGAGGAAAAAAAGAAAACTCTTGGGGAGAGTAAATCCCCGAAGCTCTTAACGCGCATCTCTCATCACGCACAACATCTTCTTACTAACCCACCACCCCTTCCTCGCTGTGTGGCTCATTCATGCCTCGGGTTGCCGAGACAAGCATTTATCGCACATTTTGGCAGCCGGAGACACAGTTTTATCCTCTTTGTAGTATTTTTTATATTGAAACTTGTAAGGGGAAAAAAAAAAAAAAAAAAAAAGGCGTGGTATAAATCAGAACTCCACTTAAGATTACAAATCTATTTAGCTATGAACACAGCACAGACTCTTAAAAACAGTCTAAAATTATATCTTAACTTCATTTACGTGAATTATACTTAATATTATATATTACGTCTACATGATACTAAGTATGTTATATAGACCTAATATATATTATTACTTTGACACAGCAAAAATTTTATATCAATAACAACTTGTATCTTGACAACAATCGATATATAAATTATTATCTGCAAAATTGCTTTTTTTTTTTTTTTTTGCACACACATATTTGTGTGTGTGCGCGCGTGTGTGTATTAATATAAATTTACAGATAAAAAGAATTGTAGATGTTTTTATTCTAGATTATTTGAATTTTGTTTGAAAAGCTAATGAGTCATTTAGAAACCATGTGTCAAGTCTAAATATAAAAATTGCAAAATATAAAAAAAATTTTAGTTACTTAATTTGATCGGAAATGTAATTTTTATTTTTAATTCAAAAATAATTTTTTTAAATAAATGTTCTAAAATAACTTCTAGACTCGTACATAAGAAGAATGTAAATTTATTCGATTAACGGTTACTTGCTTGGCAGGGATGAGAAATTCGCGTGATAAGAAAGTTTGTCTGAGATTGAACCGGTAACACGAGTACAAGATTTTTACTCCAAAATTTCTTTATAGAAATCAATTTCCTTATTTTTAGCTTGATATCGTTCTCGTTGTATTAGTTTATTAGCTTTCGAAATTTTTATAAGGATTCATGTATCGTCTCTACTTAACATTTTTATTTTCTTCATTTTTGCGTTATTTCTGATCACGTATCAGTTATTTCTTGAAATGGGATAAAATGCTACATCACTTTCACAACATTTTTTTCCTTGACTTTTATATGATAAAATAAATATAGTTTATTTTCTATTTAACATATCTAAAAATTTGTATTAGCAAACATGATTAACGCAGTGTCAGATTTCAACCGATGTTTTAAATGAAATTAAAGTATGTACGTAAAATTCTTGGAAAATGTTATAAATAAAAATAATTATCGACTATTAAATTACTATTCAACCTGTTGAAATGCAATTAAAGAAAAAACCGAAATTAAAGCATCCAGAGTAGAAAGTAAGATCGTTTATTCTATTAAAATATCATTTCAAGTTTGAAAAAATGATTTAACCGTCTTCTTTATGTCCAAATAATGCTTGATATATTTCATTACAAAATTATGCTCTACTGAAACCCATAAAAGTTCTTTTTTACGCTAATAGAGCAAACAACCAAATTTTATAAAGATACACATTTAACAGTTTCAACGCTTAAAAAAATGTTTTCTTGTTATTTTTATTCATTAATTTTTTTTTTTTTTTTTTTTTTTTTTTTGAGGAGGCGCAGTTTTGAAAAATGAATGTGAAAGAGGTTCATGCAATTTCTTTCATGAATAATAAAAAGTATTCGGTTAGTAATGACTCCAGGCTTGCAAATTTGTAGCTCGCATAATTGAATGCTCATGATATTAACATTTCATAATGCAAGAAAAAATACTTCCAAATGGAGCTTAGTTATTTCAATAAAAATAAAAAGCATAATACCACCAGTTTCTAATTTTGGAATACACCCGAATACTTTCTTAAAATAATGTACAAATATAGAACATGAATTTTGAACTTTAGGAATGTCCGTACGGAACATACACATAGGGATATTAACATATAAAAATTATGATATACACGTATAAAAATTATGATTTGAATAATAAAACATATTTATTATTAATTTAGTTTGACACAAAATGCTGCTCCACAAACTATGTACAGATGAACTAAAGACAATCTAATCACAAATGACACAAAATACTGCTCCACAAATTATGTACAGATGAACTAAAGACAATCTAATCACAAATGACACAAAATACTGCTCCACAAACTATGTACAGATGAACTAAAGACAATCTAATCAAGTGTTCAAGTGTGTGAAAATTCTCATCAGTTAAGTAGTCATTAAATATTAAAGTAGGGATTTTCTACATCTACGTTTTTAACTTCATCCTTTACGCAAAAATAAGTTTTAAAAGAGGAAAAGAACTAAACTCTTCTTCCGTTCTACAAACGAGAAGAGTTTCAAAATTGAAAGCAAAGCAACTTAACAGCGTCTTCAAATCAGCATTAATTATTTAAATTATTTACAAACGATGTCCTCTAATTAAAAAATGAAGCAGCTTTCATTTTAAACTTGCGAGAAGCCAACATTTGGATGAAAGCTTCATTCTGTTCTTCTCGTTTCAATTCGTTCTCAATTGAAGCCCCGGATAAAAATTCCGTGGCAAACATAATACAAATATTATATTACACATAGTACAATTTCATTTTTATTCACAGATTCACTGAATCTGCCATGAATTATAAGCATCACTTTATGCTTTTGAATTCATAAATTTAACAGTTTTTCGAAGCTTAAATTTTCATCTTCATTGATGATTGAAAATTTTGGTCATCATGATATTCTTCAAATTCTCAATAACGAAAATTTTAATATAACTCGAAAATATTAATATTTTCGTATTAAAATATTAGTTCTCTACAAAAAAATCGGATTTGGTCATACCCCCATTACAAGTTGATGATTATATTTATTTAATGTTAAAAGTGATTCCAATATTTATCACATTTATTGAGTTTAGCGGTGATTATGAATGATACGTTAATATCCATATATACATTTACATATATTTACATATATATCGTTTCTAAGGCATTTTTACGTTTATAAATTATGGTGAATATACTATCAATTCTTACAGTCAGAATGTATTGTAAATAAAATCTAAGAGAAGAGCTGCATTCATAAATTATTACAAAACATTTTAAGCTGCTAAGGATGCTGCGAGCAAACATTACCAGTTTCAAGATTTGTTGTGGACAATATTGAACTCTGAAAATCAGAAAAATACATGACGGAAAATACTAAACCAGGACTTTTCATTTTTCTTCATGATGCCACGACAGCATTCATTACATTTGGTGTCAAGAAGAGAGTAAGAAAATGGTCAGACAGGAAAAGATGGATGAAAATGGAAGTTGATTTATTTTCTGAGAAAAGCCTTCCAAAGGTTTCTAGGAAGTAATAAAAGAGTCAGTCAAAGCAAGTCTCAACTGTGAGGATTTCTTGTTTACTTTCGATAGCTTAATTTCACGAAACATAATATTCATAAATACGAAGCTTAATAATAAAGGTTCCTCCAGTTTAAGAACAAAAAATATTCCTAAAGTGAGCTGAAACTTGCAGCCATAGTCCAATCCTATAAATTATAAAGAACTAAATATTCATAGAAACATATAATGCAGGAGTCTAAATTTGAACTGATTATGAATTTTTCACACAAAAATACTTTATTTTTAGCAAGAATACCTAAAATTACTAAAAATGACTTTTTAAATTTTATTTTCTAAAATTTTGAATTAATTAAGAACATATTAAAATAATGAGACGAGAAAGATTCGTTGGGAATTTTAAGGTATATGGTTCGACACTAATTTATTAATTCAGCAATTTAGAAATCCTGTCATAAATTATATGTTTCCGATTGCGTGTTTCCCTCAACTGAAGCGACTAAGCCAATTCATTTTCTACTTGAGCCATGGTCATGTGACAATGTCGACTCCTGAACTATATGCATCCCAAACATTAATGTAACGTCATTGAAGGCACAACCAATCTGAGCTAATAAGCAAATGTCTTGGGATTCATTATGGGAAGCGTCAATGACCCCAAAAAACACCCATAATTACCAAAAAAAAAAAAAAAAAGACAATTGTTAAGCTGATTTTCTGGGTTGAAGATGAATTCTCGTTGCAGAAGCACAGTGGTTGGTGCATTTCTGAGAGCAGCTCCGGATAAAAGTACAAAAAGCAACAGAAGGGAGTTGAAGGAAGTTTTAGTTTTCGCTCGTGTAAAGCGCTTAGAAACTCCTTAAACCATTGATGACATAAGGAAATCGTGTGAATTATTATCACCGTACTGAATTATTTTCTAAAAAAAACCATCATGCTGAAAATATTATATGATTTCTTATAGTTTGCATTTTTGCATGAAAGAGGAAAAATATTGACAAAATTGTTGTCAAGGTCCTTCTATATCTACGATATAATACCATTGCCTTTACATAATGCAGCAAGCATAGGAAAAAATCATACAGTATTTTCAAAATATAATAACGTATTGAATTTTTTATTTACGACTATAAATACCAGTCATACAACTCCCGGATTCATTGCTGTTCTTAGACGTGTGTCATTTTCCCCCTGACAAATCACTGCTTCAGAATAATTTTGAAATAGTGACAGTTTGAAATGCAGTTCCAAGAGTTCGCCAAGACTTCTGATGATTCGTGCTTTCCAAAAGTTTAGAAAAGAACAATTTTGTTTTCAAAATCAAGCAAAAAGGTTAGCTCTTGTGAAGATACAGGCTTGTAATAAGAGTTCATTGATTCGTGCCCCAAAACTAATTTTCGCCCCTCTGACTACCACCAGAAAGAATCCTCTACGCCTGGCTCAGCAGCACGTGCTCCTTCCACGGGGTCTTACGATTTGGGAGGCGAACAGGAAAGTACCATTTCAAATGCTGACTTGGTCACTTAATCATAGTAAAAAGTTATGAGATTATTGAACGTGCTTAGCAGCTTCATTTGAAAAAATAAACGGCCACAAACGTATTGTAATAATAACATAATCTAACCTATTATAATAATGTGCGTCCAACATTGAGTGTGAAAAAATTCCTGAAATTTAATATTGTTGTAAAGTAGGTATTATTTTATGCACAATTTTAAGTGATTATGTTTATCTCATTGCAACCATTGCCATGTTACTTCTTTCCAAGTTGTGGTTCGCGTTTTGTAGTGCCAAAAACTAGTCCTGATTGATGTTACGATCTTATTGTAATTTAGAGAGTGTAATCTTTGTTAAATTTTCTTTTTACTCAATATTTTAATCCTTCTTCGATATAGTGAGAATTTTCTCACCTATGAAAGCTCCCCGATTAATGGTTTTATTTTTGATATATCATTTCAGTCATATCTATATGGTGTTGCACTTTTGGCCACTGTAAATGCAACACCCTGAAGGAAGCATGCAAATAGCATGAAATTTACAACATGCATTAGCGGAGATATGCAAGTGATTAGAATCTCAGCGCAAAAGCACATTGCGCTAACCTGGGTGCCATTTCAAAGCGCTATTTAAAGCTTTGAGATTTCAACGATTTCAAGATCGGAAATTGTGTTTTTCTTGTGATTTTTTCAAAAAAACGATCAATTATATGTCTCGTAGAATGTTAGCCATCATTTTTTGAGCAAGTACAGAGGAAGGATAGTGGCTTACCAAGTTTGTGGATTATCTTTCAGGGAAATCGGTAGTCGTGTTGAGCGAAACCAAACACTGTAATGCGTATATGTGATCGTTGGATACAGGAGGGTACAATGGACCGACGTGTACAATCGCATCCACCTCAGTGCACCACTTCACGTGATGACAGGCAAATTGTGCGCATTTCAGTGACGGATCGCTCAGCCATATCGCGAACATCACAGCTGCGTTATTCACTGCACATTCAGTCTGTAACGCATCATCCAGTTTCTACGCGAACTATTCGAAACCGCTTACAGCAGAGTGATCTGTCCACAAGACGTCCATTGCTTGGTCTACCCTTGATGCAAAATAAAAGACGTCCCCGCCGCCAATGGTGCGATGAAAGAAGAATGTGGAAAACAGAATGGAATGAAATTGTCTTTGATGACAAGTCACAATTCTGTCTGCAACACCACGATGATCGCATGCGAGTCTGGAGACACCGTTGAGAGAGGATGCTGAACAGCTGCGTTATGCACCACCACACTGGTCCTGCACCAGGTATTACGGTACGGGGCGGTATTGGATAATACTCTCTCTGACCTCTAGTGCACATTGCTGGTACTTTTAACAGCCTGTTAAAATATGGCTTGCCCATAGCCATATTTCAACAGGATAATGCGCAACCACATGAGGCACCAAGGGTTCTTCATCAATTGCCAGATTGAATTGTTTCCCAGGTCGGCTCTCTCTACAGATCTTTCTCCGATAGAAATCATGTAGTCCATGACTGCTCAACGATTGACCCAGATTACATCCCCAGCTACCACACCAGATCAACTTTGGCAATGTGTGGAAGCTGCTTGGTCAGCTGTACTACAAGAACACTTCCAAAGCCTCTTTTAATCAATGCCGTGGCGTGTGACAGCGGTGATCTCCACTAGTGGCGGCAACTCTGGCTACTGATTTTGCCAGGAACCACACTTCATAGAAGTCAATAAATTTAATTATTTTATACTTGGTGAGCATGTTATCTACAAAATAAATTTTGTTGTGATATCTCTTGTCTTTCTTGGTGTTGCAGTATGGGTGGCCAGCAGTTTATTTACGTATACAAGAGATCGTTGAAATTAAAGGCGTTTATTAGATGTATTATTGCTAAATAAAGTGGAAATTCAAAATTAATTGAAATATATATATATATATATATATATATATATATATATATATATATATATATATATATATATATATATATATATATATATATATATATATATATATATATATATATAGATAAAGACACATACAAATATGCTTCTATGCTAAAGTGAGAAAATTAAATTTCATGAACATATGTCTGTATGAAACCTTCATAAGGGTTATCAGTATTCAGCAGTGGAACTATTTATTAAGGAAATCTGAATAAAAATTTTCTCAGTTGTGAATTTGTATTTAAATAAATTCAGTGTAGTTGCTCTTGCAACTGAGTCGGTGCTCATCTTCAGTAATCTGAACGATATGCAATTTTCTGTCGCTTACGTACATGTATGCTCTTCCTTTTTTTACTGAAAATAAACCAATGCATATCTAAGATCATGTAAAATATTATGTATATATAATCTATTAAAAAATGTATTTTTTAATCTAATCATTTAAAGATTTTATTCTTAAGAAAATTTAAATGTAAATTTTCAAAATCTTTTGAATATAAGTCTTAAAAAATTAATTTTAAATAGTTAAAATGAAATAGATTAAGAAACAGACAAAAAAAAAAAAAAAAAAAAAAAAAAAAAAGAAAACACTAAAATGGTTGTATCATGTTCTTTCGTAAATCATTGGAAAGGAAAATATCCATGTAAAGATCCAAAATATAGAAAGAAACTTAATAACCAATCGTTTAACAAAGAGTAAAGTAAAATAAAATGTCAAAGAAAAATTTGTAAGTTACACGGAATAAAATCATTGAAATGAACTGTAATGAGAAACCTTTTAAATGTTGGAAACGTACACAATTATTTTTATTTCATTTCAGTCAGACTATTCAATGAGGCAGTTAGAGCAAAAAATGAAAGCTGCATAATATGAACTTTCTCCGCAGTTAAGAATAACCGCAAGAATTTTAAAGCAACTGCTTTTTTTATACAGGGAGAAAATAAAGAAGCCTATTTAGTAGAATTTATTTCATTTTATATTAGTGGTTAAAGACATTTATATTTGTTTGCATTTTATATTAGTTGATTAAAGACATTAGACTTCTTTATAATGAGAAAATTATTCTACTTAGTTTCTCTAAAAACGTTTTAAATGTCTACATCAATTATTTTCATTCCATTTCATTTGTAGTTTGAACAGTGCGGTCAAATAATGTTGTTAATTATTATCCACAAGAAGTAACTGCATTGCGAATTCTAAATGGTGATCCTTTTTAATCTAATCGTAATCTAAATGGTAATCCCATTGGCTCCATAACCGAAAGCTATAGCAATTAAAGCTCGAAAAAAATTCAAAACGCTTTATGTCATATATTAGGGAAATTTAAAATTATTCATCAAAGCATTTACTACATTTAATGAGGATAAAAACGAATCATAATTGCACCCAACTTGGTACTAAGTTTACGATAAAAAAAATGACCTTTCAACATTTAAAGGGATCCTTTCCGGGCATTCCCTCAATATCCCTCTTACTTGATATTCATCGTAAATGAAAGGGAATTCCGCGACCCACCTCTGGCATTCTTCCTCGTTAGAGGGATTATTTAGTTACGAGGACCGATAGGGAAATGAATGCATTTTTAATGTTGGGACTCAGTGTAAATCGTTATATCGCTCCCAAAAGCACTTTTAAATTTTCAGAAATTAGTTGCGTTCAATGCGGAAACATCCATCGTATAAAGTCGGAGTCTTACATTTTTCTACTGTTGAATATTGTATTTAACTTCCAGCCAAATGGGTTTTACTTTGACGGAATAATATAAGGATTAACTAGACGCTTTTTTATCGTTTCGTATTATTTAGGCATGATTTAAATTAAATCATGCATTTATTACTTTATAAATTAAGTACTTTGTAAAATCTCAGAAATTTACAAAAAATAGTTTTACTGGTGCAGTTAAAATATAATTATAAATCACGAATCAAAAACATTACCATAAATCTTAATATTGGAAGCTTCTTTAAAATGTTATTTTTAAATCTGCTGTCATGGTTTCATGAAACAATACCGACATGTACAATCTTCACATCTTAATTTTAAAATCGCATGTCTTAAAAATCGTAAAGAAAATATACCATGAGAAAGATTATTTTTCAATTTATGTATGTAAATAACTTTTGCTCATCAAATGGAAGAATAAGATATTTTTCAAATTAAATTATGGAAGTAAATTAGTTTCCATGAAAACATTATATTTATTGCTTGTTGTTCACTTTTTTAATATTACTTACTTTTGCAATATAAAATTATAGAATTAAATGCTAAATTAGAATTTTCAATGTTAAATGCACATTATATATATATATATATATATATATATATATATATATATATATATATATATATATATAATTATAAAGCAAAAAATATAAATATATATAAAAATAGAATACAGAATATACAATACAATAGGAATTCTAGCCAGCGCAAAAGCAGCTAAAGAAAGATTAGCCAATATAAATAAGATAAAACATGAAAAATATGAAATTGGAAAAGCACTGAAATAAATGAAACAAATGAAAAGAAGAAGAAAGCATAGGGGCCACGTCTTCATCAGGAGGGAGATGGCCAGTAATGCAAAAAGAAAGAACACTCATTTCTGACATGCTCGAAGGACAAATGTCTAAAGATCTTCGAGTAATTCCCCCAAATCATTGAAATGAAACCTAAGTTCATTGAATACGAACCCCAAAGAGTGTTCGTATTCAATGAACTTAGGTTAAAACATTTGAATAAATATAAATGCAGAAAATTAGAAATACCAATAAATGAAACATAAATAAATAAAAAATAAAATATTTAATAATTTAATTTTTTAATGTATGTATGTTTTATTTATATGAGTATCTCTAATTGCATTTATGTTTCATTTATTGGTTTTTCTTATTTTATTAATTTATATTTATTCAAATTTTTTAACCTAAGTTCATTGAATACGAACACTCTTTGGGAGAATTGCTCGAAGATCTTTATACATTTGTCCTTCGAGCATGTCAGAAATGAGTGTTCTTTCTTTTTGCATAGCTGGCCATCTCCCTCCTGATGAAGACGTGGCCCCTATGCTTTCTTTTCATTTGTTTCATTTATTTCAGTGCTTTTCCAATTTCATATTTTATCTTTTATATATATATATATATATATATATATATGTGTGTGTGTGTGTGTGTGTGTGTGTATGTGCGTGTGTGTGTGTGTATGTGCGTGTGTGTGTGTGTATGTGCGTGTGTGTGTGTGTATGTGCGTGTGTGTGTGTGTGTATGTGCGTGTGTGTGTGTGTGTATGTGCGTGTGTGTGTGTATGTGCGTGTGTGTGTATGAGTTTTCTTATTTTCTTCTTAATCTTTCCTAGTTTTGCTCAGCAATTCTCATCTACTTTCTTCATACATGTCTCAAATTTAAGCAGGAAGATTACATTCATAATACGTAATCGAATTCTCACAAAATTTGCGCTACGACAGCTGGTATTGTTTTGCTGTAAAATTCACATTGACATCTCATCCTTTCAAGTTTATCCTTATTCAACTATGCTAAAGTTTTTAGTATAGTTGCAGCTAATACTATAATATATGACAATTTTCTTGCAATTAATGCTATTTGCTTACATTGCATCAACAAAATCCCGTCTTAACATATTCTTGCATTTAATAAAATAACAGGGCCCTTGGCCTTTATGGTAACGAAGAAAACAATGTAAATTTTTTTAATTGTAAGAATAAGGGTAAATAGGATTGATTCGAATACTTTAGTAATTTTCTTTCCCCCTGTTTGATAGTTTTGAAGTACTGAGAATAGAAATTAATAAGTGAAACCCAAACGACTTTTTGTGAAGAACTTTTAAGGCTGATTAGTTTTATACTTTTTAAATGCTTTGAAAAACTCTTTTAATTCGTATTCACTCATAAATATACACTAGTGTGCAAGACTTAAGCAAAAATGTAAATTTTAAGTAGACAGACATGAAATAGAAAAGAGCTCTTGCGATTGGTACAAGGAAAAAACACCCATTTTGACATAAAAATAATCAAATATCAGGAACTAAAGTCAGTGGCGACGTGAATAAATCGCGTTTAGTCCCCCCACACTGCTCAAGACTATATTAAACGGAAGATCAGAGACGCAATCTGCGATATTCACTGCAAGTGTGGATTCTTTCATGAATTATGGCAAGAAGTAACCACCTGAGAGATTTCTCAAGTGGAAGAAAGCTAAAAGAGCGGAAGAGTTCGGAATCAACAAAAGTGTCATTTCGCCCTCTTGAAAAGCTTTCAAATTCATTGTCAGGAAGATTGGTGGTGGTTGCTTCTGGAAGAAAACTGTGTGGGAGGACCAATATCCCGTCTGGCAGGCGAAAAGAGCCCAAAACCAACCAGTAAGTGCCATTCCTCAGCAACCGAGTACAACAAATAAGGGGACAAGTGTCGCAATTTACTGTGTCCAGACGCCTTCACAAAATCAGCCTTTTCACTCTCTGACCTGAGAAATCATGTCCATATAGTTTGAAAGTTGGTCGTTAAAGCCACCATTTAGAATAGTGCAAGGAGCAAAAAAAAAAGAAAAAGACTATGTCTCCTCTATGGAGACATGCCCTATTTACAGATGGAGTGTCACAAGCGATTTTCAACACCTGTTGTTTTGGAGAGAGGTCGAGACACGTATTTATCTCTGTAACATCAGGAAAAGAGACGGTTCTGGTGTTAGCAGACTGAGCTCCGCGTTTTCCAGAGAGGTTTTGCAATTGAAGGTCATTATTGTGAGGAGGCGATCCTTCCCTTCCTGCGTCTGTTCTGTTCGTTGACATGGATGTCAGCAACTCGGGGAACGTATCATTTGTATGGACAGGCCAACGAGCTCTCCTGATCCAATGAACTCGTGTGCGATGCTTAGGAGAGATGTACTGCGAAATGGTTACATACTCTGGGGAACATCCCACAAATGAAACATCGCACTCAAGAATTGTTGAACAATCTGGTGTTGAAATAAGTGTCATTTAATTTGGTTTTTAGTTTCCAAAATATAACGTTTCCAATATTTATGGAGTCTATATGTTTTAGTCACATTATTTAAAAAATATTCAATTTTATTATTTAATTTAAGGCCAATTAGTTACCATTTTACTTGTTGCATTTAGCCCATTGCTTTAGTTTGAGGAATTTATTATGAAAAATAAATTTTTGAAGAAAAGTTCCACAATTCCTGTTTCTCTACATGGTACTTCAAAAAAAGGGCGATAATGAAATCCCATCGCTTAGCTATAACTAGATACAAATCGCATCAATATTAGAAATGGCGGTCAGTCCTTATTTAATGCAGCAAGACTTAGTAGAATTAAAAAGCGAGCGGAGGCCAATTTATTAAGTTGATTTATGTGGCTTTTATTGTTTAACATTTCTCTTCGCCAAGGGCGGATTTTTATATTTTCATTAGGGCCACCTGGCGAGATTTTGCTCCTGCTGCCGGGATCCGAGGTGGATCCGGAACCTCTCTGTATTTGTTTCAAAACAAGCGATTTTGAACTGAAATTTAAAGAGAAAAAGTTTCCTCCATTCTCCAAAGAATTGCAAAAATTAAGCTGTGGGTTGAGCCTTTATTTCACACACACACACACAGTTTCCTATAGCTATTTTATTTTTGCATTGGAAAATAATTTGAAATGAAACGAAACTTTAATAGGCTTCGAAAATATTGACAAGTTATTCAATGCCTTTTTACTGAAAAAACCCTCATATATTCCTACACTTCCTACGCCCTAATATATTTTAAAAAATGCTATCTAAAAACATTTTTCTAAATAAAAATTTTTTATTTTACATTTGTATAAAATTTACTATTTATAGAAATAATTTTCCTCACGACTGAGGCGCTGGAATTCTCTTATTTTGATGCTCAGCAGTTGCTTCCATCTTCACAGTCCCATTGCTTATTCACACATCATTCGGATTAAATTCAATTTTTTTAAAATTTCACTAATATTTATGTTAAAGTTTTCCAATAAATTATATTTAAATATTTGTGGGGGGAAAAAAGATAATTCCTAATTCGAGTATAAGTGCTTTTAAAATATATAATCATAAATAATTTCAAAGTTTCCCTGAAATCCATCTACATGGAACTCATCAAATGACTTTATCACCATTAACTGAAGTATGTTGGATAACTCTTGCTAAGAATCTAGTGTGAAAGATTATCTCCAATTATGTAACAATCAACAAAACGTGCCAGATCTTAGATACAAACTACATCTGACTTACCATCAATTTGAGTTTTTTCCATTGTTGGAACTGATTATACTGGACCTTTTCAAGTAAAATCCAGAAAGTGAGAGATGTGAAGACTATGTAGATGTCATGTTCGATTATTTGTGTGCCTCTGCAAAATCTGTTCAATTAGAATTAGTAAATGATCTGCGTTTTGTAATGCCTGCCTTGCCTCTCTAAGACGATTTTCACCCCGTCATGCTGGTGAACACATGGTACTTTATCAAATACACAGTTCTTGCGAGACATTATGTTGGTGGACAAAGAAAATTAAAACGGTTCACTCTCTACACATAAAATTTTTAAGGCTATTTCGCACAGGGAAATGTCGTGGAAACTCATTTCTTCTGTCGCTCATCATTATGGCAGATTATGGGAAGCTGCTTCCCATAATAATTGAAGACCATAATATTAAAGACCATAATACCATAATATTAAAGAAGGTTTAATATTTGAAGACCCACCTGAAAAAAATCTATCAGTGATTAAATTCGTTTCTATGAGGAATTCCTAACTTTGATAGCAGAAATTGAAGCTTGCTTTCATTCAAGATCACATTTACTCCTCTATCAGACTATACTGCCTTTTGTGAAGCATTGACACCTGGTCATTTTCTTATGAATACTTCTTAGACTTTAGTACAACTTTTTTCATACTTTCAAGGAAATAGTTACACCTTTACAACGATCTAAGCAAGAGCAACAAATGGTCCAAGAGTTTTGGTAAAAGTGATACACTGATTCCTTGACTCCTCTGAAAGTTATTTATTCTTCAAAGACGACTCAAATGGCTTCATGTAAGGAAAAATCTTGCTACTAGTTAAAGATGATGGGCTTCTACCACTCAAATGAAAGCTATGAAGTGTGATAGAGACGTTTCCTAAAGCAGACCGTAAAATCCGAGTGGTAAGACTGAAAAGTGGAAATGCTGACTTAAAGATCTATTATTAACTTTGTCCTCCACCTATCGACGACAACTTTAAAATCATTCAAAATGTGAACTTTTTTATTTTGAATCTACTTATTTTTATAAATTTAGTATATGTTTGAAATTGAAATTTTGTGTTAGCGGATATTTGTTTTAATGTTCATTTTAATTTATTTATTGATAAAATATAATTATAAATATTTATTTTATTAGTTTGTTATTCATATATATTTCATTCAAAATTTATAAATAATTGCATAACTTTTTTAAAACTTAAAATTTCTGTCATTAATGTCTCTTATCTTTGAAATTAATGTGTGAATAAATGTAAAAAAACATTTTATGAGACCCTTAAGGGTGTATGGTGGCCGCAGATGTTTCCGCTTGAAATATTTATCTCCTTAATGGAACAAAGATTACGGAATAATTACATTGAAATGTATTTTTGT
Source organism: Latrodectus elegans (assembly GCA_030067965.1). Classification (NCBI taxonomy): domain Eukaryota; kingdom Metazoa; phylum Arthropoda; class Arachnida; order Araneae; family Theridiidae; genus Latrodectus; species Latrodectus elegans. The sequence goes on from CM057822.1 coordinate 105,358,550, forward strand.
TTGATTCTGAATTTTTACAATTTATAAACATGAAGGTCTTTAGTAAATTATTGGCGTGAAATTGAAATATCTGATAATGTTTTAATGTTAGGATTTCTTGGGAATGATGGCCGACAAGAATTGCGACTAATCTTGCTGAAATTACCAACACTTTGTGTTTTCTCTTTCCCAATTACTTTCATTCCTTCGGAATCATTACCGAGCTGGCAGCCGAATGGTTGGCGCTCTTGTCTTTGGTTAAACAATTCGAGGGTTCGAATCCCACGTTGGGCATGGATGTTTGTAGTGGTTCGGAATCCACTTTAAACCGTAGGTCCCGGTCTAATTAGCCCTCGTGTGCAAAAGAATGACCGTTGAGCTACAAACAAACCTTCGGAATCGCTGGTTAGCCAATTCTATTGTTTAATATACCGTGTCACTGCTAGTTTAAAACAGAGTAGATTCAAAATCCTATTGCATTAAATTCATAATTTTTTTGGTCAGTTCTTAGATAAAAAAAAATTGGTCTTGATTCCCTTGATATAAAGTTGGGAGAGTAGGAAAAGAAGATAAATCCTTCTTTGAAGTAAGATAAATGAATTAAAATATCTTACTTATAATTGTGAAATATGAGCTTGAATCCCATCTTCGAATTTTGAGAGAACGACATGATGAAACGTGAGTTTTCAACAAAAACAAAGGAGAATCGTAATAGGATATCATTAAATCTAAATTATGCTCTAAATACGTGAGCAAAAATCTACAACCGCACAAATATTTTAAGGAAAACAAGGGAAGCTTAATTTTTTTTAATGTATTTTATCATTTTTCACGTGAACCGAAATAATTAAGTCAATGCATATTTTTTTAGTTTATTACTTGAAATGTTTTGAAATATCAATTTGCAGAATAATTTATTGTTTTTCTACTTAATATAATTACAATAAATATTTTCTCTTAAAATTAAATTCAACTGCTATTTATATTATTTAATAACGTGCCTTTCCTTTGATTCTAACATGCGTAACAAGAATTATTAAGCTTAAAAAAATTATTACCAGAAACTGAATAAATTTCCTTATTTTTAATAGAATTTATTAAAGTATTGTCATTGGAGTTCTCTTTAATTACTCGAAATTGCTTTATTTCAAAGATGTGGAACTGCTTTAAAAATAAATATGCTGACTGATAATGAATTTACTCAGATATGAATAATTTTACTAAATTACTTCATAGACTGCGCCCCTTTTTTTAAATACTTTTCCTTTGTTTCAACGCCGACATTTTACAAAGATGAAGAAAAACAATTAACTAATAAAATGGAAATAAATTCCATAACATGAATTTGGCGTGGAGTCCAACCGTACAAACACCTGCCGCTAGGAAATTATTCATAAAAAGAAAGACAGAGGAAGTATATCCAAACCCGAACTGGGGTTTGACTTCTCTGTCCTCACTAGACAGGGGGGGGGGGGTGATAAAATATATGTACACAGTGAATAAAAAATATCTTTTGGCACAAATTTGCTTTGCGTAACTTTTATAAAAGGAAAAGAAATGAAATACACTTTTTTGAATTGTCAGTAACGATTTAAATAAGGTTAATGTCCATGTTACTTGTCGATTGCAGCGTTCAACATTACACTATATGTTGAACTCAATAGAGTATTTTGTTATTTGTTTGGGCATGAAAAATGCACAAAATGTTGCAAAGGTAATTTTTATTTGGTTTTTTTTATATTGAAACATTTTTAGTATTTTTCTTTATTTAAAATATTTTATGAATATTTTTAACTTTTCAACAACGTCAAAATAATTTAAGCTATTTCAAACATGCATATTTTGAGCCATACATATCTAGAAAATGCTTAAAACGCGAGAAATTATGTTATTAAGGTCACAACATTAAAACTGAATTTTTAATCTTCAAATATTAAGCATGGTTTCTGTATAAATAGCACGTTGTTTTAAAATCAGTAAAAGAAGTATGTGATTATCGTATAGAAACAGATGATGTTTTAATAAACATCAACTTTTATCAGCGTCTCAATTATTTTGAATATTTAAAAAAATATTGCATTATAGCTCAGTACTGTTTTTATCATTTATTATTGACATTTTTATTAAATTTTGTCCCGTCGCAACTTCCCCTCCCCCACAAATATTTTCCATTAGATTTACACGTGTTCTTTGGAGGAATACATTGCAGGACAGGAATACAATTCAATATTCCTGATATTGTGTACCGTTTTTGCTTCACAACCTTTGCGAACGGGTGTACTGTTACCCTAATGACATTCACTTTTTAGAAGACATACCAGAGAAAAGTTCGTAGGAAAGTGTATTGATGAACCTAAATAGAAACAGAAGGAAATTCGACTTTCACTGTGTGAAAGTTGTTTTAATTTCTTTCCATGCCGGTAATCATGTTCGTTTTTCAATCATCAATAGATCCATTGACTGTCACAATGATAGCATCAAAGTGAACTATTTACAGAAACTGTCAATTAAGAAACATTTCAAGCGTGACTTCGCGTGCCTGTTTTTCTGAAAACACACATTTATATAATTTTCCGCTTCAGAGATATTTTTAGAGCAAATTGTCTCTGAGTCCGTTGTTTTGACTCATTTATCTTAGTGCAATGAATCCTTTCCCTCTTCAAGAATCCTTCTTGATTAAAAAAAAATTCCAGCCTCACACATTTGTTTTTGGTCTCTGACTAGAAAGGTTTAAACTCTTAAATTACTGGTTGTACATTAAGGAAAGGGAAATGCTTCAACCTATTCTTCATCAATTTCAATAAACACGTAATGGAGTTTCCTTTAATTATAAGTTTCTAAGAACCTGTGATGTTGTCATCAAATTGTGCTGTTTTTGAATAATTTTACATTTTGAAATTAATAATTGATGCTACTAAACTTCACATACAAACTTGAAGAAGCAAAAAAACATAAGTAGGAATCACATAGAAAGTATGGCCACAGAATGAAAGGATAATGAAATTTAATCAAGAATTCCTCAAATGCAGCACGTTAAAATGAATTTAACACTAACAAAGTGCAAAATAATTTGGACTGATGTTCACACAAATAGAAAATAATCATGCATCGATAACCTTTTTCATCAAGAGGTACCAATGATTACTTTCCGTGAATCCACTACTAAACTCAAAAATTACAGCTTTAAAATCAAAATAATTTTTGCTCTTTTACATGCAAATGCATTTATAACAAATTCATGAATTTGCGAATAAAAGCTATATTTGTGTACAAAGTATATTTTTGAGTTGATATTTTTACAAAGAATATTCTTGATGATAAAACCCTAGAGATGGATATTGAAAATTCCTTCTGTTCGGAAATTGTCAAAAAGTATCTTCATCTGGGTTTGTCCATAAATTAAAATTTTAAGAGTCGAAAGTCATTTTTATTTTTCTAATTATAGTGAAATATAATAAGTATGATTCACTTTTTCCTTCATTCAAAATAGAACTTTAAATCACACAGCAACACATTGAATACAAATATTTCTATTCATTGCCTTTACATTCAAAGATTTAAAAGGGATCTGTGATTGGGCATGTGTAGAGAATGCAAGTATTGTAAGGTAACCTTTGTCTCAGAAGCCAAAAAAGAACGACCTTAATTCCCATTTTTTTAAATTCAAAATAGAACTTTTAATCACAGCAACACATTGAATACAAATACTTCTATTCATTGCCTTTGCATTCAAAGATTTAAAAGGGATCTCTGATTGGGCATGTGTATAGAATGCAAGTATTGTAAGCTAACCTTTCTCTCAGAAAAAAGAACGACCTCATGGTTTTTCCGCCTTAGAAAGGAATTCAATTTTATTGATAATGTTAATGGATTAGTTATGCATAATGTGTACTCTAACAGACAATTCGAAATCCACACTTCAATGCCTGAAATCATTTTTCCCCCGACAAAGTAAAAGTTATATGTTAAATCTTTTAAAACTGAATGGCTAAGATTTTTGTAAATAGTGAATTCGTTGTAGAAATATTAATGATGTGGGAGTACTTATTACAACATAAAATTGCAGAATTTTCATAATTATTAACACTTAAAAAATAGCTTAACATAAGAAGTGTATAAATAGTGCTGAAAAAATGAAATGTGCAATTCATGCATAGAATCATAGGCGCAGTTTTACTTTCATACACAATATAAAGGGCATTACTGAGGCATGTTTGTATGCATCTATGAAAATGCTAATCAGTTTTAGATCTATTTTTCTATTCTCTTTTTCGTTTCCAGGTGAATGAGAAAAGACTCCTAAAGAAAAACAGGGGCTCCTCGGGTACCTGAGAGCGTTGGATAAATTGTCCACGACTCAGTCATGAATAATATTTATAAAAGGATTTTGAAATTAGTACAATGCTAAACAGTATTTATAAGAAAAATCTCAATTTGCTTCTCAAAAATTGTAGTGTATTTTATAGTAATGTACATTGAAGCAGATGGAATGTAATAACTATTTTATTCAAAAATGGGACTACACAATTATACACACATACATGTATTGACATTATCGAATTGCTCTGTTTGTAAACATTCTTATACTCTCGAACTAAGAGTGTTCTTCTTACTTTCATTTTTAATAATACTACATTCTCCCACACTTAAATTATGTAGTCCGATAGATAACGTGGTGGTTGTCGTATTCTTGCTGATCGTCGAATAGGAAGACTTCGTGGAGCACCGGAACTATTAGAAACACCAGATACTGAATTACCATAATTCTTCGCAATTCGAACTTCTGATGGCACGGGATCGAAATGAATAGTAGGGATCGATTTCCTCGGATAAATGACATCAAATTTTGGGGAAAACGTATCTCTGGGAATTTTAGGAACTTCACTTTTCCTCAATTGATTTATGTGTCTTTTTATAGTTTTCCCGTCATCGAGTTTTATTAAATAGTGTAATTTACCAGTTCGTTGTTTAATGATGACAAATTTCCACGATAGCTTATTGTTGGCATAAGTACGTGATTGTACACTTAAAATTTGATAAATAATTTGATTAAATAAAAAATTTTCTCCCACACTTAAATTTCTATGATTTGGAATAGTGGGTGAAGTATATGTGTATTTGAATCCCTTACATGGTGAACGTAATAAATCTAGTGTAATTCGAATCTGGCGTCCAAGATACATTTCTGAAGGAGTTTTTCCGGATTGTTATGGAGTTGCTCGATAACGAAATAAAATTTGTCTTACCTTCTCGGGTATTGAGTTCTTTTCATTGGGCATTGACTTTAACTTTTGTTTAAGGGTTTTTACATTACGTTCAGCTAACCCGTTCGTTGCAGGATGGCCTGGAGCTATTGTCTTATAAATAATTCCATTTTCCTTACAAAATTCTGTAAATTCGGTACATGTAAATATAGATGCGTTGTCAGATACAACGACATGAGGCAATTCATGCACACTGAAAATATCCTATAATAATCGTATTGTTGAAATAGCTGATTGAGAGATTTGTTGAATTTTAACTTCAGGCCATTTTGATCTTGCTTCCATTACTATCAAAAAATGATATCCCAAAAAAGGCCCAGTGAAGTCAATATGTATTCGTTCAAAATTTGATGATGGCTCTTCCCAATCATGATTTGATATTTTTTCAGGATTATCATTTCCTTCTGCATAACTTGTACATTCTCGAACTAATTGCTCTATATCTCGATCGATGTTTTCTCAAAAACAGGAACTTCGGGCTAGATTCTTCCCTTTGGCTATTTCTGAATCTGTGTGATGAAATTCTTTTAATATCTCTGCTCGAAGTTTTTCAGGAATTTACACTCAATGTCATTTAAAAATTACTCCATCTTGTAATGAATATTCATAATCATATTTGTTACCTAATAAAAGTTCTTGACTGACAATTCTGGATCTTTCTCTGTCTCTTTAGAAATTGTCTCAAACGTAATGGAAGAAGTTGAAATTTGGTTAACAGTCTGGCAGTGAATGATATCATTGTCTTGTAAGATGTTTGGATCTTTAAGTTTTAGTGATGCTCTTGAGAAATATAATCGACATTCTGATTTTCTTCACTTTTTCTATGTTGGACTTTATTATTATATTCACTAAGAAATGCTGCATATCTTAGTAATCGGGATGATGTCATAGTAGTTATTTTACTATCGTGATAAAAATTCTATATAACGGGCGGTTATCAGTTATTAGTGTAAATTCTCTACCATAGATGTAGTTATGAAATTTTTGAATTGTAAATTTGATGGCTAATGTTTCACGATCTAGTTGACTGTAATTTTTGTTCAGAAATTGTTAGGAATCTAGATGTACAGGCTACTGGTTTCTCGATACCATTTACCATGTGGGATAAAACTCCAGCGATGCCTGTTGGGCTGGCGTCACAAGCAACTACAATGGGTAAATTTGGATTGTATGGTATCAAAACCCTATCGCTAGAAATCTCATTTTTCAGTTTAACGAAAGAAGATTCACAGTTAGAAAACTGGTGGAAATTTTTATTTTTGTTTAGAAGTTGTCTTAAAGTATTAGTCAGAGGTGATGCATTTGGGAGAAATTTAAAATAATAAGTAACCCTTCCTAAGAAACGTTTCAATTCTTCGATATTTTTCGGTCGCGGAGCATAAACAATGGGTTCTGTTTTTTTTTTTTTTTTTTGGACATTTTGATATTTCGTTTTGTTGGATTACATAGCCCAAATATGAAATTTTGTCTTGAAAAAATGACATTTTGTACTATTTACATGCATACTGAATTTTTGAAGACGTGTTAAGCATTTGATCAGATGATCATGGCATTCTGAAAAAGTTTCTCCAATCACTTTAATATCGTCAAAGTTTGTAAATACACCTGATAGACCCAGTATTGGCACACAGAAACGACACGTCCGTTCTTTTGAAATTTTATTGCTTGACTGACAAAAAACGATTATTGAGTTAGCGCCATCTGGTGCGCAGAGAAATTAAATTTATACATTGAGTATACAGGGTCGGAACATGCCGCCCACCTTGAAATATTATTTCAAAGAAACAGAATATGTAACATACAAAAAAAATTAGATATACAAATATACTTTACAAATAAAGATTAGATATACAAATAAATGAACATAAATGAAAAAATATAAAACAAACACATAAATAAAAAAAGTTTTATATGTTAAAATGCAATGGAAGTATAAAATTGTACATATATAAGAAATAAAATTTTATTTAAATTTAACCATGAATTTGGCATTACACAGGAAGTTGTCATACTTTGTTTTGTTTCTTTTGTATATACCATCTGATGTTTTAAGAGTAACTACCCTAACATTATTGTCAAGTCCAGGGTGCAATTGAATTATTCTACCCATTTTCCATTTTGTTGGGGGTAAATTGTCCTCTTTTAAAAGACATAGATCATTAATTTGATAATTTTTAGTCGGCAGTAGCCATTTTGGCTTTTGTTGCAATCGTGTGAGATATTCTTTATACCAACGTTTCCAAAACTGTTGCACCATTTTTTGAATATGCTGCCATTTGAAAGAAAAGAAATGTTTGTATCAACGTAATTTGGTTCAGGAAGGCTTGTTAATGCCCTACCAATAATAAAATGGCCAGGTGTTAAGGCTGACAAGTCATTTGGATCGGTAGATAATGCAGTTAAAGGTCTAGAATTAAGACAAGCCTCTATTTGAGTTAACAATGTTTCGAATTCTTCATAAGTTAGTTTTGTCTCCCCTATAACGCGTTTTAAATGAAATTTGGTAGACTTTATGCCAGCTTCCCATAGTCCACCCATGTGAGGTGCACCTGGAACATTTAAATGTCAATTAATACCATTTTCAGACATAAAATTGTTTACATTTTGATTATAATTTTTGGAGTTTCTAAGTTTCTCAATTTCCATGAGTTTGCGCTTTGCACCAATAAAGTTGGTACCACAATCACTGTATATATCACTACATTTACCTCTGCGTGAAATAAATCTCTTAAGAGATGCAATGAACGCATCTGCAGATAAGTCGGTAACTAATTCTAGGTGTATAGCTCTTGTAGTAAAGCAAAAAGTGCTATATACCCTTTGTATGATTTGGAGCCTCTACCTTTACATGCTTTAATTTGAAAAGGATCAGCATAATCCACTCCACATCGCAAGAATGCAGGAGCAGGAGAAATGCGAGAAGATGGTAAATCGCTCATCATCTGATTGGTTACAGAAGCTCGTATTCTACAACATTTTACACATTTTCTGATTAAATCCCTAATTACATTTCTAACACCTATAATCCAATACTGTTCTGCAATACATGATTGAACAAGTTGTGAACCAGCATGCAAAAGATTTTCATGAAAATGTTTAACAATGAGATCAGTTAATCTATGCCTTGTTGGCAACAAAATAGATGTTTCTGATTGTATACTATATTTGCATGTCTCAAACGACCACCTACTCTTAGAATGCCTGAATTATCAAGAAATGGATTTAGAGATAAAATTTTACTATTACACGATATTGTTTTATTTTTCTGTAATGCATTGATCTCATTATTAAACTCATTAGTTTGAACTATTTTTATTAACACATGCATCGCATTAGTTAATTATGTTTGCAAAATCCTGTTAATTTGTTCATAGGATTTCTGCAATTGTTCATAAACCTTAAACACAAAGCTGTTATACGTTTAAGTTTAGAAAAGGATGAATATTTAAAAAAATATCAAAGTCAGTACAGTGGGGTTTGTTTTCAGTGGTTGATTGTAAAGTACAATACCTTTCTTCTGGAACAGGATCACTAACTGGTAGTTCAGGCTGCTTTATCTGAAAAGAAAGTGAATTATAAAGAAATTTTGGACCATTTAACCATAATGAAGAAAGTAGTTCAGAAGATGATGTGCCACGAGTAGCAAGATCAGCAGGATTAATGTTTCCACTAACATGATGCCACTGGGTAGGGAAGAAAGAGTTTGTATTTTTGCCACTCTATTGGCCACAAAGCATTTCCATCGGCTGGCAGAAGAACCAATCCAAGATAGAACGATGGTAGAATCAGTATAAAATTGAGCTTGGGAAATGGATGTGTTCATAGCCTTGCAAGTGAAGTCCATCAATTTAGTTAACAGCAGAGCACCACATAGTTCCAATCTCGGAAGTGAAACAGTTTTAAGTGGAGCAACTTTTGTCTTAGCAATTACTAGATGAACTTTAATTTCACCAGTACTTGAGACTGAGCGACAGTAAATTGCTGCTGCATATGCCTTTTCCGAGGCATCATTGAAGCCATGTAACTGAAATTTGTTATTTGAATCCCAAAATAAGAATCTGGGAATTTGAACGTCTTTCACGAACAAGGGTTTTTCTGAAAGCTGCTTCCATTCATATGCTATGGTTGAAGGAATAGTATCGTCCCACTGCAATTGATTTTTCCAGAGTTTTTGAATTATTAATTTGTAATGAATGGTAATTGGAGATAACCATCCAAGAGGATCAAATATTTTTGAAATTGTTGATAGTAATGTCCGCTTAGTTAAGTTATCTACAAGAAATGATTGATTAGTTTTGAAAAGAATATATCCAACTCGGTTACAAAGTAGTCCCAATGTTTTCACAGTTTCATCATTGTCTAAGCTTAAAGAAGTGTTTGATAACCGTAAATTTGATCAATTGAGTTCAAAAATTCTTTAGAATTTGAAGCCCATTTTCTCAAAGGAAATTTGGCACTTGACAACATTTGCATTAATTGTTGGTGCAGTTCCATGGCTTGGGAAATTGAATTGCTCCAGACATGAGATCATCAACATAAAAGTCTTCGAGAACTGCCTTAGAAGCCAATGGATATTTCTCTGCTTCTTCTTCTGCTAATTTTTGTAGACATTTTACAGCCAGGTATGGTGCTGAGGCAGTGCCATAAGCCAGTCTTATTAATCTGTAATCCTTCACTGCATCATATTTTGATTTGCGCCAGACGATTCTTTGGAAATCTGGATCTTGTAAAGTTATTTGTCTATACATTTTTTCAATGTCTGCAGCAACCGCTATTTTATGCATCCTAAATTTAATAAGCAATGTAGTTAAATCAGTCTGTATTTGCGGTCCCACCATGAGTATATCATTAAGAGAAACACCATTAGATGATTTTGCAGATCCATCAAACACTACCCGGAACTTGTCACCACTTTTGTTGGGAACTGGATGGTGTGGAAGGTAAAAGCTAGATTTGGCTGGAATATTAACTTCACTTTCAGGAACTAATTCCATGTGCCCCAGTTTTATGTATTCGTCCATGAATTTATGATATTGTTCAAATAGAGATTGATTTTTAGAAAAGCGACGTTCAATTTGTTGAAGACGGCGCAATGCAATGTCTCTAGATGATCCAAGTTCATTGTGTGAGTCATTGAATGGAAATTTGACATTGAATCTGCCAGTAGAATCACGAAAGAATGTTTTTTCGAAGTGATTTTCACATGCAATTTCCTCCTTTGAATAAGGTTTAGTTTCAGAAACTTCTTCTAGTTGCCAAAATTTATCAAGTTGATACTCGATTGCGGTACAACTAGCGTGATTTGTAATTATTGTTTTTGAGATATTGTTTGTTTTGCCTAAAACAACCCATCCGAAAATTGTTTCTAGTGCAGTTAACGAATGTCCAGGACTAGTAATGTTTTTATGGAGCACTATTTCTCCAAACACATCTGCACCTAAGAGAATGTCTATAGGACCAGGCTGCAAGCAAGTAACATCGGCCAGTTGTATATTTTTGAATGAAGTTAATGCTGAAGCATCAATTTTGAATTGAGGAAGGTCACAAGTGATTTTGGGTATAATTAATGCATCTACAGTGATATGTGTGTTTTTTATAAAATAGAGATGATATTTGCAATGATACTGAACCTGAGAGCTTACCTACATTTCGAGAACTAAGCCCATCAACATTTATGTTAATTCTATTACGTTTAAGTTGCAATAAATTTACACAATTTTCTAATAAATGAGCCTTGGCTTGCTGAATCGATAAGAATTCTGCATTTATGTAATGTACCATTAATGTCCTTAACATTAACAATTGCTGTTGGCAATAAAACTGTTTTTGTTACAGGTACAACTACATTATTACTACTAATAGTAGAATGTTCATCTGTTGTTTGTGTTTCGATTTTTGTATCATGTGTATTTTTCGAACACAATAATGTATTATGCAATTTTGAACATAATTTACACATGCCTGAGCGACATTTAGAAATAGGATGAGTTTTATTATCTTTAAACAATTAGCGCATAAATGATGTTTTTTAATTACATTCCATTTTTCCTTTACTGGAAGATCTAAGAAACTATCACAACTATGTAATCGCGAATGAGAATCATTTCGACAATAAATGCATAAATTAGAAACAATCTGAGATGAAAAAGAATATTTGTTTTGTTTTTGATTTGCAACCGTTTTCCCATCAAATTGACTCATTTTCTTTTTGGCACTTCGCTAAAGACGAAAGCGCACACGATCTATTCAGCATGAATGTTTTGAATTCCGCGAAAGAAGAAGCTTTTTTGTTCGATTGCTCTAACGCCCACACTCTCAGTGTTTCGTTATCAAGCTTACCCTTTGAAAGAAAAAATAATAATGGTATCCCAATGCTCAACAGGCTGTTTCAAAATTTTTAATGTATCAAGACATTGTTGTGTTGTATCAATTAATTTCCTCAAACCCGCTGCTGATTCATGTTTAAGAATAGGCTGAGAAATTAATTTATTTAATGCTGCATTTATGATTTCTGTTTCGTTTTCAAAGCGCTCAGTAAGCATATCCCAAGCTAATTTGAAATTCTCATCTGTAATTTGAATAGACTGTAATAATGTATATGCTTCTCCCTTAACAGAAAGTTTAAGATATTGCAATTTTTGACTATTACTTAAACTATCATTATTACCAACACTCGATAAAAATAAATCACGAAAAGAAATCCAATCTATGTAATTAGAAGTGAAAACTGGTAATTCTATTCTAGGAAGTTTAACATTGTTGACATTAGTTACTTCTTTATGACAATCATTTTTTGAAAGTTTTCTTGATTCGTCTTTAAGAATGATTTTTAAATTACTTATTTTAGAAAACAGTTCATGCATTTCACTTTCAAATGTATCGAATTCTGAATCAGAACATGCATAAAGAATATCATTATTTAGTTTGTTTATTTCATTGTTCTAAAGAATTTACGTTATTTTCATACACTTCAATAATAGAAAGAGAATTTGCTTGATTTTGTAAGCTATTGACTTGAGAAATTAAACGAGTTAGCTTACCCTTTATTATCTTTTTGGTTTTAAGAAGGGTATCCATTTTGGTTTTGTGACCTTCACTCAATCACTGGTTTTGTTGTTGTTTTTGATTCAACAGTCGTTGGCCGCTTCTATGCATCACCAAATAATTTTTTGTTAGTTTCGTGCTCCGCTCGACGGACCATAATATTGGCACACAGAAACGACACGTCCGTTCTTTTGAAATTTTATTGCTTGACTGACAAAAAACGATTATTGAGTTAGCGCCATCTGGTGCGCAGAGAAATTAAATTTATACATTGAGTATACAGGGTCGGAACACCCAGTAATATTTGATATAATATTCTGTGGAATTCACTAGGAGCAGATTTAATGCCAAAAGATAAACGATTTATTTGAAAAGTTCCTTGTTGAGTAGATAGTTTGAATTACCTTGCTTTCGTCATCAACCACTACGTGTAAATATGCTTTGAATAAGTAAGAATTTCATCTATTTTTGGGATTGGGTAATGCGCACCTTGCAGATGAGGGTTTACAGCTACTTTATAGTCAACACATAATTGAACACTACCATCAGGCTAGGGTATAACAATAAGAGGCGAATCCTAGTCGCTAAATCTACTTTTGTAATTATCTGATCTTGCTCAAGTATTTTAAGTTCTTCTTCAACTTTCTCGCGTAAGACAAAAGGTACTTCTCTAGCTTTTTAAAATACGGGCATCGAATTTTCTCGGAGTTTTAATGAGCACGTAAAATTAGGTATTTTCCCCACTTTTTATTCAAAAAGTGTAGGAAATTGTTTTATAATGTCATCAATAATATTAGAAATATTGACAGCATTTCTTTGAATTTCTTCAGGCTGTATCGATATCAGATAAGTTTATTTTTAAATGTCGAATCCATGTTCTTCCTAATACTGGTGTAAACATATCTGGAACTATATACAAAGTTTCTGTACTTGTGAGATTTTTATATTTGACTGAAACTTTGACAAAACCTAATGGTTCAAAAATTCCGTGAGTGTAAGATTGAAATTTCACGTCTGTAGGTTGTAAAACTTTTGTTAAATTCAGTAAATCGAAAGCTTGTTTAGGTAAAAGCGAAAATCCTGCTCCAGAATCGACTTCAATTTTTTATATCTTCCCATCTATCTGCACATTAACTCAGAATTTTTCAGAGTCAGTTATAAATTTGAAAATATCAACAAATTTAGTCCTATTAGAAAAAATATTGACTGCATCAATATCTGTAACATATTCATATTTTTCAACAGGTTGAATTTCACTAGCCTTTTTATTTTTCAGCAGAGTTGATAAACAGACTTTTTGAACGTGTCCCTTTCGCTTACAAAGTGTACAGTATAATTTTGTTATGTCAGCACGACATTCTCGAGAAAGGTGATTTGAACGTCCGCATCACAAGCATGTATTGTAAATAGTAAGTTCACGAAAATTTAGTGTTGATGAAAATCTATGTCGAGAATTCGACCTGTTTTGTTTTTGAGAAAAATCTCGCTTTGTAACATTAGAGTGATTTGTTTTAAAAGTACTTCGAGTTCTTAAAATTTTATTAACTTCGTCTGATTTTCCACTAAAATTGTGTTTCGATAAATCACGGTTGTTTATTTTCGAAGCTTCTAAGGCTAAAGCTTGTTCAACAGCTACATCAAATGTTAGATCTGAAACCATTAAAAGTTTCTCTCGAATAAAATCATCTTTTAATCCTCTAATAAACTGTGCTCTCAAAAATAAATAAGCAACAGATTTTTCACGTTCACAATTAAAATCACAAGTGGAAGTAAATTTTCGAAGTGCGGCCACATAATCAGAAACACTTTCATTTTCGTTTAGCAAACAAGATAGAAATCTGTGTTGTTCGATAATAACATTAGATTTAGGACATAATGCTTTTCAAGAACAGAAATTTTTTCATCATTCGGAGGTGCAATTAAATAACACAAGAGATTATAATGTTCAGATCCAATGCAGTTCGGTTGTATTTTAACACACAAATCTTTATCTTCGAAAATATTTTTGATTTGTAAATAATTCTGAAATCTTTGTTTATATTGCAAAAATGTTTCTGTTGAAGAATTAAAACATTCGAAACTTGATAAAAATATTATCGTACCTTTTTCTTGATGATTTGGAATGTCTTTACTTCGTTCTTGTTTCAAAATAGGATCGGCAAGTCGATCATTACTTGTTGTAATTACCTTTAATAAAGTTGAAAATTGTTCTGCATCCATGATTTTTTTTCGTTTATCCTCGTCACCAATTTATTGTAGTGTATTTTATAGGAATGTTCATTGAAGCAGTTCTTAAAATTATTAACCGGAATGTAATAATTATTTTATTCAAAAATGGGACGACACAACTATACACACATACAAGTATTGACATTATCGAATTGCTCTATTAGTAAACATTCTTATAATCTCGAACTCAGAGTGTTCTTCTTACTCTCGTTTTTAATAATACTACAGAAACTATAGATTAGATTGCAATTTTAATTCGTAAACATTCTTTCTAAAGTTCGAGGAAGTTTGGAGGTTTAACTATAGGACATACTCTCTCTCTCTCACACACACACAAATAATGAAAAATTGTGAATAGATAAAATTTTCAAATAACCGAACTCTTCATTTAAAAATGAAGATGATAGATTCATCAGTCTTAAGAACGTCTTCTGGGTCGGCCAACTGAGCAAGGCGAGATTGAAGGCCGCTGCTCCCCTCCCTCTCTCGCGACGGCAGCCACAATGTCTGAGTCTAATCGGCGCGCTTTAGTTGGTTTTATTTATTTATTATTTTTTTATATTTATTTATTTATTGCTGAAATGACGGAAAGACATACGCGTTTCACAAATTTTTGTGTAACGTACTCAATTTTTTTAAAGTATTTCTTGTTTGTAAATATTTTTCACTTTTTATTTTTTCGGTATTGAATTACTATTTCGTTTTTAAATTATATATTGGAAAAACGGGATATACGTCGAAATCCTTGAACTCGTAATAATTCATTTCTCATTTTGGAAAATTTTTGAAGGAACGGAAACAAATGTTTAATTTTTTTCATTCTCAACAGATTCTTTTAACAAAGTTTTGGAAAATGTTTTTGAGTGAATGAATTTCAGAAATCAGAATCAATATTTTAAAGTATTTTGTATATTTTTTCAACTTCAGCTTTCTCGAAGTTTTGTGAGAATGTAAGAAAGAAGAAATTTCAGGTCTAATATATTTACGCATCCATTAAAAATTAAAAACCTGGATCCAAAACCTACCCTTTAGCCAAATTAAAATTCTTTCAATTCCTAAAAAAAGCACCCTAAGCTGATATAAGCAGCCATCATACAAGGAGTTTTCAGGAAACACTCCTTTTTTTTATTTATATAATCAAAACCTATGTGCGTGTAAGTTATCTAGAAAGTCAAATACACACACACATATATATATATATATATAAACCACTAAACCTATGGGCATACAATGCCATCTATATGACATGACAGTCCAAGCGAAAGGATTATCTTCTTAGAAGCGAAAACGCATTGGTCAATGTCAATACAAAAGATTTTCAGGTTCTTAGGAGACGTATTCAATGGAAATTTTGTGAAACTGAATTAGTGTATTTCATTAAATGCTCTGAGTGATTCAAGTTGCATATCAAAGTGCATACTCTAAGAGATTCATATTACGAATATTACAATATGTACATACTTCGTAAACATTTTGAGTGTAAATATTATTTCTGATCCTAATAAGCTGTATTTTCCTATCACAGGCAACAGAATTATTCGCGCTCTCTAGAAACAAGTGGTATTTAAACGTTGTATATCAGTGCCTAGAAAAATAACAGCCTATGCAAGAGGAATTCATTAATAATTTTCTGTTGCTGTAGGCTCTTGTATTGGATTTTCACTGAAATACTAAGAATTGTTTGCTTGAGAAATCCTGGCAACAACTCTTAACAGCCTTATTTGTTAAGATAAATCACACATTAAGCGTTAGACCAACATATCACATTTTCTAGGGAAAGAATTAGCTACAGCATTTTATTATTTTTAACTATGTAATAAACGCAAATCAGTGAAGGAATAAGCAATCAGCAAGTGCTTGCTAATTCTTCTTAATTTTGAAGTAGCAAAAAAAAAGAAAAAAAAAGAAAGAAAGTTACTTTAATACAAATTCTTGAAAAAATATCTCATTTTATGAAAAGCAATTAAAAGTATTAATTTGAAGATTTTATTATAAGAATAAGCATGTGCAGTGATAGGAAAATTTAAAACTCACTTGGGAAAAAAATGTGATCCATTAAAAAAAAACTCTTCAAGGACTTAAAAAACAAAAGAGTCGGTGAAGTTTAATGGGGATGCTTTCAAACATTACATCCATAAAAGTTGAACTGCTAACCCCCTCCCCTTCCAAATCGCGAGAGAAAATGAAACCTAGTTAAAGATGCTGAAGCCTTCCGCTTCAGTCTCCGGTCATTTGGCGATATCTCTCTAAGGTTTGGCGGCTTGTCTACGTTGGCGGATTTTAAGCATCTTCCTCTGATCTGGAATCAAAGTAGCCGAGCTCCGAGCTCTCGATAAACGGTCGGCAGTCGCGTCTCTTGTGTATACTTACAGAAAGATCTTCACGTTAGACACATCTGAAGAAAGTTATTTCTCTCTCACTCTGTCTTGTCTCCACATATAAAAGGAAAATAATAAACTGTCAAAATGTAATGTATTTCAATATAGGAAATTTCTGTAATCGCTTAATCCTATTGATCATTACCGGCTCCAGACATACTTTAAAGACAGCTGGCTTTTGCCATGAGTGAAATCGTATACCAAAATTAAAGTAAGCTATTTTTTAAATATGAATTTTTAGTATGTGTTTGATTATATAGAGTGCTTTATAAATATTTCTTTAGGAATATATTCCAACAAATCAAGAAATTAGTACATAATATAAATAATTCACTGTAATTTGTTGATTTTCTATACGAGTTATTTTTCTCAAGAGAAATAAGTGTTGAGATTTTTCAATTAATTTTATGGAATTAAATTTTGCAAAGTGTAACTCACAGTAATAAGAATTTTAGATGCTAAAAATTTACTTAATTGCTGTGAAAATTAAAAATAGAATGAAATCCTCAATTAATCTTAAAATACTATTATTTTTTTAATGAACTCATCTTAATTCAGCCAAAATTCAAGCATTTCTTTGTTTAAAAAGCAAAAACACTGCTATTGAAATAAAGAAAAAAATCAAGAAATGTTTTTTTACATCACCTGAGAGCTTCTTAATGACTGCATTTGTCAGCAGACGATATTTTTGTGGGAAGGGATTGGATTTTTTTCAAAGGCATTGGCTCTGTTTGTAGCACTAAAATGATTGGAGAGAAGGAAACACCAAATGTTTTATTTTTGGATGGTATAAGTAGCTTAAAAATTTCGCCATTGACGCAGAGATTTGTGTGAGTAGTAAAAAAATAACGATATTATTTTTATATCAACTGTTGAATAGTTTATAAAAATTTTATTCAAACGTGGAATAATTTAAGCTGATTTGTTTCTTCTTATATATATATATATATATATATATATATATATATATATATATATATATATATATTTAATGTTATACTGGCCTCCAGCAGTAACCCTAAAGTAATTTGTTTTGAAAACAGGAGTAAAAGCATTTCAATCTGAAGAGTTAAAAATAATTTTATGTAAACTATTGGCGTATGCAGTTTATTAACAATTTATATGTAGTTTATAATCCACTGGCTGTAAACTTAAGTTTTGAAAAGAAAATAGTAATAAAACCACCGAGACATTCATTAAACGTAATCCAGAACTATAAATTGCAAAATGTAATTTTTAAATTAACTTAAATATAAACATTATATTTGAAACAGATTATTATAAATTATATTTTAAGTAATTTGCTGCTTTTTTAAATGTAGTATCTGTAATTTGTAAAATTCTTTTTATTTACTTTGGAAGACTTGTTAGCTTTCAAAATATTCTCTGGTCGACAGCAACAGGTTATAAATCAGGTTTATATAAGTTAATAAATTAAACATCCAATAGAGCAATTTTTATTAGTCACAAAATACGGGAAAACTGTATTTTTTTATCACCTAAGCGATTCCTGTGAAAGTCCATATTTAAAAAAAAAAAAAATTCGCGAACGACAGTATCACTTAAAGAACGTTCTAATGTAAACGCTTTGAAGAATAATTTCAAAAAATGCTTAAATAATTATATAAATGAAACTTATCGGTCATTTTCAACTTAGCACATCTTTAAATGTGATATTATAAGATTTTCTTCATGTCTTTTTCTAAATAAGTTTATAAATACCTAAGAAAGTTCTGATGAGTAGTATTAAACTTGAAAAATTATTATAAAAAGGGAAAAGTCATCATAAAAATAGTTACTGTTTTCTAGGTTCAAATTACAAAGAGGAAATTCTCTAAAGCACGCCATTTTTAAAATAAACAGAAGTTAGCATGTTCTATCAACTCTGAAATACATGTGAAAATAATGTTTGGCATTTAAAAATCATTAGTAAAATACAAAGGTTAAAGCAATATTTAAATTATCTTACGAAACACATTTCAATTTTTTTCCAAAAAACATTCATTATATTAAAAAAATATAATGGCAAATATGGAGGTGTGCAACTTCCTGTAGTAATTATATGAAAGAATCAACGTCTTATATCACAAACTCTCGTTCTTTTTGGTAGGTAGAAGATATTTAAACATATGATTATAAAGCGTTTAACATGAATATTTAACACATAATAATATAAACATGAATATTTAATCAAGAATATACTTAATAAAAAAGATAGAAGATATTCAAACATGAATATCAATGCAAAAGAAAATGATGAAACCTTCCAAGATGTTTTAGGAATTGCATTTTGTATAAAATTTTTTCAATAGCTATATAATTCCTTTTTCTGAAAAACAATCAGAATAATTTCAAAGCATCGTTTAACTATAAAAATTATATTATTATAAAATAATTCTGAAAAATGAGAACTTTTATTCTTGAATTTGTATGTTACATTAAGAAAACAATATCTGGGTGGACAAAACTTTTAGGTCATTTGGTTTCTCGCCAATTCGGCGACCGGTTGGGTGATATTGAATATATTTCTAAAAATATTTGTTTCTTTGAAAAAAAAATCTTTTTAAAAGTTTAAAAATATGTAAATTTTGTACAATTTTTAAATTGTATAATAGTGATTTCAGCGCTATTTTGTTTCGTCTAACATGTAATATAAAATACGTTTTTTGACAAAATATTGCTAATTTTCGCCAAGAAGCAATCTGAAATATATTTTCCCCTAACATCCATATACATTGATAATGACTTCTAATGTAGTTGTTATTTCTTGTGAATTTCTTCAGAAACTCGTGATTAAAAAATTAGAGTGATTACAATTTAAAGATTCTGTTATTAGATGAAAATATTAGAAAAGTATATCTTTATAAAAAATATTTCTTAACAGATATATAAGCAAGATTTTTGGAATATATTTATCATTTATTTTGTCACAAAACGTATTAAAATTTAATTATTAAGTCTAAAATGCGGCAAAATTTTTTAAGAGTCTATTTATGCTAAGAGTGACATTTTACAGTGGCTTTTAATCAATTTTTAGTTTTATGAAATTCTTTAATACATTTATGAAATAATACAATTTATGAAATCATAATTTTTTATGTGAAATAAAAATGTTTTTTATATACACATATAATCCCAGAAAAGCTTGCTTTAATATCTAGAAATATATCGAGAATGTGTTGTTTGCCCCATGAGATTATTCGAAAATGAATTTAATGCTGATTTTTAGCTCGTTCAATGAACATTTAATTCTTTACTTTAGTTAAGAATTTTAAATGCTATTCTTATATTCAAAGAATTGGAACATAAAGTCATATTTGAGAATTGTTTAAAAATCTAAGTGTGATATAGATTTATATAAAATCAAAAATATTGAAAGTTCAGCTTTATTGACATTAATTAAAAAACAATGCCAGCCCCAGAGTATTTTGAGAAAAGAATATTGAGAGTGCTATGAATTAAAGATTAATTCCGCGTACTAATATACATTCAATTTAAGCTATAGAATAAAATATGGCTTTAGTAGTCACATGCACAGATAGGCTGCCAACTAACGTAGTTTTGTGACTTATTATGAATAATTACCTTCAAAATAAAAGCACCCTATAACAGAAATCAATTTTTAACACCATTTCGTTTGCTTGATTTTAAAGTGGGGAGTATATATTTACACTCTTTTGTTACTGATTCAAAACATGTGGTGCTTTGATTTAGATAAGGAGAGTAATATCAATGCAAAAAATTAAACTATTACTTATAATTAACTATTACTTATAATGCATACATGCATTTGACAATCACGTTATTTAAATACCTCTTTTCATAACAATTAATAGCTTCATGTTAATCACATTAAGTTTATGAAACGCTAGATTCAACTGAATATAAAAAGTAAATTGTAATTATTAAATGACAGCTTAATTTCTATTATGGATAATAATTTCTTTTTAATCATAATTTCTATTATGAAAAATATTACACAAATACTTAATTAACATAAAGTGATAAAGTTTAATATATTCAAGGGCATGTTTTAATAAAATTTTAATTAAACTCATGTAAGATATTTCGACAACCATTTTTTAGAACATCCACATACTTATAATCACTTTTTCTACATGACCTCCAATTGTCCGAAGAAAAGCCGCTGGAGCAATAAATGGTTAAAAATGTAATTACAAACTATGTTCGCTTGCTAAAATTTAGAATACGAAAACAAATGCCTGTTTGACGTCAAATCAACGTGGCCTGGAGACATAACAAATGACCTAGCTAAAATCAAACAATACAGATTTCCAAAATAGTTATATAATTTAATCTAAATTAGAGTTTGAAAAATAATTTCAAGTTTAATCTATGACGCATATTTGGAATTTAGAAAAAAAATGATGTTATTTATCGAAAAATAACAATACTTTTTGTAGCTAAGTTATCAATACAATTCTTTCAAGATGTAAAATAACTGCGCATTCTATTATTAAACGGTTTTAATGACAGATACATTTGCTTTTGTAGCAACTTTGATTTATTATTAAAACATTGAACAAAAACAGAAATAAGTAAAGATTTTATTATTAAAATATAATGTGTATATTTGAGTGATCCAAATATCCTGAATTGTATTTTTGAATCATATTATTGTTATCAAATACTTTTTTAAATAAAATATGCTGTTCTTTATTTGATGAATCAGAATTTATTTTGTATCTTGTTGTCATCATAAGATACAACAATTGTATTTATTTCTGTTGCAAAACCGGGAATATGTTAAACAAACATATTAAATAAAGAATAAGAAAAATTATTTCTTGCCAGAAACTTGTGTAAAATCGTGGGATTTGAAATGATAAGAAAGAGGAAAATCAGTGGAGTTCATTTAATAAGTTTATAATGTATAAATTTTTAATGCATGAAATTTCATAATATAAGGTCTGAGGAAAATTTCAAGGAATTCTCAGCAATTTTATAAAATTAAATGTATGCAAGTAAAAAAATGAATCTTTTCTACAAAGAATACATGTTTCACAAAATGATGTTTGTTTAGTGTGCTAGAATTTATATGTTGTCTTTACAAGTATGTGAAAAGAAGCATATCACTGAGTAACTTGCAATTGAAAATGTCTCCAATCATTGCAAGCATTTTGAAATTCCTCCCACCTAAAAAGCATTTCTATTTAGTATTGGAGCCGAACACGATAGAATTTCCAGTTAATAAATTCGTCAATTTTTCAAAAGTTTTCTAAAAAATTGAAATTATTCCAATATTTTTAAGAATATAAAATATGAATTCCGAGAAATAAAAAAAATAACTTGAAAAATTCTAAATATATTTTGCGAAAAGTAAAAATTTCATTCATTCCAACAAATCCTCTGCATAATGATCACATTCATTTGGAATTTTTTGAAGAGTTGGTTATTATATGTTTCGCTTTACAGATTTTTTAATAAAATATTTCTCTCGTTATATAAATTTCACACAACTTTACTTTTTTCATTTGATTTTATATAAGTTTACTTCAATAATTTTAAAATTGTTAAATCTGTTTATATTTTTTAACATGATTAATTATCAAATTAAATACTAGTGGAACGCTAAAACTTTTCAAAATTTATTGAATGGTTAATTTTAAAAAAACAATTTTGTGAGTTTTTATTGCATTTAATTTATTTATAAATTTAATTTTAATCTTGGAGTTTTAGCAAGTTTTATTTCATTAACAATTAATTAACATTATTTAACATTTCATTTTAATTTCATCCCAATTTATTAATTTTTATTAGAAAATATTCTCTCTGTCTTATCCCCTTTCAATTTATTCTCCTCTTCTATTATTCATTCTACTCTGAATCCATGAGATTTTGTGTCATAGTTCCTAAAAACGCAGGATTTACTTCCCACAGCCATTTATTTACTTACAGGCCTTTATATTTCATTTGTACTAAATTCAAAAAATATGTATTAATAATGTCTTTTCTTATTAGATTCTTCGGGAACCGATAGCGTACAAATAATGTACTGCAGTTTATATTATTGCTGCTGTGATTAAATAATATGATTACCAACTCTCATATTATACTGCAGCGTACCGGGTGGCAAGGTAATTGAAGACAATTTCAATTTAATTTAATTTAATTTATTGAGGATAAATTTTAAGTATACATAATTTTTACTATTTACAAATATTTTAATACAATTTTCCACTTAATGATCATGACAATGTCATTGGCGGACACCGCCACAAGCGCTCCTCCAGAGCGTTGTCTCTCTGAGAATACACTTTTCTAACTAAAGTAAACAAAAACAATATAATCGGAAAAGAGGAGGGCAGCAGAATCTGCGTGAATGCGCTGTACTGATCCTCGCCTTTTTAGCACGCTACAATACTTTCAATGTTTGCTCGTTGCTTTCCTTTTCTGTGAAAAGATGTTTTACCGAGTATTGCAGTTAAAAAAGTTCTAGAATCGGTGATTACCGCTCATTAGAGTAATTATGAACTAACTCTGCTCGTCCCTCTTAACTCAACCTTCTTGTAAACTTAAACATGGTTTCTTGAATAAAGCACTGTGCATGTATCATGGTTGAGGGTCATTTAAACATTTAGAAACCTGATACCATGAGGTAAGGTGTTGGTAAGGCGCATCTCGTGTTGGATTGCTCCAATGCTAAGTGAAGAGATCTAAACAGGCACATTTCTTTCAGGAAATGCGCGAAGCCATACAGATGTTTAACTAACACGAACCGTTTCCAAAGGGTCTTACCTAACGAGATAAAAGAAAACCAAAAGAGACCTGTTTCATCACCAACAAAACTCAATTCAAAAATAGCGACATCTACTTGACTTTCTCGCTCTTATGTGGGAAAGGACTCAAGCTATTGGTAAATAAAGTATTGATTAATAATAGTTTATGTATAGGTAAATAAAGTATTGATTAATATATCTAATATGATATGGAATAAAAGGTAACTTAAAGAACCATCACACACACACACACACACACACACACTGAGGAAACAAGATAAAGATAGATAAGCTCACATTTTTTACAGCCCCTTGAGTTGCAGCAGATATTATGAAGTTTATTGCATATAAAACTGATTGAAGATTTGTGGATATCCAGGCAACAATTTCAATCTGCGGATAATTTTTTAAAGATCCTCTTTGATATAATGTTTGTATAGGTTAGTTTGCAGTCAATTTCTTGTACATTTTCAAAATAAAATGTTGACTGTTTCGATGATACAGATATAATAATTAAAAATAACTTGAATTTAAAAAGGCAGTATCTTTTACAATATTTTCACTGTAATTGATACTAATTTCTCATTCATTAAATAAGCTGTGTTTAATCATGGAAGAGAATATTGGATTGCAATTTTCATAAATTATTGAACGCATTTACCTGTAACTTTTGAAAATCATGCGTTTTTTTCTTTTCTATTGGATGATATATTCCTTATGTATTCATTCACATTATAAACTGAAATAATTTGTATTTAATTATTATATAATGTAAAGTATTGTAAAAACTTGAGATATTCACTGTTCTTGGTAAACATTTGAAATTTGTACGTGAAAAGTATTTTGAATTCATCCTTTCTTCATTGTTGTGCTGGGTAAGACATTTGCTTATAGCTCACCTTAAAATTAAATAGATATTGTTAACAATACACGATTAAGTCGTGTTACTAGACGATTCATTTATTTAATTTTCAGCGGGGCTTTAAGGGATTTTAAGTGAAATTCTTTTAATTATTAAATGCTCTCTTTTACAATTGAAAATCTTCTCTGTGCCTAAAACTAGTGATTCTTTGTGAAGATTGAAAAGAATACATTTTCCATTTATGAAACCTATTTTGTATTGATGAATTGCTTACAGTTTACATTTCTTTTGAACGGTTTCTTATAAATTTCCGCTTATAAGAATTTTGAAAATGTTATTTTTGTATTGTATGTCCTCCACAATTTCGCGTTTGGCAGTACCAGTTAATGGAATTCTAAATTTAGGTGCAGAAAATAATTCTTTGTAGGATCGCGTAACATTTTAAGCTTTCAATGAAATTGTTGCGGATGTGTTTAAACCTCTTATTGTATTAAAATGCTTTTCCATGACACAAAATTTCTTTGAAACTTCTGCTTTGTTCAAGATTAAGACCATTTCATCTCATGAAACTCGAAGCGTTCCCTTATAACATGTTTTCCATTATTATTTGATTTTATATTTATTCGTTTCTTAAAGAAGTTGTTAAATAATTTTGGTACTGAACTGTAGTTGTTCAAATTTTTGTCCACAGATTTTGATACTGATGAACGCATGTATATAAGATAGTATAAGTAGGGAAATTATAAATGAAGTGATTCAATTGTTTTATATTATTTATAATTATTTATTATAAATAATTATAAAAATGATTTTAATTGTTTTATGAAATTTTGTTTTTATTAACATTAAAAGAATAAAACGTGATTTTGGAATCAAATATATTTTATAAGTTAGGTCACTGGTCCTTGTGACCCATTCTTAAGGCGTTATTTTCACCTTATTTATCAGAATCATTATAAAAATTAAGGACGAATCGCTTCATAAGCCCAAGAACTTGTTACGCATTCCATTTTATCAGTGATTTCTGGCGATCATCCTGCGCGCTATTGTATATACTTTTATTTATCATTGTAAGATTGATGAAAAAAATATTTTTCTAACTATGATGAAGACTACATTTAGAATATCTACTTCGTCTTTGAAATTAAAGTTATATTTGCCAGTGGAAATGCTACTGTTCAAACTGGGGAATTTATTTATAGAAAATAAGGGAATTTTATTTTCTATAAGAAAAGCACAAGAAATTCTTCACTGAATACTTTCTTTAAATGCAATGTTAGTGAACTAAAAGGAATAAAAAATATGCTGAATAAAGCATTTTTAATTATTTCTGGAACATATTCCGAAGTATCTTGAATGTGGTGTCCATAGTGTTTCAAAGGCAATTTCATTTTTACCTTTTATGTGCATCATAAATAGTAGTAAAATAATTATTTAAATAAACTTTTACATTTGAAAAGCAAAAAATAAACTAATTTAATAATTACTATAAAAGCTCTTAAAAACGATAATCGATCATAAACTAAACAGTTATTGGAATCTTTAATTGTATTCAATTATTAATGCTTTTTATTAGCTCTCTATTTTAATTTCGAGCTTTTTGAGACGCTGGGGGGGGGGGAGTTTTACTTTCAAATTATATTCCTATAGAAATTTGGGAAACTCTCTGAAAAGTTTATTTTGAAAACAAAGAGTTATCAGATGTTATTGCGCACGAAGCAGATTCGGTGCTAATTATCGGCCTGCGTAAAAAAAATTTCAATCCGTTAATTGCATTTGATACAATGTACACTACTGGACAATTCCTAAGGACGCATCACAAATTGCAATGTAGCATAACATTAAACGAGACATGAGGGCTAGTAGGATAAAATATAGTTGCCACACTGTTCAGACATTAGAATAAAAAAAAAAATATTGTTCTGGAAAGTACAAAAACTGTGGAAAATCTGAATGAAAAAAATGTCCATTTGATGCTGCATAAGGAAAAATGGAACAATGCATCTATAAGTTAGCAGCACCTTTAAGAAAGGTATCAGTACAGGACATATCCAGCGTGGAGTGTGATGCAACATTCCACACGTTGTATCATACTTTGCACAACATTATCCAGCAGCTGTTGAGGCAATTTATCCTATTCCTCTGTGAGACACGGATGAGGGTGTTCTTGTTCATCGGAGGGTAGTTTCGACCAGCAGCTTGCCTCCTCAAAGCATGCCACACATTTTCAACGCGGTTTAGATCTGGAGAAAAGTGATGGCCATACAAAGTGTTGAATACCCTCGCTGTCTAGACAATCCTGAATAGCGAGTGTTCGATGACATGTTACGGTGTCGTCCATAAAAACAAATTTATCACCGACAGCATCACGGAAAAGACGAACATGAGGAAGTAGAACTTCATTAATGTATCATTGGCCCATCATAGTTCCATTCGCAATCACATGTAGGGGTGTGCGGCCATTGATCATGATGCCGGCCTACACCATGGCACTGCATGTCGGATATCGGTCCGTTACCTGAATATTTCTGGACGATTAGCAGTACCACTCTCGTGCCAGATCATTTGGCGTCTACAATCCGATGACAGACTGAACCTACTCTCATCTGAGAATAGTACGTATGCTCAGTCTTGTTCAGTCCAATTGCGATGCTCATGGCACCTTTGCAAGTGGGCAGTACGGTGCTGTCTGGTCAATGAAACACACACCAGGTCGGGCGTATAGTCCTCTTCCCCTCAAACGTCTGGCAACAGTTGTTCAGGAGATCTGATTTCCTGAGGCAGCTAGAAACTGATTTGTGACCTGCTGAGCTGTGGTGTGCCTGTTCCTTTTTGCTGATAGGACGATATATCTGTCTTCTGCAGGCGTCGTACTTCTAACACGACCTCTCCCGTGCCACCTACTACACATTCTAGTAGTTTTAAATGACTTCCACAGCCATGAAACAACGCTGTGAGCGATGTCGAACCCCCTGGAAACATCTGTTATTTTTCGCCTTTCTTCGATCTTTTCAATAATTCTGCCGCGCATAAAATCATCTAAGTGAGGTCAGGAAGACATGCCAAAAATTTCAAGTTCGTCTATTAAATTTTTCCTGTAAAACTTTGACTTGAAACAACAACTGTCCACACGCGTCAAAACCCTTAAAGCTCTTATGATCGCTATCACGTAATGCACAGATGTGGAAAAAAATTTGCATACGCATACTTCTTCTTACTATATCCCGCACTTTTTCTAGTTTTCCACATTTTGCTTCCTTTTATTTTGTGGTTGTTATTGATGATAGTGTTATCCGTCCTTAGCAATTGTCCAGCAGTGTATTTATATTGTTAGACAATGGGAAAATATAGTGTCAATAAAATGTTGGGTACTTTTTTGTGTTGCATGAAATTATGAAGATATCAGCAAAATTATTTCATTTATGCAAAAAGTAATTCATAATTTTTCTTTTGTGGAAAACAACGAAAATTTCCTTTTCCATTTGATATCTCTTTTTTTTTATCATTTGCTCATATTATTAATTTCTCATTTTCTCTTTTCTTTTGTAATTAAAATATAATTCCTTTAATATCCTTTATGTCTGGCAAAGAATAGAACTTAAGTTATATTTATTTTTGATGTGTTCGTTTGATGCTTTATTTTATGTGAGACTTTATTTAATCAGAAAATGAAGAGAAAGAAAACACCAAATAAAAATAATTAAATTGTTTATAATTCTTTGAATGAAAATTTTCCAGTAAAATGGATTGGGTGAAGTGGTCCAATTCTTTGCCCACCAGATCACTTGATATAACGCCTTTAAGAGTGTTCGTAAAGATTATAGTTTGCTGGAGCAATAGCCTCTGTGGTTACTGACATGTTCCCCGTATCTGACTCAAAATGGACTGTCATCTTGGTATTCAGTGAATGACGGATGTCCATTGGCAAAGGCCATAAAACTTCTTGAATCTATCTAACTATTAGTGACTTTAAATTTATCTTCATTACTTTATGTATTTTTTATAATTACTTAATAATTAAAATGTGTCCAATATTTTACAGATAAAGTTTCTCTCGCCATAAAATTACTCTAAATAATTTAATCTAATAAAAGTTCACACACACTTGTATAACATTTTATTTTAAATGTTTCCAAAGGAAGTGGAGGAATTTTCCTCCTTGTCCACACGGTATACTGTCAACAGATCAGTTGTCTCGTAGGCCGTGGGCAGAGGAGCTGTTGGGGCGGTAACTGTTACGTTACTATCTTAAAAAAAAATACGTTTACTATTTATAAATATAGCATCCAAATATA
This sequence comes from Latrodectus elegans, assembly GCA_030067965.1. Taxonomy (NCBI): domain Eukaryota; kingdom Metazoa; phylum Arthropoda; class Arachnida; order Araneae; family Theridiidae; genus Latrodectus; species Latrodectus elegans. The sequence goes on from CM057822.1 coordinate 105,387,341, forward strand.
TCTGAATATTAAATTTACTCCGTGGATGATATTTAAAATTAACTGTGTTGCTCTTGTTTTCTCTTCTATGAAATATATGCGTAAAAGCAAGTCTCGAAGTGAGAAAAATTTTGTTAAAATCGGTGTTATTAAACTCTTTTTTTATGCATCGCTTTCCTGCTTACCAATTATTGCGTCTCAACAGTCAGAAATAATTCATTTTTTCAGAACAGATAATGTCCGTAGAATATGATACCGATAATATCTGTGTGGCATATGGTAATCAAAACTAGCAAGAAATATTCCCTCCTTTAGAAGAACACACACTTTGATAACAATATCGAAGGAAGACTCATTTAAAAATATGAAATAAAATGATGAATTTTCAAAATATGGTCTTCAAAGAATCGGAAATTATTCTGTATTAAATATCTAATATTATGATTTATATTTTATTTTGCTCTGTAGGATTGCGAAGTCTAACTAAACCGAAAGTTTCTAAATTACTATTGCCATCCATGTCTAACCACTTGAACTTCTAAAGTGTAAGAGTTACAGAATTATTTTAAGACCAAATTTTTTTGATGCCTAAAAATGTTTTGGTTAAAAGCTGAATGAGGTGGAGAGAGAGAGAGAGAGAGAGAGAGAGTTATGCTCTCACATCTGCGCACTGTTGAAGGTTCTTGCGCCGCCACCAGAAAAAACGTTTGAACTTTGAGGCTTCCCTCCCACTGAAGACATTCAGGAGATACGGGGCAACTGGGAATCTCAAGCATCCGTCATCAGGCCTGATTCAATAATCAGGTTTGACACTGGCATTTTACTTGTTTTAAAAATAATATACTCAGTTGCCTTTGTTACTTTAAAATGCAATTTTAAAACAAAAACTTACTTCAAATGTAGAAATAATGATTGGTACAGACAAACGCTTTTTTCAAAATTATATTATGTTCATTCCGAGTTTTCCAAATTTTTAGTATTTGCGGGCCCAATATGAATCATAATTTTAATTCTGCCTTTCCCTCATACACTAAATTTTATACAATAATAACACATTTTGAGTATTTTGACGCTAAACCTACACTACGACTTTAATTTTAAACTTCACAAATTACCAAAAATACGGAAATTTACTGACATTCAATAACACCGATTCTTTGCATCGACAAATTAAGAATATGGTGCCTTTTTATTGTTTTTGTGTTCACCATAATGAACATTCTCGAAGTTTTCATCCCCATGGTTTGTCCCAAATATTCTAGAATGTCGTTAAGATTCTGTCATGAGTATGCGCGAATGCAGCAAAAGTCATGAACATTTTCTCATTGAGTGAAAGAGAATGTTCGATAAGGTCAGTTTAAATTTCAGCCAGTCTCATTGGAGTCTTTTATCGCTGTCAAACCGAACGTGAATGCTTATGATATCTACTTTTTCGTATAAGTCGCAAAATCCACCGTATTAAATATTCATGGCAGCAGATTTATGTAGAATCATGCATAAATTGTTCAGTGGGTGAAAGCGAGCATTAGACGATAGTAAAATATCTCAATAAGTACTCAGTCGTGCGTAGTTCCAAAAATTAAATCAAGAAAGTATTCTCAAGAATACTTAAATTTTGAATTTACTAGTACTAAAATTACTGAAGAAGAAAGGCCCTGGGTGTATCATTTGCTCAAAACTGTTGGCGGCAGATAGCATGACATCTAATAAACTTAAATGACACTTGGACATTCTTCGTAATGGGCGCATCAACAAACTTAGAAAAATCTTCAAATCAAATCATATGAAAAGCAAAAATCATTTTTTAAAAACAATTCATGAAGGAAAGTTCCCTCGCGCTAAGTTTCATAGAAAATTGCCAGATGTAAAAAAATGTCATACCGTTGTGAAGCTTATTTTGCCTGAGATTGTAGAATCTATATTTGGCGGTAATTTTGCAAAACAACTGAGATCCATACCTCTTTCAATTGATACTGTTGCCTGTTAAATTATAGCTGTAGATGTATAGCGTCAGTTTTCTCGAAGTTAGATATCAAATTGTTTTCAGTATAGTTTAATGAGGCATCAAATGGTGATAACGATGCTCATTTCATAACCGATATATCACTAGAAGTAAAACTACTTTTCAGAAAATTAATAGAACTCCAAGTAACACTTGCAATATTTGCTATCTTAAATGACTTTATGAACGAGACAAACACATAAAAGGAAAACATTGCATCAGAATAGGCACTGATGGTGCTCTTTTAATGTTAGGAAGATTATAAAATATACAAACACTTGTAAAACAAAAATTGCCACAGTTCGCTTGAACACTTTGCATTATCCATAAAGATTGAATATTGTGTTAACTACGATTGTAACCGTAGTAAATTACATAAAAATGAAGCCTTTTTAAAATCAAGAATCATTTCTACACTTTGTAGGGACGTGGTTGCACCACATTCGGCGCTTCCATCTCATGGAGAGTCGAGACTGTCATCACATGGGAAATTTTTGCAATGTTTTTATGAATACCGCCATTTTCTTAAGAAGAAAAGACATGAAGCCGATACTTTTAGCGTTTTTTTTTTTTTTAATGATGAAATTGAACTATGTAGTAGACATATTAGAGAAACTAAATAATTTCAATCTTCAACTCCAAGGATCCATATATTTCATATGAGTGAGGAAATAAATGCTTTTTGTAGATAACTGGAATTGTGTAGTAGTAATTTAAAGCAAAAAAATATAATAAATAAATAATAAAAAAGAACCTGACAATGTTAACAAATGTGGATGATAATAAAGTTAACAAGACTGAAGCACAGTATGCAAAAGCTGTTTCTGTAACCAGAAAGCCATGGTGTCAAAGACTTTTAAAGTTTATTTCTTAATGAGAGAGAGAGAGAGAAAAAAAAAGTCTGATAGAGTGGTTTCATTTCATAATACTCCCGAAGGGCCTTAATTGCTATGAAAGAACCTTTTATAGACTTGAGGAAAAGGCGGTGAAATCAAAATCCAATTTAGTAATAAATTATTCTTTGAATTTTGGGCATGAAGGGAGGATGGGTTTGCTGCTCTAAAACAACGACGTTTCCCATTCTTAACATCCCACTTTTATAAAATGGATTGGTGTAAGTGTGATATCCCTCTCTAAGTGATTTCTTGCCTAATCTAGCGCCCTTCGGTTTGATTATAGTATTGCCAATTTGAGTTTTTGTTTTTATTATAGTGTTGCCAAATTCTGTTTTTGCTACTTTCCAGATATTGTTTTTCTCATTTTTTTACATTATTTTTACGTCGTATATATATGCTTCTTTTCAGTGGCAACAGTATTTTTAGTTTTCAATTTGCTTGTCAATTTAATTTTTTTTTCAAGTTAATTTTTTTTTGGGGGTGGGGGGTGAAGAGCGGCAATTTAAATTCCGTTTTCTCATATCTATTTTTTATTTTTGTTCGGATGTAGCGCGGAATATATTTTATATTTGCATATTTTTTATTTCGCTGTGCCAGTGCTATAGTGCCAGAAATTTAATACTGTCTTTTATATTCGTTTTGTATTTCGCTACGGATGTAGCGCCGGAATCTCAATCCTGTTTTTATGTTCGTTTTGTAGTTCACTATCGATATCGAGCCAGATTTTAAACTCTGATTTTTATATCCATTTTGGATTTCACTATGCATATAAAGCGCCCAACGAAAAACGAAATTATGAAATTTATTTTAATCATTTTCTGCAGGCATAGAATTTCTAGAATTATATGTACATAAATTACCAAAAATTAAGTACATAAATTTCCAAAAATAAAGGAAATTATAGAATCGTTCTATTTTTTGGAATTATTCTAGATTTGTCTACTTTAGTAATGGTTTGCAACACTCTATCTTAAATCACTAAAATTCATTATTTTATTTATTTTCAACTAGATGTTATTAAATATAATTATTTTTGTTACTATATTTCCTTTAATATTAATTCTGAAATAATTGTAGATAGAATCTTATTACGATTGATGTTTTCTTATATACTGTTAAAATTTGAGCAATTTGAAATCGAGGGGGGGGGGAAGGAGGCTTTATTTACAGTAGTTGTTATTGTTTTCTTATGTAGTGATAGGCGTAGTAATTCAAAATCAGGGTAAACCCCGGTTTCTTACGCTGATTGGTACCCATTCTGGGTTACTACTGTGGCGAAGAAAAAAAGTCGCCATAATCACCAATAGAGGGAGATAACCTACCAGTTTCACTGGATTTTCTGTGGCAGTGTCTTTTAAGACAAAACATAAAGCTCAGCTTAATATAGGAATAGAAATGGGAATGTCTGTTTTTAATATTTAGTCTTCCTTCGAAAAGCTTTGTTGTGTGATACAGGACCAAGGAAATCACTAATAATCATTGAATTTGTTTTTAAATTAGTAAGTTCTTTTAATTTAGAAAGTTAATTATAAATATTATGTCAAAATGTATTTTGAATTGAATGTGCTTTTGCATTCTTTTCACTCAATCAATTTTTATTAAATAATAATTTCTATTGGATATGCTGGAGCCCATCTTTTAAAGTGCTGTAAAACAACCTCCAGGGGGAGCGCTCAAGAGGCTGAGAACCGCAGCGTAATTTCTTACGAAGCGTCTCTAAAAGTTAAAGGCGAAATAAGCATCAAATGTCTTCCAGTCTATGCTTTTATCTTTAACCACCCAATCTTTTTAGTTGATCGAATGTTTTACTCTATAAGAAGGGAAAGTATCGCAGTATTTGTAATGAATAATTAAAAATTCAGATTATTTTTAATTGAAATAAGAATGTAAGATGTGTTAAGAGCTATAAATTCTGTTCTGATAAAATAAAAAAGAAAGCTATAATTGAATATGTTGAAAAGCAAATGAATTTTAAAATCTTTCATCATGAAACTAATTTACTATTCTTGGGTGCGGCAGTTTTTCCCTCATCTGATAAGTATCTACACATAAAGTTTCTGGTGTGAAATTGTTTTTTAACAAATATTTATATTTGTAATTTGAATGATCAAGTTTTTGGGGAAAGATTCTCGCAAATTTTAATAATATTTCCAAGATATTGTATTGAAAAGAATGAATTCAAATTTCCGCAGAGATTTTTCAAATGATTAGAGTTTCGTAAAGGATAGTTATAATTCCACGAGTTTTTCTGGACTCGATCATTTAAAGAATATTCACTGTCTAGGAATGTTTTATTGTTTAAATATTGTATTCAAAACAAAAACTCAGTAGATTATTCCAGCTGAACTTTTAAGAAAGGTTTCGTTTAAACAGTTCCTTGGTTCATGCTTATGATAGTTGAATTAGAACGAAATCAGAAAACTGAAACTTCGCCCCATCCCTGCATATCAATGTCTTGCGTCAAGGAAAGTCTCCATGTAATGCCATTCTTTACTTAACATTGTGTAGAGAGATTTATTCTGGATTTATTCGGTGTTTTAGTAGTAAGACCAAGTTCACTGGAACGGAAGGCTCCGGACTCGATCCTGGCCATTACTAAACAGCGGGAAAATTTTCCGCTTCTGCATTTTGCATTAATTAAAATTAAAATGATAAAAAGTAAATTTTGTAAAATGTAATCCAAAAGATTGCTTTATTTATTTTTAATGTAATTCAATAATTTTCACAGTTTATTACATATACTGAAATATTTGTTATTGTTTAATCAATGTGATATAATTTAACTGTCTCTGCCATTCTGTGCAAATGGAAAATTTCTCCCTTTCAAACTTTTCATCTTTAATGAATCGTTTCTTATGTAAGGAGGCTCGATTGCAGATATAACATGAGCGTTAAGAATAAACTGTCACCACACACTCTTCCAATGAAAATGTGAACACTATGCGCTCTCCGAGCACACACACACACACTGGAAGAAAAGGAGAGTCGTCCCATTGCAACAGTCCGAAAACGGAAGCAGCTGCTCACACACTATTTCACGTTAAGAACTTTCATTAAAAGATCCCTTCAATTTTGCATCGCGAGGGGAATCAGGATTAGAAAGTCCTTCTACGATTGTCATTCATTAATTCGGGTTGTATTAGGGAAAACCCGGTGCTGATTTAAATTTTGAATAGAGTAATTTTAAAATTTTTATTTTTAGATTTCTTTCCATTTCTCTTAATCAATGGAGATACATATTAAATTTTTAGCCTCAATTAGTTGACAATCCAAACTGATATTATGTCTCAATTAAATGTGTAAATCAGTTTGCTTTTAAATTATACTACATTTAAAAATTTATTTATTGAAACGTTATAAATTTTATTGAAAAAATTAAATTCATCTGTATTCACTTTTATCCCGTTTGCAGGTAAGGTTTAAAAAAATGTATTTTAAAATAGATGTGTCCTTGCGTGAAATAAATGTCATTTCACTGTAGATCTACAGAATTTTAAAACATAGCACTTTCATTTAACAGAAATACAAAGCATTTATTTATGCTACATTAAAAAAAATTAATTAAACAAATATATTTTGTTTTCTGCTCACCATCTTTTTATCTTAGAACTACAACTTCAAAACCAGCGCATCACAAAACAAAACTGAGGAAAGAAACATACGTTATGCACTAGACGGTGCTACTCTCGCCCTGTCAAAGTAGCTTTAGGACAGATTATTGTTGTGTTTCTTGCATATATTAGAGAAAATTGCTGAAAATAATGTTAATGGGAAAATAAAAGTAACTCTCTCTCCTATAATAAAATCATTGCATACATATATGTATAGTGTATGTATTGAGTGTGTGTATGACACACAGTAAAATATTTATGAATATAAATTATTTCTAACTCTTATTTTAGACAAATATTATTTTAAGCAAATATCCTCATGTATAATAGAAGTTCTGTATAACTTTGAGATAAATACTAACAAAATAATCCGTCAGTGCAGTTTAGAATAATAATATTTGGTACTGACATTGCTGTTCTGTGTGAAGTTACAATAACAGTTAAAGTGTAAAAGGTAAAAAAATTCTACAAACTTTCATTTCAAACTTGTTTCTTGTGATAGAAGTTCAGCTTAAAATCTAGCACATTTAAAACGTCATAATTTTAATTCATTAAACCAGGGTATTTAACTGTAAAAAATATAAATATAAAAAAAGATTACTCAAATTATAATTAAAATTAATATTTATTAATTTTATAAAAGAGTTTTATTGATCAATATGTTTGTTAAATTAACGGGATTTGTGCAATTATTTAAAACCTTTCTGAGAAAAGGGAGCTTCCTTTCTGATTGAATGACAACAAATTCTCGATTCCAATTTCTCGATTGAATTCCGCAAATCCATTTTTCTGTTAGTAAATCTGATCGGCGAAAACGAGAAAAACTGTCTATCTTTAAATTCTGTAGACTCTTGACGTTTTATTCTTGAACATTTTATAAGGTTTTGTGGTGATGACAAGATGTATACGCTCATGGACCTGGTCTAGCACTGCTGACCTCGGGGGCATGCAACAACAACAATAACATAAATAAGTATTGAGGCTCAGTGACTGCGTGTGGCAATTTATGAGATACAAATCCTTGTTATATCTTCCCCGCCAGGATTCTTTAAACTTTGTTTAGATAACAAAAGGAAAAGAATAACCGAATTGTAATTATAAATTGGTCATAACAAGAAACAATATACAAGAAACGATATTTTATAGATAACAGTTCCAACAACATTATATCATAATTTTAACAATATATTCTTCATAAGGGATTTATAAATACTTGATACAATAGCAAACCAAACATTGTGTTAACACAGTCTTTTATATTGACATTGAAATATTTATTAATATATAAATATTCCCTAGACAGACTTGTGTTATCGATGGAAAAAATAGAGGAATATGTTAAGAGTGAAGAAATAGCTAAACATATTGGGGTATTTGGTACAGGTTTTATAATAACTGACTTTAACGAAGTGATCATTCCATCTCCAGAATCGGTTCCACTTACCGAGCCGTGACGGTAATGGTTGAGCGACACCTGTTAATGAATGAATCACACTCTTGTCTGCTTCCTACGAGAATATTTCGATTTGCAGTGATATTCTTGGCCGTCATCTGATTCCGCTCAACAAGAAGGATTGGCCTGTTTCTGCTTTCACACGATGCAATGGAGTGAAATTTCGTAAGCACCGACATCGGTGGATGCAAAAAATATGATTGTGACACGTATCTAGCATGTGACTTTGATCAAACTTTTGACCTTTTACCTCCAGTTCTGTTAAGGGGCAACTATAAGCTCTTTCGTTATGGTTATGGCTAATGGTTTTAATTCGTGTCAAGAGCTCCACGAGAGTGACACGATAGCTGCGAAAGGGAAGCTCAAGGATTCTTCAGATTGCTGGTTACGCGAACTTATATGAATTGTGCAAAATTTGATGCCCCTTTTTCATGGACGATTTAAGTGAATCAGTTTGATTTTCTTTTGTAATCAACTACGACAGGCTAAAATTCCTTGTCTCATCGATAACTATAACATTCTATAACGAAAAAGGATCTGTTACAAAAAGTCAGAGTTCATTAAACACATAAGCCCCCGAACTAATATTTACCAGATTTGCAAATCTTGTTAACCAATTAACTTTAAAACATATTTGAATTTTTTTAAATGGATGATGACTCACAAATTCAACCGGGAACCATTAAAAAGACCAACAAAGAAATAAATTATTTATTTTCAAGATTCATGGAAGTTTTGCGCTGTCGCAAAATTTAATAAACAAACTAGAATGCTAATACCAAAATTTAACAGCCGAAAGCTCTTTATCAGCGATTTCTGCTCAAGCAAAATTTTATTTTAAATGCTAGACTACAGAATAATTTCCAGTCTTCGTTGTCTGAAAATGCTAATAATAAAAAATTAAAAGTCACAAAAATAAACAACATTTTGCAATAAGTGCTTGGTTCATGTTTCGTTTTGAATTGTTCTTTACTTTATGGTCACTTATAGCGCATAGAGATGATTAAACCCTGCTCAAAAGTCGATTCCGAACAACTACAATCATCTACACCGAAAATGGGATTCGAGCTCAATAAATATTTAGCTGAAGATCAGTACGCGTTTTATGCATCTTCCAACACGGCCAACGTATAGGGCGAATAAGAAAGTGATGTTTAAATGATTGTGGTTATTAAATTTTAAAAAAATTAGAAATATTAAAAAATGTAATTCACTCCTTAAATTTTTATTTTTCAAAAAGAATTTCAGAAAATTTTTGCAAATTAACTCATTGTTACTTTTAGATAAGGAAGTCGCTTTACCTTCCATGCAACAGCTATTTCGCAATTTATTTTCCTTCAAATTTAAAATAAACAGACCAAACAATATAAAAAAAACTAGCAAAAGATGTTGATGGGTGATAAAGAGATAAGCCTGATGCATCTTTTCTGACGACAGTCATCTTTACAATAGAACATCTTTCTCTTATTTTGAGATCATAATTATTTAATTGTGAAAAAGTTTTTAATTTGTGAAAAACATGCCAAGTATCAGGGATTCAAATTAGATTAGGAGATTCTTAGTCATGCCTATGCAAACAACTTGATTCTCAAGGAGAAACGGCGATTGAAAATTTTGAAATACATTTCTGGTAAAGACTGGAAAGCGGATTCTCAGACACTTTGAAATATTTACATTGCCTTTATTCGTCTCATTCTTAAATATAGTGTACAGGTCTATCAGGTTGCTCCTTCTAGCAATCTTGATACCGTCTAAAAACCGTCCAACTCTCTACTGCCAGAATCATCAATGGCCTCCATAATAGTTGCCTCAGGCATACTGTATTGTATGAAGCTGACTTAGAACCTCTCACACTAAGTAGCAAATACATCTTGGCTAAATATTTTGCCAAACTGATCAGTTACGGTGACCAGCACCGAACGTATAGTTATGTTGGAGCAATAATCTTCGCCTCACGAAAGAAAGACCGCTTAGCCATGCCAAAAATGAGTGCATAATGAAGTAGAATACGTCTCACTAGCTTGTGGTATGGATGTTGATTTTATGTTTGCGTCTTTTTCAATACTAATTTGAGCTTATATACTAACAAAAACATACCCAGAATATCTTAAAGAGCTTGCTTCGGAGACTATAATTCCTTGTGGTGCATTACAGATCTTCACTGACGATAGTACGAATGAAGGGGCTGTTTCGTTAAAAATTTGCTGCTAAAAAGAACGGCATTGGATTTTGGCTAAGGAAACCCGAGAATTGCTCGGTGTTCCGTGTAGAACTAATAGCTATTGAGAACTCTCGTGTAAAGTGTCATGTACAGGCCATAAGTTTATTCACTGTATCCAAAATGCAACGCAAAATTAAGCTGCTCCTGTCCACATTTTGACTTTGCATTGGTGTAATTAAATGCCTGTTATTCTCGAGCCCTGAGACTGTGCTCCATTTTTTAAGGCATTTGAGCTCATGGACCTGGCTCATGTTGATATCAACCAGCAGGAATAAGCCACAACAACAGCACGGACCTAAGCTTATCAGATCAGAAGATCAAAATGTGAGTAATTTTTACACTGCATGTGGATTGCTGCGAAACTTCGTTTCTGAGATTGAATAAAAATACAACGGAACGCTAGGAAGCACTAGGAAGGGACGCCAAATGAAAATGAGATTGAAATGACTAACATTTTAGAAGACAAGAGGAACACGGATTAGAAAGAAAGTTGTTCTCCTTTAGAAATTGATGGTCATTGTTTCCCTCCAGTTATCCATTGAATCAGAAAAAAAACCGAGACATAGAATTGAATTGCTTATTGAGAGTGGGAATACCATGATGTTACCATTTGTCGGGATTCAACAGATGTCATGTGAAAGTGGAATCAATGGGTTGTAAAAGAGTCATATTAAACGGTATGCAGGATCTCAACGACTCTCCATGATTAACACCCAAGATTATAGATATGGTGTGAGGCCGACACAACGAATCATTAAATTGGAAGTGAGATTTTTCCTTGCCTATCTCATACCTGCTCGTGGAATGGAGCGATGTTTTGAGTAATGCTGACTACTAATTATTTATTCTATATCATATTTGTGTGCCCCAGAGGACGCACACAAATATGATATAGAATAAATAATTAAATTAAGGCATAACCAGAATGCAAAAATAGAACTAGTTGTTGCTAAGGGATTGGAAGACTTTATAAATATTTGTCTGCAGTTATTCTAGGTCTAGGAGACCCCATCTTTCAACAGTGTAATGACAGATCATACGTCCTATTGTGAAGAAGGTATGCAGTTGCGTCACGGCCCTCTGATGTCGTGGACTGCTGTCCCACCACTGCCACCTAGTGAGTCGTCCGTTTCTATATTCCATCTTTACTCTGTGGCTGATCTGGCAGTTTCACTTGCTTGGGATGGCACAACTGTTTCTATTAATTTCTTATCCTAAAATTTCCTAACATAATTAAATAACTGTAATTTTTTAAATTCGTTATTTTTCTCACTGGTTTAATGTTTACGTGATAATAAATATCTTCTTGTTATTTTCTTTCATGGTACTTCTTTTTTTTAATGCCGGCAGTATGCATTATAAACAAAAAATTGAAATTGTCTTTATGTAAAATGTTTGGGGTTTATTTATTTGTTACACATTTTTATTTTAGTGCGTTTTATGTTATGACGGATAAATGGCTGCTCATGTATTCCGTCTTTGCTATAGAGAACCATTACCAGAGATGATTTCATCCATTTAACAAGAATTACGAGTCCTCCCTTTCAGTTCATTGCCGCGCTTCTTTACGAAGAAGCTTAAAGCGACATTTTCTCGTTCTACAATAGTTACTTTTCTTTTTGTACATGTTTTTTTTTTTTGCCAAATTAAGTTTCTCAATTTTGTTACCACATTGTATTGATGAGCAAATACAATTCAACGGTAGGAAGATGATAAATTTTATTGCTTCCACACTTGTTGAAATCAAAGAATAATAAAGAAATTAATTTTGAAATGTATGATATTTATGTTCTATTGATTTTATTGTAAAATAATTAAAAAATGAAATTACTACTTAAAATGTTATTAAATATAGATTGAAAAATAAAAGATTATAATATTTGATATTTTAAGAGAGGCTCGCTTCTGCAAGCTCCGATGATATGCTGCTGGTAATTGAAAATTCATATGATAGAAAAACAAGTATTCGATATTAAAACTAATTTTTTTTAACAAACTCCCTTCGCTTTATGAGGAAAATGCTGTTAGAAAATATTTAGTACACAGAACATAATAAACACACAAGTAAAATTTATATTTAAAAATTACTTTCATTAAAACTTAAATTCATGCCAAGCAATCACATTTATATTTCTGTTTTAAAACTGCATTTTTTATAACATATTTTTTCACTTTTTTAAATATAAATTAGCATTTTACTGTTGTTTTGCTCTTAAGAGTATTTCAGTCTTGTTGGACCGGCGTAATTTACAACAGTCGCAGCCCCACATTTTCTCCTTTGAAAATTCATTTTTATGTTTTCTCTCAGTCATTCAATACATACAAATTACATCTAAGTTCTCCTTTAATGAGTCCGACGAAATTCATGGTTAAGCGATTTTGCCTCAATCAGGTGGTCAGGAAAATGTTTTTGGCTTTATTCAATTATGAAGATTTCTTTAATAAATTTCTCAAAATAATCCATGCATCCATCATGTTTTATCACTATAAAGTGGTTATTTCTTTCGTTACAGAAGAGATTCTGAGTATGCAACTTTATTACAATTTTCACTGGTTTAAAATATCAATGACGTCAGATAACGTTTCTTTTACGTCACATCGTATTGAGACGGCATTGTAAATCCGACTATTCGAAAAATTTTCTGCCCAACTTCAATATCACATTCTTCGAGCGGCATTAAACAAAGCAAAACTCATCATCGAAAACCTGAGAATATCGTCGAATCTCCTTTTGTTAATAAAACTATTTCTTATATAAGGATCGGACTGAGAAGCAGTTTTCCATTAACACGTTGACAATAGAACAAAAGAAAAAGCAAAATGAAAAAGATATGAAAAAATATTTACATTATATTTAGTAAATCGGCAAGTCCAAAATTTTAGATATATAAATTTTTGAAGATTTCATTAATAAAATTTTAAATTATTACTCTTTTTAATCTCTAAAGGCTAATGCCTTGTTTAAGCTAACATTAAAAGTTTTCTTTTTTGGTATATCATTCCAAGCATCGATGTTCCGTCATTGATGTGCTAGGTTTCCGTGCGGCAATTATGTCATTGTCACTCTTTGAAGTACACTGCTGGACAATTGCTAAGGACGGATAACACTATCATCTATACCAACCACAAAATGAAAGGAAGCAAAATGTGGAAAATTAGAATAACTGCGGGATATAGTAAGAATTATGCGTATGCAAATTTTTTTTTCCACGTCTGTTCATTATGTGATAGCGTTCATAAGAGTCTTAAAGGTTTTGACGCGTGAGGACAGTTGTTGTTTCAAGTCAAAGTTTTACAGGAAAGATTTGATAGACGAACTTGAAATTTGTGGCATGTCTTCCCGGCATCACTTAGATGATTTTATGCGTGGCCAAATTATTGGACAGATCGAAGAAGGGCGAAAAGTAACATATGTTGCCAGAGAGTTCGACATCGCTCACAGCGTTGTTTCACGGCTATGGAAGTTATTTAAAACTACTGGAATGTGTAGTAAGCGGCACGGGGGAGGTCATGTTAGAAGTATGACGTTTTCAGAAGACAGATATATCGTCCTATCATCAAAAAAGAACAGGCGCACCAGAGCTCAGCAGGTGGCAAATCAGTTTCTTGCTGCCTCAGGAAAGCAGATCTCCCGAAAATCTGTTGCCAGACGTTTGAGGGGAGGGGGATTATATGCCCGCAGACCTGTTGTGTATGTTCCATTGACCAGACAGCACCGCGCAAAGGTGTCGCGAGCAACGCAATTGGACTGAACAGGACTGGGCATGCGTACTATTCTCAGATGAGAGTAGGTTCAGTCTGTCATCGGATTGTAGATGCCAACTGATCTGGCGCGAGAGTGGTATTGCTTATCATCCAAAAAATATCCAGGAAAAGGACTGATATTGGACAGGACTGTATATATATATATATATATATATATATATATATATATATATATATATATATATATATATATATATAATACACTACTGTCCATTAAAATTGCTACACCAGGAAGAAATGCAGGTAACAAAATGATATTTATTGGACAAATATTTTGTACCAGAAATAACAAAATAACATGTGATTAAATTTTCAAAAAATTTGGCTGGATAGATCCTGAGAAATCAGTACCCAGAACAACCACCTCTGGCAGTAATAACAGCAGTTATACGCCTGGGCATTGAGTCAAACAGAGATTGGATTGCATGTACAGGTAAAGATACCCATGCAGCTTCAACACGATGCCACAGTTCATCAACCGTAGTGACTGGCGTTTGGTAACGAGCCAGTCGCTTGGCAACTATTAACCAGACGTTTTCTATTGGTGAAAGATCCGGAGAACGTGCTGGCCAGAGCAACAGCGGAACATGTTCCGTATCAAGGAATGACCGTACAATACCAGCAACATGGGATCGGACATTAAACTGCTGAAACGTAGTGTTTCGCATAGCTCGAATAAAGGGTAGAGCCACGGGTCGTAACACACCAGAAATGTAACGTGCACTGTTCAAAGCACCGTCAATGCGAACAAGAGGAGACCGAGACGTGTATCCAATGGCACCCCATACCATCACGCCAGGTGATGGGCCAGTATGACGATGACGAATGCACGCTGCCAGTGTGCGTTCACCACGATGCTGCCAACCACGGATGCGACCATCATGATGCTGTACACAGAACCTGGATTCATCTGAAAAGATGACGTCTCGCCATTCGTGCACCCAGGTTCGTCGTTGATCACACCATTGAAGGCACTCTTGTCTATGACGCAGCGTCCAGGGAAGCCGCAGCCATGATCTCCGAGCTGAGAGTCCATGCTGTCGCAAACGTTGTCGAATTGTTCGTGCAGACACTTGTTGTCTTTCAAACGACCCCATTTCTTGACTCACGGCTCATGACGTGGTTGCACGATCCATTACGGCCATGCGGATAATATGCCTGTCTTCTCGGCTGCTAGTGATAGGTGGCCGTTGAGATTTCGCATGGCGTTTCGTATTACCGCCCTGAACACATCGAATCCATATTCTGCCAACAGTCATTGGATCTCGACCGACGCGAGCAGCAATACTGCTATAAGATAAACCGCAATCCCGGTACGCTACAATTCGACCTTTATCAAAGTCAGAAACGTGCTGGTATGCATTTCTCCTTCTTACACGAGGCATCACAACAACTTTTCACCAGGCAACAACGTTCAAATACAATTTGTGTATGAGGAACCGGCTGAACAATTTCCTCATTTAAACACAATGTAGGTGTCGCTACTGGCGTCTGCTTTGTCTGAATGCGCTGAAAAGCTAATCATTTGCATATCACAGCACCTTCTTCCTTTGGTATAAATTTCACGTCTGTAGCATGTCGCCTTCTTGGTGTAGCAATTTTAATGGCCAGTAGTGTATATAGAACTTTTGAATCCAGCCTAACAGTTGAAAGTTTTTGAAAAGGCACCTGAATATCCTCCTCGTTTTGCCTTTCGTATGTTCTATAAGCGGTATTCATGAGATCTTAAGGGATGAAACCTTGACTTATCCTCCACCGTTACTCTAGCGTCCATGTGGAAGGCTTGGCATTGTTCACACTTGCTGCACCATCCATTTTGAAGAATTGCGCGTTTATTCTAAAATTTTATTACCATTTCTCTTCAACACGTGGTTTAAATTTGTTTTTCTAGTTATTCGTATTTTCCAAAGAACAAAGACTTCTATTGAACCAAATTGAGAAAATAACTACAGGCTTTCATGGAAGGTGAAACGAATGACAATTTTAGTTCTATTTCTATTTATTCTTTGATGGCTCTAAAATATTTTAGCACCACCCAAAAGCAAGTCATTGCTGCTTTTGTTTCGAGAATCTACTTAATTCGACACAAATTGTTTTCATTCAGCGAGCGATGCACTCTGAGCGGCGTCCGATGAATGGGAATGACGTGAACGGAAATAACTATTGCATCCAGCTGACTATGAGTGCGGGTAAACGTGAGAATTGCTCTATGCTTCTTCCCTCGTACATCAGGTAGTGCGCTTTTTTGCAAAAGATAGCTCTGCAAAATGAGCGAAATGCAAATAGACTTGCTGAGCAGATCGTGGGTTGCAATCTTAATTTTCGGATAGCATATATCAAAGTCTTTAGAGTGAGGTGAGCCATTCAGAAAGTGAGGCGTGCGATGCAGGTTTGTTTTGTTACTCCCCGGACAGCCTCTCCCTTCAGACGATAGAATTCCACACACACAAACTGCTTAAAAATGTAGTTTGATTATTCACATTTTAGTCTCGATCTTGCTCCCTGTAACTTTCATCATTTCTACGTAAAGAAAGTCTTGTCGCTTCCCCACAGACAAAGACGCGCTGTTGGCTCCGTTCCCCGGCGGCAGACTTCTGTGACACTGAAATGCAAAAACTAAATCCACTAAATGACATGCTATCTACCATCCCAATGTTTTTTCTTTTGTTGGGAATCAGCTGAAATATTGTTGTATCGTTTGTAATAAATATTTCTGGGTTATTTTTTTGTTCATTTAACGAGCATAGGAAATTTACTTTCTGCATAACCCTCTTATTTACTCTCAAAAAATATGAATGAAAAATTGTCAGTAAAATTGCTTTCATTTTTACTGACATCTACTTTCTTAAGATATAAAATCTTTGTTTAATATTTTACTTTCAATTAAAATTGTTAATACGCGCAAATGAATAGGTTTTTCACACCTTTTTGAACTTAGAAACTCCTGTTTATTATTTTGCTTTCTGTCAAAATTGTTCCCGTGAGTAAATACACAGGTCTTATTTTTTTTCAATTTTAAATTCTCGATTACTCAGTCAGATACCGTCAGAACTATTGTTGTGAACAAATAGTGTGTTTGCTCTTTTTATAGAATTGCATTCTTTTACATTGCTTTTATTCCTTAAGGGATTTTTATATCCTCTTCTCGGTGTCTATTTCGTATAACCTTAAAATACACTTATAGGATATCGATGAAATAGGATATTAGATAATGAATCCTATAAAATTTGAGTAGAGTTTTATAATGTAAATATGAATTATAGTTAATTGATTGAGTGTTCATTGTATATCGTAAACGTATTTCATTTCTGTTTTATATCTGGACGTTATGCATTGCAAATAAGAATCAAGCTTTGACTTTGTTTATCAAATTCAGTAGAGCAAAATATGTGTCTTGAAACTTTGTCAATGTGTGTGTTGTTCTATTTATGCATAAAGTTTTGTAAACTTTAAGCAGTTTAGTTTTTTTGCGCGAATCACGTGTAAAAATCTTGAAGTTTTCTTAATTCCATGCTTAATTGCATGTCAATAGCATAAGTGAAATAAGATGTTAAGGAAATCCCTTTGTATCTTAATTTTGTAAAAATAAAAAATGAAGGAGAAACTTTAAAATAACATTCTGTTGTTATAAGGACGCAAAATGTTTAACAATTTTACCATTTTGTCTCGAAATAAACAAATGAAAATTTGTCAATATAAATCCTTCACAATGTTTTCATTTAAATATCATTTATCTATTTTGTAAGTATAAATTAATATTTAAATTATTATTTTGATCAAAGAACTAAAATAAATTTATGAACATATAAAATAAGTAAATAAATAAGTAAAATAATTTTGATCCCCCCACACACACATAGAAAGTACTTATTTATGTTTTAAAATTTCATAAAATCACAAGTTCAGGAAACTTTAATTTGATGTTAAATACCATTAGGTAGCAGTCTAATCAAATAACCCTACATTTCAATCCGCGAAGAAATATTTCACCAAGTGTTGAAATTATCTGGAAAATAATTGAAGCGAATATAATTATTGAAACGCTTTCATTTCCAAGTCTTAAAAATATGCGCTAAGCCATCATTCCTTTCAAGCATCGATTCATCTTTCATCCAGGGAAGATGGTCCGAATGATATTTCATCAGTACTTGCTTCCCTGGAATTAATTTTTCGCAATCTTGTCAGCAACTGCAAAACGTCGATAATCGCCCCCGTGAAGGAGACACTCTAAATGATTATCTCCTAAAATTCCTTCAGCCTTTTTACCGACGGGTTTTCGCTTGCATTTTCCATCATGAGGCAACACTTTATAAATCTAATCAGCGAAGCTCGCATTTTAATGATTTAGAAAACCCGTGAAGGCCATTGCGTGGTTGTTTGTGGTGGTCACTCCTTTTATTTTCTGACAAGTGGAGGAGATGTCAAAGTTCACTTCTTCAATCCTTCATCATAACACCATTTTTGATGGAATATTGTTTGCGACACTCCCTGAATCTTTCGATAGTAGATTACCGACCACTCAATAATTGCCCCTCGAATTTCAACTCCCTCCATAATTGTTTGTAATGGGGCCCGAAAGCTCGGTTTCCTTCCGTTTTTGACTATACATAAAATTACTTTTCCCGTTTAAAATATTCATTTTCAGTGTGTTGGTAGAGGAAGCTTGTTTGGCCGGTGAGCTCCTTGCATATCCAAATTCTTCAAGGATTGATGGGGAGGGCATATTTTTCACAAGGATGTTTTTAAAACGTTAACACGAGTGAATTTATTTTTCAGCAAGTCTTCCACATAATGTTATGAGTTTCGTAATTATAAAAAATCAAAGTATGCTTAATTGAGACAGTGAGTCATTAGGGTGAGATGAGTTAAATTTTGTCAGTCATTTTGTCTAAAGCTTAAAAAGTGATGACTTAACGTTGAAATGGAAGTATGAACGATATTCAGTGTAAATATCTCGCCACGAATTTTAAATCTGCGTTTTGTTCCCTGCATCCAAACGTAGGATGCTTGTTATTCATAATTAAAATGCAATATGATGACATGCAATGAGCTATTGAAATTAAACTTCTCCGATTAAAAATAGGATTGAATTTGCGAAATTTCTAGATAGAAAAACTGAATTGAAATACTGTTTTAGTTCGAATCATTTGTGAATTCTGCACTAAGTGTCTTATTATATATATATATATATATATATATATATATATATATATATATATATATATATATATATATATATATATATATATATATATATATATATTTGTGTGTGTGTGTGTGTGTGTTATGTAGTGAATTATTTATTAAATAATATTATCAACAGACACTTAACAAGATTCCAGGTTCATATTTATTTAAGTTTATTATACTGATTAATTAGAAATAACACAACTAATATAACTTACTGATTAATTTAGAATAACACAAATAATAATATTTTCAGATTAATTTGTAATGACATAATTAACAATTCTCAGAGTTATTTGGGATGACATACTAATAACTTACACAAAAGAAACTTACGAAGTCATCTGGAGACGCCAGGATATCCCACGTGGGCAAGGCTTAATAGCGCACCGAGTGATCAGGAAATCGGCGATACTCTGCTGCCTCCTTTTTCGTCTCGAGAGATTTTGCGTAGAATGTCCCAGCAACATGGTTCACCCCTGCAGCCAATCTCCTGTATTTTTTTAAGGAACTCGCCTCGTACTGCTCCAGTCCCGGCTTCCTTTCCCCCGGCAACTCCACGTGTCCGGCACTGGTCTAACACCGATTCAGTCTCGGATCTTCTCTCAGGCAGCTGCACGCCCGGTCAGTCTTTCAATCAATCTCGAATTCTCTTCTTCCCTTGCTGGCACCAAAACCAGTTTCTGGCCATCTCCTTACTTCACTTCGCCCTGCGCTCTCCATACGAACATACCCGGCGTCCCCTCACAAATAAGCCTCTTTGCCACCCACAGGAAAATTAAATTACATTCATTTGTGGTCAGCACAATTTCATTGAAATATACTCTAAATTGTACTTGCCTCTTCAGAATGATGTCCCAATTGGGACAAACGCTTTGCATCCATTAATCAGAATTTTTCATCATCAAGGGATCTGAAAACTGTGTCTATGCATGTCTTGAATGCATTTTCGCATTCGATTTTCCATGCTGACAATATTCGTTAACAGCAGAAAAAAAAGGGGGGGAGGGAAAACCTGACATGGATTTCCAGCTCTCCTACTGACTTTGGGGGAAGATTTAAAGCAACAACCTGTCTACCCAGATTATTTCCCAGATGCTGTGTGGGATTCAGGCCTGGAGTTCAAGCTGGCCATTAACATTCGCTCCGAATATAAGTCCTCAAGATATTCCTCAACAACTGCACCTCGATGAGCTCGCGCGTTTTCATCGATCAGAATGCAAACAGTGCCAACTGCACCGGCATTCGGGGGGACATAAGGATCAAATATGTATGGTACTGAAATCTTAAAACCTGAGTTCGAACTCAAAAGGCAATTTTTTTCAAGCCATTTTCATAATTTTTAAGCTTTTCCTCATTTACTGAGGGTAGTGAATTTAATTTCGGGAGATGAGTCGTTCTTAACTATCTGCACACAATCGATTGAGTTTTAGTTGCAGCTTTGAGATGCACCCAGATATCGTCAGTAAATTGATTTTCCCCTTACATATTGATATTAAAATTGTTCATATAACATGGAAGACCTGTGTAAAAAGCGAAGTCGGAAAGCTATTCTATATCTTCTAAATTTCGCAATCCACAGAAAACTATTTCTCAAGGAAAAACCCCTCAATACCTTCTTTCAGTTGCCAAACTCTAGAAAACAGATTTTGCACTAAGCCCCCTTACTTTCGTGTAATCAGAGAGTTCAAAATGTGCGGACTGACGAAAATCTCGAATTTGCTTGTGACTACGGTTATGTGATCGAATAATATTTACGAATTGCACAAGTGCATCAAACATGGGTTTCAATGCAGATTTACACGGAACGTTTTGATGTGTAACAGAATGTAGAAAAACAACATTTTTGATTAAAGAGTTTAATAAATTGACATTTTTATGTCCTGTGTAGTGCTTCATCGGCCATTATATTACATAAATTAGTTATAGATACTTTCAAATTTAAAATCCTTTCTTGAAATCCAGGAAAAATAATATTTCCATTTGTTGCTGTTTTAAAGAACGTATACACGCCAATTTTGAAGTTCGCCTCAACACCTCTTATAAATAGTACTCTCTCTTTCTAATTACGCACACACAGAATCATTTATATCAGTTCTTTCATTTATAGCTATGAAGAAAAATTTAAACTCAGAATTAATAATTTCTTGTTTAAAATTTAATTTCAGCAGAAATAAATGTTTTTTTTAAGCATTTCTAACAATACTTCTAACTTTGTTGGAGCAAATGAAATTAAAAAATGGTTTGAGCCAACAAATTAAGTGAAGAAGGAGTTGAATAGAAGCACCAAGATCTCATATTTATCCTAATTTTGGAGGCATGTGGCAAAAAATTGAGAAAAGCTTCAAATATAATTTTAAAGGGGTAATAAGCAAAGCTGTAAGCAAAATTTTAGTAAGCAAAGCTGTCTATACCAATAAATAATTTCTTACAATTATGGTACAGGTAGAGAATGCTAAAATCATGTCCTTAACATCCCCGTTCTTCAGATGTCTATAAACTTAATGTATTGACACCAGCCTATTTTCTTATTGGCGAACCTGTAACAGCATTAGTTGAGCCAATGTATGTGCATTCAAATGAAAGCAGAGGAGAAAGGACTGTAATGCAATCCATTTGGAAACACTAGACTATTGGTCATTTAAGCAATTTGCAACAATAAAATTAATGGATTTTTTAATAGGAAACTTTAAGTAATATGTAATTCTAGCGACAGAAGGGGCTGTGGTAATAAATAAATGGCGTATTGGAAGAATAGTTAAAGTGTACCTAGAAACAAATGGGAAAAGTAGTTGATGTAAAAATCCATGTTGGTATTTTTAAACGAAATATTTCTAATGGACCCGTTACCGGGCACACGTTGTTACATAACATTGTACAACCGTTTTTCGAATGTTTTTATAAAATGGGTCTCATTAATCTATTGATAGCTTTACAGATTTTATGTCAAAAATATATTGTAATAAAAATATACTCTAATTTCACACACATTTATATGTGCTCAAGAAAAATATGAATATTTTGTAATAGACACTCCCTAGTTTTGCTATCCAAGGGTATTTTCACCAGTAGAGAAATTACGAAAAAAAAAATAAATAAAAAAAGCGCACCCTCTATGTAAACCCTCATCTTACCACTGGGAGGAGAAAGAAGCTTGACTTCACACTTACTATTATTAGTCTTTAAATTGTTTATTATTCCTTTAATTGTTATTATTTTATAAATAAAATTAATAAAAATCTTCAACATATTTTACTTACACTCCTTATAACAGCGTTGTCATTGAATTTACGGACTCACAACTCGGTTATAACGCACTGATATTAAAAAAAAAAAAAAAATTTATCCACTTGCTCATGAAATTATGAATGAATTTCTGAAACGTTAAATAAATAATTATAACCTCTAATGCATTTGCTTATGACACTGTTTCAATTGGGGTCCATTTTCAGCTGGAGATGACATTGGGTGAAGTTAGGAAAAGAGGTCTTTCGAAAGTTCTCTTGACGCAGTGTCCAGCATTCCATTCAATTGAAGAAAGCCGGCCTTATCACAATTTTTCCTAAATTTATTTTTGGTTTTTATGCTCATTTCAGAGATTATAAGTAACGAATGAGCAGAATTATTCAACATATTGAATGTCAAAATAATTTGTTTTTATTGTGAACATTTTTCAGGTATTAACTTAGCACTCGATGAAGTTCTTATCTATGAATAATTAGGAATTCATTAAAAATAAGAGAATTATTGATCAAGCAACTGAAATATTTTGTATCAAACTGAATTCATTAGAAAAGAACACTCATTTTATTTATTGGAATAACGGACTTTGGGATAAATTTTTAAATATTTATAAGGATATAATTTTGAAAATTGTCAAACCTGGATTTTTATTGCTTAATTCAACTTAGTGTATATCAAAGCAAAAATATTTTAGCATTTAAATAATAACAAATTATTTCGAGGACATTAACCTTTAAAACACATGCTAGTGAATCGTTTTTAAAAGTATATTCTGTTAATTTTTAAACCAAAACATGCTAGTGAATCGTTTTTAAAAGTATATTCTGTTAAGTTTTAAACCAAAACGTTCATGACCAACGTTTAGAACATAATAAAAAGTATCTTTGTTATACATATTTTAATACGTCAGTGTCTCTTTTTCTTCAAATGAGTTATTTAGGCCATATTATTCACATTTAACATTTAATTTTGTAAAAGAGTGATTTTATAAATGAAATAAGTTGATTCAAGTTGGGACATATAGGGACAGAAAAGAAAACTCTTATTGCCATTTATAAAAACTAATGATAAACTAACGTTTGTGTGTGTGTGTATATACAGTTAACATTCCATTTGTATGTATAGAAAAACAGAAAAAAAGTTAATTTCTCCTAATATCAAACTAAACAATTTTTAAGAGTTAAAATGATAAAAAAAGTAATATCTCAAATATTATTATATTATTTTAAGTTTTAAAATCAATATATATATATATATATATATATATATATATATATATATATATATATATATATATATATTATTTGATTTTATCAAATTAGCCATCGGAAATAACTTAGGATATTTTTTATACTTTTATAAGTATTTTTAATGAGATAATATAAAGTACATGAAATTTTTATACAACTAACAATTTATAAAAAAAAGACATTTTCCTGAAAATTAAAAAAAAATTAAATATATTTTGAAATAAAACGCTATTATTGAATCAATTCAAGGTTTTCAATGAAAAATAAAAAAATTCTTACAAATGAGTCAAACAATATATAAGCAAAATTTAGTTTACCTAACGACAATTTTATTCTAAATGTATGTAATAATTTATGAAATGAGGAATTGTATTTAAAATTTAATAGAAAAGATTGAACAATGGAATATTAATTTGAATATGCCGATTGTATCAATCAAGCAGACTATGTGTATATAATCTTGATCTTAAATAAATTGATTTTAAATAAATAATTTTAAGTAATTAGATACTCGATTTTAAATTTCAAAATAATACATACTTAACAACTACGGTTAAAAATCGGTGTTAATAAGTAAAACTAAAGATTACCTGTTAAACAAAAATAAAGCACGATATTTTTTTAGTTTCAAGTCAAGATTTTAAATGTACATTTTGCATCGTTATTTTATTAAAAAAATAATCTATAATTAAATTAAAAAATGTGTAATAAATTTATTATAATCATCAGAAATTTATACTTCAGAAACGAGGCAATGAAAACTATTGAAAAGAATTAAAAAAATAATTTAATTATAATCTGGTACGTCCTATTTGAAATTAGTATTTAAATTTCTATTCATTCAACGAAAAATAAAGGCATGTAAAATGCTTAAGCATTTTTGTTTATTATATTACGTTAAATAATATACAATAATATATACAATAAAACTATACAACGGATTGGTTTTAAATCCGTTGTATAGTTTTATTGACGGTATATGGTGTGGCAACTTAAAAAATAATGAAATAATTCTAAAAATGAAGTAAAAAATGTAAATAGTAAATTATTATCCATCTATAGAAGAAATTCAAGAACCTTAATCAAAACCTAATTTAAAAATGAATGTAATTTGTCGATGAAAAATACATTTCTTCTGAATTCCGGGAAAAGTGAGGATGCTCCATAAGAAGAAGAGCTCTCAAATTGAATACGATGCAGCGGAACACAATGGATGTGCCGGAATTCTTCTCGATTCTGGGAAGAACAGAACAACAATTTCAGAAGAAAATTCCTCTTTCTCTCGCTTCCAGACAAACGCCTGTTCATTATGGAACACGAAAGAGCTTCAACATTCCAGTAAAGAGGCATTTTCTAGCGGGGGAGTTT
Organism: Latrodectus elegans; assembly: GCA_030067965.1. NCBI lineage: Eukaryota > Metazoa > Arthropoda > Arachnida > Araneae > Theridiidae > Latrodectus > Latrodectus elegans. Next base: position 105,412,316 of record CM057822.1, read on the forward strand.
TATTTTTTCCCCTCAGATCATTCTGCCCATCTGCAAGTATTCGAAAGGTCTTCAGGCATTACTTTAATTCACTTTTTATTGGAAGTACTCATTTGGGCGAACAAGGAATTTTACCGCATATTTCTCAAAAGATGAAATCGATGGAAAAGTAGAACAGAAAAGAAAATATTTCTCGCCATTTTTTTCTCTTAGGAGAGTTTTCCCTCAAAAAATCTTCTCATATAAGCAAATAATCACCAGAACTGACAATATAGTAAACTTTATTTGATTTTGAGAAAAGACTACATTAGAAATTATTAAAATGACTTCACTATCTCGTAACTATGAAAACAATTTATGAGAATGTTAAAGGATACTCTCCCTAATTCTTTTTAAATGACTTGATATTACATAATTTAAAAATTTCCCACTCATAAAATTAAAAAAAAAAATCTTACTTTAATAATGAGAAAATCCAATAATCTTAAAAATTAATTTTCAGTTACTTCGCAAAATATACTAAAGTTATTTTCTACAATTTTTTAAAATTTCATAGGCTTCCAAAAGCTAAGGAGTGACCTGTTTCTCGAAGCTTATCATAAAAAAGACACTAACAATAAAGTTAATAGTTTATAAAAATTAACTTATGTTAATTTATGCAAAAGCGCTAGCTGACATATTTTTTGATAAAAAAAGAAAAGGTATATGTGTGAGTGAGAAAAAAAAAAAATAATAATAATACAAAATAAAGACGCCAGAATCACACAATTTGACTCCAAAATCAAAATTTTTAGTTTATATAAATGATAAAAAAAAGGAACTCATGTAAATTTACAAAATAAATATTGACAGAAAAGAAGAACAGGTGCATATGAGTTAGAGAAAATAGGCAAACATCAATATTTCATAATTATGCGTGCAACTTTTGTTGCTTTTCAACTTGCACCATGTATAGATTGGTTGTCAATAATTAGTGGGGTTTGGACAATGTGTGTTTGAGAGAAGTCATTTGCAAGAATTGTTATGGTAATGGGCGGAAATATGGATCGAAATTGGCTGATGCAGATAGGCGTCTTAATATGTCTCACAGTGTATGTACCAAGCCAACCCTGAGAGATAAGATATGCAGAAGACCATTTTACAGCTCTTTTCGTTCCGAAGTAGAATTTCATGTTGCCAACCATTTTGTAGCACCAGGGAGAAGTTTTAGCGAGCGGGTCTCATGCTAGGAGAGCAGCTGCGTATGCGTGTCCCTCTTTCTCTTCCAGACAACTATCGTCTGTTGATCTGGAAGGAACAAAGCACCAGATACCATGAATTCAACATTGCGGAAAGACTTATTTACCGATGTGTCACTCTGTAGTCACACTGACCTGCATGTGTTCCAGGGACTGGTGTGAGGTATCGGAATGAGACCCTTGATCCATAGTCCGCCCGAATGCCGGTTCAGTTGGTGTTGTTTGCATTTTGAACGATGAAAACGCGCGAGCTCATCGAGGTGCAATTGTTGAGGAATATCTTAAGGATTTATATTCAGAGAGAATGGAAATGGCAAACTCGATCTCCAGGACTGAATCTCATACAGCATCTGGGGAATAATCTGGGTAGACAGGTTGTTGCTTTAAATCTTCCCCCAAAGTCAGTAGGAGAGATGGAAAACAGATTATCCCGTATCTGGTATTCACTTCCCATTTCGATTTCCTTTTTTTTTCTGTTACCGATAGTTGAGAGCATGGAAAATCGATGCCGACAATGCATTCAAGCTTTATTAGGTAATTTCCCTTACTAAAGCTCCTTTTTGTCATGTTTCTGTGTCATTTTACCCCATAAAACTAATTACTTTTTCCAAGAATTGATTTTCCTGCGAGATTACTTTTTCTTTGCAATTCTTATTTATGCATTTTTCTTATATAAACAACGAATACATTTACTTGCGCTTATAATCCAAATCCTCCAAATTTGGTGTTTCTACATTCATTCATTTGCATATTAGGTGCAAAAAGATTCCCGTATGTTCCTTAACTTTTGAAGCCCAGTGTATAATGTGTCATTTACGAAAAGAAATTAAAATATTATACAGTATGTCCACTAAGTCCAACCTCTTAACTTCGGAATGGCTGCTACTATATTTATAAAAATGGTGTCTAGGTATAGTAAAGTAGCCATGCTCTACTGAATGAAACCACCTACAGCACCACCTGGTGGAAAACTGTGGAGTTAACATTCGTATCTCAAAATCGGAACGAGATAGATAAAGTGATTTATACAAAATTGTAGAGGATTTAGTACGAAACGATACCTTGTAGGCATTAATGTGAGGAATACAACGGTTAAAACGCGCAATTGTTGTTTCGTGCTGTGACTTAACAAAACAATATAATGAAGCAAATAGTTAAAGTTGACTATTTACTTCATTAGATCATTGTTAAAGTTAAGAAAAAAAGTAAATACTTATAACAATATACTTTATTTAAGATGTTCAAACTTCTTACCGTAAGCTGCAATGCATGTTTGGATCCTCGCTTGAAGATCACGTTGCACACGTTGGAGCAATCAGCGTGACACTTTGAACACACAACTGTAATGCGTTGTTTAAGGTCTTGCAATTTTTGTGGAAGGATCGCATATACCTGTTGTTTCAAATATCCCTACAGGAAAAAGTCCAGTGCAGTCAGATCAGGAGAACGTGGAGTATACTCTTCGAAACCGCCATATCCTAGTATTTGGTTGCCAAATTCCTTGACGAGGTAGTGCTTCACTGGAGATGTCTTGTGAGCAGGCGCGCCGTCATGTTGAAACCATAGATTCTTAAGATTAAACAACGGCAGGTTCTCCCCAAAAACGGGCATTACTTTCTGTTGCAATTGTAAATATCGTGCACCCGTTAACGTGCCATTGTAAAATATTAGGCCTATTGGCTTGTTATTGTAAATTGCACACCAAACGTTAATAGCATATTGCATTTGATGTCGAACGTCGACGAAACATTTATTATTTTCCAGCACCCAGTAATGAGTGCCTTGCATATTGTACATGCCATTCCGTCCGAAAAGCATGCCTCATCCGTCCACTTTATATCTGCCAAGAATGTTGGCTGGACCTATATCTGATTCATGACGAAGTTGCACCATGCACAGCGTCGCTCGGCATACTCGTCCTCTAAAACCTGTTCAGGCGTTGGTCAGTATGGATGAGCACCTGATTCGCTTAGGCTTTTCCAAACCTGACTTTTGGAGAGACCACAGTGTTGACTGATTTATCTTACGCTGCATTTTGGATATGCGAGGATGTATGCTAATACCTGATCCGGTTCAATTTGCCGTCGTACCTTATCTGGTCTGCCAGATCGAGATCGAGTAGTAACGCAATCTGTCTCCCTTAAACGTTTTACAACAGTTAGAACGGTTTGATGAGAAGGGTGTGGGCCAGCAGCGAAACATTGGCGGTACAATCTTGTTGCTGATCATGCCTTGCGTCGACATTCACCGTACAGTAAAACCATCTCACAATATTTAGCATTGGAATACTGAGCCCTGACCATGAGCATCAACATACTACAGCCCCAAGAAGATGTCTCTATTACAGCTGTCCCAGGTGAACAGGCGTGACGTTTCTTACGTATTTGCTTACTGCATACAAATTGTTGGAATTATTTTTAGTACTTCTGTTTCTCCTATTTCGAAATAAAAATGAAAAATGTAATCACGAAAATGTAAATCGTTTTCTTTCACAGCTACGCGGTGAAAAAAAAAAAACGAATTTTTGTTTTTCAAATGTGCGCACATATGATGTGCCACGTTACAGCACGAAACAACAAATGCGTTTTTATAGTTGTATTCTTCATATTAATGCATATAAGGTATTTTTTCGTACTAAATCGAGAATGCTCTACAACTTTGTACATATATATATATATATATATATATATATATATATATCACTTTTTTTACCTATCTCGTTCCGATTTCGAGATACGAATGCTAACTCCACAGTTTTCCACCAGATGGCGCGGTAGGTGGTTTCATTCAGTAGCGCATGGCTATTTTACTATACCTGGACACCGCTTTTATGAATATAGCAGCATCCGTTCCGACGTTAAGAGGGTGGTAAGGGACTTTAGTAAACATACTGTATATGGCAATAAATACTGTTGGATCTTTTTTTTAAATAATAGCATTCTAAATTTTCTTGAAAAGTTATTTTTAAAAATATATATTTTAGTTATATTTGAAATGTATGTTTGTGCTGAAAAATATTCATTAAATGCAAGTTCTTCTTTTTTCTTTTTTTTTTTCCTTCAAAAATAAATGCGTAAAAATTAAACTATTGATAACGGTACGAATCGCAAGATTATTTTGATTTGTTTTTCTGTCTGCGATTCACTTTTTACTCAAAAGCTAATTACACAAAGATCTAAAGTCAAGAATCTCAACCAAACTTCAATGCCCAAAGTTAAAATCAAATTTCAACCAAGCAGGACATTCCAGTAGGCATTACAAAATGTGGATTTTTAATGCGGTTATTATTGAACAAAACCATTTTTACCATAAAAAATCTATGTTTATATTTTATTAAAATTATTATAAATTGCATCTGGTATATAAATAAGCAAATGATCATTGAAAGTATTTCTCTTTTTTCAAGCCTGGACATATTGTATTGTAAATTAAAATTATAATAAGTTCACAAGTAACGTACAATCAGGCGCAAGTTCCTGTCAGATATTTCAGGCTTATGTAATAAGAATTTGAAAGTTTAAGAGTCACCAAACGAATAAAAGTATCGTTATTTAATAGAGTGTGAAGTTTAACAAAGATGAATAAAAAAAATTTCATACTGTGGAATCTGCCCTCATTATAGCCTCGTGAAATATCGTCGTGCTGTGTTCCTAGCTCTGTCCACAGCCATTCTTGAACAACGTTGTGATGTATATCTGTTTTTTTTTTTTTTTTTTTTTTGGGGGGGGGGGATCCTTTTTGTGACACATGGACAAGATCCTGTCTCTTTGCAAAATCCCTGTATAACGGATGTTAAAATAGACTGCATTAAAACAGGGTTATTTGTCGGAATAGTAAAGAACCGATCAAAGGTTCTTGAGTTATAGTGAAGACGCGCCATTATTCCTTGGCCTTGTTCAGATGTTTAACTATATGATACTGAATATTCAAGGAACGATCAATGATAATGTCCTTCTTTTCCTAATTTGCAGAACTTTCAATAATTACTAAATATCACTATAGTCGATATCTTTACTATGAATTAAAAACTTGATTATGAATTAAAATATTATTTTGTAATAATTCAACTCTATTTATTTAAGTAAAAACTGTTCTCTGAAATTTGCCAACGTTATGATTATTTTATACAACTATTTATCAGAACGTGTGTCATAGTAATGATAGCGCAGTTGCTAACTTTTATAGTTTATGACCGAGCGGGTGGGACGTCGATTGCGTTCTCATCAAACTTTCTTCCTCCTCTTCCAGGCCGTCACGCTCACCTTAGGAGGAAACCATTTAGTGACCAAGCGTCCAGGTCATAATGGCAAGCAGCAATTTAGTGTCGCAAGAATCGATGCGTCACGAACCACTTAATCTTTCTTTGTCATCGAAATTTAACCGTTGTACTCTGGTCACCGAGAAAGCGGGCTTATGAAGAGATTGGATCAATTGGAAATGTGAAGACATTTTCATGGGAATGAATCTTCTTGATAGCAGTTAGTTAGATTGTTTCCAATTAACTGCGAAATACTCTTTTGTAACCACGATACATTTTTGTGATACAAAATATAGATATAATTATGAAAAATTGAATTCATTTTTATTCTATCATTTGAAAGGGAGATTTTGTTACAAATTTCCATTTACATTCCACGTAATGTAAAATATAGCTTTTATTAATTTTTTTTATATTGATATCAGCGATAGCGAGAGACATTTTTTTAGAACGTTCGATTTTAATTCTAATCGTGTCACATAAATTATTAATAAAATGTCAGTATAAAGAGTTTTCATTATCAATCATTTCATATATATACACTTTTAAATAAAAATCAAACGATATCAAAACATTGAATAATTTTTTTTTAATTACTATCAATATCATTACAATTTTCTGACCTTTCTTCTTATTTTTACTGAACTTGTGTTAGCTTTCAATTAGTTTGTAGATTCATCTTTCATGTTGAGATTCTATGCAGCAAGTTTTGGTTGTCATCAGGAACGGAAAATGACTGTAAAGATGACAAAACTAATAAAATTAATTCAATTTTAATTAAGTTTAACAATATTTCTGACCAATATTAACTTACTTATCAAGAGAATTTATCAATTACCATAAAATTTAAATCAAAACAATTGATCAATTGATTAATTTCGTGGCTTCAAAGGAAATATTTTGCATTCATTATTTGAAAACGAGGGGATACCAGTGAAAATCATTTCATATATATATATATATATATATATATATATATATATATATATATATGAAATGATTTTTATTATTTGTGAAAACATTGTAGGGATGCTAGTGTGTGTGAAATATCTAATATTTTGTTTTTATTAAAGTCCTACAATTAATCTAATAAAATTGAGTTTATATATAAACTCAATTTTTTTCTTTTTCTTACACTATAGAATTACTTGTGAATTTATTTTAAATTTGTTTATTTCCTAAAAGCTAATTAATCATTACATTTGATTCACATAGGTAATTTTAGTAATTTCAAATTTTTCGTGCGTGATTTGCATCAAGAACGAACAAAAAATTTTGCTTATTCTTTCCTATGGAATTTAGTGTTTTCTTATAAACTCTTTGATTTAATTCATCAAGAATATCTCATTATTGAATGTTTTTTGATGAATTATTTTCAGATTGAAAATTTTAAAATAATATAAACTGTAACGCTAAAAATATTTTAAGTACTTAAATTAGTTCGGACATTTTTTATGTATTAATTCTGAAAAGCTGAAATAAACGCAGGAGAAATTTAGATTCGGCAGAGTTTAAAAATAAAGGATTTTGTATGATCCGTGACATGATTTAATGGTGTTGACTGACGAGTTTATTAAGCCACGCCACTCTCTAATCGGATAAATACAACAAAAATTTAGTTTTGTGACCAAATGAAAAATGAATGCATTTATATGCGGTTGTGTTAATCATGACTTGCATTCAAGCACCATTAGATACATAATTTTATTAAATAACAATGTTTATAAGATCATCTAAGTAATTATATTAAAATCCATTAACTGCATTTTTAATGCTAATTTCACCCTTTTATAGTTAAACATAGTTATTGTAAATGAGTGTGAATATTGACTTCTGATGTTAAAAAAATATTAAGATGATTTCATTTTTTTATTTTTTTTTCACAAATAAACACCATTTTTTCATTAAACTTAATATACTGTTATGAAACAAACTAACGACTCCAAATTTAGAAACAAAAACATTTAATTAACAAAAAATTTACAAGTCATATTTGGGTTCATAAAACTCTCGCGCTTGCGTAGCGTACCAAAGAGTCAATATCAAATTCCAAAACTGCAAAAACGCAGCTTCTTCAGCCTGCTCCTCGCACCAATCGTCTCCCTACTCACCCTCCCCATCAAAGGCTCTGGAAATCGAAAGCGCTGAGTAGGAGACGTTACAGACTAAATTATTCCTTCCTTCCCCGGAGTTTTTTTCTTTTTTTTTTTTCTACGGAAATCAACCTGCAATGAAAAAGAAAAAAACACACACACAAGCAACAAAAAGCAAAATTTAGTATTACAGATAGCCCTGATCAATAGGACTCTGGCTGATACACAAAATATATGGCATTATATAATATAAAAATATATCAAAAGAGCACAAAATAATTATGTAATACAACAGAATCTGCAACAATAGATAAATTTACAAATATACACATTAATATTATAAAAACAATATAATTTTTTTCAAAAATTATGAAACAATTGAAATTTGTATTAATAGAAAATATTTTTTTTAAAAAAAATTAATATCTGAGTAATATAAAGAAAATAATTATGTTTGGTTATTCAGCATTCTACTGAGACTATCAGCATTCTGATGTAATTTGTCCTTTTTGTGAACAATATCGAAATTTAGGCTTTGAAGAACCAAAGCCCATCTTAAAAGTCTGGGATTAGATCCTGTATGATGTTTTAACCAAACTAAAGGGTTGTGATCAGTTTCTATAACAAATTTATACTGACTATCTAAATAATATTTTAATTTAGTAACAGCAAAAATTATTGCTGCACATTCCTTTTCTATAGTACTATAATTTTTTTCAGACTTTGAAAATTTTCTACTCAGAAACAGGATAGGGTGTTCATTTAGTTTTTGATCTCTCTGAGATAAAACTACTCCTATTCCTAAGTTTGAGGCATCACATTGAATAATAAATGGTTTTTGAAAGTCTGGACTGTAAAGTACAGGCTTCTTTATTAAAGCATTCTTTAATTCTATGAATGCCTTTTCACAGTTATTATTCCATATTACAGTTCCCTTCTTGGATTTCCCTTTTAGTAAGTCAGTTAAAGGCGCAGCAACTACCGAAAAGTCTGGTATATACTTACGATAGTATCCAACAAGACCTAGGAAAGCACGTACTTCGGTTTTGCTTGAGGGACGTTCGAAATCGGTAACAGCTTTCACTTTAATATCACCTGGTTTTCTTTGACCTTGTCCTACAAAGTGTTCCAAATATTTAACACGAAGTTGAGCGAATTTGCACTTTAAGGGTTTTACAGTCAATTTCGCAAATCGAATCTTCTCTAGAACACATTTAAGATGTTGGATGTGATCAGACCAAGTAAATGAATATATAGCTATGTCATCTAAATAAGGTACAGCAAAATGTTCGCAATTTTTTAATATCTCAGCCATTAACTTACTGAAATAATAAGGGGCATTCTTCAAACCGAATGCCATTCTCAAAGGTTTATAAACACCAAATGTCGTAGTAAATGCAGCATATCTTTGAGCCTTCGGACTCAAAGGTATTTGCCAATAACCTCGTGTTAAGTCTAATAGAGATATGAAATTCGCTTTCGAAACAGATTCAACGCGCTCTTCAATATTTGGCAATGGATAATATTGTGTTCTGGTAACCTCATTTAACCGGCGATAATCAATGCACGGACGAGGTTCTTTTCCAGGAGCTTCAACTAATATTAAAGGTGATGTGTAATCGGATTCACCTGGTTCCACCACCTTCAATTTCAACATCTTGTCTACTTCCGATTTCAAGATTTCTGTCTGTCGTGGGGACATTCGATATGGTTTAGCTATAATAGGTTTATCAGATTCCAACTCGATGTCCAGTTCAGCTAGTTCAGTACAACCCGGTTCATTTGAAAAATATCAATAAATTGAATCAAAAGTCTACTCAATTGCTTCTTCTGCTCATCCTCTAATTTTCATTAAAACAGCTTTCAGGGAAAGTCTCTAAAAGGGTGGATGAATTAATTTCAAAACTTGGGATATCTTCATTCTCAGAATCAATATCTTCATTATCAGAATTAGAGGTAAAAATTAAATTAACATCTTCTGGACGCTGAAAATAGGGTTTTAACATATTTACATGGTATACATGTAATTTTTCTTTATCAGGGAAATTGTATTATATAATTTGTTTCCGATAGTCGTTTTACTACTTTTCCTGGACCTATCAATGAACAGAAAATTTACTTGACCTAGAAGGGGCAACGACTAACACAAGATCATTTTCTTTAAATTCTCTTTTCGTAGCCTTACGGTCATACCAAAGTTTCTGTTTTTCTTTAGCATCTGTCATATTTTGCACAGCTAATTCTTGACATCTTTTCATTCTATTTAAAAAATTAAAAACGTAAGCAATCACACTATCTTCTTCAATGGTTTTACCAGTTAAATTTTCATATAATAGTGTTACGGGAGTTCTTAGGTTCCGACCATGGACTAATTCTGCAGGAGAATATCCAGTGCTATCATGAATGCAAGTTCTAAGCGCAAAAAGTGCCTGAGGTAAAATTTTCTCCCAATCTGTACCCTTTTCTAAACAAAGGACTTTCAGTATTCTCTTTAAAGTTCTATGCAATCTTTCAACAGGATTGCTTTGGGGATGCTGTACAGAACTATGCACTACTTTAATACCAAATTTTTCTAAAAATTCTGATGTCAGGACACTCATGAAAGATGTTCCTTGATCACTTTGCAACTCCCTAAGAAAACCCATACGGCTAAATATCTGAAGAAAAGCATCAACCACAGTAGTAGAACGAATATCTGGTACTGGGATGGCATCTGGATACTTGGATGACATGCAAATGGCTGTTATAATATACCGGTTGCCGCTTGAAGTTAAAGGTAAAGGTCAGGCATCAACATTAATCCTAGTAAATATTTCCGGAATTACTGGAACCAGTTTCAAAGGAGACTTTTTCTTATCTTGAGGCTTTCCTACACGTTGACATTTGTCACAAGATTTAACAAAATTTTCATTGTCTTTAAAGCAGTTTGGCCAGTAGAAAGTTTTACACAACATATCTTTTGTTTTTGTTACACCTAAATGAGCTGCAGTTACCTCATGGCAGATTCCTTTTAGCTGGTTGCGAAACTTCTTGGGCACAACTAATAATCTTCTTATGGTTCCATCATTGTCCATTTTATTAAAAAACAACATTTGATTTATTATAACATATTTATTGTCTTTTGAAGATTGTTGTTTAGCTTGCTCAAAAAGAGGTTTCAAATCTTCGCACACTTTTTGTTCACGAGCGAATTCTTCTGGGGATGTCTTTATCAAATCCAGACCTTCAACTTCGGTTTCTAATGGTGGCAAAATTGCATTTTCCTCTAATTCTTCATTTTGTTTAGTTTTGAGGCAAGACCTAGAGGATTTTATTTCAGAGACAATTATCTCTTTATTCGTGCTATTTTCCTTGCGTCTTTTTTGAGCTCGAGTTTCTATAGCATTTATCATATGTACTTTCACCTCTTCGTGTTTTTTGGTTTCTTCAATTAAAGCGGCTGTTTTGTTACCTAGTAAATACCTTCCTTGATCCAAAGAATCTCGAAGAACTGCTGCCTTTGTCAAAACGTGACCTAATTCACAATTTATTTCAACCTCGGCAATAGGTAAGCATACTAAAGTTTCATCAAGAGGTGTTCTTAGCCAAACCTTTTCCTTAGTGAACATATCAGGTTTAACGTATTTTCCACAAATCAAATCAAGAGTTGCTCCAGTGTCTCTTAAGATTGGCATTTGAATTCCATTAACAGTGCCGATACTAGTGTAGGGAGCCATCAACTCATTAAATGTACTTTTAGCAATTTCATTAGATGCTACCGATTCTAAGTTCTTTTTTTATATTGTAACACTGAGGCCGCAAATGACTATAAGAACCACACTCTTAACATCGGAGTTGTTTTCGTTTTTCAAATTCCCTTTCATGTGCATAATTTGAATTTTTATTCTCGACTCTTTTAGGAACATGAGATTTATTATTTCGAATTACTTCATTAAACTTAAAGGCACGGTTTTCGTTTTGTTGACGAAAACCAAAATTATTTCGAGGAGTTTTGTAAAATCTTTAGTCTTAAAACTATCTCTTAAGCTTTCATATTCATCTATTTTCTCTGCCAGATCATACGGAGAATTTATTTTAAGCCATTCCGCCAAAAAATGTTCTTTAATTTCAATTGGCACTCGACGTTTCAATTCATCTGTTACCATTAGCTCCTTAAGCTGTTCAAACGTCGTTATTTCTAATTCCGCAAGCCATTCCGTAAAGTAACTATTCAATTCTTGTGCATAATTTCTCCATGATTTTTCTGTCGTTTTCTGGTGTTTAAGAAACAATTGTCTTAATTTTTCGCTATTTAACTTGAATCGTTTAAGAATAAGTTCCTTCACATAATCGTAATCATCAGCCCTTTCTGGAGGTTCTCTAGCTAACATGTTAGTTATTTCTGAAGGTAAAGCACTTACAAGATAAACTACCCATTCGTTTTTTGGAATATGAGCCATTTCTGCTCTACGCTCAAAATTTATTAAGTATAAACTCATCTCATCTTTCTTTTCATCATACTTTGGCGTTATTTGCATTAATTGAATTTTTGAGCTTGTTCAGTCCTATTTGTAACTGATTCTCTGTTCGAAATTGTGGCATTTGAAGAGATTTCCAGACGTTTCATTTCCAAAATATGTTCTCTTTCTTCACGTCTAATTCTTTCCTCTTTTTCTAGTTCTTCGCGCCTAATTCTCTCCTCTTTTTCTAGTTCTTCTCGCCTAATTCTCTCCTCTTTTTCTAGTTCTTCTCGCCTAATTTTTTCCTCTTTTTCTTCTTGTTCCCTTTTAACTCTTTCATCGATTACCCTATCTAATATACATTTTACTTCTTCCTCGTTGAAGTTTTTACTAGCTAAAATTAATTTTTTAATGTCTGGGATTTTAAAAGAATCTGGAACTATTTCCCCTAACTCTTCCGCTACTTCTATTAAATCTCCCTTTTTTCCCCGTGCTAAAAAAGCCATTTTAATTACTAAACGTTTTATCTCAGAAGAGATGCAATAATGAGAGAAAAAACAGACTATACCCACCAATATGCAAAATTTATTAAATAACTATTGAAATTATTTATCACACACTACTAATATAAACATATTAATAACGTTTAAAAAACTAAATGAAACAAACTATATTATAATACAACAAAAGTATAAAATGGAAAATCAATTATTTCAAAAAGAAGAAAATGTTTAATATTAAATCTACTCTCGATTTCAAGTTATTATCACCAAGCTAATGATTGATACTCAGATAAATTGAATCATTAATCAAAAATGTAAATATATTATATGTATAAATTATATAAAATCATATTCTTATATAGATACTACTATATTAAATCCAAAAACGAAATTATACATATTTTTAATTCAAAATATAGAACACTACAATTCTTAAGAACAATACAAATTAACAGCTTTAACTAATCTAAACCAGAAATCAGCTTTCGATTTCAAATCAATAAACTTAGTTAATCATACACGACATCAAATAATGTTAATAACGTAAGATATTTTAAACATTAAGAATATATCTTTTCAAATTCTTAACAATGTAAAAAAAAACATATACGATTTAAATATCAAATAAATCAGTTTTATATCATATAAAACATTGCAAAGAACAATCAAACACATCAATAAAAATTTCACATTACATTAAATTCAAACCTATTTGTAATAATATACTTTCGTTTTCACATAACGAAATCAAAACCTTTTAAAAAAAATATATTCCTTTCTTTCTTAAAATCTACTTTATATATCAGTTGAACAATCAAAAAACTAAGTATATAATTGTACTTTTGATTTTACACCTTAATCTATAACAACATAGTTATTTTAACACATATTCCTAAGTGAATTGAAATACATCAACCACATAAAAATTATGAAATACACATTTAATAAGATACACACTTTTCGTTTAAAAAATATTACACTGTAAATTCGAATACACAGAAATACAGAAATTATCTTTTGTAATATGGAATACACCATTTGCAAACTTATAAACAAAATTAATTGATGTAACATGAAAATTCACGTAAATAAGATTGGAACTAAATATTCTATAAATTTATAACATACCAACTATTTATTTTTAATTGTAGCCAGAGAAGGATTGATCAAAATGGCCTACCTGTATTCCAACATTTCGGCACGTAATCCATTATAGTGCACATAATTAATTTTCACAGTGGATGCTAATGCAAAGCATTATAAAAACATCCAAAACCGCTGCCACCAAAAACATAAGTTTGTTATGAAACAAACTAACGACTCCAAATTTAGAAACAAAAACATTTAATTAACAAAAAATTTACAAGGAGTCATATTTGGGTTCATAAAACTCTCGCTCTTGCGTAGCGTACCAAAGAGTCAATATCAAATTCCAAAACTGCAAAAACGCAGCTTCTTCAGCCTGCTCCTCGCACCAATCGTCTCCCTACTCACCCTCCCCATCAAAGGCTCTGGAAATCGAAAGCGCTGAGTAGGAGACGTTACAATACTCAATGTTTACGTTTTAAATTTTCATTTTGTGGCCGCTTTTAAACTTTCACCTGTTTCCGGTATTCCGTCGTTACTTGTTATGCCAATCAGATCACGATATAGCTCCCTAGTTTCATTTTCAAATAGCCAATGAGAATTGAGGTTCACCAGAACCAAGTACCCCAGCAAACTGACAGCCGGCAATCACTTTCACAGAAAGGACATCTTCGAGTGGAGGGGAAATCAGGTACTTTCACTGCATGTTCAAAGTTGTAAAATGTTACACACTATTTCTAAAAGATTTTGGCCTTCCTTAATTAAACTCAATTTTTTTTTAAAATTTTTTCATTTGACTAATGAATTAAGAAATGTCCCAAATTTCTTTTTAGTCAAAGTTAACGATAAAAAAAAATTAAAAACATAATGTATAAAATATTCAAGTGTAAAACAGCGGTTTTAAAACTCTATATTTACTTACAAGATATACATCATTAAATAGAAACGGAAAAGTTAATGAACAAATTCAAAACAATAACTTATATTTCGTTGCACATAATTGTGTATATTCTTATGTTTTCAAACATAAGAATGAGTATAACTAAAAAATATAAGCAGCATTTGTGTTACATTATTTGGTTAATATATATTCAGCCTCTCTCATGAACTGTTGAGTAACCAATGAAGCACCTGCCGCCCACAATTATTGGAATGGATTTTACCATCTCTCTGCATTCAATAAGAGTAGAAGACCTAAAGATGGACAATTTTAACTAGTTTTAAAAAATGGCGCCTCACACTGAATTTATATTCAGCTGCTGATTGCCATTTAACCAGATTATCAATTACTGAAATAAAAAATAATCTAATTTACATATGTATTTCATGCTGTTCAAGTTTTCTTGTTTTTTACAAAAATATTTTCCGTCGTTTTTTAATCAGTTAATTATTAAATCACATCTATATACTAGTGTTTAAATGCAGATGTTAAATGTGCGTCCTTTTCACATTGATGCGAAGCACTTTCCTCAAGTAGTAACGAAATAATGAATAATATTAAAGATATTTTTTAAAAGATTTCAAAGAAATAAATCGCCCCTGTATCGGCATTCCTGTGAGTCTTATAATAACGTCTCCGATGTCTTAAGGATAGATTACGGGATAAAGGAACACTTTCAACTAAAATATTGGAAAGATTAAAACTGCAGAAAATTATTTCATTATATCTTTCGGACAGAATTTCTTTTGAAACATTTCCATTCATTAATAGTTTGCGGGAAAAAATTGGGTTCAAATGTTTGTCTCACTCACTCGCTCAATCTTATCACGGCCAACTAGACACACAAGGCCGTGTAAGCTTGGCAGTCACGTGACATGACGTCACATTGGTCGTCTTAGGGAGAAACGATCGAAGCTGTAGGAAACAAACATTATTGTCATTTATGGCGTGTGTTCGAAGTTTAAGCACTTTAAAATGCCTGATCGTTGTAGTGTTCCTTATTGCAAATCAAATTATGATGGTACTGGCTCATATGTATCCTGTTTCAAATTCCATTCAGGCATTCATGATCTCATCTTGTTTTTCTTCATATAAAGAAGTTGTTTCTTTAGTGCCTGTATTGTCGATGACAGCTGAAGATTTGTTTAATTTGACAAGAAGAACTTTGAATATACTTCACAAATCAGGATTTGAAGTTTTATCTGTTATTTCCGATAATAATTCTGTTAATAGACACATGTTTCAATTGATGTGTGATGGCCCTCTTTCTAGTAATGCAGTAAAAAATCCAATTACAGGTAAAAATTTATATCTTGTTTTTGATGCTGTACATATCTTGAAGAGTATCAGAAATAATTGGATTTCTCCACTTGACTCAGAAAAGACTTTCACCTGTCCAAATGTTGAAGGAATAGGGAATGCCATTCATCCTTCCTCTGAACTGTTGAGAAAGGCTTTTGCATTTGAAAAAAGTTCTGTTGTTAAATTTGCTTTTAAATTAAATGTCAAATCATTATATCCAACCAATATTGAACGACATATTTTATTTATTTTTAATGTAATTGGCAGCTGTAAATATTTTTCATGAAAGTAATCCAGTTGACTTGCAATGTTTGGAAAAATATCATCCAAAAGATATATATAATGTCAAGGATACAGTGTCTTTTTTGGTCCTTATTAAAAGATGGTGGAATATAATGAGTGTGTTTCATGAGCATAAAGCAAAGTTCACAAGAAATATTGATTCATTGCATTTTTCATTAAATAATACTGAAAATGTGACATTTTTAAAATATTTTGCTGCATGGGCAAAATCTTGGATGAATATGAAACAACCTTCTCGAAATGATTGTTTGAGTAAGGAAACTTTTACTGCTCTCATCCACACAAGTGAAGTAATAATAAACATTGCAATGACTTTGCTTTCAGATGGAGCAAAATATGTCTTGATTTCGGAGTTTCAC
Source organism: Latrodectus elegans (assembly GCA_030067965.1). Taxonomy (NCBI): domain Eukaryota; kingdom Metazoa; phylum Arthropoda; class Arachnida; order Araneae; family Theridiidae; genus Latrodectus; species Latrodectus elegans. Next base: position 105,428,816 of record CM057822.1, read on the forward strand.
ACTGATGCTTTGGAGTTCAGATTTTCACAGTATCGGCAAATGTCTGGCTGTAATTATCATGCATCCTTGCAACAAGTGTTGGAATCAGAAAGAAAATTAAGAATAAAATCTGTTCTAACTTTGCATTCAGAAAGATATGGGGACATTCCTGTTAGACTGTTTATCAATGATGTGTGCCAACCTAATAGAAATGATATCAGTTTTGACCTGTTTGCAGATATTGATGATTTGACAGTTGATATTTCTCCTCGTGAAAATGAGATTCTTACATACATTGCTGGATATTGTGTTTTTAAACCTAAACTTATGTGTGGCAATTGCAAACTGTCTTTTCATGGCTCACAAAATATTGAGGTAGAAGTTGGTGAAGAAATGTTAATTTCTCCTCTCGAAATGATTGAACATTCTATTTATTTGAACATAATTAATCAAGGGGGATTGAAAACACCATCTGCAAATATGGTATTTACAATTTCTGTTTGTTATGTTATATTTCCAAAAATTAATTTCTAAGGATTATAAATTATTTCTTAACCTTAGTAAACAACAAGTAATATTAATTAATTTAACAGAAACCTATTTAAAGGAAAGTTGTCTGTTTGATTTTAACAAAATGTGCACTAATTGTAATTCATGTTTCTCTATAAATATTTTATAAGTTATTCAAATATTTTCAAACGTATGTTTAAATAATTACTCAAAATTTGAAACAGATAAAAATGTTTTCAATAAAAATGTAATGGAAATTAAGAAGTCTAACAATAAGAACATAAATTGTTCTGATAGGAAATTTAAAAAATAAAACATTAAAAATTTATAAAGCTATATAAAATTTTTGTATATACATTGATAATTTTAATGACCTTCTATATTTATTAAGAAAGCTTTAAATGCATAATTTTTATTTATTGATTTATGCAAAAATAGTGTTATGTTTTTCAAG